>JANFAB010000033.1:0-713476 GCA_024613165.1 Pisolithus albus
GCTGGTACAAGGATCACGCCTTTGAGGACACTTTACCAGCCTCCTCAAGATCTACCCACTCGCCCACCCTGACTCGGATTCGCACGTCCAGACGGACATGGATGTTGATTACTACGATTCCCTGCATCCGCCTTCTGACCAGTGGTCCCAGGGCTTCAACGATAACGCGGGAGATATCGGAATGGAAGTCGAGGACATCTCAGATACGCCGCAATCATTCACATCCATCCATCCTGGCTGTGGCACCTCCTTTCCTGGTGGTTCTACGTTCATGGATTCGTTCTGGCAAGATGCACACGCCGAGGAGCGGAGAGAAAACCTATTTTATCCCTTCGCGTCCAGCGAAGAGTGGCAGTTTTCTTCATGGTGCATGCGTTCAGGGCTTAGTATGTCTACCATTGACTCTCTGTTATCCCTGAACATAGTACGTCCCCAATATTCAAGTTTCCTTCTTTCACGACTGACAGAGAGCCTAATCCAGATCAAGCGGCTGTCACTTTCATTCCGAACTGCTAGGGAACTTCGGGCGCGCGCGGAGAGTCTTCCAGGCAGGCCACCGTGGTTATGCGAACACATGAAACCGGACTATCCCACCAGGCGATCCATTCGTTTATTCTATCGCCCAGCCCTCGAGTGTCTACAATCTCTCTTGAGCCATCCACTCCTCACTCCCCATATATCCTTTGTCCCACGGAAAGTCTGGACATCGGCTGCTCGTGTCTGTCGTATATATGAGGATTGGCTTAGTGGGGATCACGCTTCGGCCATTCAGGTTTGTCTCATTTCGATTTTCGACCGACTTCGTACTCATCTATAATTCTAGGATAAGCTTCCCGAAGGTGGAACAGTGCTAGGTGTCATTCTTTCCTCGGACAAAACGAATATCTCGGTAATGAGTGGAAATCGGATGGCGTATCCTCTTCTCATTAGCCTGGCAAACATCGCGCCGGAGATTCGCTCTAAGATATCAATGCATACATACTTACTTCTTGCCCTACTCCCCATTCCCAAATTCCTCCATAAGGACACTCGCGTCCGAAGTCTTCTGCATGATCGGCTCATCCACCAAGCATTGAGTAGGGTCTTGGCGCCGTTAAAAACGGCCGCCCGCGTCGGAATCATGATGAACGACCCAGTCGGCAACCTGCGATACTGTTTTACCCCTCTAGCTGCCTACATCGCCGACACACCGGAGCAGAGCCTCTTGGCATGCACAAATCCGAAATCATCTCCATTTACAACAGCGATATCCAAGGACTTCGGCGACCCATTTCTCCATGATCCGCGTACACGGTCACATACTCTGGCTGCCATCCGCAAGGCGCTTGGGAAGTCATCTGCACAAGATTATAAGGCGTTTCTGAAGGTCTGCAAGACTCTCCACTTGAATGGGGTCGTTGAGCCATTTTGGCTGGACTGGCCCTTGTCGTGTCCCTCGCAATTCCTTCACATAGAGCCCCCTCCATCCACTTTCACCGTTTTTCCTGGGATCACGACGTCAAATGGTGTATTGAAGTAGTCACTCCTCCTGAGATCGATTTTCGCTTTAGTCTCCTCCAAACCATGGTGGGGTATCGTGGGTTCGAAGATGGCATATCGAAGTTGAAGCAAGTCACCGGACGCGACCACCGTGCCATTCAACGCTACATCGTTGGCGTCATTTCTGGTGCAGTCCCCCGTCGATTTCTCATTGCGGTTCGCGCTCTGGTCGACTTTCGCTATCTCGCGCAGGCCCCCGTTTTCACTGATCATTCACTCGACAGATTGACGAACGCACTGCAACTCTTTCACGATAACAAAGATGCCGTCGCGCAGGCTGGAGTTCGAGACGCCTGGGAGATCCCTAAGCTTGAACTACTGCAAAGCGTGGTGTCCAACATCCGACGCTCAGGGCCTGTCATCCAATGGTCTGCAGATGCTACTGAGCACGCCCATGTTCAAGAAGTTAAGGTTCCTGCTCGGCTGAGTAACAATCAAAACTACTACGACCAAATCGCCCGTTATCTTGATCGCTCTGACAAGTGCTTCCGTTTCGATGTCGCTACATATCTTGAAACTCGCCATGAGGGTAATCCCAGTGAAGACGATGACGACTCGGAGGAGGAGCACGATATCGAGCTCGATTTTAATGATTGCTCTCTCCGCGACCACATGAATCTGCCTCGCCTGCCTCTCAATTATTTTGTCATCGCCAATGCCCTTGCAAGTGACTCCATCCCCAATGCCCCGAAACCACACTGCACCTTCTCCAACATCACCACTGCTTTTCATCTCGCGACTAAGCCATCCCTTCGCATGACTATTGACGACGCCGCTGTTCTTTTCAAACTACCTGACCTTCGCCCCGCAATCGGGGAATTTCTGCAACGCGCCCAGAATCATTCGAACCACCCCGTCTCTGGTGTGACGTCTCAGGACCTCTGTTACCCATTGCCATTCGATCGCATCCAGATATGGTACAAGATCCGTATACAACAGTTCCTCTATCACAAGGCCCAAAATGTTGACGCCCTGCAAACTCTGAGAGTGCTTCCCCCCTCTAGTGATCACCCTCATGGTCTTTATGATACGGTCATATTGAGTCCCGGTCCCGATAGTGATTGGCCTCGGCGAGGCATTGAGGGTACGGTCAAGTGCTGTGATAGTGCTTTACTAACATAGTGATTACAGGTCATGTGGTTGCACAGCTCAGGCTGATATTTCGCCCGTTGGATACAGACTATTTCGCTACCTATGTCCAACGCTTCGATGTCGTTACGCAGCCAGCAAATTCGGGTAACGTTCATCCCGTAACAGGGATGTATTTACTTAGAAGGGCAATGAAATCAAGCGCGGAAAGGCTCAGAAGTGTTGTTCCTATCTCACACATATGCTCCCCCGTTCACTTAATCCCCAAGTTCGGCAAGGAAGCCCATTCTCGTTTGACAAGGGAGAGTAGTTGTGAGTTTTCGAGCGATTTTGGCTAAACAAGTATTGGTCGAAGGAGTTATATCACGCATTGTCTCCTCTCGGGTTGTAGTCGTGTCTAGCTTTTCTCATGTAGTAACGAAATAATGGTGTGGTAATCTATACTGATGGCATCGATTGACTGACAAATACATACGTCCCATTTGGCCGTCCTCACCTCACTCTTCTCGTTGCCTTGCAGTACTCCCCTCATTCATAGTGCAACGTTCAACGTTCAATTTTCTAAATCATGCAGCTTGGAAGGGTGGGTGCAATTCCAAGTCTTAGATCTGGTCAAATTATCTCACATTTCTTACTAAGCATGACACGCCACTTTCACTGTCTTCGGTGCGCAGTTATGGGTGGTCCCCAGGTGGCAGTAGCTAAGCAGTCACCAAACAGCTTGCGAATACCCCAAACCAGACACGCCGACCGGTGGATGCATACCGTGAATCTATGGATCCTAGAGTGCAAAAGGATACAATGTCCGTCCGTTGGGTCCTCAGCGAAGTCGAGACCGTTAGTTTTCTAGAACACCTTTTCAGCGACAAAAGGGCGTTCTCGGGCATTGCCATAAAGACTGTTCTGAAGCACCTGGAACAGAAAGAGCTATGGGATGGCTCCCGATGGCAAGCTTACCCTCTTTCAGATGATTACTCAGAGGCGAATATCGCCGCATTCTTCAATGAAATACTTGACAACCTTCCGACCGATCTCTTTCTCTGCAAGAGGTAGTGTCACACTAACCTCCGCTCATCTGCTGGTGGCTCACAGATTCATGTAGAAGATGGACAGGAAAGGGAGCAAACAAGCCCTTGAATGGGTTCTCTGGTGCCGTTCGAAAGCCAGACCTCATGCTTTGTGAGGATTCTACCATCAAGAAATGCGAAGTGCTGGAAGAGCGTCAATTCGATCTCAGAACCGATGTCTATGTCATCGGTGAACTGAAAAATAGATATGGTACCGATAACGTGAGAGCCTCGTTCATCGAACTCGCCAGAAAAGTCGTATTCCAGCTCGAGAATCAGGACGGGCGATATGCAATGCCGGGCCTCCAAATCTTGGGCGATCACATAATTCTCACTCTCTTCGACTGGGGAGGTTCCATTTCTACTCATCCCCTCCACATCCATCAGCGCCCCGAGGCGTTCCTTCGTGTTCTATTGGGTATCACATTCGGTGATGCGGTTGTACTCGGCTTCGACACTACGATCTCACCCGTCGAGGAAGGGAAAAGAAAATCCAAATAATAAGGGATGGTAAGGAGTGTTTCATCTTGGTCGACCAGCTGCTCTTCATCTCCGGGTCGTTACATGGTCGGGGAACGACTGTGTGGAGTGGTGTTGTTACTCAGGCAGATTTCCCTGAGTTAGAGGAGGGGCAGAAGGTCGTAATTAAGGATTCCTTTGTGGATCCATTGCGACGATACACCGAAGGCAAAATCCTGAAGATCTTGGAGGACAATGAAATAAAAGGCGTCCCACGACTACTACATGAACAGCAAGTTCAGGCGTCACACCCACTGGATTCGGACTTGCAGTTGAATCAGTCAACGCACATCCTTCGCTCACTGATCAAAGACCCCCTCCCTGCCGACTGCAAGTATCATTTGCGCGTTCTGTCTCGTCTTGTATCCACGCCGAAGGGGGACCCTATCTACGACTTTTCTTCTCTTGCTGAACTGCTTGTTGGACTTATTGATTGTCTGAAGGGTGAGTCGCCCATTATAATAAGCACCGGACCTCGCTCACCCCTTGATAGCACACTTCGATGCTTTCGAGATTGCAGGTGTACTTCATCGGGACATCAGCCTATTCAACCTGTTGCTCTATGTCTTAGCGAATGGGGACGAGTGCAGAATTGACTTTCTGCAGTCTAATGTACTCGACGATGCTGAACGCACCCGACTTGAGGAGAAAATCAAGGCTCAAGTCACTCGTCGCGGTCTTCTGGCTGATTGGGGATACGCGGTTCCAGCTTTGAAATGTGGAACGGATGCATCCCCTGGCGAGAGTCCGTGCTCTGGTTTGAATAGGTCTCCCAACCTTTACGTCAGGTCGCCTGGGGACTCGGAGACGAAGACGAAGCTTCAGAATCTATTAGAGGGCAAGGATAGTATTGTCATTCCCATGGTTGGCGAGTCCATCCCGAATGACGCCAACACCCCTATTGATGCCAGCCCCCTCCATCGTACGGTATGTCCGAAGTCATCTGGTGTGTACACACATCATTCTAATGCACGCTAGGGAACATGGGCCTGGATGGCCACAGAGCTCAGTCATACAGTACCCGGGACTCCGGTGGTACATCAACCCCACCATGATCTAGAGTCGTTCTTTTACATCCTCCTTGCAATATGTCTCCTGTATGACACCCCTGGCACCACCAAGCCCCCCAAGACACTTGCCGAATGCTTCGATCCGCTCTTCGCTATATCTCAGCCCAGCGTTGCCAAGACTCTCGCTATTCAAGCAGGTTTCGGTTGGACAGCACTCATACTTCCTTATATCTCCTCGTATTTCCAGCCTCTTATCCCTCTTCTCGATGAATTGCGGCGAGAGCTTCTCTTACCCATCAGGCTGGAAAGGGGCGTTGTGCAGCCCAGCTCAGGTTTCACGCATCACATGTTTATCGACGGTATGGTCAAGATACTCTCTCGACTCCCGGACAGCAGTTGGATACCCTATCCAAAGGATTCGAGCGTTTCTACTGTCACATGTCGTAGTAGCACCTCTAGCACCGCATTGCTGCCTCCCATTGTCACCACCGCATTATTGTCTAGCGACAGCCTCTCGCGTCACTCCCCACTCCGGATGATTGGGACATCCTCCGGAAGTGCTGGCGTCAAACGTCCCTTAGACGATGGGGATGATGTATCAAATTCTCGAGGGAAGAAACGTGCTCAACCGAATACCCAGCCTGCCGATGCGAGTGGTTCGGGCACACACCATGACCCACTCTCAAAATTCCCAAAGCCGCGCAACCCGTCCTCGCTAGATGCATCCATTCAGAAACTGCGGTTGTTCTCCAGCGCTCCCCACTGAAATAAGGGGATATGGTTACATGCCCTTTCAATTGTAGCGGTATGCGGACGGTGTTTACATGATAGTGTTGTACTGCCTTACTTAGATCACATTGTCTGTTGAGCCTGCTTGATTGTGTAACTCGGATATGTACTCGCTTACATATTATGCCATGTTATATCAGCCGTGCGCGGCCTTTTCACCATGAAGAGGCCTCCCCTTTCCTCCCACCGCAATGGCCATCAAGCGCAGAATCATCTATGAAGATGAGGACGACGACGACGACGATTCTGGGAATAATCGTGGTAGCTCGTCCAACAAGAGATCTCGCGGAGCGTCGGGCGAAACAGAAATACGGCCAGGTGGGCACGCTGTTTTTGGTGGTCCTTAGCTGTGTGGCTCACATCGTAGCTGAAGTCCCCGCCGCTGAACCAAGTGGCACATGACGCTCCGCACGCTCTGGGAAAGGTAACGGGGGTCGATTGGCCCAGATGAAAATGTTGGAACGAATACAGACGGAACAACCGAAACAGCCCTCAAGAATCAATGTTGCTTTGCAAGGCGAGCAAATCAACCCTATGGCCCCATCCTCCCAAGATGCCAGGGAACGAGGCTCTCACTGTCGGCAAGTCGATTCTAATTCCCCCGACACGATCTCGCTGCAAAGCCATGCACCCCTCAGGTCCCCGCAGCCGGTTTTCTCATTGGCAGCAGCCAGCCAAGAATTCGGTTTCAGACTACCGGACGTTGCATCTCAAGCCCACATGTCAGTGGGCACTGCGGCCCAGACCCAGGCGCCCCCTCGTGCTTGGTTCCGTGGTGTGGTGTCGGAATCCTCATCCAAATCTGTATCGTCACGGAGCCCTTCAATCTTTTCGACTGGGCCTTCACGACGCGGGGGGACCTCAACTGCGCCAACATCTCGTACACCATCTCTCTGCTCTACGGGTGAACAAATGCATCTACATTCCGCCCAACATCGGGATGATGCAGGATCGGCTTCCGCGTTACCACATTCCTCATTCTCGCAGGCTGCTTCCGAGACTAGCATTCCGCAAATGTTCCGATTTGAAGACTTCGATGAGCAGAGTGCTGATCCTCCCCTGGCAGATCGCACCACCAGATTACAACGCACCGCTTCCTTTTATGACGTGCCTCTCACCGTCGACGAGAATAGTCACAGCATTACCGCAGCACCTAGGGTCTGTGAAGATAGAGGCGAACTACAAGTATGTTTCTATCAATCCACAAACATTTATTCATCAATTGGCTGATCCCTGTGACGAGATTGATGAAGCCTCCCCAAGTGAGGATGACAGGTTCGCAGAGGAAATGCTTCGCCGTCGTATGTTTTCCGCTTTCTCATGTAGATATAGACCCTCATATTGTCCCCTGGCATCCACAGCATCACCGAGGCAGGGTGCGTTACCCCATTTCTGGCTAGGCCTGATCTTATTCCCACTACCTTACTAAAGGCGATAAGGGGCTGTCTGGAGCATCATGCGAGTTACCGGGTACGTTTGGAGCATATTTTCATTTCGGTGCTAAACCTAATTCTTGTAGTTGGTCGTATCGACGACGTGATGACTCTCGATCGCACGGCCACACCACCCTGACAGGAACGCTATCAAGCTCCAACCCGGTCGCGTCAAGGTTCAAAACCACCCTTGGGCTTCTTTTTATAATGAAATTACAACTGATGCTTTGCTCATACAGGTAATCCGGCTACTGCCGCGCAAGAGGCTGAGGACATTGTAGCTGCACACCGTAAACGTAACCGCACGCCTCGATTGCCCAGCAGCACGCAGCTACTGGCAACTAAGCAGCGACAGACTTCGTCAACCACCTCAGTAGGGCTTGGTGATCAGGGGACTCCGCCAATTACTCAGGTTCCAGCTAAGTCACAAGAAATTTCGTCAGCTACAGAAACTGCGATTCATGGCCATGGTATATCGGATACGGATGCGACCAAACCAGTTGGTCCCGCAACAGAGGGCGCAGAGCCATGGCAACTGCAATACTATGACCCATCCGCTCGCGATATCATAGACCGTACGAAGCAATTTTCTCATTGTGACGCCGCGTCTATCAATGCATTTCCTGTGCGTTCCACGTTCAACGCCAAAACCGTCGACTACATCGAGGAAGCGATCGCTGAGCGTCGAACGCGACACCTCCACATCTCAGAGGGTAAGCCGAGTAATCGTGATAGTTATCTAACCTCATCGGGTCTGCGGCCATACAGGTTGGTGGCCACATCATGCATCAGGCATCACCAGACTAGTAAGCCTTTTCCTCGTCAATGACAAAGTCGCTCAATCAGTTAGCTATGGGAGGATCTTGGGAATTGGCATTCTGGGCTGCGGAAGAAGGCTCGTTCGTTCGTTGCTCAACGCTATCAGTGGGATCCCGAAAATCGCCGTGAGCAAAACATCGAGATCGCTAGGCGCCTTTTGGGCAATGGCGGCTTGTTCTTGAAGAATGGCGTTGATGATGAGGTAAGAACTTTTGCCTACGATCTTATCAACTAACCTTCATCTCTAGGGTCATGCCAACAATCTGGCTCATCCGGCGCTCACGGGACTTATCATTGATTTTTTTTATAGCGGCTCTACCTCGGTCGGACAGCTATTCCCAGAAGTCTTCTCTCCGGAGGTTCCAAGAGTTGCCGTGGCTATTGCTGCAACAGCTGTTTGTAGTTTTTACACTACCAATTGTCATTAGAACTGATGAACTCAAAGCTCAAAGTGGTCCTCGATGAAATTGTTTCGGGTGTAGGCGAAGTCAATTTCAGGGTCGCTACCTACTCCCCCGTCTATGTTGAGATCCTTGGGCTAATGAGCAAGTGCGACACGAGTCCCATTCACCAGGCTAAAACACGAACCCTCCGCATCCGATGGGCCGAACTTGGAAGGTATGTACCTGCCATCATGTATTTAATTTCCCCGTTATGTCGTCTGATTATGTTAGCAATGGCATGGCTAAACAGGAACCTGGCGTGGTCTCGAGTGGTTTTGATGTTGATCTTACCTGATGTCTAGTTTCATTTTCTATGTACCAGTTGTTGCTTGTTGCAGATATTCATCCTTTGAATATCATTCAGTTCTAGCTGTGAACTTGACAGATCTGTCCCAGCCTGTGCAGTTGTATTGTGAATAATTAGCCCAACACTGTCTCTAGACTAGTCCAGTCTGCAAATACCATAGGACAGGCTAAGGGGCCTTGTCTAGTTCAAGGCAGTTGGGTACCTTGCTGTCAAGGTCTGTGTGGTGGCCAGCACTGTCCAAGTCTGTCTAGAGGGGGGCTGGTTTGCTGATGCATGCAGCTCATTGAGGATTGATATTATGGCTGGCTATGTACTGGTAGTAGCACACTACTATGAAACCTGTGGGGGTCTTAACAGTGTAATATGTAGTTGAGGTAGCCTACATAGCACACTAACTATGGTAGTGACACCTATTCAGGGCATATTACTGGTGCTATGAAGTACTACATATCTGAACCCTTCAGCTACAGTGACTACATATGGGGGACTTAACTACCATGCTACCAGCACTATAGAGTCTACATAGGTCTATGTAGCTAGGTTTTTTTTTCCTGATGTGTAGGCTGCCTACAGGTATACTAATATCATCAGTAGTTGTTGTTACGACCCTAGACTCGAAGTCACGGGCTCGCTACACCGAAGCTAGACGAGGACGAAGACGAAGGTAGAGAGAAGAGGATAGAGGGCAGAGGAGGGCTTAGAAGCAAGTAGGGACGAAACCCAAATGAACTAGCTTGGGGCTAGCTGGGCTATTGTGTTGGGTATATATACTACTGTACATGAGGTAGAGGTGAGGCATACATGAGGAGGACATAAGGCATGACATCACAGTGACACCACTATGACATCATGGTCTGGACCGGCCTAGGCCTGAGCCACATGGCAAGCACATGGCCAAGGTCTGGGTGAGTCCATAGATAAGAGAAGAGATAAGATCTCAAGATAAGATAAGAGAGATTAGATAAGATGAAAAGAAAAGAAAGAAAAGGAAAAGAGTATGTATCGTAACACTATCCCCTCCTTAGGGGTCGACTTCCAGGCGACAGAAGATGGAGCGGCATGTGGTGAGGTTTTCATATGGGGAGAAGAGCGAAGCAAAGCGGGCAGAGTCGATACCACGAAGTTTGCGAGGGGCCGAGGGGTGGGATTTGTAAAAGTCCTGTAACACCTCAGAGGAACCTTTCAGATTTGACTCAGGTTCCCAAGTGCGATCCTCATCCCCATAACCCCTCCAATGGACAAGGAACTCTAGTCTGTTGCGCTTCAGGCGGCTGTCCACGATGTACTCGACCTCGAACTCCTCATCACGGTCCTCCACACCCACCACTGGTCCAGGGCGAGTAACCTTCTGGCCCTCAAGAGGTCCCTTGTATGGCTTCACCCAAGAGACGTTGACAACAGGGTGAATGCGAAGGGTCTTTGGGAGATGGAGCTCCACAGCGTTGGGCTTGACCGAGAGAGGACCTTGTAGGGACCGATCCACTTCTCGGTGAGTTTTTGCGAGGGGTGCCCATCGACCCAGACATGGGTGGTGTCAAGCCAGACCTCCTGGCCCACTGAGTATCCTGGTGCTTCAGACCGTGAGGCCTCGGAACTTTGAACCATCCTCTCTGCTGTGCGCTGAAGGGCCCTCTTTGTGGCCTCGATGACTGACTGGATATTGGAGGCGCAGTTCGTGGCAGCCTCGGCTTTGGAGAATGCTGGCTCCACACCCATGCGAGGGGTGTAAGTGCGGGTGACAGAGAATGGGGAGCGACCTGTAGAATCCTGCCTTTTAGAGTTATACGAGAACTGAGCGATTTTCAGCCAGGAGGGCCAGGTATGTTGTTGATCGTTTATAAAAAGCCGGAGGTACTGTTGGATGTCCTGATTGAGTCGCTTGGTCTGACCATCGGTCTGGGGGTGGAAAGCAGTGGAGAGTTTGGGTTTAATGCCAAGCATCTTTGAGAGATCTGTCATGAAAGTGCTGGCAAACTGGGGGCCTCTATCCAAGATGACTGTAGAGGGGAGTCCATGCTGGGTCCACACATGATCTCGAAAGAGTTCCGCGGTACCGAGTGCCGAGACAGTCTTCATCGTTGGTATGAAGACTGCCTCCTTCGAGAATCGATCCACTACCACCATGATGTTGTCATACCCACCGGCCTCAGGTGCGTCCATGAAGTCCACAGATATGTTTGTCCAAGGTGCCTCGGGGACCGGGTTTGGGTGAAGTTTTCCAGCAGGGGGTTTCCGGGATCCCTTGGCCATCTGGCAATGGTGGCAGGACGAAACATACTCCCTTACCGACTGAGACATGGCTGGCCAGACATAATGGCAGGAGATCAACGCAAGGGTTTTAGACCATCCTGGGTGGCCAGCGACAGGGGTGTCATGATGTGCCTCAATTACTGGGAGAACTGCCGAAGGGGGAACATAGACCCAACTATCCCTGACATAGAGGCCGTCCCTGATCTCATATCCTTCGGGCGGGGTCGTGGCTGAGGAAGCCCCCTTTAGGATAGCCTCGAGGGTTCTATCCATCCCTACAGAGAGCGCTGCCACCCGGGCTGGGTCGATGAGGGTGACCTCCTGATTGTCCCCCTTGACCTCATGATCTTCCCTTCGAGACAGAGCATCGGCCTTCGCCATAGAGGCACCTGGCTTATAGACGAGCTTGTAGTTGAACCTCAAAAGGTACTGTGCCCATCGAGCCTGCCTGCGATCAAGGTTCTGAGCCGTCTTAAAGTACTGGAGGTTGGAGTGATCCGTCCAGATCTCAAACTCATAAGGGGTGGCCTCTAGATAGTGGCGCCAGGTTTCCAATGCACGGATAATGGCAAGCATCTCCTTGTCGAAGACCTGATAATTCCGCTCAGGAGGAGTCATGGAATGGGAGTAATATGCAACCGGGTGCCAGAGGCCACTGGGGGCCTCGACCGAGAGGACTGCTCCAGTCGCAAAGTCAGACGCATCTGTTTCCAGGCGGAACCTCCTGTCTTGGTCAGGAAATGCAAGGATGGGGGCCGAGGTGAATGCTGCCTTCAGGGCATCGAAAGACCGTTGTTGCTCCTCCTGCCAGGTCCAGGGCTGGTCCTTCCTCATAAGGTCATTGAGAGGGCGGGCGATGCGAGCGAAGTCCTTGATGAAGCGACGGTAGAAGTTTGCCAGGCCAAGGAAGGCTCTGACTGACTTGACCTTGGTGGGGACCGGCCATTCCCTGATAGCCTTCACCTTGGACTCATCCATCTTTATCCCATTGACCCCTATGATCATCCCCAGGAACTCGACCTCTTTCTTCTTGAAGAAGCATTTCTCCAGTTTTATGAAGAGATCGTTCTCCTCGAGGCGTCGAAGGACCTCCAACACAATCCGATCATGCTCGGCCTCATCATCTGTCTTTGTGAAGATCATGATGTCATCGATATAGACAACAACCACATCCTCCATGTCCCCAAAGATATCGTTCATCATGTTTTGGAAGGTCGAGGGGGAGTTGCAGAGACCAAAGTACATGACAAGAGGTTCGAAGGATCCCTTGTGAGTGACGAAAGCCGCCTTCCACTCATCACCTTCCTTGATTCGAACATTGTTATATCCCCACCGTAGGTCCATCTTTGTGAAAAGCTTGCACCCCTTGAGTTTATCAACAAGCTGCGATATGAGGGGAAGGGGGTATGCATTCTTCACAGTATGCTCGTTGAGGTAACGGTAGTCCTGGACCATACGCTTTCGGCCATCCTTCTTGGGGACAAAGAAGACAGGGGAGGTCTGGGGAGACTTCGAGGGTCGGATGTAGCCCTTCTTGGTCTGGTCGTCAATGAAATCTGAGACCTCTTTTTGTTTGTCGACGGAAAGGGGAATGAGCCGACCTCTCCTGGGGGTAAACGTGTCTTTGAGATCGATGGCATGGTCCCAGGGTTTTCTCAGCGGCATGCGTTCTGACGACTCCTTCGAGAACACTTCTAGGTACCGATGGTACTCCTTTGGGACAAGTTCTTCGACAGTGCCGGACCGAGACCACGTCGAGCGGAGCTTCGGATGTAAGTACTCCATGTCATTTGCTTCCTTCTTCTCCTGTTTCGACAGTGGGGCAAGGTCATGGCACTCTCGAGGACATCGGGTCATTTTAACAGTCTTGTCAACCCACGAGACTACAGGGTTGTGTCGTCGAAGCCACGTATAGCCAAGGACAAGTGGGTGAGATCCGAGGGTAGTGACCTGCGCCCAGATGTGCTCTCTGTGTCCATCGAAGTTCATTACGAGAGGCGCTACGTGGGTGATATCCCCATCTCGGTTCTTGGTGCCATCGACGTTGTAGACTGGGACTGTCCTTTCGAGGGGAAGGAGGGGTATCTCGTTTTCATCCACCCACTTCTTGTCCAGGAACGTGTCAGTTGCCCCTGAGTCCACCAACGCTCTTGTCTGCCACTTCCTACTTCTCCCTTCCAACGTTACTTCTAACTCCAACTCGGGCTTGCAGCCCACGGTCCTAACTTTAGCGTCCTTCGGGGTTTCTGGTTTTGGTTGGTCACATTTTTTTGTATTTTCATAGCACGAGGAATTAAGCACCCCATTTTTAACGTGTGGGGCCGAGCCAGTAGTGGACTCCTCTGCACACGAAGTAGACACATTAAATAACTCCTGTGTGTCGTAAGTGTCCAAGACCGAGAACCGATTACATGCCTGGCCAGTAGGTACCCGAAGCTCTACTGACCGAACTCTTTTCCCTGCGCTTTCATCTCGTTCATATGCTTATCGTAAAAGAACGCCTGCATCTCTTCGAAGGTCATCCCCTGCAGTTGGCAAAGCTGAGAGTCCTCTTGGGGTGCTGCTTGACGAGCAGCAGGCTGGGGTGAGAAAGGGGTACGAGGGGGAGCGGGGAAGCGGGGAGGAGGGCGCTGCTGAGATCGAGACGTACAGTCTCGTTTAAAGTGATTACCCCCACACGAGAAGCACTTGATGTGCGAGGGAACAGGGCGGGATGTCGAGGCAGCTCCGATCTCCATGGGGATACCCGAGCCTCCGAAGGTGCCAACTGACGAGGAAGAGGGGCGAGAGGTTGAGGACGGGAAAGTGAAACGAGAGGAGGTGTGCACTCGAGCGGCTTCGATGGCGCCACCCAAGGTCTGGAGTTCGACCACATATTCAGCGAGGGTAGCCTTCCTTTTTCCTTGCACGAAGATTTGCTGTAGTATATCAGGGCGCATGGCCCGCTCGAGCATAAATATGGCGTAGTCGTCAGACGCCCCTGCAGACATTGCTAATGCACCGAACTTGGCCACGAAGTCCTCGGTTCGCATGCTTCCCTGTCAAATCTTCTGTAGTTGGGCCTTGGCCCAGTCCTTGTTGTTGATTGGCCTAAACTTGGCCTCGATCTCGGCCTCGAGGGCCACCATGTTGGGGTATGTGTTCACTGCCTTGCAGGCATCGATCCTCGCTCGGGCATACGCCCCTGCTACTGGCCCTTCAAGTCGGGTCCACACTGCCAGACAGTCTTGCGATGCCGAGGGGAAGTCTGCTATCTGGAGGTACGCTTTCATTTTGCTCCACCATTCCTCAAACTTTGAGATGGAGCCATCATACTTTCCGGGGTCGGACGCCCCTTTCTTTGCCGGATCGCCCTGGGCAGCACATGCATTGGCCTGGATTAGACTCTGGGCCACAGAGGTAGTGACGTGGGCAGTGATGGCGCCGATGAGCGCCTGGACATCGGGGTCCACGAGGAGAGGGTTGGGCGGGGGTTGTTGTTGGTTACCACCTTGGTCCATAGCGGCTGACTATGACGGGGCGGCAGTAGGGTTTGTTGATGAGGTGGCGGGGACGAAGGTTGTAGTGACGCGGCGGGGGAGCAGGGTGACCGAAGATGTCTTCGTAGAGTTGCTCGTCGAGGTTGTCGAAGCGAGGGTGGGGAGTGGGATTGAAGATGTCTTGGTAAAGTTGATTGTGGGGCGGGATCAGGGGGTGTGCAAAGAGGCGTGCTCCTTCTTCGTCAGGAAGACCGAAGTTGGCAGGGAGCGGGGGTGGGGTCCCGAGGTTTGGGTCTTCAGAGGGGGTTCGAGACAGGTAGACGAGTTCGGGAGTGGGCAAGGGAGGAGTGTTTCGAGGAGGCAAAGGTCGATAGATCGAACCTTCTCGGTAGAATGAGGGGTGGCGTGGAATGATGAGAAAGATCCTCCTTTAAGCCTGGAGTCCGGCTGCGACGTTCTCCTTAACCCTGGAGTCCGGGTTTGCTCAGTGAGCGGGTGACGGTAAAGAAGCTAGTTCAAGTGTTATGACCCTAGACTCGAAGTCACGGGCTCACTACACCGAAGCTAGACGAGGACGAAGACGAAGGTAGAGAGAAGAGGATAGAGGGCAGAGGAGGGCTTAGAAGCAAGTAGGGACGAAACCCAAATGAACTAGCTTGGGGCTAGCTGGGCTATTGTGTTGGGTATATATACTACTGTACATGAGGTAGAGGTGAGGCATACATGAGGAGGACATAAGGCATGACATCACAGTGACATCACTATGACATCATGGTCTGGACTGGCCTAGGCCTGAGCCACATGGCAAGCACATGGCCAAGGTCTGGGTGAGTCCATAGATAAGAGAAGAGATAAGATCTCAAGATAAGATAAGAGAGATTAGATAAGATGAAAAGAAAAGAAAGAAAAGGAAAAGAGTACGTATTGTAACAGTTGTATCACTACTGAGGGCTGCCTACAGATTCCTCTCAAGATTTCCCATGGTAAATGGCGACTGCACCCTGCCCATCCATATGTTGGGATGCCATGTATGGCATGTCACCCAGGCCCTTTCATGTCACCTGTGGTAAGCCACATGGGCCCTCCCATGTGATTGCAGCATGCCACAAGGGCCTGTCCATGTCACCTGTGGAAAGCTGCATGGGCCCTTCCACATGTTACTGTAATGGATCGAGGATTTCGCCCCTATCTTTTCATCTTATCTAATCACTGATTAGATACCCGATTAGATCATCTTGATCTTATCTAGGGCTTTTCTTCGTTGGGCTGCATACCTCGCCCTTATCCAGACACGATCCAGACTCCCGATTACAGATCCCATCTCCCCTTTTGTCGTTTGAGAGTTATTTATACTTACAGTCTAGAACCTAGGCCTAGTACTCGATGAGGTCATAGTGACATCATCCTGATGTCATAGTGATGTCATCCTGACATCACCATTGATGTCATACCCTGTGCCTCCGCCTTGAGGTTCCCTCATGGCCCCTAGCTAGAGAGTATATATAGTAGGCACAACCATGTACTATTCCTTAGTTCTATTCATTTTGCACTTTGGGCGTTTCCCTCTTGTCGCTGTAAGAGTGACTGCTTAGCCTTGCTCAGGCTTCGTCGTTTTCATCTTCGCCGATTTGCATGTCCTCTGACTACCCCACCATCGTCGTCCACTTAATTGTGGTTTGGTTTGCTTTGTTTAGTGTTTCTCTTTTGGTCGCTGCTCTTGTCGACTAGTCTAGCCTGACTTTGTCACTCAAGCACGACTCGTAACAGTTACATCATAGCCTATTTTACCAACCAAAGGCCCATCCATATGTTGTGATGCCATGTATGGCATGTCACCCAGGCCCTTTCATGTCACCTGCAGTAAGCCACATGGGCCCTTCCATGGCACCTGGGGAAAGCTGCATGGGCCCTTCCACATGTTACATCATAGTCTATTTTACTAACCAAAGGCCAGTCCATATGTTGTGATGCCATGTATGGCATGTCACCTGGTGTGAGTCAATGTGTGGATCTATGGGGAAAACACCAAGAAACCAACACAAAGACAATTGCCAAGTCAGTGGTTTACCTTCACAGACTTTGGCTCGAGGGATCAGTTACAGTGAAAAAGGGAGGGGTTTGGCACACTAGAGGACTAGGGCAGAAGGGAATAGTGCTCCTGATGAGAGGGGAGCAGGGGGACAACAGAAAAGCGAAGATATTTAGGCTACTTGGAGCCCAGAAGTGACATAAGATGATGAAGAATGACAGTAAATAGACCCTTAATGGAGCCTCAGATACTGCAAGAATAAAGATGATGAAGAAGAGCCTCAAAGCGACGACAATAAGGCAGATAACAAAGATAATGATTGGGCAGTAGTCTCTCTACAAAGGGGATGGTATCCTATGCGGGGGGGCTACTTGCTTTTTTTTCTGGATTGCTGTGACATATTGGTACTTATATACAAAAGGTAGCACAGCCTGAAGTAAATAGAGGGAAACACTTTGTAAGGGGTTTGTAAGTGATTGGTAAGAGGATTGGTAAAGGATTGGTAAGGCCAAGCAAGGCTGAGTAAGGACAGTAAGTGATTGGTAAGTATAATCAGTCAGCATGACGAAGAATATCACAAATCATTTGAGATAGAATGAGTCATTAAGGAATGGATGAATAATGTGACAGAAAGGGGGATGAGTAAGTGCACTGGTCACTGCTGATTAAGGCATATGACTGTGAATGAGTCATTCTGACTCCTAGATCTGAGATCCAGATGCATTGGGGCGATTTGCTGCATGTCTGAAAGAAGAACTGTGGGGATTTCTGCCAGGGGCCAATTTTGGGGGTCTCCAGGGTAGTCAGGGCTTAGGATTTCACAACTTTCCCCCCTCTCTCCTCTCTGCAAAGTGACCTGTATCAGGTGCAACTAGTGTTCTGGAGGGGATGAGGAGGAGGGGCCATCTTCTCCAATGAGGGCAGGGAGATTTGCCTCAAATTTGTCATGGATGTGATCAGATAGTGTAGATGAGAGTAGTTGGTACTGCAGCTGTCACATTTTTGGGAGAATGAAAGACAAGATTGAGAGATAGATGTTGCAGGGGGCAGGAAGGAAAAATCCATAATCCTTTTTGATTGGAGAGAGTGAAACAACCACATAAGACCTTTCAAGCCTGATGACAGACTTGAGGCAACCAAAGAATGTCTTCCTTGATGTCAGACTGATGAGGAGAACGTGCTGTCCCAGAGCGATAGGATGGGAGGTCATGGATGAGGGAGGGATGAACCAGGAGGCTTCGGGGTGAGAGCTGGTGGGGATTCCTGGCAGGTACTTGTAGTTATTCTCCCTAGCAAAGGACTCAAGGAGGTGGCCATTACGATAAATATTGGTGAAATGGGCATTCAATGGTGGAAATGATGCAGAAAATCATGGAGTGTGCAGATCATTACCAAATTTTGCAGGCAGGATGGCGTGGTCGAGAGCTGTCTGTGAGCGTGGGAATGGTGTCGATATCTTTAAAATTGATGGAGATATTTGAAAAATCGGAATGCCATAGACTGGCACTCAAAAAGTTTTTTTTGGGTGCTCGAGCAGTTTCTTCCCTAACATTAAGGATGGTTCTCGTGCAATGGATGACTGCTGGCCATATCAGCCATTCTTCGCATTAGGGCTAGGTTTCTCCATTCTTCATCATTCAGCTTCTGAGTCCATGCTCATGTTGCCAAACACTTTTGGTGCATGACACCAGGCCCTTCCATGTCACCTGTGGTAAGCTGCACAGGCCCTCCCATGTGATTGCAGCCTGCCACAAGGGCCTGTCCATGGTCAGTTGCATCAGCTTACACATACATACAAGATGGGCCCACCCTTTTGTTATGGTCTCTGCAACACACTGTCATGTGGGGCCTACTCATGAGTTGTGGTCACACCTGGCCCTCAGGCCTGCTTATGAGTCTCAGCTTATTTGATTTGGCAGGCCTGCTGCAGGCTCTACATAAGCCTTGGCATTTTGGCATGCAGGCTAGCCATGAGTTGTGACTAATTTGACTACATGGGGTCAACAATAGCTACGACTATTCAGGTAGTTGTCACATGTCACATCACGTGTCCCTGTAGTATATAAAGGCAGCCTATGGCACCCCAACATACAATCGCTTTTGCCTCTCAATTCATACCTCAACTTGTTCTCTCTCAACCTAAGGTGAGTTCAGTGGAGCTGGCCTCTGTGCCATGCACTGTTGCTCAACACCTAGGTAAGTATTTTTTTCCTGATAGTATGCTCACCTCAGGACAAATGGAAGTCACTGAGGTGAAAGGAACAAGTGCAGAATGGGAATGGGATAAGATTAGCTGACTATGTTACAAAAGGTAACTCAGGTATTAATGGAAGTCAATACCTTGCCAGCTCAAAAATTTTCTACAACCATGATTATGTAATATGGAAAGTGCAGAAGGGTATAGAAACAATCCAGGACACATAATCTATAGTAAGATGCAGTTCCAAAGTAATCCAAGGTAATCCAAAGCTGGGAATAGTCACCCAAAAGTCCATGTGTCCAACACCCAGATGCCGCCCAATGCACCATTGCATGAGTTGGATGCAGTCCCTGAGTCACGTGTGTCCACTGGTTTCAAATTTAGCATGGCCTCCACCTCTTCCCAGGACCAATGCCGTCCTCGCTCCACTCACCAAATGCCACTGTGACGGTGCGAAGTGAACCGAACAACTTCACACATACCACACTGCCAATCCTTGTTGCCACTTTTATAAACTGCTGTCATCATTCGCTGGTACTCAGCATCAATGGTGACGCATATTCTTGATTCAATTTATGGCGGCAAGCATACCATGCGTTGTGAGGCACCTATCCTGTCGGACTGATGACATACAGGGCTGCCTTCCATCCTTACCTGATGGTAAATCGCCGCTAGAACGTCTCTTGCGCTCTGGCCGCACTCTCCCACTAAGACTCGTGGGTTTCTGGGGATAAACTGCGTTGTCAATACTGCAGTCAGACTCAACAACACGAACGCACAGGCGTGTATGTAAAACTTGCTTCGAGGCAGCCCAGAACACCAGCAACTACTGCGGAACCCCACACTAACGTTGAGTCTATTTTCAACAAACATTCAATTCTGGCTCTCTGCAGCGATGTGAATTTTTTGGTTCGGGAAGCGAAGGAGCTTTTTTCTGTACCCGATGTTGGACATATTGCGGTGCTTATTTTGTCTGGCGAGTAACTCGCTATAAAACTTCCCTCTCCCATTACCCGGCCACCCGCTCCTCGCTCTGCCATGCCTCTTGGTCGGTTTTCTAGAGTGTCTGCTATTGCAGCTGCGGCTTGCCTCCCGTTTGTACTGGCCTTCCAGCCAGGCGCTGACTATGGCAACTACAAAACCACCAACTTGTACAACTGCTCGGGCTCCTTCAAGACGTCCAACGTAACTGTCCCAAACAGTGCGGATACGCTCCCTCAGATCCAGCCTCTCTCGACCTCTGGCTGGGAGCAGTGGGACTTCTTCAGCCATGGAACCTTCCCCATCATCCTGAGGTGGTCGCAAGGAGACCAAACCTTACGCAATGCGTCGCCAAACGTCGGACAGATCGAGGTGGCGATTTTGAACGTCAATGGCACGAACGTCAGGTCTACCCTTGCTGGCCCGCTCACCTACCAGAGTGGAAATGTCAACGAAATTTCGATTGGGACGCACTCTTTCAAATGGGACAGCGCTGCCCAGTGGTTCAACGTGACTTTACGGGTGGATGGGTACACGCTGGTGTTGAATACCTTCTCGTAGGCTTTTCCTAGATCTTTTGATGGGACGGTGCGTGATCTGCGATTTCTAGGGCAATGTTGGACAGTTTCCATCCGGATGTTGGGTATTACAACGGGCTGCTAAGTAACGTTGGAGATCCTGCTGTTTACGGCTCTGTTCCTGTGCCTCGTGGACACTCGTAAGGACGTGTCTCCTCTCTCATGAACCCTTGAGCTGATGATGCCACTCAGTTCTGGATACCTGGCAACGCCTGATAATCAGAACATAAGCCTCGACGCTCTCACCACCGTGCGGCACATGTTCTCCCAATCAGCGTTACCTCCCTATATCAACAAGTATAGCAGTGCAGTTGCATGGGGATACAGCGGGACTTTTTACGATACCCACATCTTCTATCAGATTGAAGAGAGCAATGGAACGAGTGAGTTTCAAAAAAAACCGACGTGCTTCCCAGTTTGTTTATACTCTCACCAATCTCATAGTCCACGATGCCGCATACCTGGGACGCGCCATACCCATGCCGGGCTCAACGGATACTTTCGAATCTACCTCCGTGACCTACGCGGTGACGGATGATGCGGCCCTCTACCAACTTTCCGTCAACCCTGCCCAGGGGACGATCAATGCGTCGATGCCTGGGTGCTCTGCAACTAACAACATCTCCTGGGCGTTTGACTTCGTCACGGCGAATTCGCTTGCGAACTTCACGGACCTCGGAGGCGGTGTGACGCAGTACTACTCTGTGAATGGGTCAACGACTGGTCCTTTCAATGGAAGTACGAAGACTGGAATCGTTTCCGGTGTATTCCAGCTCTATCAGGCCCCGACCCATGAGAGTACCTGAGCGTTTTCTTTGAACGTGGAGCACAGACAATTTTCTGATAGACACTACTGGGCCGCGATCACGTGTTGGACCTTTTCACCTTCTTTTGTTACACCCCTGTCATATTTTGTACACTCATTGAAACTGTTACCACTTGTCAGTACCATACCCGACGCACTGCAATGCTTTTTTGCCCCAACTGTGCAAATTTACTGGTGATATCTTCCGAGACGGGCTACAACAAATGGGCTTGTAATACCTGTCCTTATGAATTCCCAATTACAAAACAGGTTCGTTGGTAGCTACTATGATTTATGTGCTGTTCGATGAAAACGTGAGTTCGCAGATGACGTCCCGCACCCGTATGAAGCGCAAGGAAGTGGACGACGTGCTGGGTGGGGACGAGATGTGGAAGCATGCAGATTCTACCGACGGTACTGTTCTTCCCCTCTACTGGTTGCCGATTCTCCCATGTTCGTCAGCTTCATGCGACAAATGCAACAATTCGAGGGCATTCTTCTATCAGCTCCAGATCAGGTCTGCCGATGAGCCCATGACTACATGTACGTCTTTTCTGTCAGCCGTCCGGCTACTGAGGGTGACCGTCGAACGCTGCCTCTCTTCTTAGTCTACCGGTAAGTGGGTTTTTTTTTTTTTTGAACTGGATCATCGCTGATCGTCCTTGATGATTAGCTGTACCAAATGTCACTATCAATGGCGCGAAAACTGAGTCGTTGTCGATGACAGTGCGTCACAAAGCATGCCACCGACAAGGCCATATTACGATGAGACTTCCGACTGCAGGCTGCCCATGTCCCGTCACATACGTACATCTTCGACGACGTAGTTGTTTGACCGTACGAGCAGAACTGTCTTCTGATGGTCTTACACGGCGGTGATTTGGTGTTTGTGATTGATCGTGCACGTGAGAAACAGGAGGCCGGCATGAGTCTGTGGTGTGCACGTCCACACAAGTACCACTACCGTAGCAGGGTTGCCCAATACTTGCCCACCACCCATCTACCACAGTCCTCACCATCGACCGTCAAGTTCGACGTTGAACCCTTGCAGCCTAACGATGTCAGATCAGTCACCACCGCCAACCAAACCCAAGCCAGGTTCGCTGCGCGACAGGATCGCAGCATTCGAGAACAAGAATGCGCCCGCAACCTCAGCCCCAGGCTCAGGTACGGGTACAGCTGCGCCTGCATCACGCCCAAAGCCAGGAAATCTCCAATGGAAACCGAAAGCACCCTCACCACCGCCCACGCCTCCTGATCAAACGTCCAAGATCGTAGGTGTTGGTGGGGGGATGTCTGCCTCAGATGCGAAGGAGAGCATCACTCGAGGCGGGACACTCAAGGAACGCATGGCGGCACTCCAAGGAAAAGGCGGATTTGGCGCGCCTGCTCCACCCCCCACACTGCCAACTAAACCTGTCGCTGTCGAGAAGCCCAAGTGGAAGCCACCACCGGCGATATCATCCCCACCCGCTGATGACGACGAGGTAACCGGTCGTGCCGCATCACGGTCGCCCCCGTTCAGACGCAGCACCAGTCCACCATCCGACGTACCCGGGATCAAGGCGAACGAAGCGAGGACTTCCCCTCCACCCGAAGGGGATCGGACTAGCCCCGACCCTGAAGAAGAAGAGAGACAACGTAGGGCCGCGATTGCTGCTAGGATGGCGCGCCTCGGAGGTGCGAGGATTGGGATGGCCCCTCCCATCATTGCTCCCAAGCCTGTTGTGCGCAAACCCACCGCGCTGGCCCCAGAGTCCAAGCAGGAGGAAAACAATGTTGAATCCCCAGAGGCTAATCGATCCTTAGATGGTACTCATCCATCCGTTATATGTCCGCCCTACTGACCCTCTTTGCAAAGCTCCAGTCGAAGCACCCAATCGCGAGCTGGTTGGATCGCCTTCCGCTAAGGAGGAGGCCGCAAAAGAATATGGTGTGTACTATACGCAACATCATGCATGTGACCAAGCTGATACAACCCTCCCAGCTCCATCATCCGAGCGCAATGACTCTGATCAAGCCAGCATCGGATCCACCACCTCCAACAGGACACCTGCAGCCATGCCAGTCCCTGCTGCTCCGCGCCGCGCTGCCCCTCCTCGGAGGAAGACTTACAAATCTGTGCCGTCGGCATCCCTCCCTGAGGCGCCGGTCTCAGCTTCTGGCTCGGAAGAACCAGACTCAGAACCGGTCATTGCAACTTCGCCACCACCATCGAGTACATCGCCACTGTCTGTGACCGAGGTGTCCAAGGTGGAAACCTCCCAACAGCTTCCTATTTCTGTACCTACCGAAGCTGGAGAGGGGCATCACGAGGTTGGAATAGTCGGCGGACCGGCGGATGTGCCCGACGGTTCGCTCCGTTCTGGAGAGGGCGATACTGGGGTGGTATTGATGGAGCGGTCTGAGACAATCGTGAACGAGCCCGAGCGTTACGTGGAGGAAGAAGGTCACGCACAGGAGCCTGAAGTGGAGGGTCAAGCATCTTTGAAGGGCTCTTCGTCAAGTATGACGGCTGATGACCAGCATCATTATGTATCATCCGTCCGGGAATCTTCTTCTCAGGTGTATGTGGAAGCTGAACCCAAGCAAGAAAAGGAGCTAGAGGCCGAACAAGAACAAGACGAAGACGAACAATTTGACGAAGCCCGTCGCAGTCGTGTTGCTGCCAGGCTCGCACAAATGGGCGCGTTTAACCCTCTCGCTGGCCCCACTCCGATCCCGCGCCGCACCCCCATTGAGGAACCTCATTCCAAGGAAGGCCAGTTTGATGTCGAGGATGAAGCGAATGTGGACACCGAGGAAGTCGGAGAGTGTGTTCTTTCACCCCCTACTGCAGCTATACCACCGGCTGTTCATCATGTTGACGAAGAGTTCGAGCGCGGTCATGTTTCTGCCGAGGTTGAAGAGAGGAATTTAAATTCGGATGTCGAACGTGATGGTGAATATTGATTTCTTTGCTCCATCTTGTAAATTAGTCGTCTTGGGTATTAATGATGTATAGTTTCAGACGAACATGAAGCCAAATTTGAACCTACACCAATAACTGGATATGGGATAACTCACAGGGTGCTGTACCATAACACCGGGGTGGACGATGATGATGAGGAAGGACAACAGCGTATCTCATCACCTTCTCTTGGTCATGCAGCTGCGCAGCCCTGTATCGATGGAGGACGGCCCGCTCGAGTACCCGCTACCGATCAGGACTCCAGTGACGATTATAGCAATTGCAATGACCCGGGCGAACCCCGTGTTCCAGCTACGGAAGTAGAATTAGACGCTGAAGGGCAAGTCCCGGATAACCTGACGGATATAAATGCCAGGGGTTTCTTGTCTTTCAGTCGGCCTGATAAGCAGCCTGCCCTCGAGACTGGCGTCATCGACGACGACGGAGGCTTCATCGCGACTGAGGACGACAACATGGCCCCACCCCGTATCACTCGACCGATTCCCCCACCCCCAGTCAACTTCGGTTCAAAGCCTCCGCTGGTGCCCATTTCCGCTGCATTGAGGACGGCCGTACCATCTCTGAAAGACGTGGATGAAGATAGGGCCGTGTCACCCGACATTCCTCCCAGACCGATTCCCCCACCGGCTGCGAGGAGTGGTATGTGCACTAGGTTACATCTTATCCGATGATGCCCTCATCCCCGCTTTTTGATAGTTCCCGACGCGGTTGAAGGGGAATTACCTGTCCGACCTCGTCATTCCATCCCACCGCCTCCCAGACGTTCGAGTCTCAGAATGACTGAACCTGTGGAGACCCCACCCACGCCTCCACCTGTGCCAACGCTGCCTCGGCTGACGCGAAGGCCAACTTCTCCGCCTATCCTCACAGCACTACCGACGCTGCAGGTTTCAGAACGAGTAGGTAGTAGCGAGGAACCTGAAGGTAAACCCACCGTTTATCCGTCCATTCACTCTTCGTTGAAAATGTGCTTGGTTACAGTATCCGTTTCTGAATCACAAGATTCCCAAGGGCAGGAACCAGAAGACGACGACGACGCGGGACGGCGCCGCGTCATCGCAGAGCGCATGGCCCGACTCGGCGGTATCCGCTTCGGCGTACCCGCACCTATGCATCACCTCTCCCGACCCCCCATGCCACCTGCGCCACCTCCGACATCGATTCCCCCCGACGATTCTGAGTCAGATGCCAGGGAAGACGACGCACAGTTACAGGAAGAGGAGGACGAGACGGCGCGGAAGGAGCGGATTCGGGCAAAAATTGTTGGGATAGGAGGTATTCGTTTCGGCGAGCGTCCTCCTACTGTGGCCATTCCAACTGCTTCTGCAAGGCGACTCGTTTCGAGGCAAGAGGATAGTGAAAGCGAGGATTCGGCACTTCCTGTTCCAGTGCCGCCTCCTCAACGTACCTCATCCATACGCAGACCAACCCCGTCCTTTGAAGTCGAGCCACTCAGGGTGGAAGCGGAGAAGAGCGGGACCGCGGAAACGCAGTACTCGGATACGGACGTTTTCCCCGGAGAAGAAGAGGGAATACCTCCGCCTTTACCCCCTGCGCGTCGCAAGGCTACAACGTCGGCACCCATCGATGTATTACCTACGCCTCCTCCCCGTTCGTCTCCTGTACGACCGCCCGTTCCGGGAGTCCCTGCGTCCTTGTTGAATAGACGTGCGAGCACGCCGACTGGATCAGTGCCAAGCTCACGAAAGTCTTCTACAGACTACACTGTCAACGTAGATACCCCGGTCGCCTCCTCGCCCACACGCACATCTCAAGAGCTGGCCTCTTCTGAGAGAAGCTTCCGCCCCCACTCAGAATATGTAATGGTGGAGGCTGAACCTGGAGGTGAAGAAACCCCTATCCCACGTAGACCGACGCGTGTGCCACCTCCACCTCGCTCCATCCCGCTACCTCCTCCGCCTCCACCTTCGGCGATCGATCCACCCGAGGAGTTTGCGAGCAGCCATCAGTGGGAGTTACCCTCCCTTCCTCAAGGTGCAGAGTTCATCGCCGATAGTGACCTCGCATCGTCTGGCTGGTCCGACGACTCGACAGCCGTACATTTCCACCCTCCTCCGCCGCCTCCTCAGGCGCCCATCCTTTCCATCCCTGGTTCTTGCGGTCCCACTAAACAAACCGCACACTCGGGCAGAGGCAGCACGTCCAGTGTCGACCAGCAGATGGTTCTTGGTGCCGAAGAGTTGATGGCTGTATGGGGCAAAGTCGGTGTACAGATCGTCGAGGCTGCTTCGGACTTATTCGAGAAGAGTAAGCGGTCGCTCGTCGGGGACGGATCGCACCCTGGGTTCGTGCGCGCGGCGCTCTCACAGGTGCCCGAGGCGCTGCGAACTTCCGATCCGGAGGAGTGGGGGTACTTGATATATGCACAGACGGGT
Organism: Pisolithus albus; assembly: GCA_024613165.1. Taxonomy (NCBI): domain Eukaryota; kingdom Fungi; phylum Basidiomycota; class Agaricomycetes; order Boletales; family Pisolithaceae; genus Pisolithus; species Pisolithus albus. The sequence continues at coordinate 26,705 of JANFAB010000033.1, forward strand.
GCCACGGTGCAGCGTCGCATCGTAGACATCATGCCGGGTGACGTGATTTCGTTCTGGGATGCGAAGCTAAAAGGACACAAGGGTCTGCATGCCTACAACCAGACCGTCGGCATGGGCGAGAGTGGTGCGTTGGTTGGGATCGTGCACGAGTTTGAGGCGAAAAAGAGTAAGGTGAGAGTGTGGCAAGCTAACCAACACGTCGGCCAACAGGTGAGTCTCTTCCGAAGACTCGTGCGCAAGACGAACGGGGGGCTGACGACGAGGGCCACGCAGAGCGTGGAGATTGTGAGTTATCGGCTGGAGGACCTCAAAAGTGGGACTGTCAAGGTGGGTTTTTTACTTGGCACTCTCTCGAGCGTGTGCTGACTGAGTGACAGGTATTCCGTGTACTCGAGAATGCCACGTAGATTAGGATGCTTCTTCTTGACTTCTGCAACACTAGTACACGCACGATTCATTCTTTTGTAACATCATCACAATTGCTTCATAGGACCGTTGTTAGCTCGATCATTTGTATTATGTACCAAACATTACATGAGAAGGTAGTCGTTCGATCTCGTTCAAAGAAGTTGTTCTGAATAAATTACGATTCCACGGTGGTATGCGATAGAGTCGTACCAAGGGCTAGCAGGCACAACTAGCAAGTGAAGTGAGTGAAGGAGACGAAGCGACCATTCCGCCTAGCAGCCGTCAGCAAAAGCCGCTGGCCTGTCTAGACAAACAGGAGCCAGAGACTGTCACGGACGAATTGACGCTACTTCACCAATGGGCGAACGCCAGTTCCGACATCTTTGAGAATCTTTCCATCTTGCTTGTGGACTTCCTTCTGGTAGTCTGCTGATAAGTCAGATGCTGTGAGCCGCCGAACACTACAGGACAAGGCCAGCTCACTGAGTAGAGGAGTACCATCCAGTTTCGGCTTCTTTGCTGGGTTTTCTTGTTCATCAGTGGGCGCTACAGCGGAGGATGTATCAGAGGTAGGGAAATGACGCTTGCCCCTGTTTTTCTGTGCGATATATGCGTGGTCAGGAGGAGTGTCAGGAGGCGAGAACTATCGAAAGACTAACAAATCTATCGGCAAACTGCCTGTTCCTACGTGGACCAAGCCAGGTGCATATAAGCGACCAGACTCACAGGTAGAACGAGGGAAAAGACCCACCTTGCAAGGGCTAGTTCAGCTTTCCGTTTCTCCTCTTCCTCCTGTGTAGGTTTTTTGGTCAGTGACGCTAGTCGATTATCACGATGTTAGACGGCCACTGGTCCTTACTACCCTCTTATTACGCTGGAACCGTTCCAAGAAAGACCCGTCATTCGAGAACACATTGACTGGCTTCTGCTTTGGTGGTACTGGCGCCTTGACCGTCGTCAAAGGCAGCGATATGGAGGAGGATGTCGGGGTGACGGGTGCTGGAGAGCTGGTTGCGGAAGATACAGACATGGAATTGGTCAGAGTAATGGATCAGTCTTTCCCTAAGGCGCACCACGAAGACTCGACGGTAGGACGATATGCGTTCCAAATCACAAGAGAGGTCGGCGGAACAACCTAGAAATATAGGATCACGTGATCTAGAAGGAATGTATTGCTTATCTCAGCAGGCGGTCAATGGGCGGATGCTCTGTGGATCTACCTCGTAACGGCGACCATCTTAGGCTTCCGTTCGTTATCTTTCCTCCCATCCCAGACACCCACTACCCCTCAGAAGACACTCCGGGGGCTGCTGACATACCAACCAGTGAGGCGCAGGGGGAACAAGAACTGCACCTGGCAGTTTTCAATCCCGAACATATGTAAATCAACTACGACTTATTATCGATCTCGAGCGACCTATCAATAAAAGCGTTTCTAACGGCGTCGATGGACCGGACATTGCATTCCCTTAGATTCTAAATTTCGGCACTTTGCAATCCTTCAAGGTTTCCAACGATGTTCATAGTTGCCACTATTAGCTGAAAACGCAGCTTCTCCCCCAATTAATCCGGATTACATCGGGAAGATCGGCCATTGTGTTTCGGACAAGCACAGAGATTTGACAACCACATCACCAGTCCTAGATTTGATTACCCGCCGCCTTGGGTCCGGACGAGGAAATTCTGCAATTTCCTGTACAATTGTGTCATTTCAAGAAGGAAATGAGCCGACCAGTTTCTCTTTTCTAACTGCCGTCAGTCGAGCACTCCGGGAAAAAGATGTTCAGGACCAACACTCGTGTTCCTGAAGGCTATGGCATAGCGTTTAGGTGAGCTTTGGCGGATACGGCTTCGGAAAATTCTCCACGGACTGCACTGGGCGTGATGCGGCGGTGGCAGCAATTCATGTTGGAGCCGTTGGCTAATGTTCAGTGTTCGCGGGCAATGATCGGGAATTCGCTCATAGCGGTAGATGCCGGAAACGAGGAAGTAGGAACGGCACATAGAATGTGTTCTTCCTTCGACACCCAATCTCCGTGTTCTTTTTCCCCGTTCTTCCGAAACGCAAATCACCACCCGATGCCTGGCGTGTCTTGAGTGATGGTGACTTCTTCGGATAGTCCCCCCGGAGCATCAGTGGAACACGATATCGTCCTGTGCGTTTCCCCTGGAATGACGACAGCAACACTACTAGAGAAAGCCTGTTCCCGGCCTGGTCGTATATGTCCTCTTCAACAGTAAGTCAGTCTGCCGTTAGTGGCCTGAGAAGAAGAGTGATATGTTAATCTACGACGCCACCTGGTCTACGTAGCTGGATAACCCCCCGCAACCGCAAGCGTGTCCAGATTCTACAGTCGCGTTGCGTCCGTCTGATTGGCACGGGCACCCTCTCCGCGAGAGTCTCGATAAAGCTAGTGACAATTAACGGAGAATACTTTTCGACACAATCTGCCTCCTGTGCTCGACATGCCATTTATTGTTACCGGCTTCTTTAAATTAACCCGCGTAATCCAAGTGTCAGCCCATGTACAATGCTGTAAGTTCTGGTTGGCATGAATGATCGTGTTTCGAGATCGGATGACAACATACGAGTGACACATCATAGCTGTTATGAGCTTAGGGTCGTGCGCTCAACGACAAGAACGACGCTATTGGCAGATCTACGACTGGACTACTGAGATACGGTCTCTTTTGAATCGAAGGATGCGCGGCCGGTGATCGGTGTCGAGTGGGAAAGTGTACGCTCTCACACTTACGTGCAGTGTTGTTCCGTGGCGCACGCATTTGACAAGTGCACTGAGTAATCAGACTCATCTCACCGCGTCAGCCATATAACACACTTGTCTCTTTCTCCCATCTCACCAAACCGCCCGGGATCTCATTGACTACAGCACGCAGACCGACGTCTCCATCGACCTCTGGTTGGATCTGAGCTTAGCAACGAGGCTCCCTTCCCCGCGTCCCATTTAGGAAGTCCGATCCTTGACCTCATATAAAAACGTTGGAGTCGGCTACTTATGGAGCCTGCAACTGCCAATTCATCCACATCTTGGTCCGAGTCAAAGTCACAGACGACGATGAGTTATGATGATTATGCTGAAGAGGGGGACGTGGACGATGTCGAGCAGGGTACCGACCTTGAATATGACGGAAGAACCCGACTAGACAAAACCATAGACCGCATCGGGATGGGTGAGCTTGGATGCCTCGGATACGGTCTCATACTCATGCACGGCATCGAAGGGAGTTACCAATGGAGATTACTATCATTATGTGGATTCGGTGAGCATCGTTTATGCGAACAGCGCCAATAGATTGCTGCGCAGTGATGTTACCGTCTGGCATGCCATGAGTACTGACTCGAAATTTTATCCCAACAACAGGATGGCTTGCAGACAATGTAAGCCGACGACGCTAGGAATGCCCTTCGCTCCTGACGCTCTGTCTAGATGTGGATTCAAGCTATAGCAATCATCCTTCCAAGGGTACAGCGACATTATTCAGGTATTCCAAACTGCCTGGACTAGTCTTGCTCCCTTCACCTCGTGTCTTTAGTTCCTGACAGCTACATCGGCATACTCTCATCATCAATGTTCGCTGGAATGATGTTCGGCGCCGTTGGTTGGGGAACGTGCTCAGATGTCTTGGGCCGCAGTACAGCATTCAACGCTACGTTATTCTTCACATCAGTATTCGGCATGCTCGCGTCCTTTGCATTTTCTTTTTGGACACTGTGCGTACTTCTATTCTTACTTGGGAGTGCAGTAGGGGTATGTCATCCTATGTCTCATATCTTCGACGTGGGTTTTATTGACTTGCCCGAAAAAGGGTTCGCTACCGACGGACGGCACGCTCCTTTTGGAACACATGCCAAGGAACAAACAATATCTAGTCACCGCACTTTCCATTTTCTTCTCCATCGGTTCTGTCATTGCAGCGTTGGTCGGCCTTATCGTTCTGCCGGGTCGTTCTTGCTTACCGCAACAATCATGTGACCCATCCACCGATAACAGGGGTTGGCAGTACATGCTCGTCACTCTCGGACTCATCGTGGGTCGATTCAATCAGCGTTGTTAGTACTGGAGATGTCATTGACGGGAGTGCACCCAGACCTTATCCATGTTCGTGGCTCGAATATGCTTCTTCCGCCTGCACGAGTCACCTCGATACCTCGTCCATGCTGGGCGACATCAAGAAGCTCTCGAAAATCTACAGCTTATATCGCGCTTTAACGGATCGGAACTCGCTCTTGCGTTGGACGATGTAGATGACCGCCATCCGCCCGAACCCCCGCCAGAGTTAAATGGGCTGGCAACTTCGGACGAACGCATGCCATTTTTGTCCCCTTCCAGCGCTTCAGAGACATCGTCTCACCCTGCAGCAGATGTCAATACTACTACAAGAAATGGTGCGACTCCGGTTGAGTCCGGTCGTGAGGAGGGGACACAAGGCTACCGATCGACAGTGGAATCATCCAATACATTAGAGTGCCATTCGTTTGTTACACCTGCAGAGGAACTACCTCCACTGGAACACAGCCTTGCGCCAGGGGACGCTGGTGTCCGTCGTTCGAGATCGCCCACGCAGACAGTCGTGCATGTGGAATCCAAGCGGAGGCGATCTGTCAGGCCCCGTCACCATTCACAAGGGAGAGACTCAAGAATTAGGAGATCCTCTATCGTCGTGGTCGAGCGTATAGGGATGCGTTGTAGGGGTGCTCTGACGAGGTGGATAGATCGGATACGACTCGTTTTGAGTCCGGAATGGTTTAGAACGACGATACTGGTGTGGGGAGCCTGGTCTTTTCTTACTTTAGGTGGGTATATCAGGTTTAGTGAGGCTTCGCTGATCAGACATACGTTAGCTTATACGATGTTCAATGTCTTCTTTCCAAAGCTTCTGGAGACCGGGCCATCAGAAGAAGGGATTCCGAGAACATTGGAGGATAATCTGTGGGACGTGGTCATCTTCACTTTAGGCGGTTGTCCTGGGGCTATCGTAAGTGCATATCGCAGAATTTTATTACTTATATTAACGTGAAACCTCAGCTCGGAGCATACTTGGTTGAAAGTTCGCTAGGGCGGAAGGGATCACTAGCAGGGATGACAATCCTCACTGCTGTCTGCTGTTTCCTATTCGTCCACGTCAACGGTCCGCTTCTGATTCGCGTGAGCTCGCTGGGAATCAGTTTGTGCTCTACCGTCGGTATTAGTTCCTCCCATCTTAAGCCGTGCTGACCCAAAGACATGGCAGGCAATGTACGCCATACTATATGGGTAGGTGGTTACCGAGAAACCTTGGTGGCCCGGACTGAGTGCATATCTTCCCTTTGCGAAGGTGGACACCCGAAATCTTTTCGACCGGAGTCCGGGGAACGGCGTGTGGAATAGCGACTGCTCTCTCTCGAATGTAGGTTCCATCCACACAGTTCTCCAGCAGTTCGCTGACCCATTATCTAGTGGCGGAATGATAGCTCCCCTCGTAGGGGGAGTCCTTCTCGTAGTCAACCGCGCTTTCCCGGTGTATGCCAGCATATTGGTGTATTTGTTCGGAGCGACGTGCGTGTTACTTTTGCATGAGACGCCGGGACACAAGGGCGAGCGGGCCCTCGCGCATTGATGATGATGATGTGATGGACGCTCGTTCGTGCCCTTTTAATTGCACCGCTGGCTGGAAGATTCGATTCCCGGGAAAACTCGATTGCTTTCGTTGTTCGTTATGCTCTTTCGTAGCTGTATCAAACGTGTCCCATTATTGTGGTACGATCATTTGACATGTGTGTATACTGGTACCACTGTTAAAGGCATACGCGTTTTTTTTTGCCAGTCGCTAGTGACTCAGGCTTGGCCGCCGGAAGATGTGCCAGCGGGTGATGCCAAATGAAAAATTTAGATAGATGGTTTGACTATTCCTTTGCTGATTTTGTAGTACACGATGGAGGAGTCTTCAGCACAAATTGCGAGATATATCTCTTTCGGCGCTCGCTCGCCCAAGCTAGTGAACGCAGCTCCAAAGCTACCATGGGGAGATGGTCAGACACGTATCCTAACTACAGCAAAACAAAGGGAACACATACTGAGAGGTGCTGATTGGTTCGGCAAGAGCGCAGGGAAGGACGACGCACGCAGTTGGGAGTTCGCCACTGTCCTGCGTACCCATTATCGATAGCGTTCGGCGACACGAAGGCGGGAGGAACTCACAGAGGAAGGCCGGAGACCTTTGATAGCAGCCCGCTGACAGTCAGGTAAATCCACCAGTTCGATATTGGACCACTTCTGCGCTGGAATACGTAGTGCGTGAGGATGTGACGATACAAGCACGAGTTCACGATCACCAGAATGCTACGCCACATTGTGGGCGACAGGAAACGGGCACACACACCTAGCGTTATGTCGTTAAACGTCTGGAACAGCGCCCCAGCCGACGAGGGGTACTTGGAAAGGAAGCGCGTAAGTTCAGGGTACTGTTTCGACGGCAGTATACAATCAGTATATATGGGTCTGGGGGGGTATCGATAGAAACTGTTACTGATGGGTGAGTTTGCATGCTCGTGAACGCATTGGACATGGTAGAAGAACGTTTGAACGCCAAAGCTCATGGAGGTTTTTGCCAGAACGTTTGATGAATGGTCGTAAACCATATTCCTTGATTCCCCCCTTGACTTGGGGAAGTCAAGGAGAGAATAAAGGAATATCAAGCTATCCCGCCCGTGGTCGCAGAACTCGTACTGGTCGACGTTTACGGACATAAAAAGCTCTAGTAGACCGGGACGACGGTGGCCTATCGTCTGCGTCGGCCTTTTTTATACACCGTCACCACCTCGACTCACACCAACTGAGTACTACATTGTACGTTTCTGGGCGACACCGAAGGTACTCTGATTCTTCTGTTTAGGTTACTTTTCAAGAAGCCTAGAGAGCCAAAAGACCCTTCCTGGTCATCGATCATCTTTATGTATTGTGATGGTGAGTGGGTCCCACAGCAGACAAGCCAGGTGTTACACTCCCCGGTTTGCCTACAAAGGTGAACAGTGGGCTTTGGTGTGTCGGCGGGTGTGGCCTTACAACATTGACTGTCGTTATCATCTCCACTGAGTCACTGTGCTTGTCCACAACGATAACCACCTAACGTGAGTGTACCTGCTAAGCGACCTTATTTTCTTGTTTACAAAAGTGAACCTAGGGTGTATTACGCGGCCTAGATCCGGGCTATCTTATCATGTGTATCGAAAGTAACACAACGTTCTATGGACTAACGACGACCTGCCATCAACTTCATCGCGGAACTTACATTCCGAGTTGTTTGGAAAATGCTTGGGTCAGTTTCTCGCCCTTCTTAGGCCTGCACTGACGATAAGCCGGGAACTCTGTCGTAGCCGTCTCGAAGTACGTATCTTCATGTTCAGGTTCCTCGAGATGCCTACTCAATCGTTTAGCATCATCCTCCTTCAAGCCGCAGCGTGTCACCAATGCCTGGGTCAGCTTCTCGCCCTTCGGTAGACCAGCTCCTCCGACAAGTGATTTCATATTCTTCACCACCTTCCCAAACCAATCATTAGGGGGCATGGTGTATCTCCCGAGGCGGTCGCAGTCCGTCAGCAAGCCGTATATCGCAGCTCTCGACAGTGCAAATTTATCCGGGTGACATGGCAACCCAGTCACGCAAGCGTGTCCGACACTCTTGATCCCGCGGTCGCAAAGAACCCCTTGGTTTCGCATCCACCAGTCTTCCATGTCCTTCTCTTGTTCCAAATTGGTTATGACTAGGCCGACTGGAACTTTACCCTCGCAAAGCGTTTCGTAAAACAACCTGTAATTGCTTTGGATAGTCCTCGTAACCCTTCGACCTGGCATGCAGAATAGGAGAAGGTTGACCCCGCCGGCAGCTGCCACTCGACGGATCAGCTGCAACGCTTTCAACGTGGCTTCGAAATACGCATTTAATCCAACCGCAGGCTCCTCAAGACCGACGGTGTCCCAGATGCGGAAGTCGTGCGCTCCCACTACAAACCGGTATTCCGTGGAGCTCATGGTGCAGCCGTCCGCGTCCGGACTAACTTCGGCAATCGTCCGACCAGCGATCAAGTTCACGACCGAACTCTTCCCGACTCCCGCTTGTCCAAAGAGAATTACGTTGACCTCCTAAGTTGGCGTTGTCAGTGATCGCCAGCTGAGTCCTGTTCCTTCCTACCTTCGGAAGGGACCCGAGCGGTAGCAGTGGATTAACGTGTTTCTTGATCGACTGCCACATATCATACTTTGCTTTTCCGCGCCTTCCCGGTGTCGGAGGATAGTCTTCATCCTCCAAAGTAGACACGCAGGTGTAATCTTCGAACATCAACCCTTTCTGTTTGCGCTGAGACTCGGTTCTGCTCCACCAGTTTTCCGGTTCCTGCCTCATCCTTTCCGCGTGCGTTACGGCCGCGACGATATGCACTTGAACACCGTGTATGGAAGCGATGACAGATTCATATACTCTTTGGAGACCATTTGTGAAATATTCGGTGAACCGGAAGCAGAACACAAGGAGGTGGACTCCGTCTGTGGACTCTAGCTCTTTGAAAAGGGATTCCAGCTCCTTCATGGCCTGGTATGTCGAGACATTCCCATGCGTCCCTTCGTTCAAACCTGGGGTGTCCCATAGGCGATAGACATTCGAGTCCTGAACGGCGATGAATCGCTTCCTTCTTCCCGTGACTCCCAGAACGTCGTTGGACGTCGGGGATACTTCCAGATCGAAAAGCATGTTGATCAGGGAGCTCTTTCCGACTCCAGTTTCTCCGGCAAACACGATGTTATAGGCTACCATCCGGACGACTGACTCGTCCTCGTATAGTGAGCTGATGCTCGTTAATTTTTGATTGGTAAGTGCACAGGACCGTTTCCAGTTTCGGATCCGCTTTGAGTGCCCGGACTAGTGCGGCCGGTATAAGCTTCGGTATCGCTGCTCGAGAGTTCAGTTGCAAGAAGCACCTTGCTTTGGGGTGGACAACTTGTCACTTACCAGTTCTGAATGTTCTGAACGCACGAATCAATCTCTATCGCACGTTCGATACAAGAGAGTCAGGAGTTCCGGAATCGAGAGCTGCTGAGGTTTGGACCGCGGGCACTGGCACGAAGCATTGGACACGTGAGCAACGGTCGGCGAGACACGAGGGATCCGAACGTCAGACACCGTGATGGGTGCGCTTTACATACGTCAAGTTCGTGGAGATCAGCAAGGGCTGGGATCTTCATGCTTGTAGAGTCACCTCAAAGCCAAAGCCACTCGGGAAGTGAAAGGACTTTTAGTCTTGCTGGACTGTGGACGTGTGTACCAGAAGTCGACTGCCACGAGCTCCACGTCTTTCCCTATTCAATGATTTGATTATCGTACGCACCTTGTTTCTGAGCAACATCGAGGATACTGTGAATCCCTAGGACGTTTCGTTCTGCCCAAGAGTGGCACTTGAAATCACTTCGACAGTGGGGAATCCAAGGAAGGCCGTCTTTTCACTGAGACTGTAACTGACTATGTTGCTAGACGACGCCCCCGCCGTGTGAGTATGTTCACTACGGATTCTTTTCTGTAGACGGATAGTGTGGGTCGACTCCGTATCACGCACCATATCCGCCTTCACAGGGATAGCAAGTAATGTCACGGCGTTATCTCGTCTGCCTAAAGGACTGGGCCATACGAAGGAGACAAACAAAAAAGGAGACCAGGAACCAAGAAAATAAGGCAACTCGGGTGTACACCTCGACCCACCCCACTGCTGTCTACTCAGTCCTGACTCACAACCTGAAAATAGGTTCCCCCCACTCCTTCCACTGTTGTTGGCATCCCAGCTACCAAGACCCGTTGAATAATGGAAACTAGGACACTCGGCATCGTCGTTAGCAGCATGTATTACACACGATTCCGACCAATCTATTGTCCTCGTGTGACGCCCCGTCAGAGTCGTCATCCAAGCGTTATCATGTCCTCTGTGGCACCTGCGGTTGACCGCCTCAGTGACCACGAATATGCAAACAATATTTGGAGATTGGTCTCGGTGCGTTGGGTAACACGTTGTCACCAACTCCATCTTTTTCTGGCCAACCTTTGGTTTCAAGAGCGTCTTGGATGGTGTTGAGGAACCAATCCGAGCTGCTCAACCGCTCTATACCCAAGTCATATCGGGGCACCATAAAGGTATCAAGAAACTTCATGTCGATCTGTTTTTCCATGACAAGATCAATGATGCTCGCGAACGTTTTTCTGTTTTGTTCAGTAGGTGGGTTGCTGTAGCGTGCGCAGAAAGGCGACGCGAGGTTCCGTATCAGCTCCAGAATCGGGGAATGTTCCGTGAGCTTGAATTCCTTGGAGGGATAATCGCCCAATATGAACCTATCTTGCTTGGTACTTCCACCCGTCCTCTGGCCGATCGCAGTCTTAGAACTGTAGTCGTACAACGATGACACCAGATGTTCACGGTCATCTGCATCCATCGGACTCGGCAGGCAACACAGCACAGTCCATCCAAGGACGTGCACGAAAGACTCGATGTCATCGATGAGCTGATGTTGCCCCGCCGGATTATCAAGTAACGCGGAAGAGATAAATTGCCATGTTCCCTTTTCGATATGTCAGGAGCATTCCGGAATAACCACGAAGCAAGTGACTCACTGTACGACCACGTCTCACCATTCTATCATTATTTGGCCAACCTGGGGCTTCAAGAGCATTTTGGATGGTGTTAAGGAACCATTCCGAGCTGCCCAACCGCTCTATACCCAAGTCGTACCGGGGCACCGGAAGGGTATCAATCAACTCCTTGTCGAGCTGTCGTTCCAAGAAAAAAGCAATATCACGCTCTGATGCTTTCCTGTTTTGTTCGGTAGGTGGGTCGCTGTAGCGTGCGTAGAAAGGCGCGGCGAGGTTCCGTATCAACTCCAGAATCGGGAAACCTTCCATGAGCTTGAACTCCTCGGAGGGATATTCGCCCAATATGAACTTATCCTGCTTGATACTTCCTGCCTCTTCCCAGCCTGTCTCCTCATTCTTGAAGCTGTCATGGTACAACGACGACAATATGCGTACGCGCTGATTTAGACCCATCGGGATCGAGAGGTGATATAGGGTGGTCCATCCAAGGACGTGCACGAAAGACTCGATGTCATCCAGGAATACGTGCATGCGTCCAGGATTTCTAACTAACGCAGCAGACAAGAATGGCCATGTTCCCTTTTCGATACATCAAGAGTATTCTGAGAACAATCCAAGTGACTCACGGTACGACCATGTCTCATGAGTACACTGCTTTTGTCTCCAGGAAATATGGCAAGCTCCCCGCCATTGCAGGATGAGCTTTCGTGAGTAGAAGCCATGGCATGTCCTGCATGTGTAAAAGAACAAGTAGTTCCACCCGCACAGCCATCCCTCGATAAGACATGCTGTATATCACCTTCTATTACGCACTGGTCTCGAAGCGTGCCACTTCGCCGTGCAACCACACTCCCACCAGATCACACGTACTCGCCCATTGAATAACGTACATTTATGGAAGCCCCGAAGTGATATTGAAGATCACGTTCAGATCAATTCATCCGAAGAATTTATGAGCTCTCCCTCCAGAAACGGCGGTTGCAGTGCTCCCAATTATGTTGGCCTTTATCTTCAGAGATATAAGGAAAGCTGGGGCATTAGTCATTGTCATCGGTGGCGTGTACTTTAGTTAGCTGCACAAGATTTCCGACCAATCTACCGTCCTCGAGTGACGCCCCGTCATGATTATGTCCTCTGTGGCGCGTGCGGAGGTGGAGGCGGCGGAGCAATCATTGGACCCTTTTAGCAACAACGAAGATGCAGACAACAGTTGGAAATTGGTCTCGATGCATTGGGTAACACATTATCACCAGCTCCATCCATGTCCGGCCAACCTGGGGCTTCAAGAGCAACCTGGATGGTGTCGAGGAACCATTCGGAGCTGTTCAACCGCTTGATACCCAAGTCGTACCGGGGCACCTTAAAGTCACCAAGTATCTCCTCGTCGAGCTCTCCTTTCAATACCAAAGCTTTGATAGCCTCGATTGTTTTCCTGTTTTGTTCAGTAGGTGGGTTGCTGTAGCGTGCGTAGAAGGGCGACGCGAGGTTCCGTATCAGCTCCAGAATCGGGGAATGTTCAGTGAGCTTGAACCTCTCGAAGGGATAGTCGCCCACTTCGAACTTATCTTGCTTGGTACTTCCCCCCATTTCCTGGCCAATCTCAGTCTCGAAGCTGTCATCGTATAACAACCACACACTGTGTGAGCGCTCATTTACGTCCATCGGACTCGGGAGGCAACACAGGACGGTCCATCCCAGGACGTGCACGAAAGACTCGATGTCATCCAGGAACACGTGCATGTGCCCAGGATTTCCAACTGACGCAGCAGACATGAATGGCCAGGTTCCCTTTTCAACATGTCAGGAGCATTTTGAGGATAACGACAACGCAAGTGGCTCACGGTACGACCATTTCTCATGAGTACACCGACATCGCTTTTGTCGTCAGGAAATATGGCAAGCTCCCTGCTCCTGCAGGATGAACTTTCGTGAGTAGAAGCCATACAGTGACATGTGCGTGGGTAAAGTAAAAAGAACAAGTTAGTTCCGCCTGCACAGCTATCTGTCGATGAGACACGATGCACGAGCTGTCAATTATGTACATATGTACGTTCACGAGGCAGCCATCCAGCTGGTCAGTACTTACGTAGGATTTAGGGCCAACCGCAACAGTCAATCGTCCACAACATCAATACCGCGCAGTGTCGTGCGGGAATGCGTTGTGATCATCGAGACATGTGGTAACCGATCTTGTACTGCAACGGTGGTCGACGGTCGACCACATCCGGAGTCGATTGATTTATACGATGCTAGTCGTAGAGACCTGAGTCAACCCAGACTACGAATGAATCGTGATTGTACGACACGCTAGATGACTAGTCCATGATAAGTCCGTTCTCGAGTCAGAGATTGATCGATGAACAGCTAGTTGGCCTCATGCCAGATACATACTCAATTACGCACTAATCCGGCAGCAGCGTGCCACTCTTCGCCGTGCATTGCGATGGGTCCCTCAAACCACACGCCCAGTTCTACTACTGCGCCACGGACACTATGAGACTCAAAGCACCAAAGGGCAAGTATACTGGTCCTTACGCCGTCCGAGATTTCTTCGACGTGTTTTTGCCTTGCGACGCTTTATTCCCCAATATCGCCACGGTCGATACCGAGAATCTTCGCAAGATCGCGGAGGCCGAATCGACAGGTGGACCCTTCGTAAGTTGTGGCGAGATGCGACTCCATCCCTCTCTTGATTATGCCAATCGTACTATACAGCTATTGGCGACGGAAATAGCTGCTTTTGGCACGACTTTTGAAAACGGTGGATGCTTCAGGATTGGAATTCGGACTGGCGAGCATAGCGTGGAGCACGAATCAGACGTCGATCCTTTCCCGCTGGAGCTATTCGTTATATTCAGATCCAGCACGGCCCACGACCCATTCGACGATTCCCATTCAAATCTGACAACGACGAGCGACCCAAAGGGCAGCGTTTCACCCTCACCTCTGCCATTTGAAAGAAACAGTTCCGGTAGGGGAACCGAGACGAAGGACCACTCCACCTCTGCCGCTCTCACTGAACTCGAGGCTCATTGCCGTGCATTCATATTCTCGGTTCTCATCCTCAAAGATCAAGTGCGCCTCATCCGTTGGGACCGCACAGGCGCAGTCGTTACCAACCGATTCAATTACATCGACAATGACCGCCTTTTCATGGAGTTCTTCTGGCGAAATTCAAATCTACAGCTTGTGGAACGCGGTCGTCACCCATCCATACGTAGTTTGGAAGTGCGCACGTCGCCAGGAGGATTCGGTCGTGCGACCTGCGTGTTACCCGATAGGGAAGAGTCTTGTGTCCTAGACCTGCAAGCTCTTAAGCAAAGAGTGAATGCGAGAAAGCTATATGGAAATCAGGCCCGTGGAAGGTTCGAGTGTGCGCCACCCGTCGTGTTGCGTGGGCGGGGATGGGGATGGGAAGGAGTTTGTGGAAAGCACGAAATTGTGGTGGTAGATTCGAAGGGGTTGGAGAAGCAACGGGATGATCACGATCGTGGCGAGGCCGGCTACAAAATTCTGCTTGGCCCTGCTGGACGAACGCTCACGAAGTTCAATAATGCCAAAGAGATGGTAGCAGGTGTGCTAGACGCTATGCGAGGTGAGCAACATCGATGTCCATATCCAACTGATCGTGCTGTATCACGCTTCATATCAAGGGACTTGTCATGCATATAAGACGGCGGGGCTTTTGCACCGCAATATCTGTCCTGACAACATACTCCTCACAAAGCAAGGTCGCGGGTTCCTGATCGGTTGGGATGTCTGTGGATTTGCTGAACAGAAGAGTGGTGACGATAGAGCTCGCAATTAACAGTGTAGTGTCCATTCGAGCATGTAGTGTCACCGCGGTACCCAGTCTACCTACCGGGCTGGGCGATACGAAGGAGACAAATACAAAAGGATACCAGGTGGGTCGTGGTGTACCCCGCGAGTTGTCTTATTGTCTTAGTTCCCTGGCACTGCTGTCCACTCAGTCCTGACTCGCAACAAGGTACTCAGGTCCCCTCCACTTCTTCCACTGTTGTAGGCATTGCGAGAAATCGCACCTACCAAGACTTGTTGAATAATGGAAATTAGGACACTCGGCATTGTCGTTAGCAGCATGTATTACACACGATTCCGACCAATCTACTGTCCTCGTGTGACGCCCCGTCAGAGTTGTCATCCGAGCGTTATCGTGTTCTCTGTGGCACCCCCGGATGAGGACTGGTTGACCCCTCAGGGACCACGAATATGCAAACAATATTTGGAGATTGGTCTCGGTGCGTTGGGTAACACGTTGTCACCAATTCCATCTTTTTCTGGCCAACCTGTGGTTTCAAGAGCGTCTTGGATGGTGTTGAGGAACCAATCCGAGCTGCTCAACCGCTCTATACCCAAGTCATATCGGGGCACCATAAAGGTATCAAGTGACTTCATGTCGATCTGTTTTTCCAGGAAAAGATCAACGATACTGGCGAATGTTTTCCTGTTTTGTTCAGTAGGTGGGTTGCTGTAGCGTGCGTAGAAAGGCGACGCGAGCTTCCGTATCAGCTCCAGAACCGGGGAATGTTCCGTGAGCTTGAATTCCTTGGAGGGATAGTCGCCCAATATGAACCTATCTTGCTTGGTACTTCCACCCGTCCTCTGGCCGATCGCAGTCTTAGAACTGTAGTCGTACAACGATGACACCAGATGTTCACGGTCATCTACATCCATCGGACTCGGCAGGCAACACAGCACAGTCCATCCAAGGACGTGCACGAAAGACTCGATGTCATCGATGAGCTGATGTCGCCCCGCCGGATTTTCAAGTAGCGCGGAAGAGATAAATTGCCATGTTCCCTTTTCGATATGTAAGGAGCATTCTGGAATTACCACAAAGCAAGTGACTCACTGTACGACCACGTCTCACCATTCTATCATTGTCTGGCCAACCTGGGGCTTCAAGAGCATTTTGGATGGTGTTGAGGAACCATTCCGAGCTGCTCAACCGCTCTATACCCAAGTCGTACCGGGGCACCGGAAGGGTATCAATCAACTCCTTGTCGAGCTGTCGTTCCAAGAAAAAGGCAATGTCACGCTCAGATGCTTTCCTGTTTTGTTCGGTAGGTGGGTTGCTGTAGCGTGCGTAGAAAGGCGCGGCGAGGTTCCGTATCAACTCCAGAATCGGGAAACCTTCCATGAGCTTGAACTCCTCGGAGGGATATTCGCCCAATATGAACTTATCCTGCTTGATACTTCCTGCCTCTTCCCAGCCCGTCTCCTCATTCTTGAAGCTGTCATGGTACAACGACGACAATATGCGTACGCGCTGATTTACACCCATCGGGATCGAGAGGTGATATAGGGTGGTCCATCCGAGGACGTGCACGAAAGACTCGATGTCATCCAGGAATACGTGCATGTGTTCAGGATTTTCAACTAACGCGGCAGACATGAATGGCCAGGTTCCCTTTTCGATACATCAAAAGCATTCTGAGAACAATCCAAGTGACTCACGGTACGACCATGTCTCCTGAGTACACTGCTTTTGTCTCCAGGAAATATGGCAAGCTCCCCGCCATTGCAGGATGAGCTTTCGTGAGTAGAAGCCATGGCATGTCCTGCATGTGTAAAAGAACAAGTAGTTCCACCCGCACAGCCATCCCTCGATAAGACATGCTGCATATCACCTTCTATTACGCACTGGTCTCGAAGCGTGCCACTTCGCCGTGCAACCACACTCCCACCAGATCACACGTACTCGCCCATTGAATAACGTACATTTATGGAAGCCCCGAAGTGATATTGAAGATCACGTTCAGACCAATTCATCCGAAGAATTTATGAGCTCTCCCTCCAGAAACGGCGGTTGCAGTGCTCCCAATTATGTTGGCCTTTATCCTCAGAGATATAAGGAAAGCTGGGGCATTAGTCATTGTCATCGGCGTGTACTTTAGTTAGCTGCACATGATTTCCGACCAATCTACCATCCTCGAGTGACGCCCCGTCATATTATGTCCTCTGTGGCGCGTGCGGAGGTGGAGGCTGGAGCAGTGGACCCCTTCAGCAACAACGAAGATGCAGACAATAGTTCGAAATTGGTCTCGATGCATTGGGCAGTGCGTTATCACCTGCTCCATCCTTGTCCGGCCAACCTGGGGCTTCGAGAGCATCCTGGATGGCGTTGAGGAACCATTCGGAGGTGTTCAACTGCTCTATACCCAAGTCGTACTGGGGCACCGGATGGGTGTCAAGTAACTTCACGTCGAACTGTTTTTCCAAGAATAAAGCCTTGATACACTCGAACGTGTTCTTTTCCTCTTCAGTAGGTGGTTTGCCGTAGCGCACTCGGAAAGGCGACGCGAGGTTCCGTGTCAGCTCCAGAATCGGGGAATGTTCCGTCAGCTCGAACTTCTTGAGGGGATATTCGCCCAATATGAGCATAATTCGCTTCCCACTTCCCGCCTCTTCCCAGCCTGTCTCGGTCTTGAAGCTGTGGTCGTACAACCACGACACCTCATATTCACGGAAACCTCCATCCGTCGGACTCGGCAGGCAGCACAAGACGGTCCATCCAAGGACGTGCACGAAAGACTCGATGTCATCCAGGAATACGTGCATGTGCCCGGGATTTGCAACTAACGCAGCAGACATGAATTGCCATGTTCCCTTTTCGACACGTCAAGAGCATTCTGAGAACAATCCGAGTGACCTACGGTACGACCATTTCTCATGAATACACTGCTTTTGTCTTCAGGAAATATGGCGAGCTCCTTGCTACTGTTGGCTGCGGGTACCACTTCACCGGATGAGCTTTCGTGAGTGGAAGTCATGACATTGATAAGGTGCTGGCAGTCAAAATTACGTCTACGAGGCGTCCGCTTAGTACGATTAGGATCTAACGCCAACTGCAACTGCCAATTGTCCACAGGGATTGATAACGCTCCATCAGGGACTTCTACCTATAGTAGAGGCACAAACTGCATGTAAAAATGGTCCAAGCATGCAGCTGGCGACACGCGGTGGAACTGCAGATGACTAGTCCCTGATGCTTATTGATTCGTTTTTGAGTCAAAAGAAACGGAGTTGGCCTCATGCTAGGTACGACCTTCGATTATGCAAGCGTGCCACCTGTCCTCGCGCATTGTGGGTCCCTTCAAACCACACGCCTACTTGATCACACGTACTAGTAGTATAAGACCCGCGTAACGACGAGTTCTACTACTGCACCACGGTCGAGATGAAACTCAAAGCACCAGAGGGCAAGTATACCGGTCCTTATGCCGTCCGAGATTTCTTCGACGCGTTTTTGCCTTGCGACGTTCAATTCCCAGATATCGCCACGGTCGACGTAGAGAATTTCCGCAAGATCGCAGAGGCCGAGTCGACAGGTGGACCCTTCGTAAGTTGTGGCGAGATGCGACTCCATCCCTCTCTTGAGTATGCCAATCGTACTATACAGTTAATAACGACTTTTGAAAACGGTGGAAGTTCGAGGATTAGAATTCGGACTGGCGAGCACAGCGTGGAGCACGAATCAGACGTCGATCCTTTTCCGCTGGAGCTATGCGTTATATTCAGATCCAGCACGGCCCACGACCCATTCGACGATTCTCATTCAAATGTGACGACGACGAGCGACTCGAAGGGCAGCATATCACCCCCACCTTCATTCGAAAGAAACAGCTCCGGAAGGGGAACCGAGACGAAGAGCGAATCCACCTCTGCCGCTCTCACTGAACTCGAGGCTCATTGCCGTGCATTCATGTTCTCGGTTCTCATCCTCAAAGATCAAGTGCGCCTCATCCGCTGGGACCGCGCAGGCGCAGTCGTTACCAACCGATTCAATTACATCGACAATGCTCGCCTTTTGATGGAGTTCTTCTGGCGAAATTCATATATACTGCTTGGGGAACGCGGTCGTCACCCATCGATACGTAGTTTGGAAGTGCGCACATCACCAGGAGGACTCGGTCGTTCGCCCTGCGTGTCACCCGATAGGGAAGAGTCCTGTATCCTAGACCTGCAAGCTCTTAAGCAAAGAGTGAACGCGAGAAAGCTATATGGATATCAGGCCCGTGGAAGGTTCGAGTGTGCGCCACCCGTCGTGTTGCGTGGGCGGGGATGGGGATGGGAAGGAGTTTGTGGAAAGCACGAAACTGTGGCGGTAGATTCGAAGGGGTTGGAGAAGCAACGGGATGATCATGATGATCACGATCGTGGCGAGGCCGGCTACAAAATTCTGCTTGGCCCTGCCGGACGAACGCTCACGAAGTTCAATAATGCCAAAGAGATGGTAGCGGGTGTGCTAGACGCTATGCGAGGTGAGCAACATCAATGTCCATATCCAACTCACCATCACGCTTCATATCAAGGGACTTGTCAAGCATATAAGACGGCGGGGCTTTTGCACCGCAATATCTGTCCTGACAACATACTCCTCACAGAGCAAGGTCGCGGGTTCCTGATCGGTTGGGATGTCTGTGGATTTGCTGAACAGAAGAGTGGTGACGATAGAGCTCTCAATTAAAAGTGTAGTGCCCATTCCTTCCATCAACGAAGTAGGGATGTCCCATTGTAAGGTCATGTTCGTATCAAATGTAATGCTACGCTGTAGAGGGTAACGACGATCCGTCTTCGAGGAGCTTTCTGAGTTCTCTAGCATCTTCTTCCTTCAAACCACATCGTGTTACCAACGCCTGCGTCAGCTTCTCTCCCTTTGGTCGGCCCCCGCCGACGATGAATGATTTGATACTCTTCGCTAACCTCTTCATCCAAATATCAGGAGGCATGTCATATTTACCAAAGCGATCGCAGTCCGTCAGCAGGCCATATATTGCAGCTCTTGACAGCGCATATTTCTTGGGACAAGATGGTAACCCGGTAACACAAGCGTGCCCAGCGCTCTTGATACCGTATCCATCCAGGATCTTCTTATTCCTCTCCCACCATTCCTCCATGTCGTCCTCCCGCTCCAGATGGGTTATGACCAAGCCAAGAGGCACGCACTCTTCACAGAGTATCTCGTAAAACAGTCTGTAGTTACCTTGGGTTGCTCTTGTGACCTTTTGACCTTGCATGCACAACAAGAGAAGGTTAACGCCGCCAGCGGCTGCAAGTCGGCGGATTAACTGGAGCGCTTTTGATACCGCAGTGATGTACCCGTTTACCCCGCCCTCAGGCTCCTCAAGACCGGGGGTGTCCCAGATGCGGAAATCGTGCGCTCCCACCTCGAACCGATATTCCGTGGAGCTCACAGTGCAAACATCGGCATCCGGGCTAGTACCCGCGATGTGCTGACCGGCAATCAAGTTTACAAGTGAACTCTTCCCAGTACCTGTTTGCCCAACAAGGATTATGTTGACCTCCTAAGTTGGGGAAGTCAGTGATGGCTAATCGAGTTGCCCTCCGTCCTAACCTTAGAGAGGAAGCCAGGCGGTAATAATGGTTTAGCATGTTTCTTGATCAGCTGCCACATGTCATCCTGAGCCCTTGTCCGCTTGTCCGGCGCCGGAGAATCCTGCAGTGTGGGCACACATGCATAAGCCGCAAACGTCATCCCCCTCCTCTTGCGGTCGGCCCCAGCTCCGTTCCACCAATCTTCCGATATCTGCATTGTCTCGTCTCCATGCATCACTGCTGCGATGACAGGTACTTGGATACCACGGACGGAAGCAAGGACAGCCTCGTACGTTCTTCTAACGCCAGTTGTTGGCGCTTCGGTGTACCGAAAACAAAACACAACCAGATGGACTCCATCTCCCGACATCAACTCCTTGATAAGACATTTCATTCTTTTCACAGTCCGGCGTTGTGGGACATGCCCCCGAGTCCCCTTGTCGATACCAGGCGTATCCCATAGACGATAAACGTTGCAATCATGAATGGCGATGGATCGTCTTCTTTCGTTGGTGCTCTTCGAGATCTTATTGGAGGTTTGAGATACCTCCAGGTCGAGGAGCAGATTAATTAGGGAACTCTTTCCGACTCCGGCTTCTCCTGCAAACACGACGTTGTAGGCTACCATCTGGGAGAGAGTGTCGAGTTACGACAGGTCTCCAAGGATCAGGGCGACTTTTGCCCTCAGTCCTCTATGAGAGCTCGGAGGAAAACACTCCGCTTTAACTACAACAGAAGGGTCAATTAGCTGTAAGCGGAGACGGTACGCAGACGGTATCCTGCCTTCTAGCAAACTACCGGACACTCACCGTTGTCCGAGACGCACCAAGTAAGCTGAACCCAAGGGGAGAGAGTCAGGGTGTCAAGTTAAGAAACGTTGAACTCTGGGTGTAACGGATGGGAATAAGCAGTGCGTACTGTGTAACAGTGCACATACGTGCCAATGGCCAAAACGACACGAGGACTCCAGACCGCTCAGGCATTGCAACGTGCCACGATCGAGATGACGTTAAAGGCCTCCAGCTTGAAAGACTCCGTTCTTTTTGAGATGCACTTTTGACTTACTTAGCCACGGCTATTGCAGCGTGCTGCATGGAAGACGTAGGAGGGCGTGCCATCGTGCAAGTGTCCGCGACCGTCGGTGCCACATGGAATAGCACGTCTTGCCGAAGTGTGCATAGATTTTTCCACATACTATCATTGACCTCCGCCGTATCCTGCTTCCCTGGCCTGACTACTGGACGCGCCCAGTCGGCGTCCATATCGAGTTCATCGGGGTATCCAACCATTTACCGAGGGTTCAGATTTCTGACTGGCCTGACCCTCACCCACATGATATTCCGCAGGTATTAGATAGGTGAGTTGTACTTGCGCATGTCGTTGAACCCCGCGCCGAGGATGCGGGCGACGCTACGTGGCTTTCTGCAAACCCGCGACTGGAGACTGTCGATGGTGTTCATAAATGTGAAAACAGTTAGCCGGATTATGTGCACAGTTTGCATCTTGCCCGTGCCATGGCACTGCGTCGCTCTCAGGGAATTGGGTTCTTCCAAGTACGGATCTGCCGACATAGTGGACGACTGACCAGAAGATGACACGAGAAGAGGATCGTGCATATCTGCTTATCCTAAATACCAGCTAGAAGTTCAATCAACTGCTCTTCGTAAGGGATTGTTTGACGTGAACATGCCGATGCTGTGCGGGAAAGGGGAAAGTGAATGAGGCGTGCTTCATGTATTGGAGGAGGGAGTGCAAAGCCAGTAAGCTTTATATAAATTGAGGTTCGCCGTACATATTCGCAACTTCCAGAAAGTAAGGAGCCTCACAGCACCTGTCTAAAATCACGTAGGTTCATGTTCAGAGTCCTCGAGGCACCTTGCCAATTTTCTAGCGTCTTCCTCCTTCAACCCACCGCGCGTCATCAACGCCTGCGTTAGCTTCTCGCCTTTCGGTAGGCTCCCTCCCATGACAAACATTTCCATGTTCCTCACCAGCCTCCTCAACAAGCTATCGCGGGGCATGATGTATCTGCCATAACGGTCGCAGTCCGTCAGCAAGCCATATATTGCAGCTCTTGATAGTGCATATTTCTCTTGAAGATCCGGAAGCCCAGTTACGCAAGCGTGTCCAACGCTCTTGATGCCATAGTCGTAAAGAGGCCTGCTGTTTCGCACCCACCAGTCTTCCATATCCTTCTCTCGCTCCAAATAGGTTATGACTAGGCCAATGGGAACTTTACCCTCGCAAAGCATTTCATAAAACAACCTGTAATTGCTTTGAATAGTCCTCGTGACCCTCCGACCTGGCATGCAGAATAGGAGAAGATTGATTCCGCCAGCAGCTGCCACTCGACGGATCAGCTGCAATGCTTTCATTATGGCATTGAAATATGTGTTCATTTCGACCATAGGCTCCTCGAGACCGATGGTGTCCCAGATGCGGAAATGGTGTGCTCCCACGACGAATCGGTATTCCGTGGAGCTCATGGTGCAGCCTTCCGCGTCTGGGCTAACTTGGGCAACGTTCCGGCCAGCAATCAGGTTCACGACAGAACTCTTCCCGACCCCTGTTTGTCCGAAAAGAAGTACGTTGACCTCCTAAGTTAACGATGTCAGTGATGGCCAGCGGAGTCGCATGCCTCCCTACCTTAGGAGAGGACCCGAGCGGTAGCAGTGGATTAGCGTGTTTCATGATCAACCGCCACATATCATTCTTTGCTTTTTCCCGCCTTCCCGGTGTCGGGGGATAGTCTTCATCCTCCAAGGTAGACACGCATGCGTAACCTCCGAATATCAACCCCTTCTGTTTGCGCTGAGACTCGGTCCCACTCCACCAGTTTTCCGGTGTCTGCCTCATCTCGTCTGCATGCGTTACTGCTGCAACGATGGGCACCTGAATGTTGGGTATAGAAGCATTGACAGACTCGAATACTCTTTGGAGTCCGGTCGTGAAATATTTAGTAAATCGGAAGCAGAACACGAGGAGGTGGACTCCATCCACTGAGTCTAACTCCTTGAAGAGAGATTCTAGTTCTTTCATGACCTGGTATGTTGAGATTGTCCCTTGAGTTCCCTCGTTCAAACCGGGGGTATCCCATAGGCGATAGACGTTCGATTCCTGAACGGCGATGAATCGTTTCCTTCCTTCTGTGACACCTAGGATGTCGTTGGACGTCGGGGAGACTTCCAGATCGAAGAGCAGGTTGATAAGGGAACTCTTCCCCACTCCAGTTTCTCCCGCAAACACAATGTTGTAGGCTACCATCTTGAAGATCGACAGGGCTGAGACACGTCCTGGGGCACTGACTTGTGGCCGATAAGCGTGGGGGGCTATTTCCTCCTCTCAGGAAGCCCAGACAAGGGTATCCAGCGTACACTTCTGTATAACTCCTCGATGGATCAGTAACCACGGAGAGTTTCATGGATGCATGGTGGCTCACCGTTCCAGAATGCACTAACCAATCTCAGTCGAAGGGAGAACGCCAGAAAATCAACGCGTCAGAATCGAGAACAGTTGAACAAGAGTTTTGGAGTGCATAAGGTGTTGGACACGTGAAAGACAGTCAGCGGGACACGAGGGATCGGAACGCATAGGTATTACTGAAACGAGTAGATGCGGACAGCAAGTACTTCTCCTCGAGAAGCGCTTGTCTTTGGCTGGATCCTTGAGATCTACAACCGAAGAATAGCTATCGCTGCACGGAAGGGACGTGCCAGAGTGTCCATCCACTTTATAATTGCCAGTCGCTTTCACCCTGCCGCAGTGCGTAGTCTAAAGGCGGTTTAGCAACTGAGGCCATATCAGGAGCATCGGCATATTTGTGGGCCCACTCACTCGGTATTTTGGTTATCTGTCGAGTGCCATAGGTGGAAGTGTGCACGTTTTGGCAGAGAGGTAATCGAATCCTAAATCTTGTTCCAACACCCACTCTGGATAGATGCCCAGCAGGTGGGTAACCTCATTGTCGCGGAGACAGCTCTCGCCCCGGCCACTACATGTGGAAGGTATTGCCGACAGGGTCGACCTCGAGGTTGTCGCCACTCGCCAGTACAACGTGTGCGACGGACTCCCGCTGGGTCACAGCGCTGATCCGTCAGTGCCATGCAGCCAGCGAGAAAACACGCGAACTGGCATTTTTAGTAGCAAGGTGAGCTTCGACAGTGTTTTACCAACATCGCAGAAGGCAAGTTTTTCGAATTTTCCTGCGTCCCTACGCAGCCATACACAGGCAACGTCTTGCTCTTGTGGGAGGCGTTCCAGGCTGTGGGTATCATAAATCCTCAGGCTCAGTGGTTCGTGTCTCTTCGTAATCCGCTTTTTGTTCGCATCGAGCATAAACACAATAGGCCCGCCATAACACCCTTGCCTGGTGCTATCGCAACCAATCACCTGCTCCTTAGAACCGCTACTTGTATTCTTCCCCGGCGTGGTCCTATACTCCTGTCTCCTTTCACAGTCAACACGCCATGTATCTGCCACGTTCCCTGTTCTCTCGCAACTCGGACTCGGTCACTAGCGAACAATGCGAGCTGGTTTCGTCTACCGTACCCGTCTGCGTTAAAGATTTGATCGTGGTTGCAGGTGAGTTTGTTTCCAGTCATAACAACAAAAGTTTCTGGAGAGCTGAAATACTGGATGAGTGTAGGCTGCCTGGTCGTCTTTTGTTTGTTTGCATTTTGGATCGTCCCGAGGATCTGGAGAACACGTTGCAGAAGGGCATGCGCTGATGGAAAGCACGGTAAACGATGTAAGTCCATGTCAGTGTTGGAACTGTCGATTTCGCTTGACATATCTGAATGGACGCAGCTCACGACCCTTTTCATGATGTATCACCTATGAACGACTCCCTTCTTGTGAAACATGGCATTGTTCCCTTCCCCAGCAAGCCCGAGAAAGTGCGGACGATAGACGTGCCCAGGATGTCCAATTTGGAGCCCACTCCCGACCTCAAGTATGACTTGTCTCTCAGCGGTGATCCACCGCCGTATACGCTACCATCTTATCATGAATTATCCTTTGTCTCGCCTTCGAAACTTTCTTCGCCGCGTACTCGAGGGGCTATGCCTTTGGCCGGTAACGTGTACGACGTGTACGATACAGGTGATCACTGAGGTGACCTACGGAGAGACGTCACAAAGCACACGAAGCAGGCTTCGATGTAGCAGGCGCTCTCTTCTATTGGACGGCTCTCCGCGTGTTCCGGCCCGACCTATCTGAAGGCCGTGTGACCAAACACGTGTGCGTACTTGTTATGGGTTATACTGTATTTGTTTTCCTTTCTTTAGAGGTCTCGTGCGCAGTACTTGTACTGAGTTTCCCTGTTTCTTGTAGTTGACCCTTGTCAGTATTCCCAATCAGAGTGTTGATGCAGGTCTACTCGGATCCCTCTCGTTGCAGGATACGGAAATGAATGGCAGACCGGGCAACAGAACAAGATGGATCGGTGCACAGTATGGAGATCAGATCGACCTATAGCCGTCCTGGTGCGTATCGGCAGAAGCAGGCTTATCATGGGGGCGGATTGCATGGCCGTCAGCGGCCGGGGTGTATACGCCGGGAGTCGGGGAACCCACGTACCGGTTTCAAAGGAATCGGGCGCTACTCCAAACAGCATGACGTGCGCGGTGGATGGTCGTCGTCTCGTAAATGGCGGTTTCCCTTGAATGGTTCCGTAAGAAAGTCTCCACAATCAGCCGCGTTCAAATTCCGAGGACCCTGTCAGATGAATGCAACTATGAGGATGGGGACTGCTTCTGAGCGATATACTACGAACTCTCTTAATCGGGGGCGCAACAATGATTTCCGTGATACCCTCGGTTTTCCATCGTCGAACCAGTCCGAGAATTCTTGATGTGCACAAGACTTTCTTAACCAATCGGATTCATGAAGCACCCTTTGAAAGTGCTGTAAATAAAACAATTGGCGTCCGTAGCGGATGGTCTACACGTGCGAAAACAAACGACGCCACGCGTACACGCTCCGGGTCTGTCCTGTCCCTTCTAGTTCACCGGTTCGCTGCTGGCCGGCCCCGATTTGGCTCCTCAGTGAGAGACCTGATGCGGTCCGGTGTATTTAGAATATGTACATATGTAGATACGCAGTGGAAGGCTTATCACCGGAGATGATGCAATGTTGTTTCTCCTATTGGTCACTGACTACGGTCTTACTGTATAATCCCGGGGTTTGAAAATCGAATCAAGCCGATCAGAAATAACCACGAAGTACGGGTATTTGTCGACTTCGAATCCAGCCTGCAGCCACTTCCATCACCGTCACCCAGCTGCGTGCCTGTCATTTGGATCATGGTGGTCTTGCAGAGGAGTAAACTTGTGGCTCTCACAAAGCTCGTAATTTTCGGGTGTTGAATTTTCGGGACTGTCGGCATTGTCGGCATGGCTTACGAACTGGAACAAATTCAGTCGGAGATGCACTTTCGAGGCACACTCACTACTGTACGTACATCGTTCCTGTAATTCGTCGCGAATGGAAGGTGGAGTTGCGGGGTTCACTTTACGTCGGGATGCCAACTGTCATTGAAATTTGGCTCAGTTGCCGTTAGCCTGAACGTGTGTTTCACTGCCTGTTATGATGTTTGGTGACATTCAAAAAACCACTAAAGAGGATCCAAACGTGTGCTGCTCTGCTCCGCTGCCTTCCAAAAAACACACTCGCTGTCGGTTCATAAGGGACTTCCTTAGGCACAGCTTATCGCCAGCACCTCTACCCGGTTCAACAGCTTAGCAGGGGACCCTGGCTAATTCACGATGCCAGCGCTCTCGGACGCTACCATCAAGCTATACAGGAAGGTCACGACACGGACAGTTCAAGGGGAAGTGAGTGTCGTCAACAGCTCTCTCCGTACCTTTTTTTAAACGTAACTGTTTCTTCCTGCAGGGCGGTCTTCTGACTGGCGAGGACCCATCAGCATACAACAGCACAGATCCTTTGAGGCTATGGATTATCCAAGTCGGTGAGTGATGATTAGCTCTGCGTGGGTGTTCGGACACGAGGAATACTTGCCGCATTAGGTGTGATCATCATGATGGCTCAGCTACTTTCCCTTGGCTTGAGAAGAATAAAGCAGCCCAGGGTCATCGCTGAGGTTCTTGGTGGGATTCTCCTTGGTAGGTCCATCAGACTCGTTCGAGTATTTCATTTTTACAAGCATGATTGTCAGGTCCGACGGCTTTGGGGGCTATACCAGGATTTACACAACACATCTTCCCTGCGGATTCGTTACCGTATCTCACCCTCGTCGCCGACATTGGCCTTTGTCTGTTCCTCTTCCTCGTCGGTCTTGAAATCGACGCTAGTATCGTCAAGCGCAATGCACGCCTTTCGGTTGTCGTTTCTCTGGCGGGAATTGCTCTTCCGTTTGGACTGGGCTCCGCGCTTTCATTGCCATTGTACCACCATTTCATCGGTCCCTCTGTGCAGTTCACGTATTTCATGTTGTTTACCGGGGTGGCATACTCTATCACGGCTTTCCCTGTCCTCTGTCGTATCCTCACGGAGCTCGAGTTGCTTGACACCACTGTCGGAATCGTCGTCCTCTCTGCCGGAGTCGGTAACGACATAGTTGGATGGACGTTACTGGCGCTGAGCGTCGCTCTTGTCAATGCTGGTTCCGGCCTTACAGCTTTGTGGACCTTGCTTATCTGTGTCGCTTTCGCGATCTTTTTATTGTGGCCAGTCAAAAGGGTGATGCTCTGGCTGGCGAGGAAAACAGGAAGCGTCGAGAATGGTCCTACCATGTTTTACATGACGGTGGTGATACTCCTTCTGTGGGGATCCGCCTTCTTCACTGATATCGTGGGCGTGAACGCAATTTTTGGTTGGTTTTTGTCATGGCCATACGACCCGTGTCTAACTGGTACCGGATGGCAGGTGCCTTCTTGGTTGGGATTGCCGTTCCTAGAGAAGGTGGGCTTGCAATCACCCTAACGGAAAAACTCGAAGATATGGTATCCATCGTCTTTCTTCCTCTGGTGAGTCTCGTTTCGGTCATGTTTTGTAGCTTTTTTTCTCATACTTTGCAGTACTTCACCCTTTCTGGTTTGAACACTAATCTCAGACTGCTCAATGATGGTTTGTGGTCCTCCGATGATTCCATGAGCTGTTATAGATCACGCTTCCCGTAGGTATAACGTGGGCTTTCACCATTGCCATCGTTGCACTTTCTTTCACGGGCAAATTTGGCGGGTGCACTATAGCAGCTAAACTCTCCGGCTTTGGATGGCGGGAGGCCAGTACAGTTGGTGGACTCATGAGTTGCAAAGGGTATGTTTTTGTTCTTTTGTTCGGTGCGATTGACATATCACTGGAACAGCTTGGTAGAGTTGATCGTGCTGAACGTGGGTCTGCAAGCAGGCATCCTCACTCAAACTGTCTTCTCGATGTTCGTACTCGAGGCTGTGGCGCTTACCTTTTTGACAACACCACTCGTGACCACTCTCTACCCTCCCGAGCGACGAGTGCGGGTTTCTGGCCAGCTGGTACAACGTGCTACTGCAGGTGAAGAGGATGGAATGGATTCTGATGATTCGAAATCCCCGGCGAAGGATGGTCCATGGCGCTACCGGTTCACTGTTATCTTGGATAAGCTTGAGCACATGCCTGGAGTAATGGCACTCACGCAGCTTATACTTCCTACTCCGTCGAACCCGTCCGGTGTCACCTCCGTCACGTCCACGACTGAGACGGTTGACCTGAAGAAGCCTGAAGTTACAGTGGATGCCCTTCGTCTCATCGAGCTTTCCGACCGCACTTCAGCCGTCATGAGATCTTCTGCTGCTGACACGCTTATATACACCGATCCCCTTCTTGGCATCTTCCGCATGTATGGAGAGTTGAACGATTTGGCTGTTTCGACTTCACTCTCCGTAGTCCCATTCGACGATTTTCCGCATAGGGTTGCGGATCATGCATCGCGGCACGCGTCTCAACTCGTGCTCTTACCATGGTTGCCGCCCACGTCTGGCCACCACAACAACCCGATGGAAGCCGAGCCGATCCCTACTACGCCAAAATCTCCAAGATTCGAGCACAACCCTTTCGAAGCCTTCTTTGGCAGTTTCTCCAAAGCAGACAAGTCAGCTTCCGCGATGAACTCACAGTTCGTCCGCAGCGTGTTTGCTCAAAGCAAAACGGACGTCGCCGTGTTCATCGATACGGGCGATCGTTCGGGTGCGGGCGGTTCGCAGCACATTTTCTTTCCCTTCTTTGGTGGACCGGACGATAGGCTTGCGTTGGAATTCGTTGTCCAGCTGTGCCTGAACCCAAGGATAACAGCGACGGTGGTGAGGTATATCAAGCGGGATGTGGACGTCACGCCTTTGGGAAAGCCGGAGGGTGTCCATGCACATGAAAGGGAACAAATCCCTACTATGCGTTCCCTAGTACATCGGGAGGACACGCTCAGTATAAGATCTGTACGTGAACTCAGTTTCTAGGATCGACGACTTCAGCTGATATAAATGGTATTTTTCAGACCGCATTCCCAGACACGGTTTACGGGCAGCCGACCACTCAGACCCGCATGCAGTCCGAGACAGCGGATAGCGTGACATGGAGCAAGTACGCTTCGCCCAAACCTGACCCTGATACACCCTCGCTTCTCCGCGCGGCGTTAGCCCGTATCCAGTTCTCAGAGCTTCCTACGCCCACTCCATTGCGTGCTGCCATTCAGCGGGCGGCATCTATCAGAAGAGCACATACGCGACTACTTATCGTCGCTGGACGCTCCAAACGACTTGCAACAGGGAGCCATCACCACGAGCTCAAAGAGATCTTCGAGGAGCACGGAACGAACGGGGACATGGTGAGGAAGACTATCGGAGACGTCGCTTCGGCGATGGTCGTATCGAGCTCCGCGAGTACTCTTGTGGTGCTGCAAGCGGCAATTCCAGCTGAGTAAACGTTTTGTAATGATCGAAGGGCGCGCGCTGCGTGATTGATACCCGTGATCCGACATATACGATACGGACATATACCATCACCTATCAATTGTACTATAGATGTGTATCGCCGACGTGATATACAGATGCATGGGCTATCCATACCTAAGATACACCCACATGATATGAACGCAGCGAGGCGTGCCTGTAGGAACTCTGACGGAGGTTGTCCACAGCATAACAACCGGACAGCGAATAACAGGACGAGAAAGAGTAGATGAAAGTCGTTATCATGCCTTGTCAGCCTTTCTCTGCTTTTTCTCACCCTTGTCTGCCTTATCCTTCTTTTTCTTCTTCTCTATCGTTCCGTTCTGCTGCTTCTCGCATAAGCGAGGGCGCACCACCAAATGAGGGGGGTAACTCACCTCCGTTGCGGTCGTAGCTGCAGCCACCTCAGCCTTTTTTGCTGCTTTGGCAGCCTTTTTCAATGCTTTCTTTTCCTCCTTCGACAACTTCACCTTCTTCACAGGCTGCTCGTCCTCCTCATCCACGTCCATGGCATCACTCGTCCTCTTCTTTTTCTTCTTGTCTTTCTTGGGCTGTGGAGACGCCTCGATCATTGGGAGCACAGGCTCGGTATCATCATCCATCGCGACGTCCTCGTCCCCGTCATCGTCATCATGCAATGCAAGAGCATCAAGCACTTTGCGAATAGCGTCAGCGTTTTTCGATGGTGGCGCACCCGTGGCAAAGAAATTCAGTCGCTCCTCGACTTGGTCACGAAGGGCTTCGCCGAACTTCGGCGTCGGCTGGTCTGTTACACGCGGTTGAGCGAGACGTGAAAGGACATATAGAAAAAGAGTTCTTACCGGAATAGCAGTCTATCCGGGCTGCAATAGAACATTTATTGGCAAGGAAGCGTGATATCCGACCCTTATGTCGAGGGTCTGCTCGACCAATGAAAGATGAGTGATACAGCAATCCGTACTATATATACAAAAAGATATGAGAAGCGTTCGTCGCGCGGTGGGGGCCAAATCCTCACCTTTGGCGTGTTGCCCTTCGTTTTCAATGCTCTAAACAATGCTTTCTCTGCACCGAGGATTTGAACGGTCGATGCGGGGTATTTGCTTAGGTTCGTCAGACTTCCTGCGTGACTGATTAACCGTGCGCCTATTCGTTCTCCGAGAAGTGCGGTCAACGAAGGCGCCACTTGGTTCATCTTCTCGGTGAGATATGAGATGAGCGATTTTCGGTAGTCTGCGATTGAGATGACGCGTGTTGTGAACGCAGATATGTTGAGCATGTCGATATCGGCTATGGAACCACCCATCGAACCTCGGGCAGCGTCGAGAATGTTTCGTGCCAGCGTCGAGTCGTCGCCGACGATAGATGTTAGGTCAGATAATTTGTCCTCTGTCAATGTATCCTTGTCGCCTATGAATTGCGCGACGCGAGCGTATGTGTAGTTGTCCGGGACGAGCTTAACGAGCTCCGGAAAATGGTATCCGTACCACTCTCTAACACGCATGGCAAAGAGGTTGACGTCCTTGTCGAGCTGGTCGAGGAGAGCAATAGCTTGAATGATCATGTTGTCGATACGGTTAACGTTGAATTTGAGTTTGGCGCGGGAGTAGGAGTGTCCGAGACCAAGTTGAGCTTTGACGAGGTCCTTGTCGTCCAGACCCTTGAGAAGCTTGTGGGCGTGTAGCCGGACACCCCGTAAAAGCTCTTGCGTCTGCTCTGACGCATCGCATTTGATGTCTATCGCTTCTGATATGGAGGACGCGAGAGTAGAATCTGCCAAGCCAAGAGTCACTTTGGATGCCTTCTTGCTTTTGGCAAGGTTAAGTTCGAGGAGGGACTTTAGGTAGTCGTTCAAGATGCCTGCAGAGGACTCAGATAAAAACAACGCGCGCAAGTGAACGAGGGTAGCCATGCGTACCTTCCGATATGTCATTTATGTTCTCCAGAGCATCTGCTGCACTCCTGAACGGCGAAAAGCTGAGGAGGGAAACCATTTTATTGAATTTCGACAGGTCGTTTATCGAGTCCTGGACTTCCTTGGTCCGTGCACCGACCTCCTCGTGCAGTTTAACCTCGAATATGGCATATCCTGACGCGGCTTCGAAGAGCAGATGTGTCGCCATCGTTCAGAAAAAGTGGCCCCCCAGCTCGCTGCCCCCGGGCTTGTCGACGACAAAAGATACGCAAATTTCGGATCGGCGAATCCCGAAGTAGTTTCCCAGTTTGGAAGGTGTTTCCCATGACTTGCCAGGGGTGGCGTCCTCCAAAACCGCAGTTCAACGCTTGCACAATGTGGATGCTCAATTAGCTTGTCTCGTCGTCGAATAAGTGTGTACTTTGGTGGGGCGCATGTCCCTCCGAGTACTTGTTTATATGACTGAGAAACAGGAGTGAACCGATCAAGGCATTGCCTAAAACAACGCCACGGAACGGGCAGGGGCACCGCCAGCTCTTTGCAATAATAATAGCAGCATGGTGATGTGACTACAGCCGAGCCCATCTGCACAGCTGGCGAACAAACACCCTCTCCGTAACTTGCTCCATGGTCATCTTCGAGAACTCAGCATCCACTACGAACCATTACTCTGTGGCGTTCTTGAAACCAGCTTGCATTTTAAGTGGTGGAGCATCCCGTGTCCTGACGGTTTCGGCGAGGAGCTTGTTCCCAATTATGTCTCGCAGAAACAGGCGACTTCCACGCCTGATTCTGATGGTGATAGTGAATCCCGTGTAGTCCCTCCCAGTGACTTGGAGCCTCACTTCAAGCCATGCCAAGTTGCTCCGTGGAAACTCGACTCGACGGTGAACCATCGCATATCTACCTGCGAGGGCCCTCAAGGGCAAATGTACACTCGAGTTCGCTGGCCGGACAATTGCGAACATCACCAGGTGTGTGATGAGCGTTTGAAACCCTGAGTAGAAGCTCGTGTCTAGGCGTTCTTTCCTGCACGCGCATCACATCTGTTTCAGCGAGAACGTTCGCTCCAGGTTTGGGCTTCCTGGGTGATGGAGCCCATCATGCACGGGCCGCGGTTTGTCCCTGATCATTGGACGCTTTCTTATCAAGCGGCCACAGCTCGTGTCTTAAGCTGTGGAGCTGTGATCCTAACACAATGAATTGTGGTGGGCGCCGTAAAAAGAAGAAAAGAACGATGGCAGGCGACAGTGAAAAACGGGGTTGTTTTCGGTGCGTCGGTACAGCCTCAAGTCAAGGAAAAGTGACATGACTCATAGGTATGTCATTCTGGCACCGCAGTACTGTACGGTGCCTCGACGTCGGTGCCCAATTGCGACTGACTCCGCCTCTGGATTGGATGCTGTGTATCATATCACGATAGCGTTCTGGGTACGTGTTCGAGTCTAGGGTGAGTACAGATCTGCGTTACACGCTGGGAGTTGATACAATGATGGGCCAAGTTTTGTTCGCTGACACGGTAGATGTGATTACTAATCAGTCTTGCCTCGCTGCCGCATTGGATCTGACTTGTTTTTTTCGGAATTATAGATTTAAATTAATCTATTTAAATTTGGCCAAGTATTTCCTTCACTGCCTCGTGTCCGCCTCAAGTCGCTACCAGGTGAGGCTATAATGTCTTGACAGTCGCCCTTACACTTCTCCCTACAGCGTCCCCCTTGGTACATATAGGACGACGCAGTGACTGCGAGCCCGCTGCGGGTCTGCCTCCGCACCCACTCGTGTATCGGCTATCTCTACTGTCCAAGGTACGCCGAATTCCCCACAAGTCCTCGAGCGTTGTCACGACCGTATTAAAGCACGTTGTGCACAGTAGCCTTCACCTTCCCTCCTCTCTCTTTCCCTCCCCCACCACCACACTGTTGTAAAACGACGTATATACTCACGACCGTCATGTTCAAGCAACGACACCGCCCAGAGAGCCCAGGCTATATCCCCTGCACTCCCAAGCCCCCTAAGCTATCCTTGCCTCCAGTCGAGACGCGCGACGCCCCATCCCGCCCAATAACGAGGGCGGGCACAAGGCCGCCTACCCCTTCCAGGCCGTCCAACAACCCCAGGGCCAACCCGCTATCAGGTCAACCTGTCAAACCCTTGAGACCCATCCTCAAGAAGCCGGGGATATCCATCCCCGCTCACACCTCCTACGATAGCGAGGGCGAGATGTTGACCTCGAAGAAGGTCACTCGTTCGCACGACGTCCACAGTCGTCCTTTGCCACCTGGCGTGCGCAAGGGTAAGTGCACGCTCCATTTTGGTGGCGTCGTCGGCGTCTGTAAACGTTACGTACTTTATCTGATCACCACTCCTACTAGTCCATATACAGACTGAAGTCTTTAACCTCCACTGGCAACTACTGCCATTCGATCGCTCGAGATCAAGGCATCTACTGCGTTTCGATGTGGCTTTTCCTATCGATGCCATAGGTTTCCAGGAACACGATCGTCGGATGAAACTCGCCGACTCCGATCTCGACAAACCCGCCGCTAACAGGCCACTTACGAAGATGTCGATCAACTTCAATTGGGGCCCATTTGAGTGGGAAGTAAATGTCAAGAACTCGAGAGGTATCACGTGCCGTGACGTGTTCGAAGCCATCTACGAGACCTTCAACGAGCAGCTCACACCGTACGAAAAGAAGCTCATACCCTCACATCTACGGCAAGAGTGCGAGGAAGCCTTCAAACTACGCTGCAAGGTCGTGCCGGGCTTGGAGGAGGTCGAGTTCCGACAAGGTTTGAAACGTGTTGATGTCCTGCGGCACGGTACCATCTTCCTGGGCTTGACACAACCAAAGTCGGATGGTGATTGGATACTCAACCTCGGGAAGTGGCCTTTCTAGTGTGACCACATGAACTCTCTTTCTTGTTTCGCTGTACCCATTGGTGAGTCGTGTCGCTAAAGCCCGCAATGTTTCCACGGATCTTACCTGAACGTGACAACCTGTAGGACTGCGTCCGCATGTACTACCTCTTGACACGTTCATTAGCATAAAGCATCCAGATCGTTTCTCGGACCAACCACCACATGTTACCCCATTAAATCGCATAGTCTTTAAAACCACCCCACCCTCCATCTCTTTCATATGTACTCATTCTTGTAGCAGCGGGCCCGTTTATGTGCCCGCCCGTTAGACGGGGCAAACTCCGTGTTGCCCCGGTTGGTGACGCTCGCGTCCTCTTTCATATGTTCCCCCCCATTCAGTGTAGCGGTTCGCGTTTGTTTGCACAGGTCGTGATAACAGGGGCTTCGCTCTTCATCGTCTTCCCTTTGATACCTTTTTTTACATACACCCCCGGGATTCATTCATATATACCAGCCTATCGCAGGTCGGATGTCGCAATAGCAAAACTTTCTACGAGCATATTTCTTTGCCTGGCCGTGATTGGACCCATGCAATACACGTGTATCATGGGAGATATACAGCAAGCCCACGAGGTTGGCAAGGTATATATCCCCTTGGGAGAGGGTGATACATGCGTTGTGGAGCGCGGATAAATATGGGTGGGTAATATCGAGAGTCTAGCACCGAAAGGGTCTCGAAAATTGATCGACGCACTCATGTCAGAAGGGGGATTTGATAGATGACCGGCAGTATGTTCTAGAAGGTGGCCACGCAAATAGCCCCGTCTAATTCTGTGATAAGTATACGGCGTCAGCATTCATAGAGTTAGTACCCCCCATCAGTGAAGTCGGGTATAACGGGTGACCATCATTAACGGGGGCTTCCCAAGTTCGAGGCCTGCATCCACAACGGCGCCAACCCGATGCACTGAGTGCGATATCTGGGGAATGGCAATTAGTGGGTGAGGTGACCCGAAGTAGGGTGAAAGATGACCGCTCCGCCTTCCTCCGTCGCGTACTCTTCTTCTTCCCCTATCTGCTCTGTGTCGAGCAGTAGTGGTGGTCAGCGATGCGCTTCGGTTGGTCTGTACATTCAGGACACTGCAGCCATCTGTCGCACAGACCACAAGTTAGCATGTCGATATGCGTAACCATTTCATAGCGCACATGATAGCTCTGCAGGTATTTCGAGAGCGTTGCACAGGGCACATGTCTGTGTTTCACCAGGTCCGAAGACGGGAACAAGGGGATGATCTTGATACGATGGTCGTCGACTAGATTGATCTCTGTCCGAGGCTGTTTACGCTGAGTATTCCGTGTGAAGATGGTCGTTTGAGTCAGGGGCTGCCTCGCCACCATCGAATCACGTCGCACCCATCCATGTCGTCGTCGTCGTCGTCAGACATCGCCTTCCAGACATTCTCGCTCGCCAACCAAATCTCGGACGTCTCACCTCAAGACGAAATCTTCGCGTTCGATGCCGAAGCTAATAAGCGGATACTGCAACAATCACCTTGGGAGCAGGAGTAAGCACTCTCGGCATTGGAACAAAACGCTGAAAACTTCATGCGCGTTATGCCAGTCCACACTACTTCAAGACGTGCAAGATCTCGGCTGTCGCGCTAATCAAGATGGTATGTTTTGGGGTAATCAATGATGTCGATGTATGCTGTAACTACGCTCGTCCAACAGGTCATTCATGCAAGATCGGGCGTTCCTCACGAGATCATGGGCCTCATGCAAGGCAAAGTTATAGGAGACTCTATCGTAATCGTGGACTCTTTCGCACTTCCGGTACAAGGAACAGAGACACGCGTGAACGCCGCCAGTGAGGCGAACGAATACATGGTCACCTATGTTCAAGAAAGTGAGAAGGTGTGTATCCGTCGCTGCTATTGCCAACCCCGATCTTGCTAACGATACGCACGCCAGGTGAGACGATTGGAAAACGTCGTGGGATGGTACCACTCCCACCCTGGATATGGGTGCTGGTTATCAGGTATAGATGTTGACACGCAGATGAACAATCAGCGCTTCCAGGACCCTTTTGTCGCCGTCGTCGTATGTATCTTCCTGTCACTCCTCGCGCTCTCGTTTCCCCTTGCATTTCTTTAGATTGATCCCAACCGCACGATATCAGCTGGCAAAGTCGACATCGGTGCATTCCGCACGTATCCAAAGGATTACACTCCTCCAAACGCTTCCGTGTCGGAGTATCAATCTATCCCTCTCCATAAAATCGAGGACTTTGGGGTGCATGCGAACCAGTACTATCCACTGGACGTCCGAGTTTTCAAGTCCGGTCTGGATAGTGAACTGCTTGGTTTACTGTGGAAGAAGTACTGGGTCAACACCCTGAGTCAGAGCCCCTTGATATCCGTGAGTGATATCGATACCTGCAGAACAATCTGAATCGTGAACATACTACCTACCCGTCAGAATCGTGCATACGCAGTTTCACAAATTGCTGATCTACACGAAAAGTTAAAGAGAGCGGAGTCTACCGTAAGCAATACGAGACCGACCATCCCGACATTGAAAGGACAAGAGGAGAAACAGGGCGGGAAGGTTTGTTTTCTCCATCTGTAGCCTCGGTTCCTTTTCATGAACCGTCTAGCAGGACGAGAAGAAAAAGGAGGACAGCCACCTAGCCAAAGCGGTGAAAGACAGGTATTCTTGGTTCGGGATCCTCGATGTGCCCCGTGTCCATTAATACTTTTTCCTAGCCAAAAAATTGCTATCGAAGCTCAACACGGTCTCATCTCCCAGATCCTCAAAGACATTATCTTCTCATCACGACCTGGTGAACACATACCTCAGGTGTCTCGGGTTGGAGAGGTAGTGGATGCCGCGATGAACATTGGGTAATTGTACGTACCAAGGTGTGTATAACATTGACCGTCCACGGTTGGCACTTCAATCAGATAACTTGAAACACGAAACGACGGATGTCCATGTTCTATCGTTCTTTCATTTAGGATTGTCCGTTGGAGTTTCAGACTGGCGCCGTCGTAATATTCTTTGTATTCGAGATCACGCCGCTTGCATAAGCCTTGCACTCACAGACAGTGAACTTATCCACCCCATCGACTAATGAAAGCGTTCTGTCACGCAGTAAGATACCTCACAGGTCAAAGAGTAAGCAGTTAGACATAAGAAATGGGTACTGTCAATTGCGCTGTACCATAAACCCGCAACATTCCAATTGTAAGGCGCCCATCATGGCGACAAAATCTGTGCATGAACATTTCAGATAAAAAAACCGTGCAGGAAAAATAAATGAACACACCGCTATTAGCACAATGGCTACCACAAAGACGATGATAATCAGCAGACAAGCGGCTCGTCGACCAGCTTTCCGTTGGTACTCTGATGCAACCGTAAGCTCCTGCGCTGCGCCCTGGGTGTCAGCCGCTACTGAGTATATATTAGATTCGATGTTGTCTGCGTACGAACATTGAGTACTAAATCTTTCACAGTAGAGCCGACGACTAGAACGCGTACCTATCATTCCACCTTGTTGGTTAACGAGCGTGCCCAAATCTCGGAATATCTCAGACAATTCATGTATGCCAGCTTCGATCTCCTGAATCTCCGTTTCGCGTTCCTGAATAAGAGATTCTTGATATGCAAGCTCGTGGGGAGACAATTGCGACTGGAGTAGTTGGGCTTGTTGTTGGCGAGGGGAGGAAGAGGGTTCCCTAGAACAAAACGTGTTCAAGTCCCCTCCCAAGGAAACGGCGTATGGGTGCAGCTTACGAATATCGTGGCTGCTCATCCTCGATAGCTATCCTGACACCTTCGACGACAGTCCTTTGCCTTTCCGCGCTGGCGTGCTGCGCACGTTGGAAAGCCACGAGTGATAATTGCACGTCATGCGAAACCTTCTGCAAAGAAGTCTTATGGTGCGGCTAGCATGGACGGTAAGCCTATGCAAGACCCCTCCAATGCGTAGAAATGGGTCATACGCTAGACACTGGCATCGACGAGAGTTTCTTTAAATCCTCGGAAGCCCGCTTCGCCATCGCCCTCGTCGACTCCGTAAGGTCATGACTTAGCGTACATGTTTCAGCTGATAAAGAAAAATAAGAAAATTACGACGCACAGAGATTTCCGCAACGAAGACGAGTCCTTTGTAGTGCCCAACTGGTCCACCAGTTTGAGGATGCCCTGGACATTAGAATTGATCTTGAACACTTGTAGTGAAAGCGAGGATTGCAATGAGAGAAATGCGGAGTCTTCTCGTGATTGGGGCGATGAGATATTCGAATACGCTGGGCGGGACTGGCCCGCCTCGATATCCTGGAAACTCATTGTTTCGTTAAGCCTCAGACACCAAGCTGCAACCGAACGGCGTCATGCTTATGTAATGCATCTTGCCATTCCGTGACTATGAGTCGTCGCGTTGGTCC
This sequence comes from Pisolithus albus, assembly GCA_024613165.1. Lineage (NCBI taxonomy): Eukaryota > Fungi > Basidiomycota > Agaricomycetes > Boletales > Pisolithaceae > Pisolithus > Pisolithus albus. The sequence continues at coordinate 66,253 of JANFAB010000033.1, forward strand.
TTCTTCCTCACAACCACGGTCGACGACGTAGACGAGCCAGAATTCTCCGCAAACGGAGGGAGCGGCGAGGAGTTCGAGTGGGAGGAGGTTCACGTTCCAGAAGAGCTACCAACTGACTCAAAGCTCGAACTTGAACTTTCAGCCCCTTCGCGGTCCATTGAAATAACGCTTCATGCACAGCCCAAAAAAGACGACTCGAAGTGAGACGTCTCTCGGAACAAGAGTGTGTCGAGGTGCTCATGTTTGTGCAACTAGGAAGAAGGCTGCTGCTGCACTGCAGGCCCAGAGAATTCTCCGCACGACATGTCACAAAATTCATACCGTGTGCCTTCTTGCCAATGCACGGGTACGAAACAGGTGGATAAACGACGAGCTTCTCTATGTTCGTATTTCTTTCTCATGTTGCTCATGCCGTTGTCCAGACCCGTAGTCAATAGGCTCGCCTCCTATCCTTGACACCGACGAACCTTCAGAATGCGTTCGCCATGATCCATAAGTCTCACGTTCCGGACCAGAACAAGCGCGGTCGTCTGTTTGAAGCTACTGTCACCCGCCTCGTAGAGTGGTGGGCTGATACGTTCTTCACTGTCGTTCCGACTGGTCATATCAGGAATCGGACATTCGAAGATGTCCAGCGAGAAATTGAAACTGTTTCTAGTGCATCACGCTCCTTCGATGAAGACACGGACGGAACAGAGCGCATTCGAAGTGTCAACAGTCTCATGAAACATGCCTTGATACATAGAGGATCCGGGGACACCAGTGCACAGCTCTTCACAGCTTTATGTCGGGCCCTCGACATCCCGGCTAGACTTGTGGTTAGTTTGCAGAGCGTCCCATGGAGATCCAGTGTTGGAAAACACTCAAAACCTTCAAGTAAGGGGAAGGCGCCAATGTCGCGTGAAGATGAAGCGTATGGGTCGCAGGATGGCGAACACAGCAATGTGGATGAAGTGAGTGCGTCAGAGTCTCTCCAGCGGAGCAAGGAGGTACTACAGAGCGGTATTGCCCTTCAATTCAGATTTTGGCCCTCATCTGACAACTGCTCAAGTCAAGGGGAAAGAAAGGGAACACCCGGTTATAAAATTGCGCAAGAGCAAAAGTAAACCCACTACGCGCCGTAGTACTCCCATTTCGGTTGGAAAATCAAGTACGTCCGGCTGGTTCAGACGGTACCGTTAACTGCAATTTTTGTCCACGTCGTTCTAGAACCGTCTGATCCACGACTCACACCGCCGGTCTTTTGGACCGAAGTCTTTTCACGCGCAGATTCCCGATGGCTACCGGTTGACCCTATCCGGGGCATTGTAAACAAACGGCACGTCTTCGATCCTTCGGGGTATCAGCCAAGAGTCCAAGTTGTCACGAATAGAAGACAATCGAATGCTATACGTCGTTGCGCTAGAGGAGGATGGCTTTGGCCACTCGCACTGCAGGCGTCTACTACGTTCGACTTGAGTACCGTGACTACGTCAACCACCCATTGTGCACTGTCTAAGGGATTCCCTGCACCTTTGGGGTTAGATATGGACGCCTCATCGTTGTCGAATTCGCCATTCAAATATTCGCGGTGGTTCAATGTGAACCGACGTTAACCAGCCAGCGTGTTTGACTTGGATACTGCACACAGATAATTGCGCCCCAAGTCAAGCACTGTATGCCAAGTCTCCTCCCAAATGTTTTGCTTGAGATGCACGACTTGTTCCCTTGCCAAGTATTGAGCGTGAAGCGTAGGTGAGTCTTCGGGTTATTGTATTCGTATTGAGTGCTCAACGCGACAAGTACTAAGCACTTAGGACATCACACGCTGCGTTTTAATGGTCAGAGTGCTGGACCTGCAGGATGAATCCCGAGTACTGAGTGTTGACTGCATTATCCTAATGCGGGGGATTCGATGGGGATGGCGGAAATGGAGAGGTTAACATAAGCGCCTTCAAACGGCTGTACTCCGGCCGGACTTCTGGACTTGTACATTGTCTTGTTACAAACTGGTGACCTACGGCTACCCAATGGCTTCGGTTCCGTCCTCACTAGGGTTTGTACTTCATGTTCCGGTATACCTTCAGGACTTAAGGTTCTTGCTTAGGGCACTGGAGTATTCGGGCAGGACGAATCCAGGCGCTCATTCTACCGAGAGGAGGTGAATCTTTCTGCATGCGAAGGCGTACAAGTGGACATAATCGCATATCGGGGGACAGTCGAGTGTCCACTTTGGATGGACAAGGAAAAAGGTAACTGCGCACATTATTTTAACAGTATTTTCACTTCGTTGATTTGAATACAAACTCTTAAAGAGTCGTTCACGAAACTGTGTACTATATTTGCCGACACGTCCCCGTCGACGACCTGATGGTTTGGGTGTCTACTACACCATCGACTTCGATGTCGTCATGCTTTTTAACCCGATGGAGTTGAAAGCACGAATAAACTGGAAGGAAAACGTGCGTGAATCTGGTTTATTGGCTCACTCCACTCCACATGACTTGTCCGATTCTTCGCTTTCGCAGGGTGTGGAGGTTAGGTAAGTTACTCGAGACTGGGGGCTGATGAGAGCTAGTAAACTGAGACTTTCGCCAGGAGTCCCGCCACTGTTCCACGAATAGCCCCTCGAGGTTATCATGTTATTGTCTGTGTGCAGCAGGAATCAGAATGCTTGACCGATAACCAATATTATGGGTGCCGATTTAGGAACATCACCGATCTCTCGATATGTCTTTGTCTCTGCCGCATGTACTTCATCTCATCAGTTTCTTATCTACAGTATTTCTCACGATATCCAGTAGTTACACTGCCCACCTTCCTTCTCCCAGATTCACTCCCTGTTTGTGGTGTTGTCTGTCACAAACCCAAATGCCGATTTGGCCCCTCGGAACACCCCCTTACGCCGTCCCTGTGTAGACGTGTCTCTTACTCACAACGTACATAAACTGCCACGGCTCGTTGCACTTTTTCTCGCTTCGTCCAACCCTTCAATTGGTTCCCTCCCAAGTGAAGACCCTCCACCACGATGATCCCTGTCTTGCAGCAACCCACTGCGAGTCTTATGCCCGCCAAATTCAGCGAGTCACCGTATCCGTCAGACGAAAAGTGCAGTGGAATTCGTGCGTCCCAGTGTCAAATCGACCACTATAACTACGTCGATGAATCCCAGGCACGTTGCCAGTGCTCGCAAACTCAATTGTACCATACAAGCCACAAAGCATGGCTACGTAAAGTGCTGGTTCTTATCCTGCTCATGCTCCTCGTCCTTGGGGCGATCATCCTTATGTGGTGTATGACAGATGCAGACTCGTTCGAGATGATGCTGGGAGGCGACAGTGACCCAGTATCCTTGGTTAAGCGAAAGTCGAGTGAATCGACCTTCACAAAGAAAAAGTGTGCGTAGTTCTAATCGGTTGGGTAACTCTGCCATTAACTCTAGGTTTGACCATTATCCTCCACATACAGTGTATCTCATCATTATATTTGTGGGGCTCTTCCTGGCAGTGGAAGTTGCCATCATACTTAGCTTCTGGTGCTGCAGAGGTAGGTCCGGCCACCTTTCATGGGTGAGATGGACTGACCGAGCAACGCTGACAAGGTGCATTCGAAAATTTGCTCTGTTTCCGGTGCTGCCTGAGTGCTTGTTGCTGCGGTCTCAGTAAGATCCTACTTTTCCTACTTTGTCCCCTTGTGCTCATGGTCAATCATGTAGATAAGCGGCTCTTCGTAAGCAAGGGGAGCGATGGGCAACAACGGGAGACCCATGTTCCAGAAGAGAAACGGGCTTCCCAAGAGCTCGAACTCAAACTTTCGGCCCCCTCGCGATCCATCGAAGGAGTTAATTGCACAGCAGATCAAGCGGCGATCCGCGTTCCAGCAGAACAACCAGCTTTTCAAGAGCTCAAAATTGAACTTCCAGCCCCTTTGGCCTCGATTGAAATGTCTGATTGTACAGCGGATCAGGCTCTATATGAGCGGGGAGTGGTCCGCGTTCCAGAAGAACAACCAGCTACCCAAGAGTTTGATCCCAAGCTTACAGCCTCCTCGCGATCCATCGAAATAACCGATTGTATGGCAGGCCAAGCTCTGTACGAGAGGCGCACTCCAGTGGAGCAACCGGCTATCCGAGAGCTCAAACCCGAACTTTCGGCCCCTTCGCGATTTATCGAAATTGTCGATTCTACGGGGGGTCAAGCTCTGCGCGAGGAGGGGGTAGTCCATGTTCTAGAAAAGCAACCCGCTATACAAGCGCTCGAAATCAACCTTTCGGTTCCTTCTCCAGCCATTGAAATACCTATTCGCACGTCGGGTCAGGATCTATATGAGCAGAGGGAGGTTCATGCTTCAGAAGAACAACCTGTTGTACAATCGCTCGAACTCCCACTTCTAGCCCGTTCACAACACATACAGGGAGTGGAAGAGCGGTTCATGGGGGAGGTGGAAGAGCGGTCGGCTATCCAAGAACTCGAAACCAAACTTTCGGCCCCCTCGCCATCCATTGAAATAGCTAATTGCACGGGCCATGAAGATCTATATGAGCAAGGGGAGGTCCACGCTTCGGAAGAACAAGTGACCATCAAAAAGCTCGAACTTCCACCGTCAGCCCTTTCACACCCCACTTATTGTACGGCAGATCAAGACCCATGTACTCCCCGCCTCGCAGATGTATCGCCTGCGACGCACGACTCGTCCCCTTGTGAAGAACTGTACCAACCACAGCCTGATGCTTATCGGTGAGTGAGGCCGTTTGCGCAGTTGATGTCATAACATAAAGTGCCGCTTTACCAACTAATGTCTACCTCATTGGCAGAACATACTCACGAAACCCATACGAGGGTCTGTCTCACAAATTGGTACTTGCATTTGATATCGGGACGTCATTTAGTAGTATATCCTACTGCATAGCTGACCCGGGAGAAAGTCCCGTGATTCGGGGTGTGGAGAAGTAAGTTATCTTCCGCACAATGGAACATTCCTTGAGCTGTCGCAGATTTCGCGGACAGGACCATGTCGGCGGCTCAAATAGAATACCCTCTACTATGTATTATGACATGGAGGGAAGGGTTCAAGCTGTTGGCGCAGAAACACAACAACCGCACGTCATTGAGAGGGCTGGGAAGGAGGGTTGGACACGATTGGAATGGTACGCAGATGGATGTTTGCATGTCAGTAAGACTCAGGCAGCAGGGGTCATTCTAGGTGGAAACTTCACCTTCGTTCAAAGCACCTGGAAGCATCCCATTTCTCAAATGCCAATCTTCCCCCTCTTCCTCGTGGAAGACTTGCCGTCGAAGTTCTGGGTGACTTTATGCGTTACTTGTTTGGTTGTGCTGAGACGTATATCAAAGAAGTTCATGCCGAAATCACATGGGACTCACTGAAGGATTGCATAGAATTCATACTGACGCACCCGAATGGTTGGGAAGGGCTCCAGCAACAACAGATCCGCAAGGCTGTCGAGCTTGCTGGACTCATCCCTGTTGGCGAGGAGGGCCAATCTCGTGTTCATCTTCTTACGGAAGGAGAAGCTAGCTTGCACTCTTGTGTCACAAAACTTTTGACGTCAGAAACATTTGAGGCGATGCCAATTGCATGTGCGGACGAGCGGGAAGATGACGGTGGGAGAGTGCCAGAATATCAGGGTGTCATTATCATTGATGCAGGAGGGGGGACCATCGACCTCAGCGCGTACACCATGGAATTATCCCCCACGTCATTCAGAGAAATCGCCCCTGCCGAATGTTGGTGGTCGATGTGATTACTTTCCATGCTCTGAACCTGTCTTGCAGGTCGTCTTCAAGGATCTGTTTTTGTCACGTATCGTGCCCACGCATTCTTATGAGGTAAGGTGCCCAACTGTAACGCTTATAATCACGAGGACTATACTCGGTTACTCCTTGACTGATAGAGAGTAGAGGACTTGGGAGGGAGTTAATGCGACAGTGCACAAATGAACTCGATTGGCGTGTCTACAACAAGAGAGACGGTATTTATACTAACTAGAGTGTTTGTACCGTGGAACCTCGTAGAACAAGCCAAACAAAGAGAGATAAACGCTATTGGCTGCAGCGCTCCACGCTGAGTCAATGCGGCTACGCTGACGAATCAGCTGACTAAGTAAAGCGTCTATGGGCGCGTCTAAGTAACCCTAACCAGAGAGTAGATAAATAAGGAGAAGTACGCTAAGACTACGCTACAACCAGTAGTGAAAAAGTACGGGCCGTTACACTATCCCCTCCTATGGCTCGACTTCCAGGCGAGACCAGATAGGCTGGACAGCAGTCAAAGGGTCGGGTACAGCGGAGAAAAAGAGACCTTCGGTCGAGAGTAAACGGAGCTTGCGGGGGGCACCGGGGTGGAGTTTGTAAAAATCGTCTATCGCCTCCTGGGCATTCTTAAGAGCAGACCTAGGCTCCCAAGTGCGATCTTCCTCCGGGTATCCCCTCCAATGCACGAGGAATTGAAGATTGCCACGCTTCAAGCGGGAATCGACAACTTTCTCAACTTCAAACTCGACATCTCCTTCATCCGTAACCCGTTGTGGGCCGGGCCGAGTAACCGGTTGCCCATCAAGAGCACCGAGATAAGGTTTCACCCGTGAAACATTCACTACCGGGTGTATGCGCATCGAGCGCGGCAACTTTAATTTAACGGCGTTGGGTAAAACGTCCGAGACCTCGTACGGGCCTAACCACTTTTCGGTCAACTTTCGGCTCTGCCGATCTTTCAGCGATAAATGGTTGGTAGCCAGCCAAACCTGCGAGCCTACGGAGTAAGCAGGGGAAGGGGATCGTCGTTTATCTGCCTGAGTCTTCTGACGAGTCCTAGCTTTTCCCAGACTTTCGCGTACGTCCTGGAACACCTGGAACCAGTCTTTAGCGGTCTCCTCTGCAGCTTCTACCTTAGAAGTCGTCGGCTCGACGCCCATTCGTGGTGTATACGAACGAGTAACTTCAAAGGGGCACTTGCCAGTAGAAGAAGACTTGGAGTTATTGTACGCAAACTGAGCCAGGGGAAGCCAATCCTCCCATCGTTCCTGCTGATGGTTTGCATACATCCGTAAATACTGCTGAATTTCGCGGTTCAACCGCTCTGTTTGACCATCCGTTTGTGGATGAAACGCCGTCGAGAGCTTCTGCTCGACACCCAACATTTTAAATAATTCCTTCGAGAACTGAGATGCGAACTGCGGTCCGCGATCCGAGACGAGAGACTGCGGAAGGTCGTGATGCTTCCAGACGTGAGTTAAATAAAGCCGAGCCGTACTAGCGGCAGTTTCCTTTTCAGTGCAGGGGATGAACTCTGCTTCCTTAGAGAACCGATCGACGACGACTAAGACGTAGGACTTTCCAGAGGAGCTCCTGACTCCTATATCCATAAAGTCGGTCGTAAGATCTTTCCAAGGCCCATCAGGGACGGGTAAAGATTTGAGTTCGCCTGCCGGCGGCTTGTTACTAGGCTTGCTAGCTTGACACGTCTGACAGTGCTTTACATACTCCTCGACATCGGGCTTTAAGGTAGACCACGTGAACCAGCGTGTGATCAACTCCTGAGTTCCTTTTACGCCTCGATGACCCGCTAGGGGCGAATCGTGAAGAGCAGCGAGTACCTTCTGTCTAAGTGCCTTAGGCACGAAAACTTTGTCTCCGTCATACAGCAAACCGTCGCGTCGGTCGAGCGTTCCAGCGTCAACCTCGGCCGTTACACTGCGCAGTTCTTCTATGAAGGGATTTTCTAAGCGCACAGCGCGCACCTGTTCGGGTTTGATAAATAGCGACTCCTCAGATTTAGCATTTTCGCGATTCTCTACTAAGTCTTCGCGGCGAGAGAGAGCATCCGGTCGTCCCATCGAAACACCTGGTTTGTGGACGATAACACAGTTGAAACGACTAAAATACTGTGCCCAACGCGCCTGGCGTGGTTGAAGCTTCTGCGACGTCATAAACCATTTAAGGTTGTGGTGGTCCGTCCAAATTTCAAACTGGTACGGGGTAGCCTCAAGGTAGTGACGCCATTGCTCTAGAGCGCGAATGATGGCTAGCATCTCTTTGTCGTGAACCGTATAATTAAGCTCTGCTCCACTAAGCGAGTGACTCGAATAGGCAACTGGTCTCCAGAGACTGTCATCGCATTCTACCGAGAGCACGGCTCCGGTCGCGTAATCCGAGGCATCGGTTTCTAAGCGAAACTTCCGATCCTGATCGGGGAACATAAGAATAGGCGCGGTCGTGAAGGCTTCTTTAAGCGTGTCAAACGCTACTTGGCACTTGTCGGACCAGAGAAACGGAGTGTCCTTTTTCGTGAGATCATTAAGGGGACGCGCCACCTGCGCGAAATCCTTTATGAAACGTCGGTAGAAGTTCGCAAGGCCAAGGAAGCCTCGAACTCCACGAACAGAAGTGGGGACCGGCCAATCGCACACAGCAGCGACTTTAGCGGGATCCATCTTAACTCCATTCGTGCCAACTATCATACCCAGAAAGTCGACCTCTTTTTGCTTAAATAGACACTTCTCCGGTTTAACGAACAAGTCGTTCTCCTTCAACCTTCTAAGCACCTCTAGCACAATCCTGTCATGCTCCTTTTCATCGTCCGTTTTCGTGAATATCATAAGATCGTCTATATATACAACTAGAACGTCCTCCATATCTCCGAAGATGTCGTTCATCATATTTTGAAACGTGGCGGGGGAATTACATAAACCGAAGAACATAACCAGCGGTTCAAAGGCACCACGGTGACAGACGAAAGCGGCTTTCCACTCATCACCTTCCTTGATCCGGATGTTGTTGTATCCCCACCTAAGGTCCATTTTCGTAAATAATTTACAGCCTTTTAACTTGTCAACAAGCTGCGAGATAAGCGGGAGCGGGTACGAGTTCTTGACTGTATGCTCGTTTAAATAGCGGTAGTCCTGTACCATTCGCTTCTTTCCATCCTTTTTAGGGACGAAGAACACGGGAGAAGTCTGCGGCGATTTACTAGGCCGAATATAACCCTTCTTAAGCTGTCCATCAACGAAGTTGCTAACTTCGGTTTGCTCATCAGGGCTGAGAGGGATCAACCTTCCCTTCTTCGGAACAAACGACTCCTTCAGTTCGATCGCGTGGTCCCAAGGTTTCCTAAGCGGCATGCGTTCGGATTCCTGGACAGAGAAGACGCTTAAATATTCGTGGTATTCCTTCGGAACCAGTTCCTCAGGGGTTTTATCCTTTTTAGGAGCCTCCTGCTTGTCAGCTCTGAATATATTATGCCAGTCTTCGAGGGCCTGGACCTCCTCCTTTTCGATACGTCTAACGAAGGCCGGCTTCGGCGCGAGTTGCCTGCAACTACGAGGACACCTCTTCATCGAGATTTCACCGGTTTTCCAATTGACTTCCAGGTTGTGAGTGGCAAGCCACGTGTGACCCAAAATCATGTCGTGAGATCCCAGATCCGTGACATCGGCTACTAACTCTTCGAAGTGGTCTTCGAACTGAACTCTAAGTGGTACTTGATGCGTAATCCTTCCAGCGGAATTAAGAGTACCATCGACATTAAATACGTCCACAGCTCGTGGTAGAGACAACTTGGGAAGCTTCTTTCGGTCAACGAATTTGGCGTCCACGAAAACACCTGTAGCACCGGAATCCAACAAGGCCTGCACAGCGTGTGCGTCACCTTTCCTAGTGCGAATAATAATAGGTACAGCAACGTGATCCTTTAAGTTGAGCGTGCGAACTCGGGATTTCGGCGGTACTGTCGCCTGAGCATCGCTAACCGACTCGGATCCTTCCGAAACGCTATTTTTGGGGATTTTATTGCTTGGAGAATTAAGCGGTGCCAGTTTAACGTCCGGTCCCGAGCCCTTTCGGGACCCTCCAACAGACGGTGTAGGTACAAAGTCCGAATCGTCGTCCATACTGTCTACAGAGAGAGGAGAAAACCTATTTACAGTAACTATGTCCGAGAACGAAACCTTTTTTTGTGTTTTTGTGTTTTCTATTTTTATGTTTTCTTTTATACTATTTTTAGAAGACGAAACCGAGCGACAACGAGAAGAAAAACTATATGGAAGAAAAGAAGCAAGTCCAGTACTAGCATTGTCCGAGCCTGCAGGACCCGATTTCACTGCAGCTCCGATTCTTTTAATTTAGAGACGTGAGCAACTATCTGCTCGAACGTCATACCGTCCATGGCGGCCAGCCGCGGGTCAACTCCTTCAGAGCGCACCTGACGCCCTTTGCCTTTGTTCCCGGCCTGCGGGCAGTGCGGACGAATATGGCCCTTCTGGCCGCAAGCGTAGCACTGGTAGTTTGAAAAGTCCTTTTTAGGACGGCTTCCCGAACCGCCCTGCGCAACCCCAATGTCCATGGGCGCGCCTTGCCCTGACGTTACCCCGGGCGAGGGTCTTGAGAAACCTTGTCCCCATCGAGAGGACGAGCCGCCAGTTTTTAACCTAACTGCCTCCAGGGCAGCTCCGAGGCACCTGACCTCGACGTCGTACTCAGCCCAGGTAGCCTTTCGGCGTCCCTGAACGAAGACTTGCTGAAGAATTTCAGGGCGGATGGCCCTCTCCAGCATAAAGATAGCATAATCATCGGATACCCCGGATGCGGTCCTAAGAGCGTTGAATTTGGCCAAGAACTCTTCTGTTCTGGCCGAGCCTTGACGTATTTTGGCCAGCTGATCCTTGGCCCAGTCCTTGTTATGAAGCGGCCTAAAGCGCACCTCGACTTCGGCCACCAAGTCGTCGTAAGATGGCCATGTCCCCGTTGGGAGACATTGATCAATACGCGCCCGCGCGTAAGCCCCAGCAATCGGACCGGTCATCCTGGTCCAGACCATGAGAGTCCTGGCCTGTGGACTAGTTGACTGGGCCGTGACAATGAAGGCCTTCATCTTGGCCCACCATTCCTCGAATTTACTAATAGACCCGTCGAACATGCCTGGGTCTGCGACGCCCTTTTTCGTAGGGTCAACGTTTTGGTTGGGGTTAGCGGCGGCCCCTCCGCCTTGCTGTTGCTGCGCGCCGGCCACCGCGTTGGCGACATGCTGTGCCACTTGGTTGGCGACCTGCGCTGAGATTAACGCGGTCATTTGCTGCATGAACTGCAGCTGGTCTTGGTTGAACTGGTCCATGACCGACGAAAGTTATGGGGGTGCGGGGGGGAGGTCGGATGGTTCGTCTGTTCCGTAAGTTGTACGGGACGTGCAGAACGAAACCCAGTAAGTTGGGGTCGGGAGAGGGAGAGCGAAGAGGGGGCGGAGAGAGGCGAGGGAGAAGAGGTTCGGGAGTACCGAAGATTTGTTGCTCAAGGGGAGTAACTTCCCGAGCGAACAGGAGCGGGGGAGCGGGCGATTCTTCCTTTTTAAGGTAAGGAGAAAACCTAATGCGGGGAGCCAAAGACTCCGACTTCTTAACGCGAGGAATGTTGACGAGAGATTTTCCCTGCCCTCAGTGGCGGTACTCTGTCTCAGCTATCGTAAGACTAGTAGGGATACGGTAGTACGCTTTCTACCTCCCGTGACGTAGGGGAACTACTTTAGACTATGCGTTTCCACCCCCTAATGTGGGTTACGCCTTCACACTACCCTTGACGGATAGCGGGACTACTAACTACGTGTCTTCTTCAACACAACCACCAGCCGGTAGGTGGATGGGACTAAAGGCGTCGCCCCGTAAAGGAAATGAAGTGAAGAAAGCAAAGCTCCTTAACCCTGGAGTCCGGGTATACGTTGCCCTATATGCCTGGGCGCAAGCGGAGTAAGGGAGTATTGGTAGAATCGAGTTCAAGTGTAACGCTTATAATCACGAGGACTATACTCGGTTACTCCTTGACTGATAGAGAGTAGAGGACTTGGGAGGGAGTTAATGCGACAGTGCACAAATGAACTCGATTGGCGTGTCTACAACAAGAGAGACGGTATTTATACTAACTAGAGTGTTTGTACCGTGGAACCTCGTAGAACAAGCCAAACAAAGAGAGATAAACGCTATTGGCTGCAGCGCTCCACGCTGAGTCAATGCGGCTACGCTGACGAATCAGCTGACTAAGTAAAGCGTCTATGGGCGCGTCTAAGTAACCCTAACCAGAGAGTAGATAAATAAGGAGAAGTACGCTAAGACTACGCTACAACCAGTAGTGAAAAAGTACGGGCCGTTACACCAACCTTGTTAGCTTGCATCGCTCATGGTCAATCATATAGCTCTGCTTGCTAATTCGAAGTACGGAGACGTGGATACCTTGAAGAGGATGACGGATATCTTTGACAAGACAACGAAATTGCAATTTCGTAATGCAAGTGAACCTCAGTATATCAACTTTGGGACCATGCACGATGAGGATCCTGAATTTAACATCCACTCCGGGCAGCTGAGGTTGTCTGGGCAAGTATATTTGAGCGTGAGCAAGCTGCGTTCTCATCTCCGTACAGTCAGGACATAGCCAGACTTTTTGAGCCGTCAGTGGAGGAGATCATTTCTGCTTTCGAAGTACAACGCAAGGCAGCTTCAATGCCAATCTCGGTAATCACTTTCCATCCTGAACTCAGCTAAGGCTCACTCCGGGTTCTCCAGCACGTTTTCCTTGTAGGAGGCTTTGCCGCGAATGACTGGCTTCACTATAGCCTCTCGAAGCACATGGAGTCGCTTGGAATCACCTTATGTCGACCTGGTAGTCAAGACGTGTAGGCTTCCCTTCATGAGTTTCTGTGATGTGTCTGACTGGAGGTTAGCAACAAAGCGGACGGGGTGGTTTCCTATCGTCTTGATCACCTGGTATCAAGCCGTGCTGCAAGGTTTACCTATGGCATCCCGTGCCACCGCCCATATGACCCATATGATATGGAACATGTTTCCAGGAGGTCGACGACTTACAGGTCTTTGCGTGGCGACCTGCGAGTACCGAATTGCTTCGGTTCCATCCTCCTTAGGGTTTGTACTTCATGCTCTGATATTCTCGAGGTTCAAGCTTTTGTGAAGGGCACAGCAGTATCTGAAGAGCAGGAATTCAGAGAACCATTCTACCAGGAGAATGCGGATCTTTCTGCCTGCAAAAGCTTAGGAGTGGACATTATCGCCTATCGGGGTGCACTCCAGAATCCACTCTGGATGGACAAGGAAAAAGGTGACTTCACACACTACTACAAGAATACCTTCATTTTATCGTCTAAACTAAAACCCTCTTCAAGAATCATTCACCAGACTGTGTACTATATTTGCGGACACGTCGAAGATAACTTCTAGCCTGCAGCCTCATCCGCAAGCTAACGGTAGGGGTTTCTACTACATCGTTAATTTTGATGTTGTCATGCTTTTCGGATTGACGGAGTTGAAAGCGCAAATAAGCTGGTTAGAAAACGTGCGTCTCAACTGGTTGATTGACCCCTTCCACTCCGCCTGACTTTTCCGATTCCTCATATCCATAGGGTGTGGAGGTCAGGTGAGTTACTCGAGGTTGTTGGAGGCGGTGAACTGGTAAATTGAGACTCATTGTCAGGAGTCCTGCCACCGTCGTGTACGACGACTAGTCTCTCGAGGCTACCATCAATGTGAGGCAGGATTCAGAATACAGTAATGGAGCGTAATCAGATTAGATTAGTCTTGTGTACCAATATTTGTCATGGGCATGATGTGGATACTCGCCGCCCTTGGCCTTCCGTGTAGGGAAGTTTGTTCCTCTCAACCATAGTCGATGCAATGAGCCGTTCTCTGCAGTCGCGAGGTGTTTGATTAGGAGTCCGCATTCCGAAATCCGGATGAACCACCAACTGACTAAGAGCTCCTCGAACTCCTTCACGATTGGTTGACGCGACTAAATTGCACAGCAGGTCAAACTCGATGTACACACTTCCCGGGCGTATCGTCTGCGAATGCACGACTTATCCCGATCTCAAGCGCTGGGGTGTGAAGCACGAGTAATTCTGTGGGTTATTCATTTGCGGGTTCACGGTGATTCTAGGGTGAGACCGCTTACAATGTGACAGCACAGGTCAGTCCACGCTGCACTTAGCTGGTCAGAGGGTTTTCCCTGCAGGATTCAGAGTGTTGGTTACATTATCCTAATGCGGGGGATCTGCGAGGGGACTGGGAACTTTATCACAAGCACCCCAAACAATCTTAGTCCAATGATTCTCCGCGTACCCTTGGGCTTTTACACTGCAAGCATGCAAGCACGTCCTGGTCATCAATATATACGATGCCCTGGGTATCGGGGAGTAGACCTTCGGTGCTACCACCTTTGGTGTCACGCTGACGCTCTTCCACACACGCCACCGGGAACTCCACATGTGCAGCAAACATCACACTTTCTGCCATTCACACGTTTCCCACCATTCACGTAGAAGATAGATTCTTATCAGCCACACCCTTCCCAGCTGATTCGGAGATGAACGAGACTACCTTATTCAAGGGTCCAAACGTGGCCGTTTTGCATCACTTTTCCAGAGATGAAATCTTTGGACACTATGCAGCATGCCATCAGCGGCACTAATCACAACCTGAAGCTTATTGGTAGGTGAAGTGGTCTGCGCAGTCTATCTTGCTGTATATAATGTCTCGTTGCCCGAGCATTCGAGTCCACCCCCCCGCAGAATGTACTTACGACAGCCATACGAGGGACCGTCCCGCAAATTGATACTTGCGTTCGATGTCGGAACGACATTCAGTGGTATATCCTACTGTATAGTCGACCCAGGAGAAGTTCCCGAAATTCGTGGTGTGTCGAAGTAAGTCAGGCCCCTTATCCTGGAACAATTCTCAAGTCAACTACATGCAGGTTTCCTGCACAGGAGCATGTTGGCGGCTCTAATAAAATACCTTCCATTATGTATTATGATAAGAAGGGAAGAGTCCAAGCTGTAGGCGCGGAAACAGAGCAACCGCACATCGTTGAGAAGGCTAGAAAGGAGGAGTGGGTACGATTGGAATGGTACGTAGACGTTTTTTTTTTGGAGGAAGTGGGACTCAGGACGTCAGTCTAGGTGGAAACTTCACCTTCGTTCGAAGCACCTAGAGGCATCCCACTTCTCAAGTGCCGATCTGCCTCCGCTCCCTAATGGAAAACTTGCTGTCGAAGTTCTGGGTGACTTCATGCGCTACTTGTTCGACTGTGCCAAGGCATATATCAAGGAAGTCCATGCGAGTGGTTCCATCGTGTGGGACTCGCTGAAGGATCGCATAGAATTCATACTAACACACCCGAATGGTTGGGAAGGGCCCCAGCAACAACAGATCCGCAAGGCTGCCGAACTTGCCAGACTCATCCCAGTTGGCGAGGAGGGCCAATCTCGTGTTCATCTTCTTACGGAAGGAGAAGCTAGCCTGCACTTCTGTGTCACCAACTTCCTGACGTCAGAAACATTCTCAGCGATGCCAGTTGTGTGCACGGACGAGCCAGAGGAAGATGACGATGGAAGTGCGCCGCATAATGAAGGTGTCATTATCGTCGATGCGGGAGGTGGGACCATTGACCTTAGTGCGTACTCCATGAAATTATCCCCCACGTCGTTCAAAGAGATTGCGCCTGCCGAGTGTGAGTAGTCGATATGATTATTTTCCATACTCTCAGCTTGGCGTGCAGGCCGTCTTCAAGGATCTGTCTTTGTCACGTATCGCGCTCAGGCGTTCCTACGAGGTCAGATGTCCGACTTTGTTAGCTTGCATGTCTCATGGTCAATCGTACAGCTTTGCTTGCTAATTCGAAGTACGGAGACGAGGATACCCTGAAGAAGATGGCAGATGTCTTTGATAAGACAACGAAGTTGCAGTTTCGGAACGCAAATGAGCCTCAATATATCAAGTTTGGACTTATACGCGACAAGGAGCTCGAATATAACATTCGCTCCGGGCAGCTGAAGTTGTCTGGGCAAGTACATTCGGTCAGATCAAGCCATTTCCTCACTTCTACACAGGCAGGACGTAGCGAAACTCTTTGACCCATCAGTGGAGGAGATCATCTCTGCTTTCGAGGCACAGCGCAAGGCAGCTTCGATGCCAATCTCGGTAATCACTTTCCATCCTGAACTCAGCTAAGGCTCACGTCGGGTTCTCCAGCATGTCTTCCTTGTAGGAGGCTTTGCAGCTAGCGATTGGCTTCACTCAAGCCTCTCGAAACATATAAGTTCGCTTGGTATCACCTTCTGTCGACCCAGTCAACATGTGTAAGCTTCCATCTATGCGTCGCCGTGATTTTTCTGACCAGAATTTAGCAACAAGGCAGTTGCTGACGGAGCGGTTTCACATTATCTTGACCGCCTTGTATCCGCCCGTGCTGCAAGGTTTACATATGGCATTCCGTGCTGTCATCCGTATCGCCCATATGACGCAGAGCACCGTTCCAAGAGATTAACAGCCTTCACAACATTGAGTGGCGACCAGTGGTTACCGAATGGCTTCGGTTCGATCCTCATTAGGGTTTGTACTTCATACTCTGGTACTTTCAAGGTCTAAGCTTTTGTGAAGGGCACAGAAGTATCCGAAGAGCAAGAATTCAGAAAATCATTCTACGAGGAGCACGCGGATATTTTTGCGTGCAGAAGCTTAGAAGTGGACATTGTCGCCTATCGGGGCACACTCGAGAATCCACTTTGGATGGACGAGGAAAAAGGTGACTTCACACACTAATACGAAAACGCTTGCATTTTATCGTCTAAACGAAAACCCTTGAAGACTCGTACACCGAATTGTGTACTATACTTGCTGACACGTCGAAATTAACTTCTAGCCTACAACCCCGTCGAAGACCTGATGGTTTAGGTGTCTACTACACCATTGCTTTTGACGTCGTCATGCTTTTCGGCTTGACGGAGTTGAAAGCACAAATAAGCTGGAAGGAAAACGTGCGTCTCAATGTGGTTGACTGACCCCTTCCACTCCGCCTGACTTATCCAATTCCTCATTCGCGCAGGGTGTGGAGGTTAGGTGAGTCACTCGAGGTTGGAGGCGGTGAACTGGTAATTTAAGACTCCTTTCAGGAGTGCTGCCACTGTCGTGTATGATGACTAGCCTCTCGGGGTTGTGGCGGTGTGATAGCTTGTGGTGGAGAGCAATTTCGCTGTTTTTGCTACGTAGTCTTGTAGTGAGCACGGTCTTCGTAATAGTTGCCGTCGGCGTGACATGCGCGTGACCGCGGTGTCCGTGTCATAATGAGTCGTCGCGTTAGTCTGGCTGCGTCGACAAATTTCTTCCTCACAGCCATGGTCGATGATGTAGACGAGCCGGAATTCTCTGGGAGCGATGAGGAGTTCGAGTGGGAGGAGGTTCACGTTCCAGAAGAGCTACCAACTGACTCAAAGCTCGAACTTGAACTTTCAGCCCCTTCGCGGTCCATTGAAATAACCCTTCATGCACAGCCCAAAAAAGACGACTCGAAGTGAGACGTCTCTCGGAACAAGAGTGTGTCGAGGTGCTCATATCTGTGCAACTAGGAAGAAGGCGGCTGCTGCACTGCACGCCCAGAGAGTCCTCCGCACGACATGTCACAAGATTCATACCGTGTGCCTTCTTGCCAACGCACGGGTACGAAACAGATGGATAAACGACGAGCTTCTCCATGTTCGTATTTCTTTCTCGTGTTGCTCATGCCGTTGTCCAGACCCGTAGTCAATAGGCTCGTCTCCTATCCTTGACACCGATGAACCTTCAGAATGCGTTCGCCATGATCCATAAGTCTCACGTCCCTGACCAAAACAAGCGCGGTCGTCTGTTTGAAGCTACTGTCACCCGCCTCGTAGAGTGGTGGGCTGATACGTTCTTCACCGTCGTTCCGACTGGTCATATCAGGAATCGGACATTCGAAGAGGTCCAGCGAGAAACTGAAACTGATTCTAGCGCATCACGCTCCTTCGATGACGACACGGACGGAACAGAGCGCATTCGAAGTGTCAACAGTCTCATGAAACATGCGTTGATACATAGAGGATCCAGGGACACCAGTGCACAGCTCTTCACAGCTTTATGTCGGGCCCTCGACATCCCGGCTAGACTTGTGGTTAGTTTGCAGAGCGTCCCATGGAGATCCAGTGTTGGAAAACACTCAAAACCTTCAAGTAAGGGGAAGGCGCCAATGTCGCGTGAAGATGAAGTGGATGGATCGCAGGATGGCGAACGCAGCAATGTGGATGAAGGGAGTGCGTCAGAGTCTCTCCAGCGGAGCAAGAAGGTACTGCAGAGCGGTAATGCCCTTCAATTCAGATTTTGGCCTTCATCTGACAACTGCTCAAGTCAAGGGGAAAGAAAGGGAACACCCGGTTATAAAATTGCGCAAGAGCAAAAGCAAACCCACTACGCGCCGTAGTACTCCCATTTCGGTCGGAAAATCGAGTACGTCCGGCTGCTTCAGACGGTACCGTTAACTGCAATTTTTGTCCATGTCGTTCTAGAACCGTCTGATCCACGACTCACACCGCCGGTCTTTTGGACCGAAGTCTTTTCACGCGCAGATTCCCGATGGCTACCGGTCGATCCTATCCGGGGCATCGTAAACAAACGACACGTCTTCGATCCGTCTGGATATTCTGGATATCAGCCTGAAGAGTCCAAGTTGTCACGAATAGAAGACAATCGAATGCTATACGTCGTTGCGCTAGAGGAGGACGGCTACGGTCGCGATGTAACGGCCCGCTACGCTCGGAATTACACGGCAAAAGTGCTAAAGGCTCAAGGAATTGGAAGTGGTCCTCCAGGAGGACGTAAGGAATGGTGGGCGAGGGTGGTGCGAGCCATCACCCGACCGTATCGCCTCGTAAGTTCGTCACAATCGTCTTTAGGTTACACTTCACCTGTACTATGAATTTACAGAATAGAGACGATCTAGAAGATGACGAATTGCACGTCCATCAGTTAACGGAGGGCATGCCTACTACGCTTGCTGGCTTCAAAGACCATCCCCTGTGCGTGGACAAGTGGCAGGTGTACGCTTCATACTGACGCCCAACTCACTTAGCTACGTGCTTGCCCGCCACCTGAAGCGGGATCAGGTTATTGATCCACCTACGGAACTCGGGAAGTTCAGGGGCGAACCTGTGTATCCGCGATCGTCTGTTATATCTCTGAAGACGGCGGAGAACTGGTTGCGCCAAGGCAGAACAGTTCGTCCCGGTTGTCAACCGATGAAAATGGTGAAGCAGCGTGCGGTGACGATCAGTCGTCAGCGGGAGATGGAACTGGCCGTCGAACGTGCCAAGTCAGAGGGACACTCCGCTGCCGACGGAGAAGTTATGCAAGGATTGTATGCCTTCTCTCAAACTGAATTGTATAAGCCCGACCCCGTCAAGGATGTACGTCTTGTGGCATGCCTTGGCTCTATGGCCACCCAGTCGTTATCGCTGACCACCGGATCTGAGTAGGGCGTAATACCGAAAAACGAGTTTGGAAGGATTGATCTGTATGTGCCGTCTATGCTTCCGGGAGGGGCTACCCACATACCTTGTAAGTGATCACTTTTTTAACTGTTTGCTGCCGGTCAACGGCTAATGTCAAATGACTCAGTCAAAGGAGTAGCAATGATAGCCAAGAAGCTCGGGTTCGACTACGCGGACGCGGTGGTAAGTAGTCACATTGTTCGGTAGGTGTGGGCACGGTGAAAGTTAACCAAATCTCAGATAGGCTTCGAGTTCAAGAAGCGCCGGGCCTACCCGGTCCTCGAGGGCATTGTGGTGGCTGCCGAAAATGAAAGTGCCATCATAGAGGTAAGTCGCTTATTGCAAGCGTTCGGATCTTCATCAATGTAGTATGGCGATGTAGGCATACCTGGAGGCTGAGCAAGACGCCGAGGAGCGGGCACGTGCGAAGCGTTTCGACCAAGTCTGCAAACGTTGGATCCGGCTCATACAAGGTCTCCGTATACGCGATCGCTTGCAGAAACAATACGGTTCAAATCAGGTGGAAGATGGATCAAAAGAAGAGACCCGACAGGAACACTGGCAAGATGCCGAAATTCCCGAATCAATTGAACATGACCATGAGGTATGTTGTAGCCACGACCCCTCCGCTATCAGAAAAAAACTTTTAATCTCGTGTCACACAGCCGGGAGGTTTCCTCACTACGGCGGATGATGTCGTCCAGCCATTTCATTTGCCTAGCAATATACATCAAGTTCCTATTTCAACTGGAGCTGAACGGTCTGATATTTCTACTACGGGAGGTGGAGCTCCAGATCGCAGAATCGCTATTGATTCAGAGACGCCTCCATTGTCTCCAAGGTGGGAAGCGCCAAGTGGGACCGAGAGTATGGATATTGTCCCCGACGATGACACCATGCGGCCTGCTGGGTACACTAGTATGATCCCGAAAACCATGCGGGAGCTGGCGGAGCATCACGCACAGCTTCATAACAACGACCGAAACCAGTCATCTGAACCTGTGCTACAGACTCAAGCGGCGGATTTGGTCGGTACGAAGAACTCGGGGAAACAGAGTGGCCGTCAATTGCCCGTCAGTGGCAGCGAAGCGCCAACACCTGTTGCAAGCGCTAAACGGACGCGGTCATCTCGCAAAGGGACACGAGCCAGGAGTCAAAGCGCTTCTGGCGATGAAGCCTCTGTTGCACTACGGAAGCGTGCCCGGAGACCAGATCCCGCCACTGTCGACGCTGTTCCCACACGCGTTCTTCGACCACGCGTTCCAAAGAGCGCAGCCAAGGTTCAGGAGGAGCATAAGATGGAAGAAGCATATAGAAGGGCAGTAAAAGACCGATAGATTATAATTATAGCCGCCGCTGGGCTAACTGACTGACCAAGATTCTTACCCTATACTTACACCGCCAAACGGTATAACGATGCTGTATTCTACTCTCGTGCTGTCCGCCTAGGATTAGCTAATGTACACTGACGGTCACTCGCTGGTCGTCGTCCGATCTTCGGTTTCTCCGTTCGAAGAAGTTTCGGCTGGATAGGGCACTAGACGAGCGAACGTGAGGTAGGACGTGTGACCCCGAACCTCATGGCAGACTCTCGACCAGTTGACGGAGGTTTCTGCTACTTCGTCGTTGACGTCATCATCCGCCTTTGGCGGTATGGGAAGGTCACTGATCAATGGCGGGCGGGACCCGCCCTCGTCTCGAGTTGTGTCCGGTTCGCCTATTCTCGGCCTCTTGTCCGGCTCGGGAATATCAGAGTCCTCTTCTCGCTTCCTCTTGCTGTTGGCGATCTGGCGGAGTCTCTTCTCTTCACGGAACTTCTCCAGTCTTTTGAGTTTATCGATTACGCTGTCGAGTGACAGAGGGGTGGGTAGTTGCTGGACTTCGTGAGGTCTCAGGAGCGTTTCATACATGCAGATGTCTATATCGCAGGTATCAGAACGGTGTACGCCTCGTGGAGCAGCGAGAACGAGTAACCTGTGAAACCCGCCTCGTTGAGAGCATTGACAGCGCGCAGCACTTGTTCCATACAAGGGCTGAAGCAACAGATACGAGTAACGCGGTCTTTCTAGCCGAGTGAAATGAGCCCCTATGACTGATCATGGCAGACAACGGGGACGTACTCTCAATGCCTTTTTTGCATGCCCCACGGCCTCCCATGGAGCGGGTAGATCGAGAAACACTAACATCCGGAAACGAACAATTACCGTCCAGTTGAGCCCGCTGAGCGGGGAACGAGAATGTCACAAGCGCAATACGTACCCGCGTCCGCCATATTTTCTACCGTGAAACCATCCTTGCACACGTTGCGGTGGGTAAGAGTGACGATATCTTGCATGCCGTGGCGAACGAACTCTTCCCTGTTTTAGAAAGTTAGAATGGGGCCTCGGCGGCCCGGATATAATCCGATGGTTTTTTTTTTACTTACCTCGCCTTCTCCGCGCGGGCTTCGTGAAACTCGTAAGAATACAGATGGCCCCTAGGGCCGACGGTCCTCGCTATGGAGTGAGAGAATGATCCAGACCCTGTCCCTGCGTGGAGTGAACGACGAATCGGAGATCAGTCGTCAATGCCAAACTATAGGGTTGAAAATGTACAGTGAAGAATGTAGGTTCGTCAGTGTGATGCGGTAATCACACATCGTATGTACAAGGTCCGAAGCCGACAAGACAGCAAGGCATCTGGTCCACTATTGAATCCGAAGGGGTGCGGCGCAAAGGATCCGTACGTATTTGGAGGTACGTGGAATGGAAAATTCGAAAAAATGTTGAAAGGAAAAACATATGAAAACAAGTAAAAAAAATCATGATGGCAAGGCAATTTCAAAGGAGTCAGAGGTAAAAAAGAAAACAAGTCGCACGTTTGACGAGCGCTTACCTGCTTCGATGACACGGCTACCACACCTTATGTCGAGCCACGATGTGATGAAGGCGATATCTGCCAGGTATAAGATTTGTGTTCGATGGGGTAGAGCCATCGTCCAGAGTTCCGGAGTGGGTCTCAGGACGTGAATGAACCCTCTGCCATTGCGAGATGTAACCTTGGATCCATACGGAATGCCTATCAAGTCCGAGTGTCTGTAGTGACCGAATCTGCTATTGAAATCTTTTCCGGGCGTGATCAGCAGTGGTTGTATGAGTTCCCTGGTCTTCACAAGGTTGCGATCAATGATACAGCCGGTCAATATCTCGTTACATATAAAAGATTCTCTTTTTTTTTACCTGCCAGATGATGACCACGTCCCCGGCGGCCACCTCGCGCTGTGTGGACCACATTTTCGAGGTTGGAGAAAATGACAATCGTGGCTTTGCTTTATGTAATTTTATTTATTTATTTATTGAAGTATATAATTGGATTATTGTGGAGTGCCACGCGGCGGTTCGCGTTCAGGTGCGACGGCTCGGGGGAAGTATAGAGGGAGCGTTTATTGACGCCGAGGGAGGGGAAACCGAAGGGAGCGAAGAGATTGAGACGAACAGAAAAAGATCTGACTGGCTGTCTTCCCACGCCCACACGAGCATTATTCTGCGTTCACCACCACCATTGCAATGTAGTATCGGGCGTGTTGATCCAGGCAGAAGATTCCGTACTTGAACGGGAGTCACGGTTCAGAATAAAACAAGGCACCCATCCGACTGTATACCTGACCACACGTGTATCTGAGAAGAGTCAGTCGTAGTCAACTGCAGTGATCTGGGATCTTTTTGGCACACAGGGGATTGTAAAATAACGACGACCATGATGCACAATCGATTTCGATCACCCACACATCCCAGATTGAGTAAACAGCTCATCAAGATCTGAGTTGATGCAGCTGTGCCTCGGCATCCGAAGCTTAAATTCATCTTCAGCCTACCCATCCAGCGAAAACAGATAAAAGGCCTTCGATGCTCCTCTCGTCACTGCTGTCCATTCCCAAGAGGACACGCCCCTCTGGTCAAGTATCGTCGTCTTCCTCAGCATCGAAATACCGTGCACGGCAGAGCTCGTGTCAGTCCACCCTTAGTTTCGGTAGCAAGGAGTCAGCGTAACATGAATTCCGACACTCCTCGTCTGTCTTGCAGTGAGTCCTCGAGACCTTTTACTCCAGAACGAGTGTCTCATGGCGTACGCTTTCTCAAAGTCGCTATCGTCGATTTTTCGCAAGACGTGCGTTTCCCGCTACTCTGTCACGCTTATGTGAATAACCCCGACCTGTCTTCCCCAGATACGTTTCTTATATGTCACCGAATCTTTCACCGAGCTTCTCGGTAAGTATTGCCATATTTCCACTCCCCCCCTCCCTCTCCGAGATAGTCTCTCCTCCCGACACCTGCTCATAATAACCTGCATGCTATGTACAGGCTGGGACGTCCGGGAAACGATCGGACGCCCGGGATCTGATCTAGTCCACCCTGACGAATTCTCTGTGGTACGGCAACTGCATTAGTACGTTTTCGTTCATCTCGGCCCTGAGTCCGGTCCCCTCACCCGATATTTTAACTCGTTCGTTCGTTCGTTCGTTTACAGCGGCACCATTCGCCAGGATAAAGCAGCGGTCCTAGCGTATCTCCGACTCAAACACAAAGACCCACTGAAGGGATACCTTCTCTGCGCCATCGTAAGCGAAACTTCCCCACGATCAATTCTCATTGTTTCTTTTACGATCTACTTAGTCCCGCACCGTGGTCCATAACGTACTGGTCGGAAGTATATCCCCCGCTTCAGCCGGAATAAAGGCACTGCAAAATGCGTCGACAGCACAGGAAGTCGACTTCGTGACGCCCGTCGCGAAAGACTTTGAATTCAGGGTGAGTAGCTGAGCGCGCACTTGCGATCCATTCTCTCGACCTTATTAATCGCGAAGCGCTGGGGTGATCCGTCGCCGATGCCGCCGAGTCCTATACCAAATATCCCGCTACTCTTGGAGGGAACGGGTGAGGCCGAAGATCCGAACGCAGAGTGTAAAGATGGGATATTGAGCTTCAAACCTCTCCCCAAACAATCTGCCCGCGTCGCACTCATCCTGGACCGGTTCTCGATGCACTGTCCCGTGCAATACTGCTCCAACGATCTCCTTGTCGAGACGACGGTGGTGATGGGCCGGAGCTTTTACGACTTCGTTTCTCCCAAGAACGAGCAGCGGGTTCGCGAATGGATAGATATGGTTAAGGCTTGGGGCGTCAATGAGAGGGGACAACCTTCTGACGGAGGCTTTGGATTCGGCAGGTTCACTTTACTATACAAAGGGAGGGATTCGAGGTGCGCTTCTTTTTATTGTGTACTCGTGTAACTTACGAACTTATCTTTCTTCATGTGTAGAGGCGAGCAAAAGAAAACTGCCCCTTCGCATGGGTCGCGGCGAAAGGAACTTTTCGCAACATTAAAGGGTCAGTTATCCAAGACCCCGCTCCTGGGCAGTTCATCGTCAAAGACACATAATTCGTCCACGCGCGATGATGAACTGCCTGTGGACGCTATATTTTCTGCTCATTCAGACGGCATCCTCCTCATCTTGCGCTCGACGGCTGCACCATCGAAGTCGTCGGAGCTATGAAATTGGGATACGATGCTGGTTTTACTGATGAACTCTATGTAAGTGTGTGAACTCCTTCCCATTCCCCCCTTCTACTGCCAGAAGTCGAACGGTTGATCGGATACCTCAGATGCTTTCCCCTCTCTCTCCAGTATTCGTAAACGAATCGATTCAAGACATTAATATGACGGTCCGACTGACCCTTGTGCAGCGCACACCTTTCAGATGAAGTGATCGTTTTAAAACGTCAAAAGAACCAACTCACGTTTTTTCCCTTTTCTTCTTGGATATGAACTGTAAACTATTTGGGTGTAGGAAGTCTCTCTCGGCGAAGAGCGACACACACTCGTAAAAAATGTAATCCTCGGCGCCTATTTTTATGTTTTCAACTGGTTGACAAACGTTTCCTCTCCGCTTCATACATATAGTCCACGATCTCTCTCTATCATGTACACTATGTATCGTATTTCAGGAGTTATGCATGTGGCCTCACCTGACCTATACCCCTTTTGATGTGCCTTGATAATCATATCTAGGAAGTCTTTTATTTTTGGTCCGCGGTGCCCCTCGCCTCAGGGGAACGAAGCAGGTTCGCTCAGCGTACATGAGAAAAACAGCAAGGCGACCTAGTTGCCGAGAAAGGGTCGATTTGAGAGTCGGCCACAAGGCGTCCAAGTTGCAGTAGTCCGGGCCGTTGTGCGTCAGTTCTCCCGAGGGGCACGCGATGGGCACGTTTCGAGGGTTCGTGCACCGTGAGTATCTGGCCTGCCCGCATAGCACACACCAGTACGATCTGACGTGGGCGGTTTCTGCCACTTGGGTGATTGTGACGTGGACAGGCCCAATATTGAATGATTAATCGAATATGATCATATCATCTAGAGGCGTTCCATGATCCATCCCACCGACCATGTGTTTGTTGACTGGCTTTCAGCCAACCGTTGTCAGGGAATAGGGGGATTAGCCTAGATTGATCTGCCAGGATGACCTGCCAGATCGACTTTTATCACATTCATGGGGCTGTTAGTTTATTTATCTGGCTAATGTAGATCCATCGTGGTGGTGACATGCACTCTGGCGTTTTTTTAGAGCGAGGCGACGATGATGATGATAATTATAGCCTGTTCATTGATTGCAATTGGCCATGACCTACGTACGTAGGTATGAGGCGGTAGTGCTCTGATACGTCCATTCGACGACGTTTTACATACTTCGAGGCGCCGTTCTTCTCACTGATCCGTAGTTTCCGCATCCGATGGTGAGAGATATACGGTAGGGAAGAGATAAGGGCTGATCATATGCCGACAGCAGTGAATGGGGCGCAATCTTACAACTGTGTATAGTCCAACAGCAGTGGTCATGACGAGTCCCGGAGAGGCTATTTGCCAGTGTCTGGCAGTTGTCGGATCTGTGTGAGTTGGTCGAGTTTGATTGGCTGCTGCCTACGACGAAATCCGTGTCGTGCCTGCGACACGGGCGTCCATCGAATCGACAGTACTTGACATGAGAACCTTAGCGTATGACGCCCGCATCGGGTTCCTAGATCCTCTTAGCGACGGTATACTAGCAAATGATAGGCTCGTGCATCCGATGAAATTGGGTATGACCAACACTATAACGATCACGAGTACCAACTGACGGTAGTAGAACATGCTACTATTTTATAACATGTCATGCATCATGCATCGATCTATGACAGGTGCGCAGTGTAAGTTGTGATTGCTAGAAGGACGACGCAAAAAAAAACTCTTTCGGCGACGGCAGTTGCGTTTTTTATCTTACCTTTTTCTCTCCCTTTTCTTTCCCTGGGTTTGACAGCCTCGCGGAAAGGGCCAATCGCAGTAGAGGGTCAGGGGTGACAGACAGGTGGGACGAGAGTCCTGTCAATTCGGCTGATCCGTGAGCGCCAGACGAACGGTTCAGTCGCGCAAAACCCTCTCTCTCAGACTGTAGGATTGGAAACTCACTTATCTGTAGAATGTGATTACAATTACTAATGTCTCTTATCGTGGTTCGAGAACCAGAGAGTCATGGCCGGTCACATCGAGAATCCGAGTCAGTGGACGTACGGGGTACACACGTCCATGCGGTCTGTGTTCGGTGGGGAACATGCGCCTGCCAAGGAGTAGATGGCCCACATCTCTGGTAAGTGATTGCACGCTTCCAGATTTCGGTGGGATATCTGGTGGGGCGGTAACCAGCTGTACAGAGTGGGAACGAGGCGTGGCATGTGTGTACCGGAAGGAAACGTGTCCCTGTGCATCGTCCGTTATTAGTAGCCCGCCCAAACGCCCACTTCTGTCCATCTACCCCAATCTACGGACAAGAACGGTGGGTAAGATAACACTGAGTGGGCTATAGGGTGATGTTCGTGTGAGGCTGGTCATCACTTTTCGAGTAGGGTTCGTGTACTACGAATTTGAATGAATTATGGGCGTCCCCCGTTTCGACGCCTTCAACGCCCGAAACCAGGGGGAAGTTTCCTGAAAAGGCAATACCATCATCCATTGGTTCAACTGAATAAGAAAAATAAAAAAACTGCATGCGAAGTGTGCCGTCGACTCGGTGGCGGACACATCATCCAAGGCTGGGCTCAGGCAGTTCATATGGCAGTGTCGTCGTCGTCGTCGTATACGGGGAGAATAATAGTGTCGGGTACTACCACCAGCCGAGAGAGTACAATAAAGCCAGGCCACGATCATGTCAACTTTTTTTTCTTCTTCTCGTCTAGTCTGACTAGCTGTGTGTGTGTGGCTGCGCGCGCCTAGTCTGGGGCTGAGTTGCTCCTCTGCTCAGTCCCAAATGTCGCCTCGTCGTTCGACTGCCTCCGCTGCAATGAGCTCAGATATCGTCATGGGTCCTCCTCCTCCTCCAACCCATCTCCCCATTAATCAGACCCCAGCACAACAGCAGCCGTCCTCAAAAGATAATCAAGACGTAAACGAAAAGTACAGAAAACTAAAACGTCGCTACTACGAACTCGAGGAGGTGATTCGACCCCACCAATCCGCTACTCATCGTTGTTCATGATTCCAACAGAAATTCAAGGAGGCACAGCACGAACTGAGACTATCCGGCGAACGCAATGTCAGAATGAGAGAAGAGAGAGAGTACGTCGTTCGTCGCATGGCTCGCTCGATGGGACAGCTGATCGTCTCTGTTGTGCGTCGTGTCAGGTGGATCTTGCAGAGGGTACACGAACTCGAGACACGCTCCGAACCAAACATACCATCCGCGCAGTTCCCTCCTACCAGTGCATTCCCTCGCTCTCTCCTCTCCTCGCGCTCTCGAGTCCAGTTCGTCGCCAACCTTCGCCAAGCCATGGCTGAAGAAGACGCAGACGATCACAGCGTTGACCCGTTGCATTCGTCCCGGCATCTCGGCCCACTTTCTCATAAACACATAGATGACGAGTTTCGCGAACGCGCCCCCATGGCCACCACCGGAGACGACGTCGGCGAAGGTCGTCGTCAGGCAAAACGGTCGCGTGTATCAACCAAAGGCAAAGATCAACCGTCCCCTCAACCACTGCTATCTACAGGTTCCAGTAACCAATCACTCAACCTCCATCTTGCGCCCACTCCACAATCACAACAACCTCTTAATGAAATGACCGCTCCACCCCTCTTAGTGTTAAATAAGGGCACAAAACTGCGATTAAAACCACCCGTCAAGCCGGCCGAGTCCGACGCAGCTCGTCCTCCATCTCCGCTGTCACCCATCTTGTCTCCTGGCGAGGAGCATTCTACCACTTACAACGCTGGTCCGTACAACAACGGAAATGGAGGGCCGCATCCTTCATCACTTGGCTTGAGCACCCTGCCACCCGGACAGTCCGGTGCACTTGTATCATCGACTTCTCCCGCCACCTCCGTTCAGCCATCCGAGATTCAACGTCATGCCAAGCCAAAGCGCTTGAAAGCCCACACGGTCACGTCCAAGAGTTTCAGCATTCCCACCGTTCCTCGGGATACGAAGGGAAAACCTTTGTTACCATTGACCGTCGGCATCATGACCGTCATCAGTCTCGGAGAAGTGTGCATGCGCGAGCATTTCCATACAGAGCGGTATATATTCCCCGTCGGATACGAAGTCACTCGGTACGTAAACTTGTCTGCCTTCGTCGTCTATCCTGCTCACAGGCTCTACGTGCAGGCGATACCACTCTACCGTTGACCCTCAAATAGACGCTGTCTACCAGTGTTCCATCCTTGATGGCGGTGATGGCCCAAAGTTTAAAATTGTGGGGTCAGATGCGCCGAACCGTCCCATCATAGCTGGGACCGCGACAGGCGCATGGTCCAGCATCGTCAAGCAGGCTAACGCGATAAGGAATAGACAACACTCCAACTCCGTCTCTGGTCCTGACTTTTTCGGGCTCGGTCAGAACACGATCAAACACCTCATCCAGGAGCTTCCCGGCGCAGACCGGTTGAAGGATTATGTATGGCAGCATTTCTCAGAGGGAGGGTAAGTCCGTTCGTTCATCAACTTTTTCCTGTTTTGCGTTTACAATAGTCACCCGTTATTCGAACTCGTTTTTTCCATGCTGGGTTTACGACGCCATCACGACCCAATGATGGTCCGGTGTGTGGCTGTCCCACTCTCTCCTTGTTCCCATCACCGTCATCCTTTTTATATATATATATTTCATTTCTACTTTTCTTCGAACAATATGACGTGATCGTGATGTGACACAGACATTTAGGCGGTAGACACGCAGCCGTCACCCCCGCCCTCCCCAAGGACCGTCCGGACCCAGCTTCGGGTGCGGGGGGCGTGCAGAGCGCACATGAAAGCGGCGGAGAGGAAGAAGGAGGGAGCACGTCCCATTCGAGCCATGATCATCATCATCAGCATCAGCATCAGCAGCATCAACTACGTCATCATCACCAACCATCCCATGTGGATCACGAGTTCTCACCGCGTTCAACTTCGTCTGGTCATCCTGTTCCGTCGGCAGCGTCCTATTCACAGTCTCAGGCATATAGTGGTGTCTTGCATACGCCGTCGTCTTCGTCCTTGTCTTCGCAGTCACCTTCGTCGACGGGATCTGTCGCCGACCCGCTTCCACGCGATTTCCGGGCGGGTGGACTGTAGTGAAGGCCACGGCGCGCAAGGCAAATTGGTAGCCAGCTTAAAAGAGCAGTGGCAACATCATCATGGCGACGGAACTAGTGGATATAGTATCTTTGGGCAAGACCACAAGTGGACGAATGTTGGTGAGGGAAACCTCCCGAGCGGAGGGACTTATCTAGGACGTCATGGCGCGGACCGTAACTTTGCGAACCCTTATTTTTTTATACATCAAGAAACGAAATACGAACACCCTAAGTGTGGTCGCTCCTTGCATCTCGGCGCACCCTCTCGCTTTCCGGGCTCATCAAACCATATCCTAGGCTAACCAGTTTTCACTTGCCTTCGCAACCCTCTCGCCCTGTACACGATACCGGTTCTCCTTCGCACGCTGCTGCAACCATCGCGCTTCGAATCTACCATCTTGCTCGTGTCAACTCTCGTTACATGTACCGATCTCCAACTGTCTAACTGTCCAAAACGCATAACTATCATTACATTTGTCATAATCTTCTGGTTGCTCTCGACGTCGACTCTCTTGGCTCAGAACGCTCGTGCTTTTCTTTCTTCTTCTTCTTCCCTTTCTGTCTCTGATATGTATTGATGTTATTGATATGCGGTCTCCTCTGGGAATATCTCGTCGACTCCAAAAAAAAAAAAATCTGTGGCAGTGGCACGCTTCTGACAATGATTCTACACAGGCCGGACTACGTCGATGCACTGCGGTGCTCCATCTTACCCGGTGACAGTTAATCATTTCCAGCCCTCACCGCAGCGCCTCCTGGGATCTTGTCTACTCCGTGGAGGTCTGCCGCACCTGAAGTAGGGTCGCTAAAAAAAAGACCTTGCGCGAGCCGGCCCTAGTGTACCAGATATGACCGTTCCCTGTGGGATCACATTCTGGGAGCTTTTTCTTTTTTCTTTGGCCGGCTGGGTATGGGCGAGAGTAAAATGACGAGCTCATGCGAGTTCAGGTTGGTGCCTCTCAAAGGACTCCTACGGCGAGGACATTGCTGTTGGGAGTAGTATACGAGGCAGACATTTCCTTTTTTCCAGTTCGGAAAATGCTGGAGTTGAGATGGATATGCACTTCATCACCCATCTATGTAGATTTCCGATACTGTGGAAGACCTAGTGGTAAAATTTCGTGACAGCAGACGCTGACGAGTGTACCTTTTTACTGTCATTCGTCATCGTATGTATGTCGGTGCCCACCGTGGAGGTACTCACTGCGTGTGTGATCTACAGTCTCATGGGTATACTCCAAATCCCGATACCCTCCTCTCTCTCTCCCATCGCGTGCAGCAGTCTGGGTCTTCCTGAGCCTCTGTGCATCATCAATGCCGCAGATGACCCCACGAATGTTTTCCCTGGGAAGTGGGGTGACAAAATACCTTAGCATATGTATGTATATTCGAGAAAGTATGGCGCCTAAGGGCTAAGTATATGTAGCTCTTACCTCCTTCGTCGCCGACACGATTGCACGCGACGACTACTAAATCTTCGGGCCCTGATCCATTGATTTGACAGGCTGATTGCTGATCGTCGTTCTCTTGCTCTGTTGTAGTAGAGTGATGTGCCCATGTCGGACGAAGGCGGTGCGCCCACCATCTGAGGGTTTTCCAATTCGGTTCTAGCCCATCGTCGTCGTTGTCGTCGTCGACACTATGGGCTCCTTCTCCTTCCTCTGTACGCTCGGCTTCACCCTCACCTCCACTCATCTCCTCTTCCTCCTCGTCGTCGCGAGCTTTCAACCACGCATTCAGTAGCACGAGTAGTTTCGTCCCCTCCCGCATGCAGTGTCTCGCAAGTTCGTATGGTCCATCCTCGAGGGAATCCCATACCGCCGGCTCATGCACGTTCAAATCGTTGCATATCGCGATCGTCGTCCTTCCCAGAGGTGGCGGGAGATCGAGCACGGTAAACCCGCTTCCGGGAGCTGCCCAGCTGAGATCGGTCTCGAACAAGTTGGATTTGCGGTATAGAGTGAGAGGTTCGCCGGTAGGGCCGTATAGGACGGCGGTGTTGAACCCAATAGCTGTAGGACGGTGTGTGACGCCGCCTGTGTGATTGTGTGGGGAGGTGGTGGCTGGCGCTGTCGTGGCTGGTGATGGTGGTGATGGTGATAGTGATAGTGATAGTGGTGGCGGCGGCGGCGGCGCTGCTGTGGAACGGGAGTCGTACTCTAGACGTTCTGGGAATCCGGCTGCGACATAGCATTCGAGGCGGCGTGCAAGTTCGGCGCAGAAAGTACAAGTGGGACCTGTTTTCGGGTGCTCGAGATAGGGGGATATCGAGGTAGCATCGGGGAACATGTAGCCTGTGTCGTTAGATTTGGATGGCCGGGCCAAATTACCAGACCAGCATGTGTGTATATCGTATCATGACACCCTTTCGAGAACAGAACTGGTAACGGTGGACGTACCTGTGAAGATCATCTCCGGGAAACACAAAAGGTCCACACATCGTGGTGTCAATCTGTCAAATTATGACGGGAGGAAACCCCAGGATCAGTGGACTGCAGCAAAGGCTATCAAATGATATAGTGTCATGGGCAAAAGTGACGGGTGCCAGACGTTGTGCGAGATTTTACTATGGGCAGACTGAACACCCACGAGACTCACCCATTGCATAACTCGCGAGCCCTCGCGATGTTGGCTTGAACCTTGCCGATCTTGAATCGAAAGACATTTCGCCATCGACCGCAACGCTCGGTGCCAGTAGTCTGTTACAACGTACCTTGGGTGCGAATTGGACGACTCCCACTCTCAGCGTCGTCGTTGCCGCCATGGCGAGATCTAGTACACTCGCGTGCTTGGGAACAGAATAAGTGAGGAGTTTAGTTGGTCGTCGTGAAACCAATACCAGTCGCGTCTTGCACAACTTAAACCAGGGTGAGACCGAGTCTTTATATCCTGGCCGTCTGCTGATCCAGGACAACAGATACTTGGTACACAGTCTACGGCTGTCATATCTCCGCAACGTCGACGATCAGTATTGCAGTCGTATCATCTCGTTCAATCCGTCGTATACTTCCAATCCATACATCCTTGCTGCATCGCTCGCTGGCGCACAGCGATGGCCGGAGCTAGACTACCCTTCCAGCCCGCCTATATTTGACGATGAAACGGACACGGAAGAACCTTCCAAGACGACCGGACCGACCAGCACGCCTCGTCTTAAACACCACGAGACAATCATGGCCAACAGATCCGGCGCACTGGGTATGAGAGTGAGTGGGAGACGGTTATCCAACTCCAAGCGCGCATCCCGGTTGGCCGGAAATCTTCCACGTCCACCGGCACGCAAGGACGAGCTTGCTCCGCCAGAACCACCGGCGAAGGAAGCGCAATTCATACCAAGATTCAAAGGAGCGGTAGAAATGGAAGCTAGGCGTCGACTACGCATGATGGCACGTCGTGGACAACCGCCGGGCGCACAAAAACTGCCTTCTGTCGTCTCAAGGGATTTGAACCCGGAGTTATCGTCCTCCGAGGGCGAAAGTGGAACGGCCGAGGAAGAGAACGAGGAAGATTCCGACACTGATCAGATCGTAGATGACATGGACGATGAAGACGAGTTTGACCCGTAAGTTTACTGGTAGTCCAGGCTCACACATATCTCATTGTCACGTAGCGACTTTGCAGCTACTCGCACGCCAGGGCTAGATACCCCCTGGGATGCGGTTTCCTTAATTTCATGTACACCATCCATTCCGCAACCAGGAGTGGCCGTATCCACACCCTTTGCAATCTCCCGCTCTCGATTCAGTCCCGTTTCCGAAGGACTTGGTACCGACGACGATCACTCGAATAATGACACTATGGAAAACGTGGACCGTCATTTCGAGATCGTCAAACCCCCTCCGCCTCCGAACCAAAATGCGATCGTGAACCCTCCCAGAGTAGAGACCCGTAGGAGGGGTGCATCGATTTCTCAACCTATGGTTGACGCGGACCCCTCAGAAATGGTATTCACTCGACACCCGGTGCACTCTTCGTCTCCGCATTAACCATGATGCTTGCCTCTTCCGGTGGATCATCTAATCCTTTCAGCGAACTGTACGCCGCTGTCTCAGGTCGTGGAGAGACCGCAGCCACGGACGTCAAGGTATTCTTGCCCCACGCACGCCAGCCCAAAGGCAAGGCTATGGTACTGAACGTCAGAAAAGACGCTACTGTCGAGGAAGTCGTCGGCTTTTCATTGTGGAATTATTGGGAAGAGGGATGGATACCGAAGCTGAACGAGGGCGTCGGTGAAAACGATCTGAAGTTGTCTGCGGTGGGTTGGGTGATGCGTATCGCCGAGGACCACGGAGAAGTCGATGAAGATTTTCCTCGTGCGTGCGACGTCATACTTGCGATGGAGTTTTTTTATGACAACTATCCCGTTGCAGCACCCGACAGAACTGGAAAGATATCTAAATTCAATTTAGATGCATTCGCAATCATAGCCGCAACTCCAACGCAGAGTATGTCTTCTCCCGCTCGCTTTGCAGTGCTTACACTGACGTCTCGCAGTTCAACAAAATGAACAGCTTGAAGGCAAGATCCAGCGCCACCCATCGCGAATCGTTCCAGCTCCTGGAAAAGCTACTTTGCCTGCTGGGGCGCTCGCACCACCAGCTGTCTCTGGAACGGAACCGAGCACGCAGTTCGGCACCACCCCAGTTTTATCCTCGTCACTTGGTCCATCTTCCGGTTATGGTCCTCCTATATTCTTGCGTATCAGAGTTGCGGATACGGCTGACGCCGGCCATGTCTCGACGACCATACCTGTGTAGGTTTTCCCGTTGATCGTGTTTCCCGGATGTAGTGCTGAAACCTCCTTCATCCATATCTGACAATTCTGCGGGTATGCATATGCAAGAAGCTCTCGAACTCGTTTGCCGGAAACGCAAGCTGGCAAATCCGAAAGACTACGCGTTGATCCTCAACGATCTAAATATCCTTATCTACCTCGACCGAACCGTCGCGTCGTTGGGAGGGAAGTGTGAGCTGACCCTGGTCAAGAGATCAATGCTCCCACAGCTAGGTATTGAACCCGAGAGTCGCGGTACACGGACGACTGACCCGAATGGTCTGCACAGTCCCCCTTTCTTATCTTTCGGTTTAAAAGTATTGATGCTTGGTTTCCCAGCGTCGATTTTCAAGCGGATATCTGATGTACCTGAGATGCTGCTGGGTGCAGCAGCAGACTATACGACGGCATACAAGGTGAGGTTTATTCGACGCCGCGAATGGGTTGACTAATGAAGTATCCTTTGTAGCGATACACAGTCTACCGAAAAACCCCCATGCTCGCGCGTCAAGAACGCACGTTCGCCATCGACGGCGTCTACGTTCACCTACGTCCCTCTTTCTTCATACCTAATGACTATTCTCATCGCGAACCGGTTGGTTTTTTTAGATAATGCCAGCTGCGAACAAAGCCAAGAATGTCTTCGACAGCGGCAAAACCGTGTCCTTCCACGTCAAGAGCGTGGTCGTGTGCCAGCAATCCCAAAAGTCGGCGTCGTTGTTCAAGATCATCGTCCAGCGTGACAGCAGGAACAAACGGTATGACTTTGAGGCGGACACCCCAAACTTGCAGGTACGTTGTTTCGACGGTGTCGATGTTCGGCCTTGGGCCCTGTGTCACACTCCGAGCGTGGTGGCTGATGCGACTGTTGACTTTTTTAAAAAAATAATTAGGCGAAATCGTGCATGCGGTGCGGTCGCTCAAGTCCAATTTGGAGCGGTCCAATACCATTAACAAGTCCCGCCGCAGCAGACAAGTCAGCTAAAATTCCTTTACCACCACCATCATCACCTTTCATGTCTCAGTGTATTTTAATTCGTTTACCACGTTCATCTTTAGTTTTGCAAAGGCTGAAACTGAGCGGCTTTGGCAGGGTCAGATTCCCACGCGTTAACCGCGTGTCGAGTCTTCCAGTAGCAACGCTCAACTTACAGTAAGGTGGGAAGCACAAACTGGAATGTCGCTTTTAGTTGGATGCAAATATTGCAATTAGAAAAGCATCCGATCGAAGTCCCACTAACTATATACTCGTTCATTCGTCCATCCTATTCCCTGACCCAGGGCATCGCGTTGTCCATTCATCTAGTGCTTTCTTCAAGTCCTGTGATACTTCCATCTCGTCCTCGCCATCGTTATCATTGACCTTGCCTTTCACCCCCGATCTCTGTATTGCACGCAGTTTTTGGTTCACGCGCTCATCATATCCGGACTGCGTCGCTGACATGGTCTGCGCGTAGAACTCGATGGCTTTTGCAGCATTCGCAAGCACTGATACCCTGTACATCCATTAGCATCCGTGAGTTATCTCAAAAATTGAATATAGGGCATACCTTGCTTCTGTGTTTGTAGGTAGACCGTTCGCGAACTCCCGTAGCTCGTCACGACAGCCGCCGTCGTTCAGTACCCGGTACAAAGCTTCCTTTATCAAGCCAAATGCCTTCATGCGCACCGGTAACTGCAGAATATGGTGAGCACCACGTAACAACAACCAAAACCATGACGAACTGGAATCTTCTGCGAGAAGCTGGCCTCCAGTTCAATGTTAGTTTCTGGGGATAGAAGTGCTTCCATCTGTTCAATATACTGAGAGCTCTGCAGAGTGATACCGACGTACCTTGATCGGTAGGTTCTCTCGAACTCTCAATTCTAGTGTTGCTACTTTCAGGGTGCTCTTCCGCGACGGTCGACATCTCCACATCATCTGGGTTTGTATCTTTGCCATCCGGTAGATCTTTCCGAACATGAGAACTGCTGGCATCTCCTCTACCCATATTGTGAGGTTGAGGATTGGCTTTGGCAGCCGCTGAATCAGTCTTGAACGGCGTTTTGAACGGAACTTTGAATGGCTTCTTGAGGCTGCTAGCAGAGCTATATGGCCTTGTCACTGGAGGAAGTTATGTACTACCATGAGCAGTCGCACAGGCTCCAACCTACCTAGGGATACTGGAAGTTTCGGCACAGTGTGTTTCATCCTCTTCGAGTCTGGGGGTAATGCCCCATCGACACATGTTCGTTTCGCACTTTGGAAGCCGACAGGTTCAGAGGGCGTGGCGTCGATGTTGAAGTTGCGGGAGATGGGTGGACGAGACGCTTCCGCCTCTTGGGCGGGCTGAAAAGAATGTCCAGCTAGGGATGGTGGCTGAAAATAGTCAGCCAAGTCATCTTCTTCTGCGAAACCGTCATCTGTCCAAGCGGAGGCCTCAACATTGGAGAGATTCGCCTTGCGCTGTCGCACCTTCCCCGGGTGCCTGCAAACCTTATCGAAGGTACGCATGCTGTCAGATGGGCTAGGCTATGCGAACCACCACTTACATCGCACATCTTGTCGCATAGACTCTTCATCAGTTCCTCGTCCGTAGTATCAATCGTTTCACCGAAGTATCTGCATATCAACTGCCTCAAGTCATTTCCGGCGAGGACGGTCGTCAGTGCCCCCATCAAGACTATCTTGCAATACACTGACAACATGCCGACAAGTGGTGACGTCTTCCGCATAATCGACGAGCTACGGTACAGGGTCAGAAACGTCTGCGGGGCCGGAAGTTGCGACGTGACTTGGAACCGACCCCCTGGAAGCTATCCCCAGTCCGCTGACTGGGTTCTGGACCACCTATCATTCGGGCGGCGTCCTGCCTTTTGGCGTGTGACCTTGTCAAAAGACTGCGTACACGCCAAGCGTCTTCTCGTGCTATTTAGATGTGGCGCTGTAAGTAGGGTACGTGGCAATGTAGAAGACAAGCGTCACCCACAGTAGTACAAAACGCATCTTGAAGGCTGAGTGAGTATGAGTGGTCACTTATGGTGCACGCGTCGAGAATAAGAGAAAGTACCAAGCTGTCGCGACCTGCTCGACCTGCGTGGGATGTTGAATGCAGAGAATTAAGTTGTGGGAATACATCATACCCGTTTCCTGGTAATACCCTGGGTGCCACTAAGCGTAAGGTGGTAGACATAGGGTGTTTACGCTCACCTTCAAAACTCTTAGGGAGGTCATAATGTATGATATACCTTGCGTGATCCATGAGATGCACTCTCGGGGAAACAGGTTGGGATAAGAGTCCTTACCGGACGTCGCTCTTGTCGATACCCATCCCAAACGCGATAGTAGCACAAACCTGATACACTTAGCATGCAGATGACACACTGGAAACAGCCAACCAACCACGTCAACACTGCCCTTTTCCGTTCCCCCCGCCTGCCATGCCTTCAACGTCTCGTCCAGCTCCGACGATCTATCACGGGTATAAGCTTCATATGATACCCATAGAACGGTGACGTACTTGATTCCGCGGTGATAAGGCTTGGCTTTAAGTCCTTTTCCAGTCAAAAATTGTGATAGCTCGTCACACATTCCTCGCAGTCGACAGTATATGATGCCACACGATGGGCTGCCACGGCGCCTGTGTAATGTACTGATGAAGTCGAAAATATCTGATTTGCGCGCAAGGGAGTCTTGGCCGGACGTGTACCGTATCTAGTTGCATCTCATTTTGGTGGAGATGCCACTGCGGCGTTCTCTCGCTTACCTCGTAAAAAAGATTAGCACGATTTGGTGGATGGATAGCCACGTATAGGCGGTCCTCGACCATTTTAAGGCTACCTATGATGTCGTCCCGTACGCTGAACGCCAGTCAGCCCACCGCCAGGATGACATTGTTTAAGATGTTTACTTGTCTGTCGCCGTCGCTGTTAGAGCCATGACTGGGACACGGGGAAAGCTGTCTCGGAAACTCCCTAGTTTTCTGTACTCTTCCCGGAAGTCGTGTCCCCATTCCTGGCTCTTCGTTAGTCTGCACCATGAATCATGTTGCAGTGGCTCACTGATATACAATGGGCCTGTCCAGCACTATGAGCTACTGAAGATTAGAGAATGCAGATGCTACCTCATCGACCACTAATCTATTCAGAAAGCCATTTTTATAAACCATTGCGAGCAGTTGTGTAACGTCCTGTGTGCAGAGTCGTTCTGGAGTAGCTTCCGACACTTTCAGTGCGTGCTGAACCAGTAGTTTAAGAGGCATACTGTAAAGTAGGCGGATCTTCGGCCTTGGAGAGGATAGATCGGTGAAAATCTGCGGAGAGAATAGTCTCATTCTCCCATCACAGAACGTACGCCGCTGCCAGCTACCTTTGCCTTGTCTTTTTTGCCAGTATCCGAAGTCAGAGAGACAGCAGCAATACCCTTTCCACGGAGGCTGGAAACTTCTGTGTGACTGGTCGGATAGCGCTCGCTGCATAAGTCAAAGGATACTTGCGGTTCTTCATGAGCGCTGCACACTGTGTAAGTTCGGAGTCGCACTCATGTTTCCGTCTCCCTCGTACTTACCCAGTAGAGGAGATACCACTACGGACACTCCACACTGCATACCTGAGAGTTCGTCAACGCTTCGACCACCACTGAGGCGAAACTGACCTCTGATGCAATAGATGGTAGTTGGAAGCATAGGCTCTGCGTAAATGGTCAACTGTAGATTCCGAAAATGAATACCATTTGAAACCTTTCCCATGCCAGTTGGTGCAAGGACAAAGACGTCCGACCCTTCGTCCTCCCAGGTCAGCGTTCCTACCCAACGGAAAACTCGATATGATCGGGAGCACCTGAGATGGCAGCTTCAATAATTTCTTTCTGCTTCCCTTTGTAATCCGAATGGCCGAATTCTCCAAAGATTTCAGGAAACCAACCATTGATATTTTCAGTCAGACGTACTTTCGCGTAGCAATCTGGGAATAATGGCAAAGTAAGAAGTGGCACAACATGCGAGCCGACTTTCTGACTTATCGCATTTCTTCATTAGAACTTCGTGTACAGTTGCTGTGGGAGCAGTGGCTGGCTTGTAATATGCAAAAAGGCCATCTCCATGACTTCGCCTGTGCTGCAAGAGGGCATTCATGGCTGAGGGCACTGTGAACGCGTTCGAGCCGGACCCGGGTTGCGCGACGCGGTCACGTGGGGAAATTGTATTTTTCATTGCTCACATCATTGGCAAAGGGCAAAACAACTGATTCGAACTATTCTATCTCCAGGCATTACAACCGTGATGAAAAAAGTAGGTTTGCCTACAGCATATCCCAGGCAATTTTGTTAATATTTAATACAGAAGCTTGAGCGATGTGGCTATCAGCCTTCAGCCTGTCGTCCAGGTGAATTCTGAAACCCAAGTGAGAACGACGAGTAACACACCTGTCGTTGACGCGTCTCTCCCGTTGCCTCTAGGCAAGGGTCTCGTATGATCTTGCCGGCCCGTTTTTCCATCTCCCCTGGAGAGAAATCAGCAAAAACAGCCATGAGAACAAGCAGTTGATCCCTGCCTAAAACTTTGGGGGGAAGCCTTGTTCCGGTGGATAGTAGGTCTTCATATTCCTCGCAATCACACTCATAGCCACGAGTAATGGTAGGGTCAAGACCCCCGCAACGCTTGCAGCACTCGCTACGATTGTCCTCTCCTTCTCCGGTACCCTGACTCCCCATACGCGCGGTCCACCCGACATACCCGCCAGCTTGTCCGGTGCCACTACCCCCATATTCCTGCGATTCTACTCCTTCCTCTGAGGTAGGTACGTTCCCACCAGGATAGTTTGCATCCTCGTTGTAGTCCCCTATTTCACCTCAGCTTAGCCTACGCAATGCTGGAGAAGTCATAGGGCAGATGCTGACTTCGAGAAATATTACGTCCGCTGCGGTGGTCTTCGCCTCTCCAGGTAGTCATGGTGATGTTATGAGGTTCGGTGTGTACGCGTGCAACGCGTTTCGCCTAAAGTAGCCACTGGAAGCCTATAGTCTTGGAGGATGACGCCAAGATGACGGAACGACCTAAAATTTGCAAATTTCTCAACTGACTTTATCAGGTGAAACCGCCATAACCAGTTTGAGGCAACTTGACTCAAGTGCACATAATAGAGACCTATTCCATAGCACACTACACCCGACAGAATAATCGAATAATGATTGGATTCCAACAGGGCATGCTATCGACTAGGGGTAGCCATGCAGTTCTATTTTGTTTATGTCCCGATGTGATCGCTCAACCCTTTCAGGTGTCCTACGACGCAAGTTCTTCTGGAATTTTTTTCCTCGCAAAAACGTGAATATGCGCCAACCCAGGGATACTTTGCAATCTCTGTCAGGAGAGTTAGATATCAACGACTCCGCAAAAAAAAAGAAAGCCAAGCGAAAAAAAAGAAAACGAGCGTACGGGTGGGTTGACGAACCACGCGGTTTCCCATTTGCTCTCCTGCCATCGCCGCTTCACGAAAGCATCTACTTCCTTTCCCGCGTGAAGCAGCATCTCCTCTTCTTCACGGCTAGCTTTCGGGCTGCGAATCATACTCTCCTCAGTTACGCCCCAGTCAGCCAACGCTGCCAAACAAGATTCGAGAGATGGAAGGTCCTCGATGGGAGTGATGGAACCTGTGAAACCCCACAAGCCGTCTTGATGGATTCGAGCTTCGATCGCACCGGGAATTAAAGAGGGATGAAAAATAGGCACACGAGACCAGATAACCGTATGCTCAATTTCAATAGGTACTAAGAGCGAGGCGACGTGAGCAGATCGCCGAGCGAGCGTTTGGAAGGACTACCTGAGTATGGCCAGTCATTCTGCATGATGCAAATCAGATCAGAGTTGAAAGGCATGTCGGCCGTAAAGTATGGAGGTACGACGTTAGACGGTTGCGAGCCATTCGTCGCGGTTTCCTCGGATTCCTCGAGTTCCGAAGGGAGTAGGGAAAGGGTGTCCGGTTTACCCCACTGCAGGCGGTAATCCAAAAGATAGTTGACTGCACACCTTCGAACCACTCATCTTCCCGACTGCTATGCAAATGCGTCACCTACCAGTCGAACCGTGCTTCTTCCTAACGTCCGCTGACCAGGCATTATACCTGAGTTGCAAAGCCTTGTCGCGCTTGAGCAGGCCTAGATCTCTTCGTGGCGGTTGGTAAAAACAACAGCACGACTCCGACAAGAGAGAACCGACCCAGAATTTATGAATGCCTTTAACTGAGGCCATGTGAAGCGCGCCGGATAGTGTGCTAGGAGTTCCTGCCTCGTTGGCGGACCATAGCCAATCCCATTACTGCTGTGTGAGTCCTGGTCTTGCTTGGAGTTAGCCTCGATGGCCATGAGACTCGACGGCGTGGAGCCAGTCGTGGCCAAGATCAAAGTTTTGGGGGTCGATCGTGGTCCATTGTCATTGGAGAACGGAGACACGCGGACCGCTTAAACGCGACCCACAGAAATTTCAACCAGTTGCTCACCGCAGTAGCCGGACTTCCAGTAGTAGTTACTGTACTGAGTGGTGTTCTGAGCTACGCTGCTACAGCGGAATTCGAGAACGCGACAATATTGTCCTTGCAAGCAGAGCTGACGTTGAACGTTGAACAAGTTAGTATGTAATGGTTCGAGGCTTGGGCCTCGACTCCCGCGCCCCGACTCCAGAGCCTGGAACCCCGCGGAACCTCGCGCACTGGGTCACTGCCTCCATCGTAGTTCATCTTATTGCTGTACGATTTTTGCGCAACCAATAAACAGTCCAGGCCTCCGATACATACTGAAAGCGTACGACCGACGGAATTCAAGAAGCACGTCAGTGCATCATTATCAAACCGGATAGCGTCGTTGGCGTGCCGTCGTTACGTGTATGACTGAGTACCCCTAATGCTACAATAAAAGACAAGAAAACCATTTCCCAAGAGCCAGACAACGGATACGAACTTTGGTGTAATAAGCAAGACCGATAACATCTAGACTAGAAAGACCCAACCAAGAAGGAACCAGCAACGTTATGTAAGAGAGAGATGTGATCAGATACCTATAGAAAAACAGCTCTTGGTTTCGTGAATGTCAAGTGCTTTGTCGTGTGACGGAGAAAAACGATTGGAGAGAGCGTAAGATGGATAGCGTGAAAGGAACGTGAATGTAAATGATTGGAGGGACGCGTGGATATAGCCTAGAAATTCCGTATGTCATGCTTGGGAGGATGCGATCGTTCTATGGTGGTTCCATACCTATGAAGTACAGTAGACGATAAGACGAGAAAAGGGGATAGGTTCCATGTCAGTTTTGAGATCGTGACGGCTCCCGTCCAATGCTTTCTGTTGTCGGTCCATCCGTTGCTGCCGGAGGAAGGATAGTCGACTTTTTAGACCGCTTGGGCAAATCATGGACGCGACCCTCTTCCGCTCCAGCCGCGAGACTCGCCCACTCGTCGATAAGTCGTTGTCCAACGCCCGGTTCAAGCTCAGTGCCGTCTCGCGATACTTTTATTTCTCGATCGTGGTTCCAGGGATTTCGCAGGTGTCGCGTCTTTTGAAAGGGAAGAGGTTGCGTGCATAACCATTCCACCTTGAACGTTTCACCCCAGCTGCTGGTATCCTGTCCCTCGGCAACTCCCTCTTTTGTAAAACGTGTAGGCTCGGGAGCGTCATCGTCTCCGGGACTACTCCCAGTGGGATTCTCTTCTTGCACGGGCTGCAGCACAGAGGGTTCCTCGATGCTCAATGTATTATTCCTCACCGCTTTCGCAGGTGCGTTTCCATCGAGCACGATGTCGGTTCTGGCAGGAACACTTGCAGCACCAAGGGGGAAATTCTTGGACCTGAACGGAGGACCACGACGGGCTTTGCTCCCCTCTCCAAGACTAAACCTCTGAGGAATGGGCGCGGGAGAGAAGTCCAAGGGATACGACGGTCCAAGTCTTGCAGGCGCCGATTGCCGTTCATGTTGCTCGCGTTCTTCCGGTGTGGGAGACTTGTTACCGATCTGATCCCATTCCGGGCTCGAAATCGGCAGGGGCGACTCCTCGACTAGACGATGTTCTGACGGAGTAAAATAGTTGACCGGGCTGTCCCTCGAATGTGTCGACGTAGCAACGTTGGGACTGCCTGGAGACTCGTCAGTTTTATGCAACTGCGTACGACTCTGCAACGGCGACGCAGAATGTATCGATGAAGGGGAAGCGTCAGCGCGAGAGGCCCACGAGACGCTGCTTTCGCCACGCAGTATTCGGCTCGCCATGCTAATAAGTTACCCATCGTAACGCGTTAGCAAGCACAGGCACCAACCGGCAGCAATCCGACATTCGGATTCGACGTACCGTGCGTACCCGTAAAACTCCCCGCTTTTGTTCACGCCAAAAATGAGGATAACCTCCTTGCTCGTGCGGTATGCCTGATCCAGGACGACCTCGTTATGTTTCTGCGTTGCCCAAAGCCCTCTTTCTACGCTCAGGTCCAAATCGTACTGTCCAAACCCCCATCAATCTCGAATGCTCTCGTCCGACGCAAACGTCACACGTACCCGAGTCAAAGACTTGAGTATGAAAAACCGCTTGGGAAAATGGCGAGTCAAGAAACTCGAATTCGTCGATGCGTACGAGCTGACCGAGCGAGCTTTGACAGTGGACGATTTCTCTTTCATCGTCTCCTCATCACTCGGCGAGGGTGGCGGTTGCGATTGGATCGATATCTCACTCGCACCAGATGCGATCGACTTATCATCATCCACCGATGACGACGGCGGTTCCTTTTCCTTTTCGCGCTCCTTCTGACGCAGCT
Source organism: Pisolithus albus (assembly GCA_024613165.1). Lineage (NCBI taxonomy): Eukaryota > Fungi > Basidiomycota > Agaricomycetes > Boletales > Pisolithaceae > Pisolithus > Pisolithus albus. Next base: position 110,738 of record JANFAB010000033.1, read on the forward strand.
TCCTCACATACTCCGTGTGCACCCCCATCCCGCGTTGTCCTCCAACACCAGCACGCAGGTCGTCCTCCTTTCGACGTGCTCTACAAACTAAGCGAGGACATCTTCTGTCTTGTGGGCGCAACTGCTGTCCGTTAAGCTTGGCTATGGCACGCTGAAGATTTCCCTCCGTATCAAAGTTCACGAACGCACAATTCGATCGAGAAATGAGAAAGATGGATGTCACCCCGTTAGCTGTGCCTTCTGAGGATTCCTTCTTTCCAGGCTCTGGAGACCAAGGACGTTTGAGGAATCGCCAAAGCTCGTCGTGGGTCGCATCTCCTGGGACGTTACCAAGCCACATGACCCATTCTGACCGATTGGAAGGCGGATTTGGGTGATAAGGACGACGGATGGGAGGGCGTTGATCAGTTCGTTCGCGCGCTGCGGGCCCTGCAGGTGCCAAGCTTCCCTTTTCACTGAGGGAACTGGTCGCGGGCGAACTTGGAACCGTAGAGGGTGGCGCAGACGGTACCATAGGTGGAGCCGACAAATGCGCAGGAATAGGCACTGGCTGCGAGAAAACGGGTTTCCTTCCTTGAGTTCCGACTGCGGAGTTCTGTTGCACGGGTGATTCGGGTAGGGGACGTTCCGAGGATGACCCGGACAGCCCTTCCACTTCGGTATGCCTGTGGTGCTGGTGCTGATGTGGCGGGTAGTTCAGGGGATGATGCCGAGGGTATTGCATTTGCATTCCCTCGCTAAATGGAGCACCGGCCATGTAGTACCATTGGTACGGGTTGAGCTGGAAATGCTGAGAGTACGGAAATGGGCTAGACGGACTACCATAGTGCACAGGCTGATGATACGGCTGAGTCCCGTATGGGGGAGAATGGGACGACTGGGGGTTTCCAGGTACAGACGGTGGCGACAGGGAGGTATGAGTGGATGGGGCGTAGGCTGTAGCTTCCGGAGCAGTATGAGGCTGATAGTATGGCTGAATGGGATGATGCGCCATAGGAAAGTAGCCGTGCTGATATTGATTGCCGTCAAATCCCGCATGGGCGTGGTATCCGTGAGGAGGGCTAAACGCATAGGGCTGATGGGGTGGATTCGGATAAGCCTGGGGATGCGAAGAGGGCAACGTAAACGGTCCACCGAAGGCTGCCCTGGGTGGATAGGAAGAGGGCGGAGGATACGACCGCGCTGGAGGAGGACTCGCAGAGAAAACGGAAGTTGACCCGACAGAAGTACGTGCTGGCGCTGCAGATAAATTCGGATTCTTGATGGAAGGGTCCTGCTGAGTGAGACCGCCATGAGCCGGAGACGGGGTAAAGTAAGGCGGCACCGGAGCTGGTTGGGATAACCGGTTTTGCCCCCGAACGAAGGGTGGCGGGCCAGAGACCGGACGTTGCTGCTGCTGGGACGAGCCGCGACGGCTCATTCCTCCGGAGGGTAATGCGTCGGACTTGTCCGGCGGATACCCATCGGATGACATGAACACGGAGTTGAATAGCGGGAAGGTTTGGGAAGGGTAAGAAGGGACTACAGGCTCGTAAGAACCTGCAGGAGAGGTGGGGAATGAAGTGTCAGCGAGATGTGAGCATTTAAACGAGTGTGGGGGATGAGATACAAGTAGAAAAGTCTAGAAAACGTGTAGAATGTAGCATATCCAGACACCAACTAAAGAGACTCGACACAAACCACCAGAAACCAGAACCCAACCATGAGAATGACGAATGAGTAGCAGAACATCGACAGTCAAGTGGACGGAGAGACCGACTACGAGGAACAAAAACTCGGTCTGATCTTGAGACGATGAAACAGACGCGTACACTGGCGAGACCCACGTGGACGACGATGATGACACATACCTGTTTCGGAGGCATCATCATTACGGCTTTTATTAACCCCGTTCACCTTCTGGAATGGAGTAGGCGTAGGAGTTATGTCATGACGAGAATGCTGCACGGTTTCCTCGACAGCCATCGCAGATCTTTAAGACTGAGGTGATGATGCGATATGCACCCAGAACCAGCCCCTGTGCTTGTTTGAACAAGTGCGAAACACGACGAATAAACTGCATCACGCACCTCGTATTTAAGCCCCGTGTTTGCGCTTTGTACAGGTATCGGGACAAACGGGATAGAATGGGGATATCCAGAGACCCTCCGATGATCCAAACGGTCGTCGGAAGGATTGGCTCATATTAAGCTTTGTGAAGCGTGAGAACTATGACATCACTGGAACGCGCAAAATAGCTTTCACCGGGCACACACACTGTTTTTTTTATTCTGCGACACTCGGACGTGGCACGCCCCCTTTGGACGGGTCCAATTCATCTATCGACATCCTCGAACAGTTCCCGCTGAGCAACCCCTGAAGGCCTGAGCTTTGGCCCTGAGCAAGGGACCCGCGAGACTTTGTTTGCGTAAACTTGCTAATTCGGGCTGGCATGTTCTCGCAGCTTCCATCACTTGCGCTTGCGTTCAGCAAGACTCCAAAGAGGCCTGTGGATTTGGTGCAATTAGTACCAGCCAGTGGAGAGAGCATCTCCAGCGCGCCTCTTGGGACAATGTCAGCGTCGGAGCATTGAGAGTCACAGGCACGGATGGGGGCCATTCACCGTATCATGGAGTAGCGGGTGAACACTCTGAGGGGGAGAGAGAGACATATAGTGTGTGCAGATGAAAATATGTATATGGGTGGAGCATCGGAACTTATAAGCCTCGCGTATGCACAGAACACTCCAGCAACGCTGACACCGCCTCACTGCCTGTGACAGGAGCTTTGTTTACAGTAACACCGGGTTGGTGTTAGTAAGTATGTTAGACTTTACACGGGCTTGGAGCAAATGAATCACTGCTAATTGCACTGCCGCCTTCATGATCTTAAACAGGGCGGTATGTTGTTTGACCTGCGATATCGAGAGCTTAGAACAAATGAATTGCTGCTCCATCTCCGCGCAATTCGGAAATGCGATCGTCTTCTCGAGTCACGTGGTAATGACGAAAGCCTGGGTTGGATGGGGAAAAGGAGTGCGAAGGGCGTTCTCGTACTAGAAAGTGATGGAAGGAACCACCAGGGTCCCTCATTTACTTGAACGTCGACACTTGGTTTCTGAGACTAGAGACACAAAATACCTCACTATATACTTTATTGATTTACAGCGTGTATGGACATCTTAAGGTGGATGAATGGTCGTACAGTAAGCAATCTTGACGAGATATCGACCTTCTAACATTTAGCCAAATCAAGTTGTTCGGTAAGTGTCAAGCAAACGACGGATCGAGATGGTCAACCAAGAACTTCACAACATCACGAAACAGCCCCTCATAAGATGTCCCCTCTGCCGGTGGAGCGTAATCAAAACTGTGTTCAGCTCCATCAACTTCCCAAAGTTCGACGTCTACGTTGGCAGCCACGAGTAGGGAATGCAGGTGCCGAGACTCCTCCACGAGAACAGCCGTATCGGATGATCCATGGACGAGGCACGTGGGAGGCCAAGAGGACGTGACTCCAAACTGAGGGAAGAGTCGACGATGCTGCTCCGGGATAGGATCGGCATGCAATCCCGTGTGTACGGGAAGGGAGCGTAAGTAGGCACTCAAACTGGGCTCGTGCATGCCGGTATAATAGTCCAAGTACGTTCCGAGTTGCAAGTAGAGCGGACCGAGAAACATGCGTGGGTTGCTGGGGTATCCTGGAATGACGTACGTGGGTGGGTGGTATGCAAGCGGGGAATCCGAAATGCTTTCTAATTCAAAACTCTGGGGATAAAGAAATGAATGAAACTGTTGAGGGTCGATCAGTTCTCGCCCGCGGAAGAACGGCTCGGACTTGGGTTTGAAGTAGTGAGGGCTCTGAAGGGGGGTGGCGGGCTGCGTTAGAAAAAAAAACATGATACACTAAACGCGAAGCTCGGTCACGCACGTAAAGCTTCCCGCCCGAACCGTACATACTAAGGACAACTCTCGGCTTCGGGTCCGCATGCATGCACGCAAGATAGGCGCATAGGCCACCAGCGCTTGTCCCGGCGACACCTATTGCCTCAGGGTCTACGCGGTAGGGATTCCACCGCGATAGTGTACCACCAGCGGGGATTGGATCTACACCCCCTTTGTTCGACATGGCCTCGTCCAGCCGGTTGTTCAACGAGGTTGCCACAAAACGGAAAACGTCTTGAATGTCTTCCACGATATCGTGTCCAGTGACAGGCGGCATCAACCTGTAGTCAGCGCTGATGAAGATAACCTTCTCCGCAGACAAACGCGCTTGATAGCGACGGTGTAAGTACGGGCATCGAGGAACCGCAGTAAGTCAGAGAGCTGGACTCACTCTGCAGCCAGGTTGGAAACCAACTTTGCCTATTCCCGACGGTCAGGGACCCTCCATGGAAGTAGATGATGGCGGGTCGTCTGATCGGAGACTGCGGACCACAATCTTGAGGAACGGGAAGATAAGCCTCTAAAACGACCGGTTTGCCGCCGATATGCTTGTAGTCGAAGGCAAAGATACACTTCGAGTCTGACTCCGTACCATTCTCTGACGTTGGCATGGAGTCAGAAGAGGGTCCTCCTGGCGGTAGTACTGGTACCACGTCGGATTGGTTGATTTGAACCGACGTCATACTGTAGGTGGTCGAGGATGACTGTATACCGATAAGATTATTCCGCAGTCCATAGAACGTGAATATTGAATCCTTACAAGTCAGCATCCACTACATCCTACCGACCTCGACACTGTAATGAGGTCCTCGAGTGCCAGGATTCTTGTCCTTTGGTCAACAGGAAGAGAAACACCAGCAGGCCAGCGCGCGCGCCGTTAGGTTTGCTGAACGAAGATTTAGTTGCCTGAGCGTCGTAGTACTAGGTACACAACAAGTACATCATGGTGACATTCGCGAATATTTTAAACTCGTCCTCGATAAAGGTGCCCGGATGTTGCGCCATACCAACACCCGAGAGCCTGCCCACGCAATCCTTCGACACGTAGTCAACGCCCAAGCTCATACGTTACAACTTCAGCACGAGCTTGCCAACGAACAAAGAGGCCTCGTCCATACCTCTGCAGGCGTGGAACTTGGACGCTTACCGAAAGATCAGGCGGACCGTCACGAAGAGCAGAGAACAGTTGAAGGAGATACGGAGGGATATGGAAGAAGCTATGCGTGCCAAGGACGAAGAGTCACGGAAAGAACTCCAGCAAAATTATCTGAAATGCGTCGAAATGCTGAACGTAAATGGCTGCGGAAGTTACCGCTGAGGGGGCGTGGCCAGAGAGCAGGTGGAGGAAGCGAGCAGGAACATCTGCGGAACCTGGGAGAACATGTTCGACCGGAGAGAAAATTAATTGCTGCGCGTGACGATTGAGAAAAGGAAGTTAGGGATTTGGGACGGATGCTGGGGTGCACGTTAGACGAACGAAGCAATGTTTATATGGGGGATTCTGCGGGACAACTCTGGTCCAAAGACATCTCGGGGTGTAACCATTCGTAGAAGATACTCAGTCGTCAAATGGATAAGGATATTTGTCTTCGTCGCCTGCATAGTCTTCCAACCATCCTTTAAGAACATTGGCGAACTGCTCGTGTTTGACTTTACAGTCATTTTCAGGAAACAAGATCCAGGTGGCCGTGATCAACTTCAAGATTGCACGCGGCATTGCCGAGCCACCCGAAGCAGGAGCCCATCGTGTGTAAAGAGGAAGATAAGCGTCTTGAAAGAAAGCATCGCGGGAGGCAGTGATGACGTCACTGAGTTTTTCGCGCGGTATCTCCTTGAAGCTACTGCTTGCCCACCGCTGGAACACCGTTGGCAATGATGTCATGTGTGGCAACTGAGCCTCGCCGACTGGTTGAACAAACCTCTGTCCCTGTGCTCGTCTGAGTACCTCTTCCTGAAGTGGGCCCGCATAAGAAAAAAAGAACTGAACTAAGACATAGAGGAATGACTCTATGTCATCGAAACAGGTGTGCGGCTGTCCCCTAAGGACACCAATAGACTTAAACGGTGTCTTATCCTAGTGAAAATGATAAATCATGTGTAACGTGTGGCATGTCCAGATACTTACGGTGATTTCCCTGTACGGGTCGCCATCCACAGGTGAAGAGAGTCGTGTGGCGCTGGAAACTGACTCCGAATTTAATTTCTCTTGATCGTCGAGCACGTCAGGACATCCGATGACCGCTGTGTCAAAGTCTATCAATGCCCCTAGCCCACCTCGGCGGAGTGAAAGAACAATTGAGTTCTCGTTGATGTCACCATGGATGCCAATTTTGCATAGGTGTTGATGGCCTTGATGACAGGTTATGGGTCGTGAGGAGTTCTGTGTCGATTTGGCTACGTACCAAGCAACGCTCCCAAAAGTCCCCGCACAAAATCGTGAGGACTCCAGAAGTAGGCAACAGGACGCCTCAACTCGGATGTGATCACCATCAGAATGTGGTTTTCCACCTTGAGTTGTTGGATGTCTTCGGCTAAGAATGCCTCGATCGATTCGGATTCACCGCCTTTACCCTTTGGCTCTAACCAAAAGCTAAGGATAATGAGTAAATGTTACACAGCCATAGTAATACACACCTTGATGGAGTGACGACGCCGGGATGTGCCTTCGAGTCACAAAGTTTCTTCAAAACGGCCACCTTTTCATACGTGCGAGCTGCATCCTGCCAGGATCTTTTCAGAGCAAGACACGCCTTCCCACCGTCGCTCGCCACAACATACACAGTCGTTCCTGTGTCTCGATTGGAGCCAGAACCGGACAAGATACCCATGCACTCGCGACCGTGCACTCGGATGGGGACACGGGTGCGGAGAGTGGCTCTCCTTGTTGTTCTCTTCGACATGGACCCCTGATAGGTCTCATCGTCGGGAACATCGTTAGATTTGGTTGAAACTGTGCCATCCTTGGAGGAATCATCGAATGCTGCGGAACATAGCTCGGGGACGTCAACACGGACATCTTCCTCGCCAGTCTCCACGTTGGGATCGTGACCGAATTCCTCTTTTTCCGACAACACGATGCCTAGGATAATACGAATGAGTTCTATGCAACCTTGACGGTCGGTCAGCGAGAGGTCGATGCGTTCTGTCCCGCTGTAGTCTTCGCGTAAGAGAGTAATAAAGTCTTCGCCCACCGTCATGCCGGTCGCAAACCTCAACCACGGTTGCGCACGCTTGATTCCTGTGATGTATCGTCGCACTCGCATAAGCCCCTCCGTTGTGTCAGGAGCGCTCTTCAACTCCCCTGCGAGGAGCACAGCAGTGAAGTTAATGTAAGCCTCATTGACCTTGGGCTCCTCGTCATCACTGAAAGCAGCCAGCGGCAAGACAATGAAGTCCGGACACAAGACCTCTCCATACAGCCCATACGACAGAAGGATTCCACGCGATTTATCCACGAGGGCTGCAAAGCGATTTCTGGGTTTCAACGACTTGTCTCCGAGAATGGACTTGGCAGTCGAAAGAGCTCTGTCAGCTACAGTGTTGAGGAATGTTACCAACTTGTTCTCGTCGATGGGTATGATAGGAAATTCTCGCCAACCCCACCGATATTTTGTCTCGGGCTCCCGAGGCTCGATGGGTGGCGGCGCGTCAGGGCGAATGCACTCATGCGCGACAGCTTCAGCGTATGCAGACTCCAATGCATAGCGTAATTCCTCCGCTCTTGACCTCTCCTCCGTGCAAGTTACAGTCCCATCGATCAGAAATCGTTCTAGAATATCTCTTGCGAGACGTGTCGTCACTAAATGGTTGAACATCGGGTGTGACGGCGATGAGCCTGCGAAACCGCTAGTGTTGAGCGAGTTCAAGCATTGGTAAGCTGAAATCATAGTTGACGACGAGACGAGTCGGGGTGAGTCGAGAATGAGATCATTATGAGAGGAGACTACTCCTCGTCGCCCCAACATCGTCCGTCTGCCAACCTGAGCCTCCGTGTTAGTGTTTGCCTATTAGTTGCCGTGTTCCTTTTTGCCGCGATACTTATTATAACGAGGTCCTTGAGTACCAGGATTCTTGTCAACGGGAAGAAAAACGGTTTTGCTGGACGAAGATCGACTCTCGCGCATGTTGCGTTGTGGTCTTGGTACACGACATCCACGGATACCCCGCCTTCGACGCTGCAACACAACGACCACTACAGCAAAGCCGTTCTACATCACCACCCCGATATTCTACCCCAATGCCCGTCAGTAGCATAACGCGGTCTTCCTCCTTTCGTCGCCGCTAACTCGCTCTGCGCGCAGGCCCTCACATTGGTCATTTATACTCTCTCGTCACCGCGGACATCATAGCGCGGTACCAGCGTATCCTCAACCCGACTCGTCCAGTCGTTTTCTTGACTGGAACGGACGAACACGGCCTCAAAGTCCAGCAGACCGCTCTTGCCAAGGGTGTAGACCCGCTTGAGTGGTGTAACACTGTTTCCATGGAATTTGTTGTGTGTACTGGTCGTGTTTTCGTCTTCCTTCCCCCCCAACACTATCTTTTGGTTAGAAATTAGCTCAAAGAGCTAACGTTAGCGGTACGGTGTTCGCACGTACCACTCACGAATCCCATAAGAGGACGGTCAGGCATATATGGGTACGTCATACGACGTTCCCAATCTACACACTGTCTAACGTGCGTGCAGCGTGCACTCGACGCCCAAGGTCTCATATACCAAGATACCTATGAAGGATATTACTCCACGACTGACGAATGCTTTTATCCCCGTTCTCGCATTTCCCCACATCCCACTCTCCCCAACACTATGATCGCAACGGAAACCGGCTCGGTCGTCGAATGGTCGCGCGAACTCAACTACAAGTTCAGAATGTCCTCGTTCCGCGATGCATTACTCGCCCATTACACCCGCGCGGCTGCTCTAAACACATGGGCGAAGGAAGGCTTAACCGTGCGCGGCGTACACCCCGACATTCACCAACTTCGCATCATTCGCGATTTGGAAATGGAGCCCCTCGAAGACTTATCGATATCTCGGCCGCGCGAGAGAATCGGATGGGGCGTTAGCGTTCCGGACGATCCGACGCAGACGGTGTACGTGTGGTTTGACGCGTTATTGGTGTACCTGAGTGGGATCGGATACCCAGAGACACGGAGCGCGTGGCCTCCGGACGTGCAGGTGATCGGAAAGGATATCGTCCGGTTCGTGTTCATTTCGCTGTCTTCTAGATACCCGTCCGGCTCAAGTGCGTTATGCGTTACAAGGTTCCACGCCATCTACCTTCCCGCTATCCTTCTAGCGCTGAAGCTCCCCTTACCGACAACGCTCCTCGCACACGCGCACTGGACCGCAAACCAAAAAAAAATGTCTAAATCTCTCGGGAACGTGACGGACCCCATGCAAGCCATGGACAATTACGGCGTAGACGCTGTGCGTTTCTACCTGGCTCGCGTTGGGGGTCGGTTCAGAGATGACGTCGGTAAGGGCTCTTTCATTTACTTGTTAGTATATTGGGCATAGACTTATAGGCTATCGAAGATTGGTCCGAAGACCAGCTTCGCAAGCATGCGGACGAGATTCGGAATCTGTTGGGTAATTATTTTCTACGGATGACGTCCAGGGTTATCAAGGACCGCGTTAGAGACGCTATCTCTGCTGCAGAAGACAAGTCTTTCCAGAAATTATTATCCGACCAACTCGCGGAAGTCGATCTCTCGAAAACACTTGACATCGCGGCATATGCAGAGTCGAACGCGCCTTGCACACTTGAGGACTTCCTCCCCCTACTGAACAATCTCGGCGGGGTCGTATCGGATTGCATGAAGAATTTGGAAGTCGCAGAAAGCTTGCATGCAATAGTACAAGTACTTCGACATGTGAGTCATTTTCGTCTTTTTCCCCCCCACGTCATACTCAGACTTTCCCCTAAACCAGGCAAACACCCTCCTCACGAACCTCGCGCCATGGTCCGAGGGACATTCTCCAGCGATCGCTCTATCTTCGTATCTCACTGCCCTCGAAACTCTCCGAATCGTCGGCATCCTGCTTCAGCCTTTCTTGCCTGGTACAGCAGCGAAGCTTCTCAGTGCACTGGGTGTATCTGAGACGGAGAGGAGTATGGCCTATGCGCACATCGGGAGGGGTTCCGTAGGTGGAGAGGATGTTCTGAGTGTGAAGGGTACGAAGTTGTTTAGCATACCTGCTCGGAAATGAGTTATGCTATCCACGTGACGAGAACGCGTTGATTGGTGTCACCGCGTGTGTGGCAGTGCTTTCCCCAATGTGTCACGTGCACCAATAAAACACGCCTATAAAATGCTCGCGTCCACTTTGTTGAGTGGACATATCCGTCTCTCTTCCCTACCACCACGTCCTTGCTGGGTGCCTACTAGCTCTTAGAATCGCGTTTTTCGCCAATCGACAGTATCTTCCACAAGAAATGGCTCGCACCAAGCAGACCGCTCGTAAGACCACCGGTGGTAAGGCACCGCGTAAACAGGTATGCCGTGGCTCGCCGTCGCCGCATGGTCCGTGCGCTGACGCATCACACGTTTCCAGCTCGCAACCAAAGCTGCCCGCAAGACTGCTGCAGTAAGTCCGTTCGGTGATCATGCGCGTAGATAATGGGACTCACGCCACACTCCAGCAAGCACCTACAGGAGGTGTAAAGAAGCCTCATCGTTTCCGTCCCGGAACCGTCGCCCTTCGTGAAATCCGTCGGTATCAGAAGTCGACGGAACTCCTTATCCGAAAACTGCCTTTCCAACGGTTGGTGAGGGAAATTGCGCAGGATTTTAAGGTGCGCTTTGATCATATATGACTGTCGTAAGCGAGTGGAGAGATTGACTGGTTTGTGTAGACGGATTTGCGCTTCCAGTCATCTGCCGTGATGGCGCTTCAGGAGGCTGCTGAGGCATATCTCGTCTCGTTGTTTGAAGACACCAACTTGGCTGCTATCCATGCCAAGCGTGTCACCATGTACGTTTCTTGCCTCGATCTCTATGTGAATCGTGAGTTGAAACTGGTGATTGCAGACAACCCAAGGACCTTGCACTGGCTCGCCGACTGAGAGGCGAGAGGAACTAGGATGTTGATTTGTTTGTGTCCATGATGATGTCATGTATTTATGTATACTGGAATTAGGGTAGAGCATGTCAATCGTATGGGACGAGCCTTTGTGATGGACTCGTAGATGAATGCAGCAGTCTGAGCGGAGGTCGGGATGTATCTAAATGCAGTAAGTTGGGATTGCGAGTCCCCGTTGAACACGGGAACCCAAAGAGAATACACGAGTACAGTGTTTCAATCTGTCCACTTCGAGGGGTGCCACAGGCTCCTACCCAGCCACTTGCTTCGAGTGTGAGCTACATACTAGGGGGTAAGGATAAATCCGAGTGGCTATGCAACAACTCGTTGAAGTGCCGCCGGCGGCGGCGCTAACCTTGCTTGCCAAACCGTGTAGGGAACCGGCGGTTTCACAATCTGTACGTTGCAGTGCTACAGAATACTGTCCGTATCCAAAAGTAAATGAGGGTGTGTGTATCGAGTTAAAGTCTGTCGTAGTCCGAAAAGCAGTGAGGGTGTGTGTATCGAGTTAAAGTCTGTCGTAGTCCAAAAAGCTGGTCCATAGCAGAAACATACGCAATGTCTGCGGCCAATTCCTCTACACCACTGACAGTGACAAGTCTAATTTACGCGCTCCTTTTTGGCTGGGTTTTCGTCAACGTCTAAGTGAAGTGCTAATTTCCTTTTGTTACCAGCCGCAGCGGATGGTACCGGCGGTACCAGGATACGGATCAGTTGGATGAGTCCACCGTAAACGTCTCGTTTAGTGGTCGCGATGCTCCAGTGCGTCAGTGTGAAACGAATCTCTACGATCGCACCCTGTAGACAAGAACGGTATGTGGTTGGAATGAGTAGGTCGTTCGCGAGGTCGTACGCGGGCACGGGGCACAGGCGATGACTGTGCTGGAGCGCCATAAGCTGTGCTCGGTGTCTTTCTTTGGTCAGTGGCCAAAGGCGGTAAGAAAAGGGATCGTCTGCAAGAAACATGGCATCAGCCACGGACGTCTGCAGACGCCGGAAGACCTTTACCTTTGGACGAAGCCCCTTCAACGGATTCATTGGCGCCCGGGAGGACGGAGTCGATTCTCTATGGTGTTCGCATACCAGCACATCAGAGTATGTTAAAAAAAAACCTAAGGGTTTGTGCGTACCTCAAACAATTTGTGACGAACTTTGAAACCCGGGGGCTTGTTCTTTTCCACAGAAAAAAAACTTTTCCCGGAGGAATAGCCAGGCGTGACACACTGCCCAGTGAGCTGACGTAGTATTTGCAGTACAGTGGGAAAATCGGTGGAAGCCGGTTCCACGGCGGGATTCGTCAGAGCACAGGAAAGCTTGACCTCGAGGAGTTCCTTGCACATGGGGGTGGGTTCCACGTAGCCGCCATCGGCGGTGAGCCAGAAATCATCGCGATCGATGCGCACAATTGCAGAAAGTTCGGCGGCTTTTGGAGGTGGAGAAGTAGTCTGATCACCGACCTGATCTCCCGACTGCGTAGTATTGTCGGGTGCGTTGTCCTCGGCCTCTTCCAACTGCGGATCATAGACTAGGACGTGAGCTCGACCCTCAGGAACCCACCGCAGTCTCCGGACAATGGACGAGTCTCCCAGGTACAGACCGGAAGCTAGTAGACGGTCACGGGTCTTGTTTAAAAGGGAGGATACGGAGAGGTCAGGCGAGGTCATGCTTGACATGCTAAGAAACGGGGATCGTTCAGCCGTCTCACGTATTCGCAACATATTTAACACAGCAGGAAAAGGGGGGTGGAATATGTAACACACCTCTTTTCAACGTCACAGGTGCAGGCGAGTTGGGGGAGGCCGTCGAGTGATTACGAGGAGAGACTGGCACCTAGGAGACTGTTATTGAACATGAGACACAGGAGGCGCGCCGGCATTTGCGCGATTCGATCTGTCATTCGGGGGTCACCGACCTTGGACAGGAGGCCGTGGCAAACTTACGCATCAAGGGCCGCGTTGCCCGACGATGCACGACACAGGTCGGGTGATGGCAGGTGCAGCGAAGTCGTGACTTAGCGAATGTCGTGGTGGTTAGTACGACAATCTTGCAGGTGGCACTGCCCGTGACAGCGTCTGCGTGACAGGCCACGTCACGGGTCTGGGTATCCGAACGTATACATTCTTTTCTGAACGAACGTTGTGCAGTTGGGAGGCAGGGTATTAAGAAGGTAGCGAAGATGCGGTAGCCTATTGAATTGTAACATACACCACGCGCTTAACTCAGGAGCGCCGTTCTGGTGAGATGGGACCCGTGAACTGCTGTGCCACAGCTAGTATGCAATCGGTTAAGTGACTCGTGAAAGTGGCGGCAGACGCATCGATCACGGAACATTGTGTATGTGCGGTGAGGTGGTATGATCTGAGACAGTGGGGTGTGTAAGACAGGGATTCGGAAATACTGGATGTCAAGGTCTAGATTGAAGAGCGCGGGCCGGGACAACGCACGGTGGGGACGCCGCGTACATACAACGAACGAGGGGGGTGGAAAGTGGACAGGGGCGCCGCTCCTGAGAACCACAGGAGCCAATGTCCCCATGCGAATGAGCGTACACAGAGGGATCTCGCAGGGAGAATATAAGCGCCATGTGCTATCGTTGGCACATCTACAACCCTTATCAGTGGACGCAACGCAAAGGCTTGTCTCAACGTACGTTGCAGGATATCCCTTCTGACAAATGACTGACGGAAAGCTGTCAAGCTTCAAGAATGACGCATAGTGTGCTGGTATACGTGTTCGCGAGGCGTGCTCACGCTCGCAGAATGAGCATAGCACGGCATGGAGCGGACATGTATCGTTTACAACTCATGGAAAGCGTGTTTCCCGTGGACAGCGTCGTTTACTCCACCAACATTCACTTAGGGGGATGGAAATTCATTTTGTATTACGACAAAACCAAGCACGACACTGACCGTGAAAACGCTGCCTATATGTTTGTGCGAGTGGCCAGAAGTGGTCGCCCTATTGATGTTTGTCCAGAGGACGACATGCCTCATATGATCGAAGCGTTGATGATGTGCGTCAGCATGTGCTCCCTTTTCTACTCACGATTTGCTGACAGTCGTGCCCAGGCTGTATTCGCAGTGGTAAATGGAGGGGGCGGGGGGGAGGGGGAGCCTTTGAAACCCCCTGATGCGGCAAGGGTTATCCGTACTTTGCAATGTACCACGAAACAAGGACCTGTGCACATAGTGATCGATGTATGAGAGAGGGGTACATATAAAAGCGAGATACTGACAGACGTGTGGACGGAGTCCCCCCCGTTCCCCCCGATTACCAGAACGCTATGCACGACACAGACCACGAATCGCAGGGCGACATGCCCGCGCGCACCGCCTTTTTCAACTGCACCGAACTCGTGCTGCATATGCAGTCATATTGCGATGTCGCCGACCTGCAGCAGTTTGGCGCGACAAGCCGACGGTTTTCCGACCTCGTGCGAGGCTATCTGCAATCCAGAGTAGTCTCTGTTGGCGCTCAGTATTTCACAGACGGTAACATCCTTATGGACATTTTGCGTGCATGCGACGCTGTCGTATCCGGATCTACCGCTCTGCATGTTATGCTTCCCAAGGACGGAACTGCATGGTCGCCACGAGACCTCGACATCTACGTTCCGCAGGCGACGTCTCAGCGGCTGCTCCGAAAAGTTCAGTCTGAAGGGTACGCGATGGTGAAGGACACAGATTTAAACGGGGAGGGTTATAGGAACCTCAAGGTTTCCCGTGTTTACGTCTTGACTAAAGGTCAACAGCATATCGACGTTATCGTTTCAAGCACATCAGCCGCCATTAGCCCCATCCTGCAGTTCCACAGTACCGCAGTTATGAACTTCATCAGCGCCGAGACTATCTTCAGTTGTTATCCTTCTCTCACCTTACGACACCTGTCTATGATGAACCCGGCGTATCTCTACTTCGGAGCAACTACAGCGGGAGTGTTGGAGGCGGCGGTCAAATACAAATCGCGCGGATTTCGTTACGTGCGATGCAAAGATGTGCACGACCACAAAAACGTTTGCAAAGTGAGGACCCGGACCCTCACAGACAGTGCCATGCTGTGGATCAATATCGTCAGCATACCGGAAGCGTCGCACACCTGTGTTGACCTTTTCCGGCAGTTTGGGGTACTGGACGTGCAATGGATGTTAGGTGGTATGCCGTGCAATTTGGAATGCGCCTTCTGCCGTCCTCGTGTAGAAGAGGTTGAGGACGAGTCGTGAGTCGTGTTATGTGTTGTTGCCTTGTTTACTAACGACAGCGCAGGGGCCTTCTCGTGGAGGCGGCGTTTGGCGAAAACGATGCGGCACCATGAAGCAGGTGTAAATGTCAGTGATAACGAGTCCATGGAATCTAGCACGTATGGCCAGCAAAGAGCAAAATTACCATAAGTTATGGACAGAAATGAGTACGGACTATCGGACCACATAGGAACCCTTACGGACAATGGACTTGTCATGTCGTTAGCTATCGAGAGAAGCGAGAATGGACTGCAGTACTTACGGACGACACCAGACCGTGGAAAAGGACTTTGTAGATTACGGCGGCATGATTACACTGGGGATTTTTACCTGTACTGTCAGCGATGCCACGGAGAGATAGGGTCATTTTCAACCACGCACAGTGAACATGGACGCCGTCAAAGACGACATAGCGAAGCTGCCGATGAGTGCGATCATCTCCCATCTCGCGGGTACACTTAGTTTGACCAACGAGGAGCGGGCCAGGAAGGCCTTGCTACTGAACCGCGTTATGCGAGACGCACCGCAGACGATAATCAACTTCTTACAGACTCTCGGGCTCGAGCACGAACGGGATAAAGTGGAGCGGCGGGGCAAGAAGCGCACGCGACGTCAGGAGACAGAATATCCGACAAAAGTGCCTCGCTTGGATTTTGATGATGAAGAGACATGCGTTCCTACGCAAGGTGCAGACGATACGAGTACTTTCTTGCAGTTGCCAAGCACGGAAGAGGTCCATCAGATATACAAAGCGTTCTACTCAGCAACGGGGACCCAAGCATTGCGCAGCGCAACGTGCGGGGTGTGTGCGAGGGAGTGTGGTATAGATGACGAAGGTATCCAAAATATGAGACTCGCCGATATACCGAACCCCTGCCGCCTGCGTCCCAGAAAGGCACATGCCATGCACCCCCTCGTTAAGGATATGCTGCTGGAACCCACAGCCGTCCACAAAGACGGTGTCAATACCACGGTGGACATCTGCAGACACTGCATCGCAGAACTACGCAAGCCAGGCGATGCTCCGCCTCGCTTCTCATTGGCCAACCAGTTATGGATCGGTGAAACCCCATGGGTACTGCAGCGGCTCACTTTTCCAGAGCAGTTGCTCATTGCTCTTCTGTATCCCCGCGTGTATGTCTTCAAGCTGTTCCCGAAGCGACAGGGCGGCGTTCGAGACGTGTCCAGTTTGCAGAATGCCATGAGAGGGAACGTTTGTACGTTCGACCACAACATGGCCGCTATTTCTAGTATGGTCGAGGGCAATTTAATGCCACGTCCGCCCACGATACTGGCGTCGTTGATTACAGTTACCTTTGTCGGGGTTGGAAAGCTGCCAAGAAACTGGATACGATCTACTTTTCGGGTACGCCGACAGGCTGTGCAGGAGGCGCTGCAATGGTTGAAGAAGAATAACGCAAAATATTATGGAACAATTGAAATCAGCGAAGACCGTCTACGAAAGTTGCCCGAGGATGATGTACCTGTGGAGATCAGCGCTGTTATCAGGCAATCCGAAGACATCGGCATTATTGAGCAGGAGAGTGAAGGTTACGTACCGCAGGATGATGATGACGGTACGCGCATTGTCGTCCGGACCGACGTGCCGATCTAATAGCATGTATGAAGGTAATGATGGCAGGCCCCATCCGCAGCTTTCCAACGGAGGTAACGCAGACACGGCTGGTGAGTGCAGACACAGGCCGAAGTACACTGCACTCACAGAAGTCAATGCAGACGTTGTGCCACTTCAAGTATCTGGTACGATTGACACAGAAATGGCCACCATTACTGCACGCGAGATGATGGCATGGGGTCTGAGTAACCTCTGGGAACAGGGGAAAGAGGGCGGTTACGCTGTCAGGCATGGGAATCAACCCGTTAGCGATTTCGGACGCCGTCGAGGAAGAACAGCAGACTCACCCGAGGATGATGACAGCAAACACAGCAATTTCTTCGAAAAGGCGTATCCATGTCTTTATCCATATGGCGAGGGAGGGATCGAAGGTCACCAACAGGTGCCCGTGGATTTTGTGGACCACGTCCGATGGAGTTTGCAGTACCACGATCGTCGTTTCCGGAAGCACGAAACATTTCCCTTTGTCTCTTTCGGGATACTGCAGAGGCGACAGGCCCTACGATCGGCGAGAGTGCAGATGCAGCGGAAGACATTTCTGCGAGATGCACGCACACTATCCACTATCACAGTCGAAAAAATGCAGCGTGCTCAAGAAGAGGAAGAAAACAACGTGCCGATATCAGATCCTGCCATACGTCTGCTACGTCAGCACTTGTATTCGACAGCAGGGCGCGTTGTCGGTACCGATCAGAGCCGAACTCAATTACGAAGTCAGATCTGGGCAACTAGTATCATGCTCAACCCACCGAGCCTCTGGATTACTGTCAACCCGTGTGATCTGCACGATCCCATTGCACAAGTATTTGCGGGTGCAGACATAGACATGGACAGCTTCGTCAGCACTCTGGGCCCAAGCAAAGAAGAACGCGCTTACAATATAGCTGGAGATCCGTATGCTGCGGCGAAATTCTTCCATTTCATGATCAAAACCATTATACAGACACTCTTCGGCATTACTGTCACGCCGCATCAGGTTTTGCGTAGACAAGGCGTCTTCGGGACTGTGAACGCGTACTTCGGTGTTGTAGAATCCCAAGGACGGGGGTCTCTGCACTTACATACCCTGATGTGGTTGAAGAATGCGCCGACAGTGGAGGAAATGGAGCGTCTCCTACACGAAAGTGAATTCCGGGAACGGGTGAAGACGTTCATCAAGGCAAATATTCGTGCCTACCTCCCTGGAATGGATAGCGTGGAGTCTGTGAGCCGAATTCCAAATGAAGTCGATGTGGCGTACTCCCGGCCTCCGGAGCCAGGATGTGAAGGATACGCTGAGGAACTGGCGATGTATGAGCGCCGTGTGGTCAGGGCCAAGCAACTTCACACGTGCGAGAGCAGAAGATGTCTTGTACCGGGCAAGAACGGAGGTCTTGTGTGCAAGAGATGTGCGCCTTTTACTTTAAGTGACGAAGACTTCATCACGGAGAGTGGTGAGTGGGGGATGAAAAGATTACATCCTTACTTCAACGCATGGGTACCCGCACTAGCGATCAATGCAAGATGCAACAACGACGTGAAGTTGTTGACGAACTCACGTGCCACTACGAACCTTACCTTCTACATCACGTCGTACCAAACCAAGAAACAAGGTAAAAACCACAACCTATCCGCAGTTTTGGCCAAGGGTCTCGCATACCACAATGAACGAACGACGTATCTGGATGACCTGCGCAACCAACAACGTCTTCTTCTGTTTCGTCTGGTACATACGATCAATAGAGAGCAAGAGCTGGCGGCGCCCATGGTAATGTCATATTTAATGGGGTGGGGGGACACGTACCGGTCACACCATTACACACCCATTTACTGGTCGTCGTTCACCACAGCATTATTATCGGTGTTCCCCGAGTTGAGGCAACCTTCAGGAAGGCAACAAGGGTATGCATCTCACTGACATGCATCGGACATTGGCTGACATTGCACGTGTAGGGTGGGCGAGCACACAAATCCGACGACACTCTCGGTTCCTGAGAGTAACGAGGGGTATGCATTTCACACACAACGAATGGATATTGGCTGACATTGCATATGTAGAGCGCATGACGACCGAAATGCGACCTCGCACACAGTTCGTGAGTGTAACGGGGGGGATGAGGTGAGTTAGCTTATAGGAAAAGTATCCTCATCTCAAACATGAGCAACAGGAGGCAGATACCAGCGATGTCGTGACCTTGGCCACTGATAACGACGGGAAGATCATACCGAAATGCCAGGTCACAGACTACATGTACCGGGGAGATGCGCTGGCAACAGAGAACATCATCAATTTTTTCGTCAACAGCTACGAAGTACAGAAAACCGTGACCGCTAAAGTACAGCACATGGATACCAGCCATCCCGTGCCGGATACCGCTACGTCGACCTCTGGAGCGAAACACGCAGGTGGACGGCCGCGTCACGAACGCGTTGAGTACCAACCCCCACATCCGCGTTCCAAGGAGAGAGAGAGGGTTATGCGACGTACCAACCACCACAACTTACCCAATTTTATAGGCCGGTATTTCCCACCGAGTGACGATCCGCAGCAACGAGATTTTTATTGCGCATCAATGTTGTTACTGTTAAAGCCGTGGCGGAACATAGGGAGAGATCTAAAGCACACTACGGAGTCATGGGAGGCGGCATTGGAGGCATATGTCAGTAATTCAAGCCCTGAGGTCGGACGCATTATATCCGGTATCCAGTACTTTCACCAATGTGAGAGGTCAGCCCAGGAGTATGAGACCATTGCGACGACTGTGCGGAGCTGCGGCGCAATCGAGGAGGAAGGGGAAGACGTGGAAGAGATCGAAGGACTGCCCATGGTTGCAGGACAACCGACGGCAATCACAGAGGAAGACGTTGCGGATGCTATCGCCAATCGGACCCCATGGGTGGAGGAAGTACACGGGCGACTCGCAGTCGAGGCCGCACGGTTTGCAGGCATCTTTCCTCGTGAGAATGAGCGCATTCCACCACAGTTAGTCTATTGTTTGCACTTATCCATCACCGCCGACAATGATTTTTGCAGAACAAATTTGACACACATGAGTGGGGTACGCAAGGCCGAAGGGGCAGACATGGCAAACCTGTTGCATTGGAAGGAACAGATGACGAGCGACGTACAACAGCAAAACGAAAATGTGGAGGCGGGCGTTTCAACTTCAACTGCCATGGTTCTCGAAGGAGACGTACGCGGTATGGACGACCTGCAAATGGACGGACGCGCACAGAAGGATGGCCGTGAGGAGAGGTCGGAAGCAGCGCTGACAGCGGTCGATCGGTCGATGCTAAACGATGGACAGACTCGGGCACTCGACATCGCTGCGTGGCATCTGGATCAAACGCTGTGTGGCCGTTCGCCGCCACCACTGCGCATGCTATTGCATGGTGAAGGCGGTACAGGCAAATCGAAGGTTATCCAGACGATCACGGAGTACTTCGTGTCCAGAGGGGCATCTCATCTGTTAATCAAAGCAGCGTATACCGGGGTGGCAGCGTCGCTGATCGATGGAAAGACCACTCACACCATTGGGATGATAACGCATGGAGAAGGCTCGGCACTGAGTGTGCAGACCAAAGGGAAACTGCAGCACTTTTGGCGTGACTACGAATACCTCATCATCGATGAGATGTCCATGATTGGGAAGACGTTCTTAGCGAAACTGTCGCGCAACATTGCCATTGGCAAAATGGTGGATGGAGGCGCAGTGTCTTCACTGTCATTCGGGGGCATAAATGTCATCATGTGTGGCGACTTTCATCAATTTCCCCCCGTCGCCGTCGGTCCGTCTGAAGCCTTGTACGTCGCTCCGAAACCGCAAAGGGACTCCACTCTCGCTCAACTGGGTCGTGCAGTATATGAAGAATTTGAGACGGTAGTTGTGCTGACAGAGCAGATGCGGGTTACGGATGGTGCATGGTTGGATTTTCTGAACCACCTTCGCCTAGGACGTGTTCAGGAGACGCACATCTCAATGCTGCGCACATTGGTGCTCACCAATCCTGATGTCCACCCACCCAATTTCACGGTTCAGCCATGGGAGGATGCCTCTCTCGTCACTCCGCGACATGGCGTACGTCAACAATGGAACAATGCGGCGTTGCGCAAGTATGCACAGCACAATGCGAGGGTGGTGTTCGTGTGCACCGCAGAAGACACCATCCGAGGAGAAGCCCTGACAGTGGAGGAACGGTATGCTTTTGCATGCCAAGGCCATGGGGGCAAGCAACAGGGCCGTCGGCGGAAGGGGAACTTGCCAGACACAGTTGAGGTTTGTATCGGTATGAAGGTGATGGTCACGCAGAATGTTGAAACGGATCTTGATATCACGAACGGGGCACGAGGAACGATCGTCGACATTCTTTTACACCCTGAAGAGCCTACACCAATACAGGTAGACGGGGTGGCACATCTCAAACATTTACCGCCTTTTATCCTGGTGAAACTGAACCGGACACGCACGTCCCAGCTACGAGGTCTGGAGGCATCGGTCATTCCTGTGGAACCGGTGACTAAAACGACAAGCATCCGTTACACGAGCATTGCAGGTGCAGCAGTGTCGAGACGTGTGCGACGGAAGCAATACCCCATGACAAGCGCATACGCGTTCACAGACTACCGCTCACAGGGGCAGACGCTCACCCATGTAGTCGTCGACATCGCGCGGCCACCGTCAGGAGGACTAAATCTTTTCAACTTATACGTGGCTCTGTCGAGAAGCTCGGGACGAGAAACGATCAGACTGTTAAGGGACTTCGATGAGAAGTTGTTCCTGTGTACGCACAGCACAGATCTTTTGGCGGAGGACGATCGCCTGCAGCAGTTGGACGAACAGACGCGGTCGTGGTGGGCACAGGTCATGCACATAAATTAACCTTGCATACGGAGTGGTGTGCGTTTTGTAACGTGGCGTACGTTTTGTAAGTTGTCGTACATTGGTAACGTGGCGTACATTTTGTAACATGTCGTAGATTGGTAGATTTTGTAACGTGGCGTACATTTTGTAACATGTCGTACATTGGTAGAGCAGAGGGGGCCGTGAGAAGAAAATCGGACCGGAAAGGGAAGGTCTTTCAGATGCAGGATGGTTCCCACGCAGTTATGGCCGAACAGAAACCTTGCAAGCAAGGTAATTCTAGCCACACGGAAATTTCCGCCACTCATACATTGGACCAACTACCTGGGACCGTGGAAGATGTACCCGCTATCAAGGTATCGGAGCACGTTCTCGATGGAGACCCTTACCCTATGGCAGATGTTGATACATCTATGGGTGAGTGTGTGCACGCCAGTTACAGGTGATCCTAATCGTGTCATAGATCTAAGAGCCCGCTCATTATATCCTTACGAGACTCAGAGGACGGAAGACGCAGGTACGTGCGTAGTCTCTCTAAAACCGAGGACGTTTACTGATGTATTGGGGAACAGCTTTAGTGAAAATGTGGTAATCGAGGCGCATGCTTCCAAGTCTGGCAGTGACTGGTGGTATGGGATGGGAGATCGGCCTTTTCCCGCAGACCTTTGTACAAGTAATCGACCTAGGTGTGTGCGGGATTTACTTTCATGGACTTCACACTTACACGGCATTTCAGTCAAAGCCACTGCCCTCCTCTCATGCGAGGGCTCGAGTCCCGAAGAGCCTTCGTTTACCGAGGGTAACGTTCTTACCATAGTCGACCTTTTGGAATCCGACTGGGGGAGAGCCGAGTGGGACGGTGTCGTCTACGCCATGCCAGCAGCGTACGTGGGGGTGTCAGAGGGGTAAGTTGCATTGTGTTTGCACGAAACGATCCCTTGAGTTCCTTCTCTTCCGCTGGGATGGATGTAGACTGAAATTGTCCTTTTCTTTTTTCTCTTCTTTGTCGCATACACGCATCGTTGCTTGTGTGACACCTTTCACCCCATGTGTCGACCAATTCCAATACCCACTGAAATTCCACATTTTCGACCCGCGGACCACTCTCGTGGTGACTATGATTGGTGCGGTTATATGCAGCTCAACTCAGCAGCATAATCGGTAGTTAACGGTGTGAGTTGCGACTGGACGGTGGCGAGGGGACAACGGGTCGACAGCACGCCTCAACTGTTAGGTGTTCCAATGATGCTCACGGCACTCCCCACAGCTCGCCGCTGAAGGCGCGCGAACTGGATCGTACACCGCAGATTTCTGGCGTCGTCGATGAAGATGATGACGACGATTACTACTCTCTAGACCCTGGGGATCCTCAATAACTCTATGACAGGTGAGAGTAGCCCGGCGTTTGAGACGTCATGGGTGAACCTACTGGACAGGACCGCGCTTTAGGGGATACCAGCTGTAGAAAGGAAACGGCAGGAAGCGATATTCGAGTACATTTCCACGGAGGCGGACTACGTGAGAGATTTGCAACTTATAGTAGAGGTAAGCCTGTACCGAACTGGATAATATCTGTTTTCATTGCCTTCGATACTCGAAGCTCTTCTATTCGCGACTGGTATACGGTTGGGGCTCTTCTGGATATGACTGATTTCCAGTTCACCCCAAATTCTCTAGGCATTGCTCTCTACTCTGGAGGACCGACAGCGTGCATGCAGACTATACGTAGATCAGGTGGGAGGCTTACTTGAAACACACATGCCTCACATGTGAGTGTATCTGGTGCGTGGTACAACAAAGCGACAGCGCAGGCTCTGACAAACTGATCGTGACTGTAGAACTATTGCGTCAACCAAGCCAATGCTGGGAAGGTGTTGCAATCGCCTAGGGACACTAGTCCGGAGTTGTCCGCTCAACCATAGGTTAGGTCGTTTATTTCTTGGTGGTCTGCCTCTTCACGGTGGCTATTCCCTCATAGTGCCTCCGGGAGGACCCCTCTGCCAGGAATCTTGACTTATCTAGTTACCTCCTAGTGCCGAGTGCGTCCCTCATCCTTTCGTAGAAGCATAATTCATTGACAACGAACGATTCGCAGTGCAGCGTTTAACTCGGTACCCGCTTCTCATCCGGCGAATTCTACAATACACCGAGCCACCCACTCCAACCCCTGATCTGTCTCTCTGGCATGTGCAGAGCGGATATTGGAAGAGTCAACGAGACGATACAAGACTGGGGGAGTCGGGAGAGGCTTGGTGAGGTGAGCGACGGGCTAAGGATAGGCAAGGAGTGAGTGTCATGTCTGCTTGTTCCATTTGGCTCCACCTCCGTATTAACATAAAACATGACTGACACCCTTTTTTCGTTTTAGTCTGCTTCCTAGTCGTCTGGATCTTACGCTACCGACTCCCCACCTCGGTCCTCACAAACTCTTGAAGGAAGGTGTACTGGTGAAAACAAAGAGTGGGCGTGAGCTACGTGTTCTACTCCGCAGCGATATCCTCCTACTTCTCAACGGGAGCGAGAGCGGAGGGTTATATCGTGAGGCAAGCCCCCAACATTATGACCCCCACCTGTTCGTATATACCTGACATCACTTCTAGCCCCTTCCTGTTCACGAACTCGAATTCACACTTCGCGAAGGTATGCCCATTCTGAGGATGCCTACATACGGATCCACCGTGCCTACCCGCGGGGCGGGGAGACCCTCGTACTCCGTGCTCCGAGCGTTCGTGAAGCACGTGCATGGACAGAAGTAATAGTATCCGCGGCTGCAAAGGCGAAACGGGGGATCAGGGTTGCGGCAAGTGATTTGCAGGATACGAAAGGTCGGATTCGGTCCTACCGCTATTGGTGTGGGGATGGGGCATGTCGCCAGTGGGGGATTTCCTCGTGCAAGTGCATGTGTTTGCAATGGGTGTCTCGGGGTGACTGCTGCCGGCTGATCTGCTCTGCCCGGACTTATTGTGGAGTAATGGGATATATGGACTTGCTATCGATCAGGGTTTATAATCCTCGTGTGGTCGTTTTTGGGGGCGAACTTGTATATTTAATTTTCTGTAGTTCAGACGATAAGGCCGGGGCTGCCTTTTACGTTTCGAGCTTCTAGTACGCTGGTGTGATCGACATACTATGTGTCGATGTTACGACTAACGCTCTGGTTCAATGAAAGAATTCCTTCCTTCTAGTGCCAACCAACTGTGCATGCACTGGACACGTATCATGACACGACATATCGCATGTACGGGTGTCAACATGGGTTCTTCACACCCGCACCTTCGATTAACGCTTGAACAACACTCCACCGCTCGTGAATGATTCAGGTGAGAGTGTCTATACCAAGCAGGACGCTTTGTGTCGGGTCCTTATCAGGCACGAGTCGCGTGTGTGCAAAGTCAATTAAGGAGAGTCAAAACGGGCGAGGTTCATCATCGTCTTCAGACTCTTCGTCTCCGCCCTCGTTTGTCGTTCCCTTCAAATGACTCGACGACGGGGCTCACCGCCACGACGTCGTCAACGATAAGGTGGCCGTTTTCATCTATTTCGACTGTTATTGTCCCTTCGTCTTCACCTTCGCCCTCGGCGGTCTTGTCGTTCAATATAGAAGCGTCCTCCGGTGTCCACGCACCCCTTTCTGCACTTGCTCTCATATATGGTGAGGATGCTCCCGCCCACGATACGCACTTCTGCTGTGGCAATTGCCACTCAAGTGATTCGGGTAGGCGCGTGAGCACAACGAGAAGGTTGGATGTCATCAGGCGCAGTTACAGCATCGCCTGACGGGGTACGCTTGATCGTAGCTGGGATGGAGGAGGCATGCAAAAGTGGGGAACTGGGATGCGGAAGGGAAAGAACCGCGCGATGCTATCTGGGAGTTGTTCCGGTTTGATTTTCTTACCGTATTTTTTTTCGGAGTAAGTCACTTGCGATATCTAGACAATTTCGTGAGCACAGACATAGACCTCAACGAGATGCATACCTGGAATCCCGTCAGACGCACGCCTGCGCTCCTTTTGCCGGCGGAGCGTCCTCATCATAGAGTACGGTTCCTAGCTTGACATCGAGAATGCATGGCTTGCGGAATCCACACGTGAGAATTTCGAGGACGATCGTAGTCGTCGTTCCGTGGGCTTGTAACGAAGGCAGGTGGAGCATGCGCTGCAGTCATATCAAGTAAATTTTCTACGAGGTGGTGGCCAAGCGACAGCACGCCTAGAAATTTAGGGATCCATGGCAAAAGCGGATTCAATCCTGACGCAGTCGCGGTGGCGGCGTCGATGTCTAGCGGTACGCCATCGCGGATGAGCCGATAGAATCCCAGTTCTCTAGGGAGGGACGGTTGGAGGAGTAACGAGCCTTCCTTCATTGTCTGTACGCCGGCATGCCCATCGACCTATGAGGAGAGCGGAGCTTCGTAGGGGGGAAAGTTCGTTTTCTTGTTGGGAGGGTCTCTTCAACACGAGCACCAACGAGTCCAAGTTCTTGCTAAAGTCTAATCAGATTGGTCTGTGCACTAGCCTTGTGGTGGGAACGTGCCCCGGCGCTCATCACGGTGACTTCGGTGTATTCACTCTTAATCTCGAATCCCAGCTACGAGCCCCCACTCGAAATACGAATCTTCCAATGGCCCACAAGCAGGCGAAGAGGTGTCGTTTCTTCGGTTCCCGAACTTCACGCAGCGCTACATCTAACCTTCCCTCGGTACCTCATATTTTTGTATCTTACACGCTATAGTATTTATCAATCAATTTCAGGGAGACTCACAAGGGCCATCTCGACCTTCAGCTGATGCCCCTTCGACTACAACGCCGGATAATGCTGATCGGAAGTTGCTGTCCAGGTTGGGGCACCTCTTCCATCGGTCGAACAACACTAGATCGGACCCTCTCGCGACAGAGACCACTGACAACAGTATTGGCGGTCAAGTCAAGGCTGCCCAGCAGGCAATGGATGATATGAACTCCATCCCACAGGCTCTCCAAACAACCATCGGTCTGGTTGGACAGGCTGATGCCGCGGTGACGAGCATTGAAAGCATCGAGGCGATCCTTCGTCCTCTCAAATTGTTCAACTCCTTCGTAACCGGTTTATCTAATGTAAGCACTTCAAGTTTCCGTCGCTTGCATGGTCTGATGGAGGAGCGCAGGTTCACCCATACGTCCAGTTTACGCTTGGGATTCTGGCTGCAGCTTCTCAAGTACGTGGCCTTCCGTCTCGTGTGCCGCCCACCCATTTGGTCCCCAACAGTTGCTCATCGATCAAGCCAACCTAGACAACGAGGTGTTCGGCCTCCTGAATACTGTCAAAGATCTCTACGAGTTTCTTATGGAAAAGGATACGTTGGAGAATATCGATAGCAGGAAAGAGACACTGCGCAAAATTTCACAAGAGATGAGTGCTGCGGCGCTGTTCGTCGTAAAATATTGCAAAAAACAGAACTTCCGTATGTGTCATGGCTACGGGCATCTGTTGTACTTCACTGCTCTAACGTATTACGTTTCAGTGGTACGAATGGGGGACCGCCTAGTTTCCGACCCGCAGGCCGTTGCCCGAGGCCACATTAAGAATCTGGGCGACCTAATGCAGCAATACCGAGATCGCACCATGCGGGACATACAGATCAACACGTTCCGTGTGCTCGAAGACATGCACCATGTGCGTGAAGACTTGAACCTGGAGGGCATGGCTTACGCCGACGGTGCGGGCCTTAACACGACCAAGAAATGCCTCGACGGTACGAGGAGAGAAATTTTGAAGGATATCACCCATTGGATTACCAGTCATGACGTGAACGCCCCTCGCGTTTTGTGGCTCCACGGACAGGCCGGAAGAGGAAAATCTGCCATTGCTCATACAATCGGATCACTGATCCAGGATATTGGAGCGCCTGGGGCCTGTTTCTGCTTTGCGCGTGACAGGCAGAGTGAACGGCGGGAGGAAAAGGTTTTGACTACCATTGCCCGTGACCTGGCGGATCGTGACCCTGCATTTCGACGAGCATTGTCGGATATCGTGTCAAATAACCTCGCGCTCAAGACCACACGCGATGTGGTGCAGCAGTGGCAACGATTCATTCTGGAGCCTCTGTCGAAGATCAGTGAAGAGATCGTTGGGAATGTGGTTGTGATCATCGATGCCTTGGACGAAAGTGGGCAGGACAAATCGAGGGCACATATCCTAGGCCTTCTGACATCTGCGGACGCTGTGGAGTTACCGAAAAATTTTCGAATTCTTATGACGTCCAGACCATTGCCTGACATCGTGCGTGCCATGGCAGCTGCACCCCATGTGAAGGCCACCTCGTTGGATGACATCCCCTGGGAGCTGGTGGAACGGGATATCAAGCTATTCGTTTCCAAGGGACTCGAGGGACTTCCCGGCATTGGAGTGGAAGAGGTCCAGAACATTGTCAACAAATCTGATGGACTGTTTGAATGGGCTCGTGTGGCCTGTGAGTTCATCAGGCCGAGTAAAGCTGGGGCGACTCCGAAAGAACACTACGATGATCTGATGGCTCTCGAGGCCGAAGAAGGTAGAACGCTCCTGGACACGACTTACCTGACGATCCTGGGGGATGGGATACCCCGGACGGGAACAGCTATCAAACGATATCGCTCTGTGATGTGCCAAGTTGTGATGACGCTCGAACCTATGCCTATGGCAGTGTTGAACTGTATGCGAGAAAAATATCCAAATGAGCAGGATCACTATGACATCAATCTCATCCTCGAGTTCATGTCACCAGTGCTTGGTGGGGTTGTGGACCGTTCCTCCCCTATACGGCCTCTCCATGCTTCCTTCTATGACTTCGTGATGGATCCGTCACGGAGTGGTGTCTATTCCATTGACATATCTGTATCTGATGCAAAAGACTTGGCCTATGCCACATTCCAGATTCTCTGTGATAACCTTCAGTTCAACATCTGTGGATTGGAAAGTTCATACCTGGCTAATGTGGAGGTCCCTGATTTGCAAGAAAGAATTAAGAAGAAAATTCCACACCACCTCTCCTACTCGTGCCAATTTTGGGGCCAGCATCTGGAGAAGACTGGAGTTGACTTGGAGCTTGCAGGGTGGGTGAGGGATATTGTTGGAAGTGAGAAACTTCTATTTTGGATGGAGATACTGAGCTTGCTTGGGAAGGTGGGAAAGGGGTTGAGTGTGCTTTCCTCTGTCAGAAGATGGCTGTTGGTGGGTAATGGATGCACTTCTGCATTTGATGGTACCTGACATGATATAGAGAGGGAACAGTGACTTTGGGGACACCTTGACATTGGCTGAAGATGGAATCAAATTCATTGAGAACTTCATCAGCTTGATGTTACACAGCACTCCACACCTTTATGTCTCTGCACTGCCCTTTGTTCCTTCAAACACACTGCTCTCATCAGTGGTCATGCCCAAACTGCATTGTTCAGCTAGAATCCATGTAGGTGGGTTGAAGGCTTGGCCACTTGTACAACTTCTCCTGCAGGGCCATACTGGGTTTGTCACTTCAGTTGGATTCTCCCCTGATGGGAAGAGGATTATCTCAGGCTCTTGGGATGACACTGTGAGGGTGTGGGATGTTGAGGGAGGTGTGCAGATTGGCAGCCCTCTTTGGGGCCATACTTGGCATGTCACTTCAGTTGGATTCTCCCCTGATGGAAAGAGGATTGTCTCAGGCTCTTGGGACAAGAGTGTGAGGGTGTGGGATGTTGAGGGAGGTGTGCAGATTGGCAGCCCTCTTCAGGGCCACACTTCTGCAGTCACTTCAGTTGGATTCTCTCATGATGGGAAGAAGATTGTCTCAGGCTCAGAGGACAAGAGTGTGAGGGTGTGGGATGTTGAGGAAGGTGGGCAGGTTGGCAGCCCTCTTGAGGGCCATACTCAGAGTGTCACTTCAGTTGGATTCTCCCCTGATGGGAAGAGGATTGTCTCAGGCTCAGAGGACAACACTGTGAGGGTGTGGGATGTTGAGGAAGGTGTGCAGGTTGGCAGCCCTCTTGAGGGCCATACTCAGAGTGTCACTTCAGTTGGATTCTCCCCTGATGGAAAGAGGATTGTCTCAGGCTCTTGGGACAACACTGTGAGGGTGTGGGATGTTGAGGGAGGTGTGCAGATTGGCAGCCCTCTTCAGGGCCATACTTGGCATGTCACTTCAGTTGGATTCTCCCCTGATGGGAAGAGGATTATCTCAGGCTCAAGGGACAACACTGTGAGGGTGTGGGATGTTGAGGGAGGTGTGCAGATTGGCAGCCCTCTTGAGGGCCATACATCTTGGGTCACTTCAGTTGGATTCTCCCCTGATGGGAAGAGAATTATCTCAGGCTCAAGGGACAACACTGTGAGGGTGTGGGATGTTGAGGGAGGTGTGCAGATTTGCAGCCCTCTTAATGGCCATACTTCTGCAGTCACTTCAGTTGGACTCTGCCCTGATGGGAAGAGGATTGTCTCAGGCTCACAGGACAACACTGTGAGGGTGTGGGATGGTGAGGGAGGTGAGCAGATTGGCAGCCCTCTTCAGGGCCACACTAGGCATGTCAATTCAGTTGGATTCTCTCCTGATGGGAAGAGGATTGTCTCAGGCTCAGATGACAAGAGTGTGAGGGTGTGGGATGTTAAGGGAGGTGTGCAGATTGGCAGCCCTCTTCAGGGCCATACATCTTGGGTCACTTCAGTTGGATTCTCCCCTGACGGGAAGAGGATTGTCTCAGGCTCAGAGGACAAGAGTGTGAGGGTGTGGGATGTTGAGGAAGGTGTGCAGGTTGGCAGCCCTCTTGAGGGCCATACTCAGAGTGTCACTTCAGTTGGATTCTCCCCTGATGGGAAGAGGATTGTCTCAGGCTCACAGGACAACACTGTGAGGGTGTGGGATGTTGAGGGAGGTGTGCAGGTTGGCAGCCCTCTTCAGGGCCATACTTGGCATGTCACTTCAGTTGGATTCTCCCCTGATGGGAAGAGGATTATCTCAGGCTCAAGGGACAACACTGTGAGGGTGTGGGATGTTGAGGGAGGTGTGCAGATTGGCAGCCCTCTTGAGGGCCATACATCTTGGGTCACTTCAGTTGGATTCTCCCCTGATGGAAAGAGAATTATCTCAGGCTCAAGGGACAACACTGTGAGGGTGTGGGATGTTGAGGGAGGTGTGCAGATTGGCAGCCCTCTTGAGGGCCATACATCTTGGGTCACTTCAGTTGGATTCTCCCCTGATGGGAAGAGGATTGTCTCAGGCTCTTGGGACAACACTGTGAGGGTGTGGGATGTTGACGGAGCTCTTCAGGGCCATACTGGGGGTGTCACTTCAGCTGCATCCTCCTGTGATGCAGAAAAGATTGCTTCTGCCTCTCAGGACAGAAATGTGGGCACCTGGGCTTCTCCAAGCTATCAGGATGGGATTACCCAGGAATTGGACTTGGTTGCATCCACTTCCTACAATGGATTTGCCACATCTAACCCTGCGGATGGTAAGTAATGTCCCTTATTTTCTTTGGTGATTTCATCCAGAACCTCTGTAGGTGTCAAGGGATATCACATTTGCTTTTCCCCACACTCCATCAGCAAACCAGCACTTTTGGCCTGTTGGCTTTCCAGACTCCCCAGACCTTTGACAGACCTCCCAGACCCTCCTGGACCCTCCAGGACCCCAGGTGCACAGCCACAGTGAGAACAAAAGTTGTAGCCCATGATCACAGGACCATGGGAATATGATTACCTCAGCAATATCTCCTTTTTGGGTGAGATATTTGCAAATTTGAGTTAAGGTCACAGATTGCCCAAAAATAGAAAGTGGCTGTACAGTGATGATGTCATAACAAAAGTTGTAGAGCTGGATCACAGGATCATGGGAATATGCTTATCTCATTGATATGCCCAAAAATGGGTGAGAAAAATGCAAAATACAAAAAAAATTGATGTCTTCAAAAAATTAATTTCAAATATATCATAATGAAAGTTGTAATGCCTGACTAGGGGTTCCCAGAGGTATGCTTATCTCATCCATATCTGCAAAAATGATTGAGATAGAGGCAAAATACAATTAGTGTAGTGTAGTGTACATTTTATTACCAAAAGTGTAGTGTTGTGGCGCATTTTTGATTACCTAATGAGAGTAGTCTTTTGATTAGCAAAAGTGTAGTAAAGTCCGCATTTTTGACTACCAAATAAGTGTAGTGTTGATTAGTAATTGATTAGCAGAGTGTTGTGTAGACTATTGATTAGCAAAAGTGTAGTAAACTCCGCTTTTTTGACTACCTAATGAGTGTAGTGTTTGATTAGTAAAGTGTAGTGTTTTGTAGTGTTTGATTAGCAAAGTGTAGTGTAGATGTGTATTACCAAAAGTGTAGTAAAGTCCGCTTTTTTGACTACCAAATAAGTGTAGTGTTGATTAGTGTTTTGATTACCAAAGTGTAGTTTAGATGTGTATTACCAAAAGTGTAGTAAAGTGCGCATTTTTGACTACCAAATAAGGGTAGTGTTGATTAGTGTTTGAGTAGCTAAATGTTGTGTACACTTTTGATTACCAAAAGTGTAGTAAAGTCCGCATTTTTGACTACCAAAAAGGTGTAGTGTTTTGTAGTGTTTGATTAGTAAAGTGTAGTGTACAATTGTATTACCAAAAGTGTAGTGATGTGGCGCATTTTTGACTACCAAATAAGTGTAGTGTTTTGTAGTGTTGATTAGCAAAATATTGTGTAGACTATTGATTACCAAAAGTGTAGTAAAGTCCGCATTTTTGACTACCAAAAAAGTGTAGTGTTTTGTAGTGTTTGATTAGCAAAGTGTAGTGTACATTTGTATTACCAAAAGTGTAGTGTTGTGGCGCTTTTTTGATTACCAATTAAGTGCACTGTTGATTAGTGTTTGATTAGCAAAGTGTAGTGTAGTCTATTCATTACCAAAAGTGTAGTGATGTGGCGCATTTTTGACTACCAAAAAAGTGTAGTGTTTTGTAGTGTTTGATTAGCCCAGTGTGATGTAGATGTGTATTACCAAAAGTGTAGTAAAGTCCGCTTTTTTGACTACCAAATAAGTGTAGTGTTTTGTAATGTTTGATTAGCAAAGTGTAGTGTAGATTTCTATTACCAAAAGTGTAGTGTTGATTAGTGTTTTGATTACCAAAGTGTAGTGTAGATGTGTATTACCAAAAGTGTAGTGTTGTGGCGCTTTTTTGATTACCAATTAAGTGTAGTGTTGACTAGTGTTTGAGTAGCTAAATGTTGTGTACACTTTTGATTACCAAAAGTGTAGTAAAAGTTCGCTTTTTTGACTACCAAATATTTGTAGTGGGACTAGGAAATGTACAGTAGTGTTGATTAGCAAAAAAGCGTAGTGATGATTAGGATTGTTGTGTAGTGGGCACAGCCACTAATGCCTCGAAATTTTGCAAAGTCACAAAAATACCCAAAAACGCGATATAGTGGACACCAAAACTCACGCCTTTCGCGCAAGCGGCCAAAGCCGACCAAACAAAGCCCAATTCCTACTATGGGGTAGTGTATGCTATTAGCCCACTACTACCACTTATTTACTTCATGAAATGGATAATACTATTAGACAAGTCTGGTGCTGGGTAGTGTTATTACCAAAAAAGCA
Source organism: Pisolithus albus (assembly GCA_024613165.1). Classification (NCBI taxonomy): domain Eukaryota; kingdom Fungi; phylum Basidiomycota; class Agaricomycetes; order Boletales; family Pisolithaceae; genus Pisolithus; species Pisolithus albus. The sequence goes on from JANFAB010000033.1 coordinate 144,033, forward strand.
TAGTAGTATTAGCAAAAAGCGTAGTAGTATTAGGAAAAAGCGTAGTAGTATTAGGAAAAAGCGTAGTAGTATTAGGAAAAAGTGTAGTAGTATTAGTAAACAGTGTAGTAGTATTAGGAAAAAGCGTAGTAGTATTAGTAAAAAGTGTAGTAGTATTAGTAAAAAGTGTAGTTGGTAGTTGTATTAGCAAAAAAGCGTAGTAGTATTAGGAAAGTGTAGTAGGTAGTGTTATTAGCAAAAAAGCGTAGTAGTATTAGGAAAGTGTAGTAGGTACTGTTATTAGCAAAAGTGTAGTACTATTAGGTTATCATGTAGTAGTACTTGAATTTGAATATATTACTACTTTTGACTTGATTTGTGTGATGGAGTGATAGTGAGTATTAACTTGAAAGTGTAGTAGTTGTATTAGCAAAAATTGGTAGTGGCATTAGTAAAAAAGCGTAGTAGTTGTATTAAGAAAAAATGGTAGTGGCATTAGCAAAAAAGCGTAGTGCCACTAGTAAAGAAGTGTAGTGGTGTGATTAGCAAAAGTTGGTAGTCCCATTAGCAAAAAAGCGTAGTACCCCACAAGGCCTGGGACAGTCTGTCTGACTCTGTCATTGGTCTGGGATGGTCTGGACCTATTCGGACAGTTAGGTACCTTGTTGGGACTCCTGGGAGACCCGGGGACCTGTCCTGGCCTGTCCAGATCCGGACAGCTCGGACAGCCAATGGGTTGGTTTGCTGATGTGTCCTCACATGCTCTTCCTAACAGTGACCAGCTAGTTCATGGGGTTGGGCTGAATGATTCTATGTTGATGCAACCTGCTAAGTTGCAACCTGATGGTTGGATCAGAGGTCCCAGGGGAGAATTACTGCTTTGGATCCCACCAGCATTAAGGAACCCATTTTACTCAATATGGACCACACGAGTCATTCCTAGAGGTTGTGTGGAGCTGGACTTGAGTCAGATGGTCCATGGAAGGGAATGGTGGAAATGTTTCAAGACAGCTGACTGACTTCAATACATGCTTTACTAGACATGTAATGCAAGTGAGAGGCACATGTGCAGTGTTTGTTCATACCCAGTGGAAACTCATGATATGCATACATAACTACTAGACCCATAGTGATACATATGTATAATGGTATGTATATAGTGACAATGACTAGTAGAATTCTCTCTGTGAAGATACATCAATTCTACTCACTGAATGTTTTCTGGACCACATTTGTTCATACACTGATGCAGTCAATTCAGTCCATACAAGCCACATGGCAGGGACACTACCTGGTTTGCCTCAGGTTATGCCATGGCTTGTGGGAATTCTGAGGATGCCTGGAGCCAGCCCAAGTCCTTGTGGAGTAGGGACTTGCATGTTAGTCCAACCACTTAAGTGCCAAGTTGATTTACTAGCCACCGGCGGCACTTCCCGAGTTTGTGTCCATGATGATGTCACGTTTTTTATGTATACTGGAATTAGGGTAGAGCATGTCGATCATATGAGACGAGCCTTTGTCGAGTAGCCTGATGGACTCGTTGATGAACGCAGCGGTCTGAGCGGAGGTTGGATGTATCTAAATGTAGTAACTTGGGTGCGCGAGGCCCACAACACGGGAACCCAAAGAGAATACACGAGTGCAGTCCACTTCGAGGGGCGCCACTGATCATGACATCTTGACACACAACGCAGGCCTTTCCTTTGCTATCAGACTCCGCCATCATGTTGAAGTGCATGCCGGCACGGTCAGTTTGCCTGGCGGCCTCCTGAGATATTACCCCCTTACATCGATTTTCACGACGGAACAGCCAGCACCATGCACACTGAGGAGTTTTGGTGACGCCCAGCGCCGATCTTCACTTTCGCAGAGAAAACAATAAATTTGGCCTGAGAGGGTTGCCACATCGAAGACCACCTCTGATAAGACGGGCGTCGGCGTCTACTAACATGTACGTCTGACCTGACGACACAACCCGGTTATTACATGGCACCGGACCCCCAAATTAAATCTCCTTTGAAACTGGTGCCTGGGATCTGCCAAGTGTGGAGTGAGGTCATTACTGTAACCCTGAGTTACATACTTGTGTCGGAAGTCGAAGGACGTTGTATCTGTGATACACAAAAAACCACGCAGACTCTGCGAGGGGGGCCATGTTGAATGCGATAGTGTTACTGCACACGCACGGGTGGAATCGGATTGGCAGGAGCGCTGTATGATGAAAATGTAAGTTGCCCCACCCGTTGCGAGATACAGCAATAATAGGGGGGAGGGGGAGCTCAGATAACGCAAACGCTCATATCTTGGCCACTTGGCACGTCGACACGCGGGGCCATCCAATCACAGCACCGTTATAAGACAAAAAACCTCATTCCACTATCTCTCGAGTCCTTTCTCTCTCTCTCTCGAGCAGCCATGCCCGAGCTCGCGGATGCTACCATCCATCTCTTTGGCCGCCTCACGAAGAGGGCTGAGGTCCAGGGCCAGGTACTTTTTCTGATTCCATCTACTTGGAGAGAACGCATGTTTACGACTTCGTCAATTTACAGGGCGGTCTTCTCAATGGCGAGGACCCAACCGCCTACAATACCTCTGACCCATTGCGGATATGGATCGTTCAAGTCGGTGAGGATGACTTCTCCTAGCAAAAAATCACCCATCATCTCCACTCACTGCTTCCCCTCTAGGTATTATCATCATGATGACACAGCTACTGTCTTTGGGCTTGCGAAAAATCAAACAGCCCAGAGTCATTTCTGAAATTCTTGGTGGTATTTTGCTTGGTACGTTGCATCCTTTCCGCATCTTGGAATGGGAGAAATAACATCAACCCCTTGTTTCACAGGTCCCACTGCCTTCGGGCGTATCCCAGGATTCACGAATCACATATTCCCCGCCGCATCCCTCCCCTACCTCACCCTTGTCGCTAACATCGGATTGTGTCTCTTCCTCTTCATCATCGGACTCGAAATAGATGCCAGCATCATACGACGCAACGCCCGTCTCTCCGTAGTGGTATCCCTCGCCGGTATCCTCCTCCCCTTTGGCATTGGCGCGGCGATATCCCACCCCCTATACAAGCAATTCATCGACCCATCAGTTCACTATCCATACTTTATGCTCTTCGTCGGCGTGACTTACGCCATCACAGCCTTCCCTGTCCTCTGTCGTATTCTGACGGAGCTGCAGCTGCTCGACACTACCGTCGGCCTTATCGTTCTTTCTGCAGGTGTCGCCAACGACGTCATCGCTTGGACATTGCTTGCCCTTAGCGTCTCCCTCGTCAATGCAACCTCGGGACTCACCGCTTTGTGGACGTTCCTCGTTTGTGTTGCTTTTGCGCTGCTTCTGCTCTTTCCTGTGAAGAGGGTCATGCTGTGGCTCGCGCGCAAGACGGGAAGCACGGTGAACGGGCCTACCATGTTTTACATGACGGTGGTCATGCTTCTTGTGTGGGCGAGCTCTTTCTTCACCGATATCGTCGGCGTGAATGCTATATTCGGTGAGTGCTCAAGTCATACATGCTGACTCCAATGATTGGACCGGCATCTAATGTTCTTGTTTAAGGCGCCTTTCTGGTCGGCGTCATCATTCCGAGAGAGGGCGGCCTTGCTATTGCTCTTACGGAAAAGCTGGAGGATATGGTTGCTATCATCTTCTTGCCCTTGGTTGGTGTCCTCAATATTACTTCGCGGTCGACAATGTCTCACCTTTTCCACAGTACTTTACTCTTTCCGGTCTGAAGACCGACTTGGGACTGCTCAACGACGGTAAGGAAGAATTAGTGGTGCCTGGGAGGATTTCGTGTCTGATGTTCTTCTCAGGTCCCGCGTGGGGATTCATGTTCGTCCTCGCCACCCTCGACTTCACCGGCAAGTTTACCTCGTGCACGCTTTCATCGCGGTACTTGGGATTCTCTTGGAGAGAATCTAGTACCGTCGGTGGACTCATGAGTTGTAAAGGGTACGCGAGCAGCGTTGATACCTTCTGCTTGACTTGACCCCCCAACTCAGTCTCGTCGAGTTGATCGTGCTCAATGTGGGGCTGTCGGCTGGCATCCTTAATCAAAGGGTCTTCTCGATGTTCGTTCTCGATGCATTGATACTCACGTTTTTGACGACACCGATCGTCAACCTGCTCTACCCACCGGAACGTCGAACTCGACCAGGTGATGTACGGGCTACGGAGACGGAGACACCGCCAGATGAAGATGCCAAAGTGGTAGACGATGATCAAGTTTCCCTGGTCGCTCCCGGCAGTCACCCGTTCCGCCGCCGGTTCGCTGTTGTTCTTGATACCTTTGACCACATGCCTGGCATCATGGCACTCACACGGCTCGCTCTCCCGCCTGCTTATGATGACTCCAGTGTTCCGTCTATTAGGCACCCCGGGTACCACATAGATGCACTTCGACTGATCGAGCTGTCGGAACGTACGTCTGCAGTTATGAGGTCATCCGTCGCCGACAAGCTCATATCCACGGACCCGCTGTTGAGCGTGTTCAAGATGTTTGGGGAGGAGAGCGATATACCGGTATCGACGAGTTTGGCTGTCGTGCCTTACGATGAGATGGCTGCTTCGGTCGCCGATCATGCAAGGAGAAAAGCTTCACAGCTTCTCCTCGTCCCATGGCTAGCGCCAACTTCTGCCGGGGACGCCGCAGACCACGACACTCCCCCTGGAACCAAAGCAGAAAGCAGTAATCCTTTCGAGACCCTTTTCGGCAGCGGTTCGAATGCGAGCAAGTCCGCTGCTGCTTTACGGTCACAGTTCATCCGGGGCGTGTTGTCGCAGAGTAAGACGGACGTTGCCATTTTCGTCGACACTGGTGATAGGGCTGGGACGCGGGGACCACAACATATCATTTGCCCATTCTTTGGTGGACCCGACGATCGGCTTGCGTTAGATTTCGTGGTACAACTATGTGCGAACCCGAGGATCAGTGCGACTATTGTGAAGGCGACTGTGGGCCCGGTCGACGTAGCGGCGTTGCATAAGCCAGCAGAGGCTGTCTTAGATGATGGGCATCCGGTGGCGTCTGTGAGTACTATGGAAGCTCTGTGGCCTGAATGATAGTGGTTAACGGTCGTGGAGATCGTCGGTTTACAGGACTCTATATACCCACAGCAGAATACTCAGCTAAGGTTGCAGTCAGACACTGCAGACAACGTCGTGTGGGCTCGGTATACCAACACGGAGAAATCCACCGCCGGCACTCCTCTCCAAACCGCGCTCTCACGAATCACATTCGAAGAGTTGACGACGCCGGTACCGCTACAAGCGCTCATACAGCGCGTACACGAGTTCCGCGAGGTACACAGACGCGTGTTGGTGGTGACGGGTCGGTCGCGCCAAACGACGAGTCGATGCGAGGAAGTGAAGATGGTGGCGGAGAAGTATGGGTATGCGAGTGGAGGGAGCTTTGAGCTGGTGAGGAAGACGGTGGGTGATGTTGGGTGTGCGTTGTTGGTGTCGGGTGCGCCGAATGCGATGGTGGTCATGCAGGCGGGGGTGACGTCTATGAGTGAGGTGTAATATATTCGATGCACGGACTGGGCGAGATGATATCTGTTGTATGTACATTACTGAGCTTGATTCGGGCGGAAACACCGGACCGTTGCCACCGCACAACCAAATTCGAAATACGTCGCCGGATGTGTCCTTTCCGAAACTAATTGAATCTTGCAAAATACATAACGAAATGAAACTGGTTCCGCTCAATTTTCGCTTTCGGCTCATCGAAGAACTTTTTCATTCAGCCCGTCTTTCTCCTCGAATCGTTACTAGTGGCAGAGTCTGCTGACCATCAGCGAAGCTATACCGTCTGGCGAGCTATCAACACAGGTTTCAAGGAAATAGTGTGTCTGTTACTCTACCAAGGAGTGCGACGAGCGAGCGCAAGGGTTGATTCTACGGAGGTTCCCTCGGGTGATCCACCATGAGCGTTGTAATACGACGACTCTTCTCGCGACGGACTCTGGCTTATGCTGGCGCTACGACACTTGGTGTCGTAGGTGGGGGCTACTACTACCTCAATTCAGGTCCTCCCTACCCCGCCTCCGTACTGGAGACGCGTCGGCCACCTCCACCATGGACACCACCTTCTCGGCAGGCCATGCTAGATGCTCTCGAGAACAGCGGAACTCATCCCGACTCGGACCAGTTCGATCTCTTGATTGTCGGAGGTGGGGCCACTGGTGCCGGTGTAGCAGTCGATGCGGCAAGTCGAGGTCTCAGAGTTGCCTTGGTAGAAAGAGGCGATTTCAGCTCTGGTAAGCAACGCAGGGTCAAAAAACGGAATGTCCGCGCGTATATGTATGTATATGACGTCCCCAAGGTACATCTTCTAAATCGACCAAGTTGGTCCACGGTGGTGTTCGTTACCTCCAGAAGGCCGTGATGGAACTCGACTACGAGCAATACAAACTCGTATGTGAAGCGCTTCACGAACGCAAGATATTCCTCCACACTGCACCTTACCTGTCACACATGCTTCCCATCATGCTACCCATCTACAAGTGCGCCCTTCCGTTTCTTTTGTTCCCCTTTTTGGAAAATCACATGCGGGATTTGGCTGAGGCATGATGTGTTGTTGCTGTTGTAGGTACTGGCAGGTGCCGTACTATTGGGCAGGATGCAAGTTGTATGATTTACTCGCCGGGAAGGAAAACATGGAGAGTTCCTATTTGATGTCCAAGGGAAAGGCTTTAGAGATATTCCCAATGTTGAAGAGGGAGGGCTTGGTCGGTGCCGTCGTATATTACGACGGTAAGTCTTCATTTTAAAGCTCGTTAACTGAAAACGACGACACACTCGCGCAACCTAGGCCAACACAACGATGCTCGTATGAACGTAGCATTGATCATGACTGCTGTCAAACTCGGGGCAACTGTTGCCAATTATTGTAGCGTTACCGATCTGCACAAGAACGCAGATGGTAAACTCATTGGTGCCAAAGTTCGGGATCAGCTCACGGGTCGAGAGTTCGACGTTCGTGCCAAGGTCAGGTTTTGAAGCAACGGACCTGCAAAAAGTAACAAGTGTTGAAACTCCTTGCTTACCAGGGAATCATCAACGCAACTGGGCCGTATGCAGACACCCTCCTCAAACTCAATTCTCCCGATCACAAACCCATCGTTCGTCCGTCCTCTGGCATTCACATCACTCTTCCGGCCTACTACGCACCATCGCAAATGGGTTTGTTGGACCCTGCGACTTCCGATGGTCGCGTCATTTTCTTCTTGCCATGGGAGGGCGGCGTCGTTGCTGGTACAACCGATACTCCCACCAAAGTGAATGCAGAAAACGAAGAAGTCACCGCTAACGAAGACGAGGTAAACTGGGTATTGGATGAAGTGCGCAGGTATCTATCTCGCGATATCCGTGTGCGGCGCGGGGACGTCTTGAGCGCATGGGCGGGTCTGCGGCCGCTGATCGCTGCTAGGAGTGAGGGTGGTACGGAAGGGTTGGTCAGGAATCATTTAGTGAGAGTCGAGAAGTCGGGTCTTGTGACAATAGCTGGAGGGAAGTGGACGACGTACCGCGCGATGGCAGAAGATGCGGTCGATACGGCTATAGAGGTATTCGGATTGCAGGATAAGGTGAATGGTCCATGCCGTACGGAGGAGCTGAGGCTTGTCGGTAGCGATGGATGGAGCCCGACCGTGTTCATCGGACTGATTCAGAGGGCGAGTGACGCGATACTCCAGCTTGTGCGCGGGAGCTTACCTTGTTTCTTAGTTTGGCTTGGACACGGATGTCGCGACGCAACTGTCGGATAACTATGGCGATCGAGCATGGACTGTATGTGCCCTCGCCCAACCCACGGGTGAGCAATGGCCATTACATGGCGTTCTCCTTAGTCCCAACTATCCCTGTAAGTCCCCAACGTCAATATCCACCCGCACCTTTCTGACTTGCCGTTAACGCAGACCTGGAGGCAGAGGTTCTGTATGCGACACGACATGAATATGCGTGTACGGCCGTCGACGTCCTTGCCCGGCGCACTCGTCTCGCATTTGTCAATGCTCAAGCTGCACTTTCTGCCCTCCCACGCGTCATCGAAATCATGAGTGAGGAACTCGGATGGGATCGCGGGCGTCAACGGCAAGAGTTCGAACGCGGCGTAAAGTTCTTACAAAGCATGGGTCTCCCGCCGAATATCACTAACAACAATGAAGGCAATGACACTATGAGCTGGATTAGATGGGCCAAGCATGGGTTTTGGTGTATCATCGGAATGCATCCGAAGGTTGTCCCAACCATTCAGACAGTCAAGGGTATTCCGCAGCAGTATAGCCGTGCCAAGTTCGAGCCGGGCGAGATCGAATCGTTGAGGGACGTTTTTGACCGATACGCCGTAGTAGCCGATGAGAGTACTGGATTGCCGGAGGGATCCTTAGTGGACGACGACAAACGGTTGAGAAAGGACCGAATCAAGGATGTGCTAAGGGAATTTGCGAAGGAACGACCAGGGTCTGGATATGAGAGATTCAGGGATGCGGATTATAGGTATGTTCTTACGGAGACGGGACTCGAGGACCGCGAAGACGTCGGCTTTGACGAGTTCGTCGAGGTGAGTTTGGTCCGCGTTGCGACCCCTCGTGCAGAAGCTGATTGACTTTTGGCCTCTCCTAAAAAAAAAAAAGGTTTGTGAGAATTTGAAGGATGTTTCCCTCATCCCTGTAGCCACTAGAAAAGTCAAGGTCGAGCGCAGAGGAATTCCAGTAGAGAAGAGTGGTGGTGGTGTTTAGGTAGGACCCGCTTAAATTCCGCCTATCGTTCTTCTGACCTACAGGGCGTAACACCACCTGTTGCAGATACTCATGTCGGGCGATGGAATCAGAATAATCAAAAGTCGTGAAGATAAGTAAGCTGCACGATAGTGTCCGTAGTCATAGCTGTTCCCGTGTACGCGTCGTTAAAGTTCTACGTGAGGTGTCACATCTAGAGTCTAGCCATAGTTGTCCGTGTTGCATCATATTGGTCGACGAGCTGCCTTCTCAGTACTTTTCCCGTGGATGACTTGGGTATCTGTGACAATGAAATGTTTTAGCCGAACCTGCCCCATTCATGATGCGCAGCTTCAGACACCAACCTCGTTAATGACTGCAATCCCTCCCCTTAGCCATTTATACCGGCTAAGGCAAGCCTGTACCCAAGCCTCTATTCGTTGGACAGCTCGTGCACTGCCGAGTGCCTTACCCTGCGATGACAAAACGATCCAAGCCCTAGGGACACGCTCATCCAAAGTGCGACCACCGCTGACACCCGCAACGGTGACGTCATCGACTAACTTGTCCGGGTGACCGAGAATCGTATTCTCAATCTCCATCGGTGACACCTGCATCCCCGACACCTTGAGCGTATCCTTAAATGCCAGTTTAGTCCGACGGTTCGACAATATGAGACAACATCGCTCACCTTTGCCCTGTCTTCGAAACTACAAAAAGGTGACGCAAGCGCTCAGCGAACCTGTATCACGATACGACGAGTGGAAAAAACACATACTAGAGAACACCATCCGCGTCTATGCGTATTCGATCCCCCGTGCGGAGCCATCCATCTTCGAACGCTGCCTTAGTGGCAGCCTCGTCCTTCCAGTACCCTGGCGAGATGCAATCTCCTCGAACATGCAGTTCCCCCGCTTCATTGATGTCTGCCAACGTCCCATCATCGCGTACTATACGTGCTTCCATACCGGGTAATAATAGCCCTGCTGATCCAGGTACGTCTTTAGCGCGTCCCCCTAGGATTCCTGGTACCGGCTTCCGGGAAATTGCGAGGGTCTGACACGTTGGCGAATTTTTAGTTCCAGGGCTGAAACGAGCATTGCGAACGCCACTTACGCACTCAGACATGCCATAACCTAACCGGAAATGGAAACGAGTATAAACACCTGCTCGTGATGGCTAGTTCAAAGAAGAAACTCACCTTCCCCTACTCTGTGCACACCGGGGAACCGCGACTGCAAGCGTTCCGCTAGGTGAACAGGGAGATATGCAGCACCGCATTGTATCACTTGGATGGTGCTAACGTCGACAGCGTCGAATCGAGGGTGATGGACCAGCTGATAGACCAACGAGGGAACAAGGTAGAGGCTCGTCACGCGGTATCTGCATGGAAGGTGGTAAGTATGGGGATTGGGTTAACACAGGATTGGGGGGTTTACGAGAGTACCAACTTAGGGATCGCGTCTAGGAATGTTTCGGCACTCCACTTCGAGAGGAAAAGTACGGTTATAGGTTCAGAAAAGCACCGGAAGGTTGCGACGTTAAGACCGTATGCGTGGTGGATTGGTAGAACGTTGAATAGGACTTGCATCCCTCCCGGGCCGTTCCATTTCTGCCGCTTTAATATCGCATTTTTAATAATTAAGTAAACGATCATAACGGTCCCGTATGGGAAGCAACCTACTTCTTGGACCTTGGCCGTCTCTTGAGCCATAACTACATATTGATAGAGCGAAGCAAGCAAGTTACCGTGGGTGATCATCACCGCTAGAATGACGGAAATGGATAAGAACTGTGCCAGTGGTAGGAGGACGTCCATTGCTTTTGGCACTGCTCACCCTTCGGTAGGCCAGTCGTCCCACTTGAAAAAATCAAGTAGGCTAGAGTATCGTTTTGTGCCGGCTTTATCGGCAAGCGGGGCATACCCTTCAGCCGCACCCGGTCGACGAGTGAAGAGTAGCTTATATGACCTTCTATTTCGCCTTCCAGTATGTATATCCGATCGTCCGGAAGACCGGAGACGTGAGCTAGGTGCACGAGACTGGGACTGACGAACAAGCGGGTTACCCCTGAGAGCTTTGTAGCGTACTGAAACTCGAATAGGGTGGAGTAACATGAAAAGGTGGCGAATGGCACTGTGATTGCCAGCAGAGAGTGTACCAAGGCCACATAATCCTAGAAGGGCAGTCAGCCCTGCCATGAACGATATCGGTGGAACGTCATACAAGGCAATTCTCGCTGAGGATGCCGACGATTTCCTCGTTTTCCCGCAGAATACCAAGACCACCGTGCTCGGAGCTAGTTCCGAGGGCAGTCGCGCCATCACGAACCCGTTCAAGGAATTCTTTGAATGAACGCTGTTGACCCGTAAGGATGTCGACCTGGAAAGTGAAATCAGGCCATGATCTTTGGTCTTGCCGGTCGAGCAGAAAGTGGTGGACGTTCTGCTCGGGGATTTGGGGTAAAGGGGGGAACAGGGACTTGTGATACATGGCGTTTTTAATCCACCAGTATATAAAAGTTAAACCGATAACAGCACTTGGTATCGTGAGCGGCTGGTTGGATTCTGTAATTTGACTGCCCGCTTTAATAGACCCCCCGCGGCTAACTGACTCCGGGGAACGGGAGACCAGTTAGCTCCCGTATAGCCGGTTGATGGGAAGTTTTAATATTCAGCTGACAGTGTCGATGCGATATTGCAATGTGCGTCCAGCATGTCCAAATTTCGGAAAGCCTGGTTAGCCTCAGGCTTGCCTCGATGGCTTACGCTAAATGGACGCTAGCACGTTCTAGCGACGAATCCGACTAGACTCAACTAGGCCCACAAGCCGTTTCGCATGGAATTTTCTGATCGTCCAGGCTGTGAAAAAGATCAACTGGACCGGACAACTTTTAGTTGCCGACGGTGCCACGCAGCGGGAGCAATTGACGAACGAAAAGCAAACCGCATAATCGGACAGTTTGTCTCCTCTTCCATCGTTCAGCCAAGGCCTGCGGCGGACGAGAGTCGGTAATGCGCAGAAGTTCCAGGTTGCAATGGACCCGGCAATGGGTCAAGAATTATCCGTCCATTTTTCTGGATGGAACATGGCAGCATCAAACAGCCGGCTTGGCCTGATGGGCGGGCCATGGTTCAGCCAACTGATGGAGTCCGACTTTGCAAAGAAGCGTGATCAGGCGCACAGTCCCTTTTTTTTGGCCTCCTGGTCGGGATCCCACGAAGATCGTCTATCACTGCGCGTTCGACTAGGACCTTTTGGGAATCGGATCAGTCCAACGTCCGGGTTCTCGGTACTCCCGGGTTCGTCGTAATCACGCCAACGACTACGTTGCCTGCTAGTGTGCCGATTCCGCGAGGTCTGTGGCTTGCTCACTTTATCCACTAACCTCGTTTTACGGGCTGACGTGTACCCCTCCGAAGTACCTTGCATCCGGCACAAACCGGAATCCGCTTTTTCAGGACTAGACCAGTGTTTTTTCAGCCGTTACCTTCATGGCCCTACTTATCTACTTATCTTATCAATCCGAGGCAGACCTCGCCACCGGCACACGGGAGAAGCGTCTGGCGACCTTACTCGTTCGGCGTCATGGATCATGAAAACCAGTAGTGCCCCTGCCTCTCGGCCTCCGAGTCTTTGTTACGTGCCACATCAAGGCGTTGCGAGAAAACCTACTCCTCTTCACAACTTATTGCCTAGACGGCGACTTGCTTCGCCTGCTCGCATTTACCTAACGTTGTCTGCATTTTCGGTGCGTGCTGTATGCCATCTCAGAACCCAGAACCCTACTTCATACAACACCTCCGCGCGTCACTCTATATGACATCATATCGTCGACGGATCAATGTATAAGGCGTGCCAACAGGAACGACCTGTGGGCTGAGTTGAGTACCTAACCCTTCCCCAACCCTGGATAAACCCCGTCAATGTGGTGCAGTCTTGATGCAATGCGATGTCGCACCACATACGCAAGGTTTGTGTGATCCCAGCATCAAACTTGAGACGCGCATGAAAACTCCACAGCACGCACAAAACTGGCCAAGGCTCGCATGCCCTTCCTCGCCTGAGCTGAACCGATACAGGTTAGCGATTCTGCTTGCTGTGTTATGACCACACGGTCCAGGCACGGTTTAGGTATATGATTCATAACTGAATACATATTGGGAGATGGAGCTGCAACACTGGTAGCGCTCGACATTTCGTCGGGTCCGTCCTTCCAATACCTATTCCGGACAACTGATACAGCAGGTAGCATGTGATGCAGGATTGCTATGCAACTGGTATGTATAATACATCTGATGACCATGGAGTTCTGGCATGATTAACTGCTGATATATAGACACAACAGATGCTGATATCGGAAGAGCTAGATACGATGGATACATACAGAGCACAGGGAAGAGACCATGAAATGATAAGGAAAAGATGCCAATCACTATTTTTGACCAGGTAGATCGAAAGTAACCCGCCCTTTTGAGGAATCGTCCTCATCTGCGGGTGATTCCGTGACCTGCGAGTTCCCTTGGTTCCATTGATCATTTTGTGCCGAGAAACTGCGAGGAGTAATAGTCCCAGATCTGGTCCCTTCATCAGCGAATCGCACCGAACGCGCAGGCGACACTTCGCGTGAAATCTGGTCCGTCCTTAGCGACTGTAATCGTCGATGCTTGAGGGACCGGCGGACAGAGGGGTCGGCGGTTGGACGCTCGGAGCGAACGCTACGCCCACGGTGATCTTCTTCCTGACTCTGGTCTGCTCTCACAGCAGGCGCTGAATCTGGATCCGGCTCTGCTGGCTGTTTGGCAGGCCCTTCGGTGGTAGACGCGATGGAAGGGTGTCGACGACTCCTCCCACCTAACCTTGTTCGCCTACTTCCTGTGTGCTTGAGGGCTGCTTTGACGTCGCCAGATCGGGGGCGTTTTCTGCGGTCTTTTGCAGCTGAACCAACTTCTGCGTCGCCATCACTCCTGTCTGATAGCCACTCTTCTTCATCACCATCTGCGCCTTCCGCGGATGGTGTCATGCCCATAACCCGCTCTTCCACACCTCGGGCATCGCTTTTTATAGTTCCACCAATTTCTTTCAACTCACCCTGGACGTATTCAGCAGCACGTCGAAGCTCCTGGAGGTAGTTACGCGCTGACTGCATTACAGTGTGCTTTGGACCCCTGAAGAACGAGGAAACGTTCTCTTGTTGGGTATCATAAGCATTGCGGACAACTTCGATCTCGACCTGGGTGGAGGCGTGTTGATTCAATATGAGCATAGCCAAATTTGTGAGATCCACCAACCTCTTGCCCAGGTCCACGACGCCTTTCGATAACTTTATGCGGACCTTCTCTCCATTCCAACTCCGTCTCTGAGCCATCAGGCGGATTCTCCTTCCCAAATTCTTCTCCCGTCAGCGTTCTACTCGGCGAAACCCCGCCTTCCTCGACGATCTCTGCAGGTCTCGTATCTGTGACGGTCGGAGGAACAGCCGTGATAACACTCGTTCGCTTGCTTATCGTTCCGGAGCTCTCTGTAGGAGCTCCAGCTTCGCCTTTCTCCATCTCGCTGATGTGATCCCGGTTGATAACGATATCCTCTGGGCGGGACACCATTCTGGCTTGCATCGCCCAATCAGGAGCTGTCGCGTGACGAGATAACGTCCGCGACGATACAGAATGGACACGACGACCGAGGGAAAAGAAGGGAATCGATAGACCATGGGTAGCTACGCTGCAAAGGACCATGAAGGAGACGATGGGTTGAATCGTGAGTGCCAGGAACTCGGTTTGATTAGCTGGTGGGTAATTTGGTTTGGGTAGAGATTCGACGGCTAGGGTGGAAATGTATACGGCTCCTGAACGGCGACGTGAATATCATTTCGACTCCAGTGATTACTATGGCGCAACTCACCGATACCTATGGGGCCAAAATGGCCACTGAAGACAGCCTCTCGGATAGTCTTTACGTCGGGTATGAACTTGTACAACATAATCATGATGGGGAGCCTCCTCAGTAGCAATATCAAGATGGCGATCACGATGAGTCGCCACACGCTCAGTTTCAACGTTGCGTTGGTGAAGCTATCGAAGGGCATCCATGCACCGACGTACACGAAGGCAGCGACGTTGAAGAGTAGATCGATGACGGAACTGAACACTGATTCGGCCGTCTGCTTATTGAAGAATCCGTCCCATGCAAAGGCAGTACCGCAGCAAAATGCCGCCAACAGGTCGTCCGACCCCAGCATTGTCATGATGCCGATGGTCAGAAACGCAAGAGAGACGTACTGAGCGACATACGACTGCCGGTCGATCAAGTCGTTACGTTCACAAAATTTCATGAGGTGACGGAAACCAAAACCAATGAGCGATCCGAATATCACACTCAGCAAGATTTGGTCTGTAAGAAGTGTGGGTGTCAGGCCAGGCACAGAGAGAAGAGGGAGCATGGCGACCTACAGAGCCATAAAAAGAGGAACCAGTCCCGTACTGCGACTCCCGGAGTGGCATCCAAAATAAGATATAATGATATGAACAGGAAAGGGTAAGCCGCGCCGTCGTTGCAACCGCTCTCAGCAGCTAAGAGATGTCGAAGATGTGCGGGCACATGCTTGTCGGCATACTTTCCACCAACGACAGCAGCGGCCAAAATTGGATCAGTGGGCGTCAGACATGCCGCTACGGCGAGGCTGGACAAGAAGCTCATGCCGGGAATGAACGCGTAAATCAATCCTGCGGATACAAACCACCCCTAATCCATATTGAGTAAGTGAAGACGGAGGTTAAGTAGATGCCACGAGCTCACCCAAGTCATCACCGGGAAAAGCAGAAAGAACAGACTTTTCCAATGACGTGCCATATACGCTTTCGGGAGCTCGACACCAATAGCGAATACGCCGATGGCCAAGACGACTCTCGTGAACTCCAGAGTGATAGTGTTGGACACGGCTCCGTCGTGGCCTGCCCAGGTGCGAGGATCGATAAGATTGGCGCCATACGGACCTATGATATGGGAATGGCAGGTAAGTGGAACTGAGGCTGTGTGCATGCGAAATGGAACAGACCAATGATGACGCCGAAAAGAAATGCCCAGCACGCTTCGCCAATATACAACTAGATGACAATGAGCAAATTTCACAGAGACACGTGAACTTCAAGCACACCTTCTCTCGAATGAACAACGAGAACATCCCAAACTGAATATACAATTCTCGATCATTGTTACCCTGGATGGGAGAAGAGAAGCTTACCATGACGACAAAGCCACCTAGACATGCATAGATAATATGGGGGCTCGTTATGCTGAGCTACATTGGCGACGAACGTAAGACGGTGAATGACCGACGCGGGACGGAGCACACGACTCACCGGGTGGAAAATCATGGTATTTATGAATGAGCCACGGGGAGAGCGAGGGTGGCGTGCTTGACGTTCGGGTCGTGATCGTTATCAGGCCAAAGCGTTAGCACCGTGAGCGGGGAGCTAGCTTGTGGTCGTCGTCGTCGTCGTGGTTGGGGGTTGACGGAGTACCAGCGAGATATGTAATCGAGCTTAAATCCAAGCCAGGCACCCTGCGCACTGAAATGTGAAATTGCAGAATAAGCGAACCTGTTACTCGTCAATTATGTCAGCACGTGAGCAACTTCGGGATCGCAAAGTGCCCAAAAACGCAGAGTTCCTTGTTCTCTTGCTCGAGTTTTCTGAGGGAGAAACCTCGCAGAAAGACCGCTGGTGACTTGGCAGGGTCACAACTGGTTCCCTGGAAAGGAATCAAACAGAATGAGGGTGGATATGTACCGGGTTATTCCAAGTGCTATAGCTTTTGATTATATTTGGGAGGGTCGGCTTATCGTACGTCTGGAGCGAGGACTCGATATATCCACACTGTGGAGCGCGTTTGCCTTCCGAGTGGTCACAGTGAAGCAGCGTCGCATTGACCCGATACTTCTTTGTCTTTCTTTTAAACCGTCTTATTAGCCCCGATTTCATCGGTAGAGTTCCCTCGAGCATTACCAACTCTTGCAAAATTGTATTGGGCTTCATCTTAAGCCCCCGTTCAACCCCCACCCCCACCGCTTAAGGGTATATAACCGAGATTTAGGCACTGTGGAGCGGCCATTTTCCCTGGCGTGGATGCGATAGTCAGGATATTTTGGGAACAACGAGCGCACGCCCCACGTTATCCACATACGAATATCAGGATTTGAATCAGAACCGAATTCGCTGTATACAACTTCTGCCGAGGACTTGACCCCACCATATTCCCTGGCAAGTTGGAGACCGACGTGGCACGATATCCCTGCACCCTTGCACGATTCCCCGGGCCCGCGTATCTGAAAACGACGCGGAGAAGGGTAAAAGAAAGCAATTGACGTAAACCAAAAAGTCTTTCGGCGGCCTGGATCGGATGGCGGTCGGAACTTCGCAAATATTCACGGTGTTCCACTTATTGCTCGACTGTTTGTTACGAGGAGAAGAACGACTTGCATTCCCCCCGCTTGACAGCACTGCGATAGTGCAGATCAATCGATCAGTTGTGTGCGTTGATTTTGTACAGTGTATATCCGGGAATCTCTAATAAAAACGCTTCGAGGGTCCTCTGCAAGTTCATCGAGCCGAGTGTCCGAAAGCCAACCCACGCTTCGTACACGTTGCTGACAGAGTTCCACCGACCCTTGATCACAGAGCGCCCAAACCAGCTAGGTTTTTTGGCCCTTCTTCACGTGTAACATCCGCTCGCGACACCCAGGTAGTGTGCTACGTGTATAAATAAGGTCACGGAAGCATGGCACGACCTCTCCGTCCTCGAATCGTTTCGCGACCACGACCACTGAAAATTTTGAACCGGAAGCTCATCGGCCGATAGAACTCTCAAGCGTGGGGAACCCGCGCTTGCTCGGCCATCCTTGTAGTGATTTGATGTATGACCATTTAGCGTATCCCTCAATGTGTGCAACGGCCTTTCGACCCTCGCATTCTTCGGATCTCGATACTTGCGCTGAATGACTAAAACGGTTCTGTTTTGAAACACGGGGACATTCATCGATCTCAACTGGGGACTTCTGGCGGTAAAAGCTAATCATAACACCAACTGCTCCGCTCGCTCGTCGTCATTGACGCGGTAGACGTCACAATGTCTACCAAGCCAATGTATCCTGCCTCGTTGACAGTGGCGTAGGTGAACTCAGCGGCACTGCGTGTTCTTCCAGCGACAACGCCGTTGACGTACCATTCTGTCAGAGGTTGATCGGCGAACGGTTCTTGTTCCGACCGATGCAATGCTAGCCTTCGCCTCTCGTTACAAAGCCCGTTGCAGATTCAAACATATACTCCAACATGAACGAGCACTCGAACCCTTGTGTGGCTTTCATCCCTCATTGACTAGAATGCGGCAACCGATCTTTGGGTAAGGGCTGCAGGGATTTCCGGATTATGGAGGTATTCCCTGACGTACCCGATGACAGCGGAGGCCTCAGCCAGGATGCTTGGTCGGACAGGCAGACCACGTACCTTACACTTTTGACTAATATCCTCTGGGTTCATGCCCAACAGGGAAAAAAATGTAAGTAACTCCACCCTTAGTGGCGTCTGCAGTACCTGTTGCACCAAAGGGCCCCGTAATTTGGTTGTTACAGAGGTCAGTAGCAGCTCCACAGCAGAGACCATCGAAATTGATCGATATAATCCAACCCTGACATGTAGAAATTTGGCGCGAAATAGTTATGATACATGGACTCCACCAGGTGGTGCAACCTTACAGCTTCTTTCGTGGCAACACAAGAGCTTGTTTCTAATAAGCAACTCGACCGATCGAAGCAATGGAAGGAACGGAAGCACTTGTACGAACCATGTTGATGTACGTGGTGAGATGCTGTACCAATCGGTCAAACCATCATCCTACGATACTTCGACAAATTCAATGGTGGCGCTCGGCCGCCACTGAGACCCATTCGAATCTGCTCACTTATCGCAATAGACGTCAAGTTGACAGGGATAGTGCCTGCTTCTTGGGCCAGTCTGGCACTTTGGTCGTAGACCTGAGGCAAAACAGGGAGGTGGTAACCTCCCTCGTTTCCGGGACAATTCGATCGTTTTGGGGAATTCTCATGTTCGACATACCCCGTATAGTGCCACTTGGCCCTGTTAGCCCATCTCCAATGCTACTTATACTTTTCCATCCCTTACGTTGGGAAATTGGGTAAACAATGCTGGGGCACACTATACCGCAATTCTCTAAAGGAAGTGCAGATGCGATGAATGCCACCACGTACCGAAAATAGCCGCGACGCAGGGTGTGTGAACGACGGTTTGATGGTGAGAGCCCTGTACAGCAGTGAATCTGGGTAACTATTTAAGTGCGTTAGATATTAAGCTGCGCGCAGAACTCGAGCGAGGGTTTGAGCTGGGTCCAGCGGCAGATATGTCGACTCCGAATGCATCGACCTCCATGTAGTTCACTCAGTCGAAACCGTGGGCGGGTAAATCAAATGTGTCGGAAGACAGCAGAACAGACGCAAACACCTGAACATCCGGTGGACACGTATTCCCTCGATCCGGGTATCCGATTCCACTGAGGTACGTCGACAACGCGTGAAACCACACTACACCGTTTGCGTCGGATCGCCTGGGACACACTGATGCCCCACACGATCCTCTAGTGAAGCAGCGTCTGCGCGGCTATAGTGGGTGAGCAATGCACTGCGGAACGAGGACATGCGGAACTTGTAGTTGATCTCGTAGGACCGTTCGACGACCGAACTTGTGCCAGTGGTGGCCATGGTATCCAAGAGGGTAGGGTAGGGTACGAAAAGGAGGATAGAAACGTCCATAGGTCGTGGCATATTACCATTCATAGGTATTTTTATACAGGGCGCGGGACGAGAGCAGACGGTCAGGCCCGTATAGGTCCGAGTCGTACACATTACACCAGTAGAGTGGGCCTACACCTCTGGCCAAAGCAGTCTGCTGAACTTTGACGCCAACGTTGGTCTAGAACACGACTAGACGAGCGGGTTCAGGATGCGCTGGTACGCGCTAAGATGTCCACGGTGACAAGAGTACAGATGACCGACGTGCAGGCTTGAAAAGCTGGTTAACGACGGCCAAAGGAGAAGTAAGAATTACTGACGAACATTGGCGTTGCAGTGGCGAGATCGATAGCATGGAGTGGGTAGTGGTTCCGTCAAAGAAAAAGATGGATGCGCAGGGGATTGAACCCTGGACCTTATACAAGTTTCAATTGCTTGAATGCAAAGCATACGCGCTACCACTGCGCTACGCACCCAACCTCCATCATTTCCTTATCACAGACGCCATCGGCATCGTGCAAAAAGCCTAAATGGCACACTGCTACTCCTCCGAACCGAATGGACGACATACTCGAACGACCTCACCCACTCTCCAAGTCATCTGAGGATGAAGATCAGTCGTCGGGCGACGAGGATGGCGCATTGGACTGGACAAAACTTGCGTGAGTTCAGCGATCTCAAAATCTCGTGTGTTTCAAACGGATACGCCCAGGAAACACGTCTCGACACGCCCTGTGATTCCAAAGAGAGGCGAAAAGGATTTTGAACCAGTACATGGACGCGGGTCTGACTTGCAGCTGCACGTACTCGACCGGGCGCGCGGTGCCATGTTTGAAACTCTTCGGGCGGAACGAGGCATTTCGAGGTGAGTTCTCACTCTTGCTGTACGAGTCAATAACCAAGACAGTGTTCTGTTGCGGCCCGTGCAGCAAATCCGCAAGCTACGGTATCTGGTATCCCTCCGTCACGCGAGTACATGTCGTGACATCACGCGGCGTGCACTTTGCGAGTATGGGGCACTCGGTTTCTCGTCCATCTGGGAATTCTGGGAACACGGAACCCGAGTCGGGGAAGAATCGCAATACTGAAACACGCCTCGAACTTCTCCCAGAAGAAGCCATTTACCTGATAGAGCGCGGGGCATTGTTCTGCTATAAGAGCATACCGGGTAATCCATCTCGAATAAATCTAGAAAACGTCGAGGAGACAAGCCCAGGCGCACCAATGACGGTTCAGCAAGCATACGCTGAAATGATCGGCCGTGAAGATATGTCATTGGAGCGCTATCAGGTGTGTAGCAATGCTGGATTCACGCGGAGATTTTGATTTTATATTTTCTGATTGTGCACTGACCCCGCCAGGTGTACGCCTACCTGAGGCGTCTCGGCTTTGTTCTGATGCGCGCAAAACCACCTACTTCAGCTTTACCTGTTGTTCCGTCGGGCTCCCCATGTCTTCCTGCGGCATGGGCTTCGAACATATGGCAAACGATCGTAAAATCGTTCTCATATCTCTTCTTGAAGGTTTTGAACGTCGTCGGCTGGGCGTTTCACCCAAACCCGTGGAGACCCCTTCGCTACCGTGGCATTAAGTCGAATGGTTCGTTACTCTTTTTCTAAACCGTTACTCTATCCGCTGATTATCGTCTCAGGCGACATGTTCAAGGCTCTGCGCATTATTCGGTGTGGTAGCAGTGCCGCCTTGTGCAGGTATCGGGGAGCTGCGCCGATATCGCCAACTCATTCGACGGTCGCATCTTCGGCCTCTCCTTATAGCGTCTTCTTCCACGTGTATAAACCCTCTACTCCATTCCGCAAGACTGCCCCGCCCCCACCCGATTTTTACTTGGTGATTATAAAGTCGGTCATCCGTCTTATTATTTGTAGAACCGTTGCTGATTGGACCTCGCTGAGACAGTGCACGCACGACCGCCACACCCAGCCTGCACGAACTTACGACCCTTTTTGAGGGTCTCCCAGAGATGCCGCTTCCACCACCTCGAAAGCGGAGAACTCAAACCGATGCTAAAAAGGCGAATGATGCTGCAGTAACCAACACATCGCCCGGACCGCCAAGCCCCTCTGTACCACCACCACCACCACAGACATTCTTTCAACGCCTACTCTCCTATCTTCGATTCAAGTCCTTCGATGGGTCTCGCAATCCAGCAACTCCAAAACCCAACCCGTTCGTGCACCTCAAAGCTGGGAAGAAATCGGTCGTTATTGCTGCCGTTGATTCGGGAAATATTAGCTTCTTCAGGTTCGGCGAGGGCGGCTTCCATGACTGGCCTATGATATAACGAAGAGTGAAGAGATCGATTTACCGACTAAGCCAGCGCCCAGTTTCGCTCAAACTCGGTCCTTAGACGTACGAACATGGAGTACACACCACTGTTGCGAGTGTCCCCTATTTACACAAACAAGCAGATTATGGCCGGTCGCTTCATCTGATGCTCGGTCATGCACGGAAAGACCGTGTTTGTGGACGGCGTGTTATCTGCGTCGCCAATTGGCAAGGTCGTTACCGTTGCAGTCATCCCATGTCCTGCGACGACGGCCCCCTGCTACGGAGCCGGAACACGTTAACCTACCCGTGAAGTGTACCAAAGGTCATTTTCACCCTATCCCAAGCCATCTGCCGACCATCTCTGCGGCGTCGGGACCAGTATCTATAGGTCGTTCTTTACCACTACCCTCTCTCATAACCCCCACCCAGTGTTCCATCGTCTCTCGGTCAAACAATTCAGCCAGCGGGATATGTACGTCCTCTTCCCACTGGCACATGAGGTGCGTCTCCAAGTGGAGCACAGTGGGAGGGGTAAAGTTCTCCGTAATCTTTTCAACGAACCTTCTACTCGAACAAGTGCCTCGTTCGGCGTGGAGAACATCCTACACAAGTGAGCTACAAAATGTGAAGAATATGCGTACCTTCACAGACAGCCTGGTAACCCAACTTTGTCATTACGCGAGTGAACATCGTCTCGTCGCCACCCTTGCTTGTCAGCAAGCTGAGGACTCTTACCTGAGGGAGTTATTAGGTATACAGCCCCCTGATTCAAACGGCGTGACAAGGATGATTCGGACTTGAAGGAAGATAGAAAACATATAGGTAGAGTCCATAACAAGTTGTGCCTGAATCAAAAGCTGGGTAACGTATTCTTATCTGGCCGACCACCCAGGGTTGTTGACATGGATTTTTCCGACACCTCCTTCATATACGCCCTTGACCGTTAGCTTCAGTGTCGGGGTTATGGGGGTAGACTCCATGGCCCACAAAGCCACCGCAACCGTGCTGATATTCGGTCAACTGCCATGAGCGTGTCTGACAAAAGGAAGGAACGTACTTCTCTCCATGGTAATCAAGAATGCCCTGATGGACCGGGAAGTCGTACTGAGGTCTGATATGGAGAGAAGTGGATACACGGTCAGCCGACAGAGTGGTACAGCACCTACCCGAGGTTCGCCACTCTTTTGCCCATCATCCAACCATTAACGAATAAGAGTGCACGATACGGCTGAGTGGACTGATCGAAAGTGAACGATATCGGGGCGTCGAATTCTTCCGGGATGCTGAGCGTGAAAGTGGTCACGAAGAATCCCACTCCTGCAGAAGAGGATGGTAATCCTTCGGCCAACTCTCTTGCCGTCCACGAGGAAGTGTTATACCCGGGTAAATGCCACCCCTGGCGTTCGCCGTATAAGCCGCCTTCATTCAGAACCCCTCGGACTTTATCTGGGAAACTTTGTGGACCTCGTCAGCCATGCGATAGGTTCAATGGTGGGATTCGTACTTAGTGTACCCTCCTAGCTTTCCCTGCACCCTCCATTTGCTAAAGTTACCTGCATTCAACGCGAAGCCGCGAATGCCCCGGGGAGACTTCTCATCATCGACATGGTCGTCTGCGGGCAATCAAGTAACAGGCAACAAGTCACAGCCTACCACCTACCACCATTTTGGTCTAACCCCATATTATCCTACAACATTTGTATGAGCACTGGGCTGCACGACGGGCGAAGATCTTGAATACCTGGACAACAGTGATCACGTTGTCTTCGCCATACTTCAAAGACCCAGCCGGAAAATGGTAAACTTCGTCCGTCTCCTGAACGATGTTTTTGTTGTTCGTAGAACTGTAGCCACGTCATGAGCACGTCAATCCACGACCGTGGCAATACCCATACTTTCCATACGATGTCTTCAAGAAAACATCGTTGACCCAAACACTTGCAGCAAAAGCTAGCAGTAGTCAGTTACCAAGTCTGCTTTGACCAGCCACCGAAAGCACCGACCTTCACCACCGTTGATGGACAGATTGACAGACTTGGTTTCCTCCGTAGCGTTAAAGTGTCCGCGCCACAGCACGGTATTCTCACAGCTGGAAGGGGTTGTGAGATATGCTCCGGAAAAATGCGGTGCATTTACAATTCGTAGTCACAGCCGTAGAGAACTCGGCCATCGCCGTAATGCGGCTTGAAAGGAATATTCGTCGTAGTGTGGTTGGCGATCGTCCAGTTGGCGTCAGAAAAGTCACCTTGGATTTCCGGCAAGCTATTGGCATACTTCCAGTTAGAGAGCTTGGGCAGTCCAAGTCCTAGACCAGAAAGTGACGGTGACAAATCGGCTGAAAATCCGCCCACCGAAGTGATAGCGCTGGCAGCGTTCACGTCAGGAGAGACGGGGATCCCGTTCCAGGTGATCATCCTGACGTTGTCCGGGGCAATAACCGTCAATCTCACACCCTCGTTTAGGTCGCCACGGAGTTCAAGTGTCGACCCCGCCATGGTTGCATTACGTACGAGGTAGGGTCCGCCAACAAGGATTGACGTATTCGTGCCGAACTGCCAGTAACTCGCCAAGTCGCTTCCGTCGTTCGAAGGTATCTCTGGGGACCAAAAGGTGCCCGCGGTGGCGGCGTCGCTATAAAGGATCAACTGTTGATCTGAGTCCCACAAAGTGACAAGTCCTTCAATGCCGGTTAACAATGACACGGTCGTGATACCATTCAAGGTATGCCATTGACAAGTGGAACTCTGAGCACGAATGCGTGGCGTCCCATTAAGACTTAGTGCGACCTCGTGCTCTTGCAGGGGATCCCCATACAGATATAGGACATCCCTATTACCGATTCGACCCGCATAGAGCACCTGTGCTGTGGTATACTGCACCTTGGATAAACCGAACGAATAATCGGCGATGATGACCTTAGACTGTCGGCCACTCAAGGTGATTGCGGACGCCACACGCGGGATCTGAATCGTCTCGGACTCCGTCGTAATATTCATCTTGAAGTTGATGGTGCTCCTACACTAGTTCAGTTCATGCCGGTCAAGATAAATGGTGGAACTCACGCCGAGGTCGAATCATTATGTCTTACAATATGAAACGAAGTACCGGTGTCAGGATTGCGCAACAAGGTGACATGCACAAATGAACTGGTAGTTGTAATGGCGCTTGTCGTGGTGTCTCCAATATAGTCAGTTTTGTAAAATTCAGGGGAACTTCGCAAGAACAGTCCTTGACGCTTGAGCTCGTGATATTTGGTAGTAAGTTGTCGATTTTCAGCGATAGCGGCGCCGTAGTCATATGATGCTTGTGTACGATGGGTTTCTGGTCGAAGAAAAAACAGACTAGGCGAAACTTACTGTATACTCCGGGGAATGGCAGTGCACCCCAGGAGGTCCCGCTGCGGAGAAGCGGTCAGTGAGTGACCGAGAAAAAAGGGTAGAGCGCACCCGTAGAGCATGTAGTAGTTGATGAGCTTAGCATTAGAAGCCCAAAGATTCAGGTAGAAAACGCTTTCAAAGTCAGACCCCGTAAGTTCTCGACATTGCTCGTAACCTGATATCGTAATGAATAGATTGTTGAATTGTGACAGTAAACCGTACCGGGAGCAGCTGGTCCCCAGGCATCAAATGAGCCACCTTGGAACTACACGATGTCAGGTTCAGACATGCGTAGGTCGCTGAAACGAACCTCCGGGAAGTACCAAGGTTGCCCGGGATTCGCGCCTGAATCTGAATTAGAATACATACGCGCAGAAGCAGATTGGTCAACACATACTCTCGTGGTAATTGTGATAATTAGTCACCACAGGACTCCAAACTGCTGGGTTGGAGCAGTCAAAGCCTTGAGGATAAGAGTCTAGTCTAGTTGCGGCTGTTATTACCGACAGCATGGTTACCAGCAGGCGAAAACAAAATTACCCATATATGTCAACAGAGCCCTACCAAGCATGAGATTTGCGTTCCTATCAATTGAAGGAATTGCCGATTTACCGTTCCATTGATCCAATTCTGACCCTCCGCCGCATCATTGGTCGTGAGAGGCACTACGATGTCGGAGTTGTGATAGACATCTTCAACTTCTTCGAAGTATGCGGCATGGGTAGCCGGAGACTGTGAGTACTCGTTGTCTAAGACGCTGACAACATCACCCAACGGTCAAGTTTGATACGGAACCATACAGACCAATCTGAATTGCTAAATACCCAGCTTCCGTGAGATGCAGAGGGGAAGTCAAGGCGATACTACCTACCAATAACAGGGCCACCGCGATCGATCTGGTAAGGGGCAGTTTCCCTTATGATGCCTTGAATGTAGTCCTGCCATGCCGCACTCCAGTCTGTTGCATTCGTTCTTAGTTCACCTGCAACTTGAGACGTAACCCAGTGAGCGATTCCACCAGCGGTTGTTTCAGCATTTATATAGGGTCCTAAGGACGATGAGTATAGGACCGACTGAAGATGCGCGTAATGTACCGGGCCTGAGGACGATCCACACGCCAACCTGTTTAGCAGCTTCGTAGAGAGGTTTCAGCGCACGGTAGTCATTGAAGTCAATTACTCCAGGAGACGGGTTGATGAGACCCATATGTGTGTATACACTAATTGCATTCAAACCCGCAGCCTTGGCCTTCTGAAGGATGTCAAGCCAGAGTTCTGGGACAGGTAAACGGAAAGCATGGAATTCTCCTGAACTGTTCACGAAACAGTCTATGTAAACCCAAATACGGAGATAAAACATCCACTCACTGTATGAACACTCGCTGACCCTTGATGACCAGGCTGTACTTATCCCATAGTACGTCGGTGGTGCGTCCATTACCCGTAAGATTCGTTGTGGTAGTCGACTGGGTATCTCGGAAGTGAGGCAGATGGGACGGGGACGCGTGTAGTATGCTTGCAACCGTTGCAAGGACAGAAGACCAGGGTCCCAGAACTCCCAATGGCCCAGGTAGCGATGCGAGAACGTACAGCACTGCAACGAATAC
Organism: Pisolithus albus; assembly: GCA_024613165.1. Lineage (NCBI taxonomy): Eukaryota > Fungi > Basidiomycota > Agaricomycetes > Boletales > Pisolithaceae > Pisolithus > Pisolithus albus. The sequence goes on from JANFAB010000033.1 coordinate 170,813, forward strand.
GAGTAGTAGTCCTAGTGGCCCGCGACTCGTCCTGCTCTTGGGCGTGCGCATCCTGGTAGAGGGCCAGAGCTTGTCTTCCAGAAATTCCGACTTTTCCCCTGAAATCATCATCTTCTGAATTTCGACTGCCTGATCACTGAGTCACACCGACCGCCAACCTCGAGGCGACGAAGAGTGGAGGCAATGCGCGTGGAAGTCTGGTACCACGGCTTCCGGAATTCCTTGCCAGCGTTCGTGTTGACCGGTATTAGCATAAGTTGCGTAATGGACCCGAACCAGAGACGAGACCCTTGTATTTGGGTCCAAATATGTACAGCACTTCTACGAACATGGACAGATTACGATAGGACCCGAAATGCTCCTTCATCTTCGTGGCTTCGTGCATTTTCTATGGTCCAGGGCCTAGTGCCCATTGAAATCATGTGAGTTGTAATTAGTTAGTACCGTATACTTCAACGAGTCCAATTCCAGCAGCTTTCTGATGTCGCACGAAGGATAGCCTCGAGGTTGCCGATTGGATATACATGCCACGACGAGGGAGATGGTTGCCTCAGGTGCACAGAAGTTTGGAGGCGTCCTGTTGACCGGAGTTGCTGAAGAGTCTCGAATACGACGGGATGCTAAAAACCTGCTCTGTGTGAACAATCCGCACTCTAGCGTTTCCGAGGCGGAACGAACGACGGCGGATGAAGGGGAGATGGGGTGGGGGGGGGGGGGGGGGGGTGGGGGGATTCACAATGGCCCCTACAAAGAGGCAAGATCTTGCTCCATGCCATTTTCGAGACTAAAAAACCTCAGTTGCAAGATTTGCACGGAAAGTGAGAAAGATATTATGCAATTTGCTTATACATGCAGTTAGCGATACCAGAGACACAACAGGAGACAGAGACACAGCAGGAGACAGAAAGACAGCAATGAGAGTCAAGTTAGCGGAAAGGTATGGGTATAGAGATGGTTGCGTAGGCACTGTCACTTCAACCATCCGTAGATGGTGGAACTTCTAAATAGTCCGGATGCAAGTGGTAGATGTCTGGAACAGGAACCCGAGGGGGGTAGATGAAGCTAGTGTTCCGATTACGGCTGCCATTTGCGTAGGCAGCCATGCGATAACGCACTTCACCTGTCCCCGTAAGAAGTCGAGCGAAGGCGCTGTACCACGAAGCTAAGCAGCGACGTAGCACTCTCCTCCTCGTCCTTACTTCGGACCTCAAGTGGAAGCAACCACATATCAAATGTGTTTAGACAACCACATAGTGCAAGGACTACCAGGCCCAGAGCAGTGGTAACCGGAAGCTGAGCAGCGAAGCTCGTTTGGTAGTAGAATACAATAGAAAGGGCGACAAAAAACGTGAGAAGACTAGTAAGATTGAGTATATAGAGATCACGGTATCATCGCACCACATACCTCCAAATGAGTAGGACGGCGGGGAGACAGCATGCAACAGCAAGCCTCTCCAGACCGTAAGGTTTCTTAAGGATGCGTTTTAAAACAGTTACCTACATAGTAGAGAGGTCTGAGCGCCACGAACAAAGCACAACTTCAGTACACAACTCACTGCACGCAATGGCGTATCCGCTCCCTTGGCACGATATTGCTGCATCATGAGGAGTCCGACGGCGATGCTGCCAACACTGCATATAATGGAGGTGGATATGATGATTTGCACGGCGGATCTCTCCCCTGAGCCTGTTGCTGCGTCGATACCGCCAATTGGAAGAGCGGCTACACTCGAGCTAAGGAGAACAGTCGCCTAAAGAAGTTGGTCAGCCAACATACCGTGCTGCAGGAGAGCCACAACGTACCAACAGGTTGGAGTCGCGGATACTCATATGGACTTTGTGTACAAAACTGAACCAACTTTCCGGGCTGAAATGGTTGTGGAGTGTATAGAGTTGCTCCGCATATGCGTCTGCACATCTGAAGAGAACTACGTCGAGTAAAATCAGAAACCAACTTCGCTGGTAAGGCGGCCTGGGGGTTGTCTCTGAGTATTTGATATCAAAAAAGTCGTCGCTTTGACCATAAAAGTTTCGGAGGGCGCCGCTGACTACAGAAAGGAGAGAAAACAGTGGGCCGATTCTTTTGCCAAATCTACAACATCTTACCATGCAGAGACATTAAGTTGGCTGATGGTTTTAGGCTAAGCGTGTTGACCAGTGCAGCGGAGATGCCTGACTCACCAATAACCCAAGCAGAATGGTCACTACGTCGGATTATAGCGTCCTTCGCGGCGCCGGAGGATGACCCTTCAGCGGCAAGACATTTATCATCACCAATCTCCTTGACGAGGCTCAACATGTAGGATAGGTCATCCTTGGTGAAAGGTGACGTGGAGTACTTCAACATCATACGCTCTGCCCTTCACGTGAGTGGAATTGCATCGTCGTCGCCGCTGCAATAAACCATACCTCCCGACGCTTGTATCAAGACATCCTTCAAATAGTTTATGGTATCGTGCGTGAGGGGGAGTGTCGTCGGGAATAACTCGCAGTGCTTCCTACACACTATCAGTCCATACACGGATACCACACTGAAATCCTCGCTCACCAGTATTGATCCAAGACATCTGGGACAGTGTCTTAGTGACAGACCACACCAGCAGGAAAGCAGTGACACGTACTTTGAGACTGAGATGGATTCCGTCGGTATTGCCTGGACACTCTCTCTACCTTTACCTCGCCATGTTCCGCCAACCAGAAAATACGTTGGTCAACATGAGATGCAAAGTAATAAAGACAGGTCCGCGATGAGCAGTCTTTCACATCTAGCACGAGGTAGACATCGCTATCACCTTCGGCGCAGGATTGGAGCTCAGAATGCGTCTTCAATTGTTGCGCAGCTTCCATGATAAGACCGCGTACTCTCGTGTCAGCGATGTTAGACCAAGTACATAGGTTCTGCCAAAAGTTCAACTCCATTGTTTTTCCATCGATGAATGAGATTACCTGCTCCGTGGAGATGTAGTAGCGCCCCGCGTCTGGGTGAACTATTTGCTTCCAAGTAACATCATGGCAGAGACTGTGTCACGATCAACATCTTATCAACCAGGAAAGCACGATATCGCGACTGACAATTTTACACGCCACGTTGCAGCCAGTGGGATTGTCTGCGAAGATGCTGGGCTAACGGTGAAACGGCAGCAAGTCACGATCGACTCGTTATAATAAATGGAATTTGTTCACCTGAAGCCCGCCGATGGAGACCTTGAGACAGATGAAGGCAATAACGGCTGCAACCGGATATCGCACTCCGCCATCGTTGAGTCGTCAAAAACCTCTAGTAGGCACGCGCCGAGTTCAGGGTAGTAGTAGAAGAAGGGGGGGGAAGTTTACCGCTTGCAGGCTAACGAGGGGGAATCCTTCGTGGAACTCGCCATATATATAAACGTCCGTCCTGGCGTCAAACCCAAGTGAAGTTACGTGTTTGAGGCACGCCGGTTTCCGTGCCGCCTAGCGCGTTATGGAAATCCAATTGTCGTGGATACGCCGTATGGCATGTTGAAGAAAGCCATTTGTTGCGGAAAGCCAATTGTTGCGGACACGGTAGCTTCTGGAGGGCGTGAATCTCACAATAACCGCAGGCTATATCGTGATCTGACTGCGCTACCATGGCGTAACAGAAAAACAAGTCGTTTACATAGCGACCGTTCATATGCACGTCAGACATACTTCCCACAGAATAACGTAATTTCCCCGGACCTCGCCACCCTGCAGTAGGTAAATAGCGTGTTGACACAGCATCATACTATTGTATATCGCCGCACCGCCAAATTTCACTTCATGGATGCAGCTATCTGCTCCAGTTCCCGCACAATAATCAGTGAGTTCGGACACCGTTTCTTCAGTTGCCTGTCGACAACTCTTATTGTAACCACCAGTAAGGCGGCGGGACACTTACTCTAAGCCATTCTTGTCCCCTCTTTCCTTACATTCCCTCCCTGCAGCCCGCCAGTCGTTACACAACACATACAACCCCACTCGTTTTGGCGCATCGCATTTCACGACGTACGTCGCTGCTTCTCTGGGTGACCAGCTTCGACACGACGACAAGCTGTCTGACAAAGACCTCGTACCCAATCGGGCTCCGCTTGGACCGTGCAAAAGTTTCTAGTGCATCAAAGTCACGCATAGCGATCAAGGCTCGCAGTTTGATGTGCGAGAAGCTATAGTGAAAATCAATTGAGTGTGAGTCAGATTGATAGGGAATGCGACCACGTACCGTTTATCGGGAACCTTGAAATCCGACTTCACGCGGTCTGCCCTATAGCTCATACCATTCATGACACGCGCTCGTATAGTCTCAATCAGAGAACTTTGCGTTTCCCGGTGCTTCCTTTTCGAGCTGTTGCTGCATTGCCAAGAGACGGGCGTTTTCATCCACCTAATATAACCAGGTCATCCATCAAGCTAGTAAACTGGGGACGGCGGAACACTAACCTTATCTTCTGAGAAGAATTTCTCTGCAGCCTTGACTGAAGTAATGACAGCAGTCTGATCCTGTGGCGCAACACGAACTGGCGATACACTTGGCATCAAATCCAATTCACCTACGGCCATCCGGCTGGCTTCCGCCAAAGCGAGAACCGCACTGCAGGCGACGTCGATCCAGGCCGGAACACAGACATAGTGGACGCTACTGGAAGTCGGAAGAGGAACCACCGTGGCGAAGGTGTAATACACACCAGGTACCTTTTGGATCAAATCACACACGTCCCGACTAATGACACGAACGCCATCAACCTCCGTGACCGCAAACACAGCGCCAGTACCACGTCACTTCAAAGTAAGGACATGAAAATGGACTCATTGACATACCGGAGGGTATCACCCGATGGACCAACCAGTAATGCGAGATTGTTCTAGGTGACGAGAATAGCGTTGTTTCCACACCACTCAACTTGGCTGACCGGACTATCTCCACTTACAGTTTGGGTATCAAACTCGGCCAGACTACGCTGAAAATCAGTCGAAACAACCCAAAGAAGGCCATTAGAATTAAGGAGTGCCAAGAGTCTGCCATTCGGCGAGGGCGAGACGCGTACGAACGGTCCACGGGATATTCGTCGATCAGCACTCTCGAGATTGTCGACAACAATGATGGTATTGTCAACAGAGAGAAGCACATCGACGTGTCGTGATGTGTTCTGCTCCGGTGGAATGACAGCCCCGCGCATGTGGCGGTTCGGATAATCCTGTGGTACTTAAACATTCTTGGGTTGCGAGCTTTAGGAGTTGGACAAACCAGGATTTGCCAGTGTGAGAGGTCGAGCACCTCCCCAGTCCTTTACCTCCAGAAGTGCGAGGGATCCAGAGAGGGCCACGAACCCGTTTTCGTGGATGCGAGCATCAATGATGCCCGTCTCCGCAGCTTCCGTCCCAAGAGACAATTCTCGGTATTCACCTTGTGGGTCGTAGAGTCCGTGGATTCCTTAATCACGGCGGGTCGTTCGTCATGCGTGAATCCAAAGCGAACGATCCTCCCTTGGTCCCACTGCGAACCGTTAGTCAGTTCTGTAACGTTTGCATACTCACTGAAGGGTATTCGCCTTGAACAAGAGAATGCCTTTCCCCCCGGGGGAATACACCTGTATCTGAGACCTAGAGGATGCAGGTCCGGCACGACCTATTGCTACTAATTTCGACGGGTCTCTCATCAAGGCTACGCGTGCAGCGAGTCACATTTCGCTGAGAGACTTTCTGACCACGAACGCATACACCTATATTGGACCGCCGTTGCGGCATCCTGCAACGACACCATCATTCGAGTTGGGAATCTTTCCTGCAGTCGAATACAACTGCAAAAGGCGGTAGAATACGTTGCCATCTGAGCCCACAAAGTGACAAGTCCCTCGATGCCGGCTAACAATGGCACGGTCGTGGTATTCATGGTATGCCATTGACACTAGACCTCCGAGCACGAGTGCGTGGCGTCCCATTAAGAGTTAGTGCGACCTCGTGCTCTTGCAGACTGCCGACCACTCAAGGTGATTGCGGACGCCACACTGGCATTTGAATTTTCTCGAGCTCCGTCGCAATATTCATCTTGAATTTGACGGTGCTCCTACACTAATTCAATGTCATGCGGGCCAAGGTAAATAGTCGAACTCACGTCGAGGTCGAATCATTGTGCCTTATACTGTAATATGAAACGAAGCACTGGTGTCAGGGTTGCGGAACGTGGTGACATGCACGAGTGAACTCGCAGATGTAAAGGCGCTTGTCGTGGTATCTCCGATATAGTCAATTTTGTAAAATTCAGGGGAACTTCGCAAGACGCCTTGACGCTTGAACCATCGATTTGGAAAGGGGCGCATTTATATAGAATCCTAAGGACGATGAGTACAGGAACGATTGAAGATGTGCGTAACGTACCGGGCCTGAGGACGATCCACACGCCAACCTGTTTAGCAGCTTCGTAGAGGGATTTCAGTGCAGGGTAGTCGTTTACGCCAGGAGACGGTTTGATGAGATGTGTGTATATACTAATTGCATTCAAACCCGCAGCCTTGGCCTTCTGCAGGATGTCATGAAGCCAGAGGTCGAGAGCAGGTAAGCGGAAAGTATGGAATTCTCCTGACTGTTCACGAAAACAGTTTACGTGAACCTAAATATAAAGAGAAATATCCACTCACTCGTGTATGAAAACTCGCTCGCCCTTGATGCGTCGACCCTCTCACCTGTTAATTACTTTGCTTTTTTGAATGGAACCAAGTCGACGACATAAACTGACATTCAACCATATGCAGAGGAAGATGCGTTAGCATCGGAGTAAAGCAAAGCAACTTGAAAGCAGTGTATGGGTCATCCGTATCACCACTCTCAGAGGTCCCGTACAAGTGAGCAATCTTGTCCAGATGAGACGACCAGATGTCGTAAAGGGTCGCAGTCTAGCCGTGGTATGATTCAAAAAGGTGGATGGCAAGGACCACTTGAAGGCTTGGTTGTTTCACGAAGTAGAGGGTGGGCGTTGGGTTTGATCCTGCTGCCAGGATGCAGGACTGTTTCCCGATCGAGTGGAAGGCGCAAATTCCAATCTAACGTTGACATGAACTACTTTAGGCTTACACTCACACTTGGAGCGTCTGACAGTGAGAGACCACCATTTTCAGGACAACTTGTCCTTCCAGACTGTAGGGCAGACACCCGTAAACCCATTTTACGACTTTTCTGGATTCGTGTAGCGCGCGAAACACCCTCATTCAGTTGTGTCATCACCTACCGAGCACTCTAGTAAGCTAAGACCGGACGGGTGTAGTGCAGCGAATACGGATCGCCTTGCCCGCGCACGAACAAGTTTGAAAAACATTGGAATCCGGCGCCACTCGGGCATGGGTTGGCATAATAATGTGGTGTCAATGCATTCACCAGGGGTAGTAGCCTCGAGGTTGACGGGGGTAGCCTCCAAAACGACCCTCTGGCGGAGTCACGACGATATGAAAGGCTGGAAGGAGCCAACGAAACGGATTAAATAACACAGTATCGAGGTACGTGGCAATCGGTTTGCGGGAAAACTAAACTTGCGCGAACGGCGACGAATAGCCGACCGCGGATACGCGTCGTATGGTGGTGTCGTGGTGACATCGATCAGCGCTCAGCCCACCGTCGTCGTCTTCGAACGTTGAGTCTTACGAGCGCAACGCTTTGTTATAGACTTCAGCTCACTCATTCGCATATCTCAGACTCTTATTACTCTAGCTTATATGGCTCCCGGGCGCATCAAGAAGTTTCTGGATTCGTTGCCATTTGCTAGTGCCACTCACTCTCGTCGCTCACGCATGAGTCGCGGCAGTGGTGTGATCAGCTCAGTTCCAGCTACCACTGAAGCTACAGTTGCGGGTACTGTCATCCTCATTTATATCATATCTATTAAACAACCTCTAAATTGTAGCTGCAGAAGCTACCAATCCGACTGGTGGCGTAACCGGTCTGGTCCCTGTTGTTACTAGAGGTGAATCCATGATTGCAGCCACTGTTGCGTTCGCTTATTGTCTATCTCCCAATTTATTTTCGAGATTTAGCTTCACCGGCTACTATCACGGGTGAGGTGACTTGTCGAGGTGGCGTCGATGCTACCACAGGTGTGACTACTAATATTGATGAGCATGGACATACCTGATGTCAAAGAGTAGAGGCTGCTCCTGCACACGCTGCATTTCGTATGGATCCTAAAAAGGCTAGAGAGTACATGAAAAATATCGAGAGGTTTCGGGTTCTTATCATCGGAAGAGCAAATGCCGGCAAGACAACCATCCTCCAGAGGGTTTGCAACACTGTGGAAAAGCCCGAGATATTTGATGGAAACGGAAAAAAGGTATGGTGATGCGGAGTATCTGATGCCCATCTAATAATTTACAGATTGACAATGCTGTTGTGCAAGGCAATATAGAGGTGTGCACCCTTCTTGAGTGTGGTGAATGAAGTTGAAGTCCAGTACTTTTAGCGCGGCTACCATAACATCGAGGATGAGCTAGTGTTTCGGAGCAACCCTGGTTTTGTATTCCATGACTCTTTGGGATTTGAAGCTGGATCCATACAGCAGTTTGATAAGATGAAGAAATTTGTCATCAAACATGCAGCTTCGAGGAGACTCAAGGAGCGTATTCATGCAATTTGGTGAGAACTATGTCATGGTTCTTGATTCAGCCAACCATTAGATATAGGTATTGTATCCCTATGACTGAGTGTGAAAGGGCAGTCACTGCTGCAGAGAAGAAGTTTTTTAATGAGTGTGACACAGGGCATGGTATGGTCATTCTGGGATATATGGTTATCACTTATTGGAATCTATTTAGTCCCTGTGGTAGTGCTGCTAACAAAAGTGGATGCTTTGAATCTTACAGCCTTTGAGGAACTTTTGGATGATGGGTTGGAGATAGAAGAAGCAGAGAGAAGGGCTACAGAAAGGGAGTCTCAATTACTGGAAAAGTGGCAGGCACACATCAAACATGAACTGGATCAGTGCAAATTCCCACCTAAATTCTATCTGCCACTGACAGGTAAGTGCTCTACTTGTGACAGATGGCTGTGGTTGACCCAAGAGTCCTGACAGAGATGCATGAAGAGAGTACAGATTGTGCTGCATTGATAGAGTGCACAGCAAATGTTCTGAATGAGGAAGGGCTAGAGAGGCTACTCATGTCAACACAGCAGTCAAGTATTGCATTGTGCATTAAATTTGCAATGGAAAAGTAAGTGAGGAATATAGGCATATTCAATCTCTAATGTTTTGAAGGGTGGTTGGAGGAATGCTACAAAAGGGAAAAACTAAAGGCCAAAGAGTAAACATGAAGGATTTTGAGTTGGAGATCCTTAGGTGGTTCCCCAAGCATAAAGTGAGTGACCTGATTATAGTGCTGCAGTATTTGCTAATTGCAGTGGATGTACTCCAATATGATGCATGTACTGGGAATGACAGTATGTAAGTAATGTCTAGAAAAATTCGGCTTTGTGGTTCACTAAGTGGTTTGATTGCTGGACAGGTGAGTGATATTGTAGCAGAGTTATTGGAGGTCAGCTGATTGTACCCCCACTCCACTTGTGGTGGCATGGCAGGATGTGTGTGATTTCACAGAAGGGCATGGGTTGTGCTGACTGGTCTCACTTCCACTGTGCTTGTTTGTGGCATGGCAGTGGGTGAGTGGTTTCATGGAAAGTTTAGCTGGATGTCTGCTGACTGGTCTCACTTCCACTGTGCTTGTTTGTGGCATGACAGGGTGTGAGTGATTCCCTGGAAAGCTTAGCTGGATGTCTGCTGACTGGTTTCACTTCCACTGTGCTTGTTTGTGGCATGACAGACTGTGAGTGATTCCTTGAAAGCTTAGTTGGATGTGTGCTGACTGGTCTCACTTCCACTGTCCTTGTTTGTGGTATGACAGGCTGTGAGTGATTCCTTGGAAAGCTTAGCTGGATGTGTGCTGACTGGTCTTACTTCCACTGTCCTTGTTTGTGGCATGACAGACTGTGAGTGATTCCTTGGAAAGCTTAGCTGGATGACTGTTGACTGGTCTCACTACTGTGTTTGTTTGTGGCATGACAGGGTGTGAGTGATTCCTTGGAAAGCTTAGCTGGATGTCTGCTAACTGGTCTCACTTCCACTGTGCTTGTTTGTGGCATGACAGGCTGTGAGTGATTCCTTGAAAGCTTAGTTGGATGTGTGCTGACTGGTCTCTCTTCCACTGTGTTTGTTTGTGGCATGACAGGCTGTGAGTGATTCCTTGGAAAGCTTAGCTGGATGTCTGCTGACTGGTCTCACTTCCACTGTGCTTGTTTGTGGCATGACAGACTGTGAGTGATTTCACAGAAGGGCATAGGTCATGTTGACTGGTCTCACTTCCACTGTTTGTTTGTGGCATGACAGGGTGTGAGTGATTCCATGGTAAGCTTAGCTGGATGTCTGCTGACTGGTTCCACCTCCACTGTGCTTGTTTGTGGCATGACAGACTGTGAGTGATTTCACAGAAGGGCATAGGTCATGCTGACTGGTCTCACTTCAACCATGCTTGTTTGTGGTGTGACAGGGTGTGAGTGATTCCATGGAAAGGTTAGCTAGATGTCCACTGACTTCTACTGTGCTTTGTTGGGGCATGACAGAGTGTGAGTGATTCCTTGGAAAGCTAGATTTCTGCTGACTTCCACTGTGCTTGTTTGTGGCATGACAGGGTGTGAGTGATTCCTTGGAAAGCTTAGCTGGATGTCTGCTGACTGGTCTCACTACTGTGTTTGTTTGTGGCATGACAGGGTGTGAGTGATTCCTTTGAAAGCTTAGCTGGATGTCAGCTGACTGGTCTCACTTCCACTGTGTTTGTTTGTGGCATGACAGGTTGTGAGTGATTCCATGGAAAGCTTAGCTGGATGTGTACTAACTGGTTTCACTTCCACTGGACTTTTTTGTGGCATGGTAGTGGGTCAGTGATTTCAGGGCAAGCTTAGCTTGATGTCTGCTGACTGGTTTTACTTCCACTGTGTTTATTTGGGGCATGACAGCATGTGAGTGATTCCTTGGAAAGCTTAGCTGGATGTCTGCTGACTGGTTTGACTCCCATTGTGCTTGTTTGTGGCATGACAGGGTGTGAGTTGATTCCTTGTACAGCTCAGCTGGATGTCTGCTGACTGGTCTCACCTCCACTGTGCTTTGTTGGGGCATGACAGGGTGTGAGTGATTCCATGGAAAGCTTAGCTGGATGTCTGTTAACTGGTCTCACTTTCACTGTGCTTGTTTGTGGCATGACAGGCTGTGAGTGATTCCATGGCAAGCTTAGTGCTTACCTGGATGTCTGCTGACTGGTCTCACTTCCACTGTGCTTGTTTGTGGCACAACAGCATGTGAGTGATTTCATGGCAAGCTTAGCTGGGCATCTGCTGACTGGTGTCACTGCCATTGTGCATGTGGCATGACAGCTTGTGAGTGATTTAGTGGAGGACATAGTTGGATCCTTGCTGAGTCACCCTTGGTGGTCATGGTATGCCTGATGCACTGATAGGATGTAAGTGATCACAATGCCTTGATATCCTCTGGGTTAGCTGAGTCACTCTCTCCCTGCTGGTTTTGTTTCAGCTTGTAAGTGATGTCAGGTTAATTGGATACAGACTCACTACCCTTGCTGGTTTTTTGATCAAATTACAGGATGTGAGTTGTTTAATGCTCAAATTTTCCCTCTGACTATATTGACCTATATGTAATGTGATGGCCCTAACATCTCTGATGGTACAATTATCAGCTGGTAAGTCTCACTCTGCTATGGTACTGGCCCTTTTCATCAAGGGGTTGCACAATCCCAGACAAAGATTGTATTTGATGGCAGATCCAATGTGCTATCCCAAGCTGCCACTATCCAATCCATAGCTGAGCATGGTGTTTGTGAGTGGTAGCCACAGTTTCTTGAACCATGCTCATTCATTTAGTCTGCTTGCTTATCTTTGAGTATTGTTACTTTTTACTTCAAAATGAACGATCCCCCTCAAAGCAAGATGTTATCCCATTTGCCATCAAGGAATACAAAAGTTGGGATGTTGCAGCAAGAATTCCCTTGGCTGTTGAGGCAGCTGTTCAACAACATGGTGATGATGTGAATGAGTTGTGTCAGGCTCTCTTGAAAGTGGTTTTGAAGAACCGTATGTGTAAGTAGATGTTCTAGTGTTTGCTGATCTGTGGTTAAAAATCCTCTCAGCCCATAGATTGCTCACTTAGGATATGATAGATTTCAAATTCTATTTCATATACTTGTTGCAGCAGAGACCATTTCAATACTTCACAAGGCACTTTGGTGATTGAACTGAGATTTTCTGACACACAATCCTTGCTAGCTTGGAAAATAAAACATTACCTACCAAATACTTGAGTTGGATTAACATTGTTTCACCAATGCCTTGATTGTGAAGCATAAGACTTTCATCAGGAAAATCATTTTGACAAATAACTCATGCATCAGGTACATAGCAATCCATAGCATCTGTGATGCTATCATAAGTACTACCTGCCATGCCTAAGAAATCATGTGTTGGCCTTGCTGGTCACCTCCACAGACCACCATCAGCAAAACAGACATTTTGGGACCTAACATTACAGCATGACATGCTTGTTGAGCAACACTGCCTGGCACAGAGGCCAGCAGTTATGGACTCACCTTGGGTTTAGAGCTTAGGGCCCAAATGCTAGCAGGTTTGCCACATGGTAGTACACAACATTTGCAAACCCAGTTGTGCAGAGTTCATACTTGTGGACTTACTGAGACTGTGGTGTTATTGATTGGATAATGGCCACCAGTGATATGTCAATCCAATCCAAGCATCAGCAAAACAGACCCCCTCTATCCAGATCTGTACAGACCTGTACAGACTGACCCTAACTGTTTCAGTATATGTAACACTAACAATCCGAAGACTGTTATCGGTCACTCCTTGACTGATAGAAGGATGAGGATGAGGGAACTGAGTTAATGTGCGATGCACAAATGAACTCGATTGGAGTGTCTATGACAAGAGAGACGGTAATTATACTGACTAGAGTGTTTGTACCGTGGAACGTCGTAGAACAAACCAAACAAGGAGAGATAAACGCTATTGGCTGCAGCACTCCATGCTGAGTCAATGCGGCTACGCTGATGAAGCAGCTGACTAAGTAAAGCATCTATGAGCATGTCTAAAGTAACCCTAACCAGAGAGTGGATAAATAAGGAAAAGTACGCTAAGACTATGCTACAACTAGTAGTGAAAAGTACGGTCCGTTACACTATCCCCTCCTATGGCTCAACTTCCAGGCGAGACCAGATAGGCTGCACAGCGGTCAAAGGGTCGGGCACAGCGGAGAAAAAGAGACCCTCGGTTGAGAGCACATGAAGTTTCCAGGGGGCACTGGGGTGGAGCTTGTAAAAACCATCTATCGCCTCCTGGGCATTCTTAAGAGCGGATCTAGGCTCCCAAGTGTGATCTTCTTCTGGGTATCCCCTCCAATGAACGAGGAATTGAAGATTACCACGCTTCAAGCGGGAATCAACAACTTTTTCGACTTCGTACTCGACATCTCCTTCATCTGTAACCCGTTGTGGGCCAGGCCAAGTAACCGGTTGCCCGTCAAGAGCACGAAGATAAGGTTTCACCCGTGAAACATTCACCACTGGGTGTATGTGCATTGAGTGTGGCAACTTTAATTTAACGGCATTGGGTAAAACATCCGAGACCTCGTATGGGCCTATCCACTTTTCGGTCAACTTTCACCTCTGCCGATCTTTCAGTGATAAATGGTCAGTAGCCAGCCAAACCTGCAAGCCTACAGAGTAAGCAGGGGAAGGGGATCGTCGTTTATCTGCCTGAGTTTTCTGATGAGTCCTAGCTTTTCCCAAACTTTCGCACACTTCCTGGAACACCTGGAACCAGTCTTTAGCGGCCTCCTCCACTGCTTCTACCTTAGAAGTCGTTGGCTCGATGCCCATTCGTGGTGTATACGAATGAGTAACTTCAAAGGGGCACTTGCCAGTAGAAGAAGACTTGGAGTTGTTGTATGCGAATTGGGCCAAGGGAAGCCAATCCTCCCATCGTTCCTGCTGATGGTTTGCATACATCCGTAGATACTGCTGAATCTCGTGGTTCAACCGCTCTGTTTGACCATCTGTCTGTGGATGAAACGCCGTCGAGAGCTTCTGCTCGACACCCAACATTTTAAATAGCTCCTTCGAGAACTGAGATGCGAACTGTGGTCTGCGATCCGAGATGAGAGACTGCGGAAGGCCATGGTGCTTCCAGACAACAGTTGAAATGACTAAAATACTGCGCCCAACGTGCCTGGCGTGGTTGAAGCTTCTGCGATGTCATGAACCACTTAAGGTTGTGGTGGTCTGTCCAAATTTCAAACTGGTACAGGGTAGCCTCAAGGTAGTGGCGCCATTGCTCTAGAGCATGGATGATGGCTAGCATCTCTTTGTCGTGAACTGTGTAATTAAGCTCTGCTCCACTAAGCGAATGACTTGAATAGGCAACTGGTCGCCAGAGACCGTCATCGCATTCCACCGAGAGCACGGCTCCGGTTGCATAATCCGAGGCATCGGTTTCTAAGCAGAACTTCTGATCCTGATCGGGGAACATAAGAATAGGTGTGGTCGTGAAGGCCTCCTTTAACGTATCAAACGCTACTTGGCACTTGTCAGACCAGAGAAATGGAGTGTCCTTTTTAGTCAGATCGTTCAGGGGGCGTGTGACTTGCGCAAAATCCTTTATGAAGCATCGGTAAAAGTTCGCAAGGCCAAGGAAGCCTCGAACTCCACGAACTGAAGTAGGGACGGGCCAATCGCACACAGCAGCAACCTTAGTGGGGTCCATCTTAACTCCATTTGTGCCAACTATCATACCCAGAAAGTCGACCTCTTTTTGCTTAAATAAACATTTCTCCGGTTTGACAAACAAGTCGTTCTCCTTCAACCTTCTAAGCACCTCCAGCACGATCCTGTCATGCTCCTTTTCATCGTCCGTCTTTGTAAATATCATAAGATCGTCTATGTATACTACTAGAACGTCCTCCATGTCACCGAAGATGTCGTTCATCATATTTTGAAACGTTGTGAGTCGATGTGAGGATCTATGGCGAAAACACCAAAAAAAAAACCCAACACAAAGACAAATGCCGAGTTGGTGGTTTACCTTCGCGGACTTTGGCTCGAGGGATCGGTTACGGCAAAGTGGGGGAGGGGTTCTGCACACCTAGACGACTAGGGCAGAAGGGAAGGTGCTCCTGACGAGAGGGGAGCAGGGGGAGACTGAGAAAAAGCGAAGTAATATAGGCTACTCAGAGCCTAGAAGCGACGTAAGATGAAGAAGAATGACAGTAAATAGACCCTTAATGGAGCCTCAGATACTGCAAGGATAAAGAAGATAATGAAGGGCCTTAAAGCGACGACAATAAGGCAGATAACGTCGATAATGATTGGGCAATAGTCTCACTACAAAGGGGACAGTATCCTATGCAGGGGGGCTACTTGCTTGCATGCTACTTGCTGCGATGTATTGGTACTTATATACAAAAGGTAGCGCAGCCTGAAGTAAATAGAGGGAAACACTTTGTAAGGGGTTTGTAAGCGATTGGTAAGATGATTGGTAAAGGATTGGTAAGGCTGAGCAAGGCTGAGTAAGGACAGTAAGTGATTGGTAAGTAAAATCAGTCAGCATGATGAAGAGTATCACAAATCATTTGAAATAGAATGAGTCATTAAGGAACGGATGAATAATGCGACAGAAAGGGGGATGAGTAAGCGCACTGGTCACTGCTGAGTAAGGGGGTATGACTGCAAATGAGTCACTCTGACTCCTAGATCTGAGATCCAGATTCATTGGGGCGATATGCTGCGCGTCCGAAAGAAGAACTGTGGGGATTTCTGCCAGGGGCCAACTTTGGGGGTCTCCGGGGTAGTCGGGGCTTAGGATTTCGCAACTTTTCCCCCTCTCTCCTCTCTGCAAAGCGACCTGTACCAGGTGCAACTAGTGCTCTGGAGGGCATGAGGAGGAGGAGGGGCCGTCTTCTCCAATGAGGGCAGGGAGAAGTGCCTCAAAATCATCATGAATGCAATCAGATAGAGTAGATGAGAGTAGTTGGTACTGCAGCTGTCGCAATTTTGGGAGAACGAAAGACGTTGCAGGGGGCAGGAAGGAAAAATCCGTAATCCTTTTCGACTGGAGAGACCGAAACAACCACATAAGACCTCTCAAGCCTGACGACAGACTTGAGGCGACCAAAGAATGTCTTCCTCAACGTCAGACTGACGAGAAGAATGCGCTGTCCCAAAGCGATAGGATGGGAGGTCATGGACGAGGGAGGGATGAACCAGGAGGCTTCGGGGCGAGAGCTAGTGGGGATTCCTGGCAGGTACTCGTAGTTATTCTCCCTAGCAAAGGACACGAGTGAAGAGACGGTCGAGGAGGTGGCCATTACGATAAATATTGGCGAAATGGGCATTCATTGGTAGAAATGATGCAGAAAATCGTGGAGTGCGCAGATCGTTACCAAATTTGGTAGGCAGGATGGCGTGGTCGAGAGCTTCCTGTGAGCGTGGGAATGGTGTCGATATCTTTAAAATTGACGGAGATATTCGAAAAATCGGAATGCCGTAAACTAGCGCTCAAAAAGTTTTTTTGGGCACTCGAGCGGTTTCTTCCCTAACGTTAAGGATGGACCTTGTGCGATGGATGACTGCTGGCAATATCAGTCATTCTTCGCATTAGGGCTAGGCTTCTCCATTCTCCGTTCTTCATTATTCAGCTCCTGAGTCCATGCTCACGTCGCCAAACACCTTTGGTGCGTGACATCCGCCAGCAACAAGAAATGCAATCGTCCCCAATTGCGACCAATGCAGCAAACACAAACGGGTGAAACAAAGAAAAGGAAAAAGGGAATCCGAAAGAAGTGGCTGGAGATAAGTGAAAAGTAGTGAAGGAAATCATGAGAATTCATCAGAGTCATAAGCATTATTTTCGTTCTCGTCGTCATCTTCGTCATCGTCATTGCTTGGCTCGTTGTCTCCACTGAGGAGGATATCGTCAGGTAAAGGAGTGTCGCGTGAGTAGTAGGGAATGAGTCGGAATGCAGCAATGCCTCATCTAGAGATAGTGCCATCGAGTTCTTTGAGGACGTAGGAGCCTCCCTTGGTGCGACGAACAACTTCATAGGGACCAAGGTACCGTGGCTTTGATTTTCGATCAAGCTCCTTCTCAACCTGGCTATTGCGAACCAAGACAAGGTCTCCAGGCTGGTATGATGACTTTGCAAGGTGTAAGGCATACTTTCTTTCGAACTGGTCTTTGGATCGTAGGCGTGACTTCTGTAGGGTAGTAAAGGCGGCATGGATATCGTCTTGTCTCTTCTCCAATTGGCGAATGCGAAGTGAAAGAAGCTCCTCTGAGCTCATTCCAGAATAAAATCCTTCGATGAGATATGTAGATTCAAAGAGATCGAATGGGAGAATGGGATCGAGACCATGAAGGAGGAAGTAGGGGCTGAATCCAGTAGACCGTCGAGTCATCACTTTGTCTGCAAAGAAAGCATGATGGACCTTGGTAGGCCAGAGATTGAGATCGCCTTCGCAAGCCTTGACGATGGCTTCTCGAATGATAAAGTGACCTCGCTCCACAACTCCATTAGCTCGAGAATTGTAGGGCGAGATGCGAATCTGAGGGATAGAGTAGCGCTGCATGAGTTTCTCAAAGGCACCCTTGATCTCACTGCCATTGTCAGTGACAATCTGAGAGACCGTTCCATATCGACAGAGTATCTCTTCCCAAAAGAACTTGGCGAGATTATCCGCATTGGCATGTCTGAGAGCACGGCCTTCTGCTGCGAGGGAAAGATCGTCTCGAGCAGCAACAAGATAGCGATAGCCACGGGCTTTGGGCATGAGCATGATGTCAACATAAACCTTCATGAAGATTCGGGGGGATGCAGAGATCGTGATGGGGATTTCGGTTTTATGAGTGCTGCGAATCTGGCATGCATGGCATGAGCGAACGTGATGGGTGACATCCTTGTACATCTGGGGCCAATAGAAGCGCTCTCTGACCATCTGAAAGACTCCAAAGACACCTCTGTGACCGAGTTCTTCATGGGCTTGATTCAGTATCTGTGCACGTAGATCTGGGTCGAAGATAACTTTGACAGGGGTACGGGAACCTCGACGTTTGAAGAGATGGCTTCCACGGAGGAAGAACTGCAAGGATCTGCGAATGAATCGCTTTCGAGAGGTGATGGAAGGGGAAATGGGAAGTTCGGTGGTGCGAAGGAAGTGTAGGATTTGGTGTAACTGGGCATCTTGGGTTGTATCATTGGAAAGGAATGATGGGAGTGTCATGGCGTCATAAGGAAGGGGATGAGTTTCTGCAAAGAAAAGAACGTTCTCTAACCAATCATCGGCTTCCTCTGCATCAATATGGCCCTCCTCGTAGTCTGCCTCGGTAGGTTGACGACGAGAGAGTGCATCAGGACCACGGTGCTTGATAGCGGGTACATGGATCAACCTGAAGTCAAAGAGGAGTATACATACCTTCGATCCAGCGATTGATCGTTGCATTGGGCTGAAGATCTGGGTCGTTAAGCATACCCTTGATATACTTGGCATCGACTTCGATCCATAGATGACGAACACCGTAAAGATGGAGGCGGTAGTGTCGTAGTGCTCTGAAAAGACTGTAAAGCTCCAGCTTAGGCTGGCTGTAGCGTGATTCTCGTTCGTTGATAGGGAGTGAACCGTAGCGAGCAGGGCGTTTGCGTCCTTCTGAGTCGTACTGCGAAAGAATGAATCCTATGGCGACATTGCTGGTGTCGACGGAAAGAACGACGGGGGAATCGGATGAGTAGTCGATGGGGCGAAGGGCAGGGGCAGTTGAAACGGCGTGCTTCAAGGCGTCAAATGCCTCCTGTTGGGGCTCTCCCCATTCGAATGGAGCATTCTTGCGATAGAGGTCGACCAGCGGCCGAGCCAGCTGTGAGTAGTTCGCAATCCAGATACGAACGGTACCACAGAGGCCTAGGAACGACCGTACATCTTTGGGCATAAGGAGCGTTGGCCAATTCACAATCTTCTTCACCTTGCTGTCATCAGGGGAACGACCATGAGGATGGCAGGTTTGGCCAAGAATAGTGACACGAGGTTGGCAGATCTGAGATTTGGGACCGGAAAACGTTCCTCCGGCATGAGCAAATTGATGCATGATCCGATGTACGTCATTGGCATGTTCCCAAATGAAGCGCCGGATGCCAGAATTCTCGGCTAACGTTTCGGCATGGCCATTGGCATCTTCGTAACATGTAGCAGGGCCTTTGATAGGCAGATCGTCGATGAAAACGTTGGCGATGTGAGGGATTTCATCCTGAAGAATGAATGCTGTGCAATTCTGGAATTCCGATGGCGAGTTGGTGTAGCCTTGAGGCATGGCAGTATGGCGTAGCAAGCCAAGCAGCATCAGGAATGAGGTAAGATCTCGGCTATCGGGGTGAAGTTGGCGTGCGTCGAAGCCGGAGAAGAGATCGAACACGGTATAGCATTGCTGGCCAGCGAACGGCTCCACAAAGTTGTCTAAGATAGGAGGAACACCAGCGTCCCGAATTGTAACCTTATTGAGAGGCTGCAGATCATGGACGATTCGGATCTTTCCATTCTTCTTCATAACACAAAACCATTTTGAGCGATAGGAGGACTGAGCCAGTTCATAGAGTCCGGCTGCAATCTTATCCCGAAGAAGCTGTATGACTCGGTCTCAGATACCGGGTGGGATCGGAATGTTACGATATTCCCATGGCTTGTGGGGCAGGACAGGGATCATGTAAGGTGAGAAGTAATCAGATCTGAAGTTGCCGCGTTCCGATTCGTCAAAGGCAAGTGCGCGCTCGTTTAGCTTCATTATGTGGCAAAAAAGTTTTTCCTCTTCTGGCCACAGGAAGTTGTCGGCATTTAATTTCATGGAGTGCAGGCGTTCCTTGGTAAGCTTCTTCGTGGGAACAAAAGTAGGGGGGTGAGGCGTGAGTGGAATAAGGGATTTAAGGGGGTCTTCCGGGAAACGGCGGTGAACGGGTGTAACGCTTATAATCTGAAGACTATACTCGGTTACTCCTTGACTGATAGAGAGTAGAGGCTGAGGGAATGAGTTAATGCGACAGTGCACAAATGAACTCGATTGGAGTGTCTACGACAAGAGAGACGGTATTTATACTACTACGAGTGTTTGTACCGAGGAACATTGTAGAACAAACCAAACAAGCGAGAGATAAATGCTATTGGCTGCAGCGCTCCATGCTGAGTCAATGCGGCTACGCTGACGAATCAGCTGACTAAGTAAAGCGTCTATGAGCGCGTCTAAGTAACCCTAACCAGAGAGTAGGTAAATAAGGAAAACTACGCTAAGAGTACGCTACAGCTAGTAGTGAAAAAGTACGGTCCGTTACACTATCCCCTCCTATGGCTCGACTTCCAGGCGAGACCAGATAGGCTGCACAGCAGTCAAAGGGTCGGGTACAGCGGAGAAAAAGAGACCTTCAGTCGAGAGTAGACGAAGTTTCCGGGGGGCACCGGGGTGGAGTTTGTAGAAATCGTCTATTGCCTCCTGGGCGTTCTTAAGAGCAGACCTAGGCTCCCAAGTGCGATCTTCTTCCGGGTATCCCCTCCAATGAACGAGAAACTGGAGATTGCCACGCTTCAAGCGGGAATCAACGACTTTCTCAACTTCATATTCGACGTCTCCTTCATCCGTAACCCGTTGTGGGCCGGGCCGAGTAACCAGTTGCCCATCAAGAGCACCAAGATAAGGTTTCACCCGTGAAACGTTCACTACCGGGTGTATGCGCATTGAGCGCGGCAACTTTAATTTAACGGCGTTGGGTAAAACATCCGAGACCACATATGGGCCTATCCACTTTTCGGTCAACTTTCGGCTCTGCCGATCCTTCAGCGATAAATGGTCGGTAGCCAGCCAAACCTGTGAGCCTACAGAGTAAGCAGGGGAAGGGGACCGTCGTTTATCTGCCTGAGTTTTCTGATGAGTCCTAGCTTTTCCCAAACTTTCGTGCACTTCCTGGAACACCTGGAACCAGTCTTTAGCGGTCTCCTCCGCTGCTTCTACCTTAGAAGCCGTCGGCTCGATGCCCATCCGTGGTGTATACGAATGAGTAACTTCAAAGGGGCACTTGCCAGTAGAAGAAGACTTGGAGTTGTTATACGCGAATTGAGCTAGGGGAAGCCAATCCTCCCATCGTTCCTGCTGATGGTTTGCATACATCCGTAGATACTGCTGAATCTCGCGGTTCAACCGCTCTGTTTGACCATCCGTTTGTGGATGAAATGCCGTCGAGAGCTTCTGCTCGACACCCAACATTTTAAATAGCTCCTTTGAGAACTGGGATGCGAACTGCAGTCCGCGATCCGAGACGAGAGACCGTGGAAGGCCGTGGTGCTTCCAGACGTGAGTTAAATAAAGCCGAGCCGTACTAGCGGCAGTTTCCTTCTCAGTGCAGGGGATGAACTCTGCTTCCTTAGAGAACCGATCGACGACAACCAAGATGTAAGATTTTCCAGAGGAGCTCCTGACTCCTATATCCATAAAGTCGGTCGTAAGATCCTCCCAAGGCCCATCAGGGACGGGTAAAGATTTGAGTTCGCCTGCCGGCGGCTTGTTGCTAGGCTTGCTAGCTTGACACGTCTGACAATGCTTTACGTACTCTTCAACATTGGGCTTCAAGGTAGACCACGTGAACCAGCGTGTGATCAACTCCTGAGTTCCTTTTACGCCTCGATGACCCGCTAGGGGCGAATCATGAAGAGCAGCAAGTACCTTCTGTCTAAGTGCCTCAGGCACGAAAACTTTGTCTCCGTCATACAGCAAACCGTCACGTCGGTCGAGCATTCCAGCGTCAACCTCGGCCGTTACACTGCGCAGTTCTTCTATGAAGGGACTTTCTAGGCACACAGCGCGCACTTGCTCGGGTTTAATAAATAGCGATTCCTCAGATTTAGCGTTTTCGCGATTTTCTACCAAGTCCTCGCGGCGGGAGAGAGCGTCCGGTCGTCCCATTGAAACTCCTGGTTTGTGGACGATAACACAGTTGAAATGACTAAAGTACTGCGCCCAATGCGCCTGGCGTGGTTGAAGCTTTTGCGACGTCATGAACCACTTAAGGTTGTGGTGATCCGTCCAAATCTCAAACTGGTATGGGGTAGCCTCAAGGTAGTGACGCCATTGCTCTAGGGCGCGGATGATGGCTAGCATCTCTTTGTCGTGAACCGTATAATTAAGCTCTGCTCCACTAAGTGAGTGACTTGAATAGGCAACGGGTCTCCAGAGACCGTCATCGCATTCCACCGAGAGCACAGCTCCAGTTGCGTAATCCGAGGCATCGGTTTCTAAGTGGAACTTCCGATCCTGATCGGGGAACATAAGAATAGGCACGGTCGTGAAGGCTTCCTTAAGCGTGTCAAACGCTACTTGGCACTTGTCGGACCAGAGAAACGGAGTGTCCTTTTTAGTCAGATCGTTCAGGGGGTGCGCGACCTGCGCGAAGTCCTTTATGAAACATCGGTAGAAGTTCGCAAGGCCAAGGAAGCCTCAAACTCCACGAACAGAAGTGGGAACCGGCCAATCGCGCACAGCAGTGACTTTAGCGGGATCCATCTTAACTCCATTCGTGCCAACTATCATACCCAGAAAGTCGACCTCTTTTTGCTTAAATAAACATTTCTCCGGTTTAACGAACAAGTCATTCTCCTTCAACCTTCTAAGCACCTCTAGCACGATCCTGTCATGCTCCTTTTCATCGTCCGTTTTCGTAAATATCATAAGATCGTCTATATATACAACTAGAACATCCTCCATGTCACCGAAGATGTCGTTCATCATATTTTGAAACGTGGCGGGGGAATTACATAAACCAAAGAACATCACCAGCAGTTCGAAGGCACCTCGGTGACAGACGAAAGCGGCTTTCCACTCGTCACCTTCCTTGATCCGGTGTGAGTCGACGTGTGGATCTATGGCGAAAACACCAAAAAAAAACCCAACACAAAGACAATTGCCGAGTTGGTGGTTTACCTACGCGGACTTTGGCTCGAGGGATCGGTTACAGCGAAGAGGGGGAGGGGTTCTGCACACCTAGACAACTAGGGCAGAAGGGAAGGTGCTCCTGACGAGGGGGGAGCAGGGGGAGGACAGAAAAGCGAAGATTTATAGGCTACTCGGAGCCTAGAAGCGACGTAGAATGACAAAGATTACAGTAAGTAGACCCTTAATGGAGTCTCAAATACTGCAGCAGTGAATGATGAATAAGAAAGCTTCAGAGCGACGATAATAAGGCAGATAATGAAGATAATGATTGGGCAGCAGTCTCACTACAAAGGGGACGGTATCCTATGTGGGGGGGCTACTTGCTTGTATCGTGTGTATGTGTGTGTTACTTGCTGCGACGTATTGGTACTTATATACAAAAGGTAGCGCAGCCTGAAGTAAATAGAGGGAAACACTTTGTAAGGGGTTTGTAAGCGATTGGTAAGAGGATTGGTAAAGGATTGGTAAGGCCGAGCAAGGCTGAGTAAGGACAGTAAGCGATTGGTAAGTAAAATCAGTCAGCATGACGAAGAATATCACAAATCATTTGAAATAGAATGAGTCATTAAGGAACGGATGAATAATGCGACAGAAAGGGGGATGAGTAAGCGCACTGGTCACTGCTGAATAAGGGGGTATGACTACAAATGAGTCACTCTGACTCCTAGATCTGAGATCCAGATTCATTGGGGCGATATGCTGCGCGTCCGAAAGAAGAACTGTGGGGATTTCTGCCAGGGGCCAACTTTGGGGGTCTCCAGGGTAGTCAGGGCTTAGGATTTCGCAACTTTCCCCCCTCTCTCCTCTCTGCAAAGCGACCTGTACCAGGTGCAACTAGTGCTCTGGAGGGCATGAGGAGGAGGAGGGGCCGTCTTCTCCAATGAGGGCAGGGAGAAGTGCCTCAAAATCGTCATGAATGCGATCAGATAGTGTAGATGATAGTAATTGGTACTGGAGCTGTCGCAATTTTGGGAGAATGAAAGACGAGATTGAGAGATAGACGTTGCAGGGGGCAGGAAGGAAAAATCCGTAATCCTTTTCGACTGGAGAGACCGAAACAACCACATAAGACCTCTCAAGCCTGACGACAGACTTGAGGCGACCAAAGAACGTCTTCCTCGACGTCAGACTGACGAGAAGAACGCGCTGTCCCAGAGCGATAGGATGGGAGGTCATGGACGAGGGAGGGATGAACCAGGAGGCTTCGGGGCGAGAGCTAGTGGGGATTCCTGGCAGGTACTCGTAGTTATTCTCCCTAGCAAAGGACACGAGCGAAGAGACAGTCGAGGAGGTGGCCATTACGATAAATATTGGCGAAATGGGCATTCGTTGGTAGAAATGATGCAGAAGATCGTGGAGTGCGCGGATCGTTACCAAATTTGGTAGGAAGGATGGCGTGGTCGAGAGCTTCCTGTGAGCGTGGGAATGGTGTCGATATCTTTAGAATTGACGGAGATATTCGAAAAATCGGAATGCCGTAAACTAGCGCTCAAAAAGTTTTTTTGGGCGCTCGAGCGGTTTCTTCCCTAACGTTGAGGATGGTTCTCGTGCGATGGATGACTGCTGGCAATATCAGTCATTCTTCGCATTAGGGCTAGGCTTCTCCGTTCTTCATCATTCAGCTTCTGAGTCCATGCTCACGTCGCCAAACACCTTTGGTGCGTGACACCGGATGTTATTGTATCCCCACCTAAGGTCCATTTTCGTAAATAATTTACACCCTTTCAACTTGTCAACAAGCTGCGAGATAAGTGGGAGCAGATACGAGTTCTTGACTGTATGCTCGTTTAAATAGCGGTAGTCCTGTACCATACACTTCTTTCCATCCTTCTTAGGGACGAAGAACACGGGAGAAGTCTGGGGTGATTTACTAGGCCGAATGTAACCCTTCTTAAGCTGTCCATCAACGAAGTTGCTAACTTCGGTTTGCTCATCAGGGCTGAGAGGGATCAACCTTCCCTTTTTCAGAACAAATGACTCCTTCAGTTCTATCGTGTGGTCCCAAGGTTTCCTAAGCGGCATGCGTTTGGATTCCTGGACAGAGAAGACGCTTAAATATTCGTGGTATTCCTTCGGAACCAGTTCCTCAGGGGTTTTATCCTTTTTAGGAGCCCCCTGCTTGTCGGCTCTGAATATATTATGCCAGTCTTCGAGGGCCTGGACCTCCTCCTTTTCGATACGTCTAACGAAGGCCGGCTTCGGTGCGAGTTGCCTGCAACTACGAGGACACCTCTTCATCGAGATTTCACCGGTTTTCCAATTGACTTCCGGGTTGTGAGTGGCAAGCCACGTGTGACCCAAAATCATGTCGTGAGATCCCAGATCCGTGACATCGGCTACTAACTCTTCGAAGTGGTCTCCGAACTGAACTCTAAGCAGTACTTGATGCATAATCCTTCCAGCGGAGTTAAGAGTACCATCGACATTAAATACGTCCACCGCGCTGTAGGGAGGGAGTCCTCCCTACTAGGAGATTTATTTTATTTCATCGTTTTTTACTTTTGTTTTGTTTTTTTATTCTTTACTCTATGCTCTTTCTACTTAGTATTAGGACGAGTTTGGCTTATGTAAGCCAGACTCGCACCTAGAGTTGTACTGTATGTCGGAAAAAAATTACGTCCATTGCAATGATGTATTATTTTTATGCGATGATAGTGAGATTGCGATGAGATTATCACAAGATAGCGGAGTTGCAAATTCATCGCAAGCACAATTGCCATGCCTTCGACTTCGAAAATCAACCACCTGCCTACCGCCGTCGTCTTTCCTCTCTGTAATACTCACCATCTGTATTATTTTACACGGGCTCCGTTCTCGCCCTCTATTATGCCTCCCCAAAAACTAACTGTAGCATGCGAATCCTGTGGAAAGCCCTTCAAATTAACTGGAATCGGACCTCATCGCAAATCATGCATCAAAAAACACCACAGGGAGCAGGAAGACCTTACATATTTGGGTTCAATTCGTGAAGGTAGCACGCTGTTACTATTGAGTTCGTGATTATTTCTTTTTTCATTAATTTTATTCACAGCCGTTTCGTCAACGAGTGGCTCGCATGGGCCGTCCGAAGTCGGTGGCTCAGTGGTAGGATCAAGCACCTTGCTGGGTGCTGATGCGCACCACGATGGTAAGTTTGATTATTATTTTAGCTGTAACATTGAGTTGATTTGCCTCTTTTGCAGATACTGGCGAGATTTGGCCCATACACACCGACCCGGATCCGACCACTATGAACATAGCTGACAATTCGGAAGCGAACGGTAAGTACTCGTTTCTACTAGTGATAGGTTTCTGATTGGCGATCCAGTTGCTGGCGGGGTCGCTGCCAACAACGTCGATGACATTCGTGTCGAGTACCATCCAAACGCCGGTATACCTCCTCAAGAGATACCATTCGCCGAGTTCGCTCGAGGCCACCAGCCGAGAGCATACAAGCCCGATGTGTCCACTGACCCATGGTACCCGTTCCGGTCACGTCTCGACTTCGAATTTGCCGAACTAGCTCTCGAGGCGGCTCTTAACAAAGAGCAGGTGAATCGGCTTCTCCGTTTGATGAAATCTATTCGCAGCGCGGGCGAGGTCTTCACTCTGAACGAGTACAACGATCTTCAAAGCACCTGGCGGGCCGCCTCGCACCGCATGACGGCAGTAAGTTAACTTAATCGTTGAGTGGCATCTATTGATCACGCCTAGTCTAGTTTACGAAGGAAGTAGTGTGTATAAATAGCATGGATGGCAAGCCGCAAGAGTTTACCATGTATTATTGTTCACTGTGGGATTGGGCGTGCGGCCTACTTAAACATCCCTCCATCGGACTGCACTTCGTTTTTGACGCACAGCGTCTTTTCAAGTTCGACGGCTCGTCTTTTATTCGTTTCATTGACGAGCCGTGGATGGCTAACAAGTTCTGGAACATACAAGTATGTTTGTATGAGTAGACTATTCCAAATCATCACCTCGTTCTTTCAGAGCCGACTGCCTCCTGACGGAAAAGTTCTCCCATTCATTTTGTATGCTGACAAGGCGAAGCTATCGTCCTTTGGGTGGCAAAAAGGTTATCCCGTCGTTGCTCGCCTTGCTAACCTCCCCGTGTCAATTCGGAATGGTGAAGGTATCGGAGGTGGTCGGGTCGTTGGTTGGCTGCCGATCGTATGTGTTCGTTTGTTCGTCACTCTCTTCTAGCGTTAACAATGACTATCATGTGCGCTAATATAATAGGTAAAGGAGACAAAGGAGCACTCTGGCAAAACGCGGTTTGCAAATTTCAAGAACGCTGTCTGGCACGAGTCTTTTAGAAAACTTCTACAGACGATAGAGAAAGAGTCACAAACGGGTTGCTGGGTAAACTGCTGGGATGGCATCCCTCGTCGCTTTTTCCCCATTGTCCTCATCTTGTCTGCTGATTATGAAGAACAGTACGTTGGCATGCTTGTATCGTCACATACTGCACTAATATTGTGCACATCTAGGGCGGTCATGGCACTCATACGTGGTGTCAAATCCAACTTTCCCTGTCCCATCTGTCTCATCCCCCGCGACCATATATCAGATTTTCCTGCTCAATGCAAACTACGAACCACTGAGAACGTTCTGAAGGTACTGGAGGACGCTCGCTCACAAGATACTCAAGAGAAAAAGGAACAGATCTTGATACAACAAGGTCTGCGTGATGTTGATGTAAGTGCCCGTTCTATCACTTTCGCTTAGACCTTCTAATATTTGTAGAGTGCATTCACGGTTGTCGCAAACACAGATGTCTATCGTGCCCTAAGTTGGGACCGACTGCATGCCAACTTTTCGGGGAAGTTCGGCGATCACTTGTGGACTGAACTTCTTAGGATCCTTGACAAGGCCGGACGTCAAACTATGGCTACGGTGGAGAAGAAGTAGGTGTTGTCCTATTGTGCAGTGCTGGTCCACTGATAATTTACTAGTTTTAGTATGATGCCACGCTGGCATACATTGAACCATTTTGACGAAGCCTTATCAATCTCCTACACTGACAGCCAGAAGTTCGAAGACTTATCAAAGGTACGCATACAGTGTAGGGTTTATAAACTATGATATATCCCAATCAGATAGTAGTGTTCGCATGTCACGACGTGTTGCCACAGAATACAGAGAAGGAGGGCTACCTCTTACTCCGTTGTTTACGAGCGTACATCGAATTTGACTTATACACAGCGCTTGAACTACATACGACGCATACGATTGCCGCAGGGCGGGAGGCACTGTCAACTTTCAATGCATTGATGCAGGTTAGTTCATAGCTAAATAGCTACAAGTTAACATATTCTAATCACTATCATACCAGAAATTCGCTCAAAAAACTGATAACACGAAGAAGAATTGGAACTTCCCGAAGAACCATACGCGTATGCATGCATTCGACGACATCGAAGCCAAGGGCGTTACTCGCAATTTCAATACTAAGCCAAACGAGAAGATGCATGGCCCCTTGAAGGAGAAATACCAAAAGCGTACCAACTTTAAGAACGTTGCTCAGCAGGTGGGCCATTAACAATCGCTAAGTTGTTGGCGTACAGTAATCTCTTACACCATAGATTCTTGATGTCGATCACCTCGAAGCGGTTTCGGAACTTATTCGCTGCAGGATTACCGACTACAATGTATACTTGTCAAGCATGGAAACCGCTATGCGAAGCTCTGGAGGTAATGACGTCGATGACGTCGAGCAGGAAGACTTCTTCCACGTCAGGTTAGGCAGTAGGGTAAAACAGCCTTTAGCTTTGGGAGCCATCGAGCAGAGGAGCACGACTGACAAGGCATTCACGCGATTCTGGGCAAAGCTAAATGAATTACTCAACAGGCATTTTGAGATTACAGGGAAACCTCTCCCGGGCGGCAAGCGCATCCAATTCCAAGTGGATAGCGAGGTATGTGACTTCAGCCCCGTCTTTATTAATGATCAGGTTTCTAAGTATTGACGAAGATTACAGAATACCGATACATCAAAGTCAATTTTGAGTCTACGACTGATTGGTGTCAGTACACGGATCATTTACAGTGTAACCCAAGTTTCCATGGACATAGCCGCTATGACTGTGTTCTTCTCAAGACGGCGCAGCGAGACATCTTCGGCCGACTAGTGTTTTTGTTTCAGTGCATGGTTGGTGACGAAACTTTCCCTTTAGCTCTTGTGCAGCCATACGATGCCCCAACCGGCCCTCGACTTGCAAAGGACGTGCATCTGAACTTATGGAGGGTGCGTGAGCAACCTCGTGAATCAGCTGAAATATTTTCTGTGCGTTCAATTTTCCGTGGTGCGCTACTTTATCCAGATCATACAAGACTCGGCGAGCACTTGGTAATTGACACGATTGATACCGACATGTTCCTTCGCATGCAGATGATGCACAAAGCCGCTGGACATCACTGAACATTGGTAAGTTATTTGGTGCCTGCGGATCTCTTTCACGAATGTATTCTGACCACATGAATGATACAAAAAAAAACTCTGCAGGGTCGGCTCCCCATCTGTCTCCCTACCATCGCTTAATCGCGCAGATCCTTTGTTCATACCTGGTGCGCCATCTTCGTTGGTGGGACTTGAAAACCCCCTTCTGTTATTGCCACCCCAAGCTTGCCTTTCTTGTCTCATAATCCTTAAAATCAGTGCGATCCATCCTGCCGACATACACTGGGTGCTGTACAATATTCGTCCCACACCGGCCGCCGTACAATATTCATCATCCACCGCCTGTCGTACAATATTTGTCATACACCGGTCGCCATATGATATTTGTCCTACACTGGCCGCTGTACGATATTCATCATACACCGGTCGCTGTACGATACTCCTCATCATACGTTGGTCGCCGTCAATATTCACTATACACTGCTCGCCATACGATATTCATCATACACCCGTACGGCCGTCTGTGCTTTCTCGTCTGTCAATCAGATTCAAGCCGACAACAATGCTTCTTACCTTTTCAAGAAAAGTCGTTCCCAGAGGACCAAGGTTTGAGCATTTTTATGGCCACATATTTGATGAGGACTGAAACGCGTTCAACGACATTAATAAGGCCACCATCCAGCAGCAGGTTTGTATCGAGTGCAAGGTCACTTTCCCTCATCTTTACAGTTTCCTACCCCATTCGGCTCACCTGTCGCCCTATCGGTACCCCGAGAACCTATCTGTCCATACCGACAGCCCTGACCTCCCTGCCGCTCCCCCCCTTTGACCTACCCATCAACCCCATCTCTCTCCGCAGTATGATCCCGAGAGGATGCCCCCGGTTTCGCATGAAGACGTGACTTCCGGGCCTAATGGCACAGGCGACGACGATTTCGAGCTTCCTGAGGACATTGAGCGACACGATGTGTCGGTTTTCACTATTCGGATCCGACTTTACAACAGCCCACCTTCACGTTGCTCCAATCTTTGAGCTCAGGTCCATTTCACCCAAAGCGTTGTGAACCCAGTCGTACTGTCGGTGATCCTCTTCTAGGTAATTCTCCTGGATGCAAGAGCAGCATGACGAAGCACTTGTGGCAGGTGCTTTGGACCCGATACGGAGCGTAATTCAGGATCAACCCGGCCTACCGGAGGAGGCTCTCGAGGTTGGTGATGTTTCCTCCACCACTGACTCGCATCCTCCTGATCTGGTGCTGACAGTTAACGGCCATGATTCTCGAGGAAGCCCTCAACTGCTCGCAAGCCGGCAGGGAAGCCTCTGGAGAATGATTTAGGATGGGTCGTTCAAACGCTCGTGTAAGGGCATGAAGAGATTCATGTTCCCGCTCCACCCAAAAAACCTGCTTGCGATGACGAGTTCATTTCTATCGAGAAGCTACTCGAATGGGCAAGGGCTGCATTTACAGTATCGAAGTTGAACAGGGTGCAGAGCAAATTGTTCCCGATTGCATTTGGTACCGATTCAACGAGCCCGTTTTTCTCTGTGCACCAACCGGTGCGGGCAAGACCAATGTTGCGATGCTCACCATTCTTCATGAGCTCGCTAAACGCCGGAATGATCAAACTGGTGAATTTGCCCTCGACACCTTCAAAGTCGTCTACGTTGCTCCCATGAAGGTGCTTATTCAAGAGATGGTCGGCAGTTTTAGCTCGCGACTACTTCCATTCAGCATCAAGGTTGGCGAACTTATGGGTGACTCAGATGACGAAGCAACAAATTGCCAAGACACAAATTATAGTCACGACGCCGGAGAAGTGGGACGTCATTACTCGAGCACCGATATGTCGTGCACAAATCTCGTGCGCCTCATGATCGTAGATGAAATCCATCTGCTCCACGACGAGCGTGGCCCCTTATCAAACTATGGTAGGTGTCGCCTAATCCGTAGACTGTCGTTTAATTTCAGACAGACAAGGGCATGCTCAGGACGTCCCTCTCGTCAAGAATCGGTATCTCGAGCGACGGCGATTTCGAACCTCCTGAGGACGTCGAGCGACACGACGTGTCGGTTTTCACTATCCAGATCCGACTTTACAACAGCCCACCTTCACGTTACTCTGGTCTTTCAGATGGACGGCGGCATGCTCAGGATGCCCCTCTCGTCAAGAATTGGTATCTCGAATGACGACGATTTCGAGCCTCCTGAGGATGTCGAGCGACGTGACGTGTCGGTTTTCACTATCCAGATCCGACTTTACAACAGCCCACCCTCACGTTACTCTGGTCTTCTTTCACCCAAAGCGTTATGAACCCAGTCGTACTGCCAGTGATCTTCTTCTGGGTCGAGAAGCCTCTGCAGAATGATTTAGTTATCGGAAATACGGTGGGTGCTCAATCTGTACGACCATCGTTCTAGATGGACGGGGTGTGCTCAGGACGTCCCCCCCCCCATCTAGAATTAGTATCTCGAGCATTGCCCTCTCAGCCAACCCGTCAAAGTCCGCTTGTCGTACCAGAAACTTCTCAAACGCTTCGTACTCGGCAGCTTGGAGGGTTGCACAGGTGGGGGGTAAGCTTATTCCACCGTCTTATGGCACTTCAAGACGAAACTGTTGTCTCCCTCTCATCTCTCACTTGACCCTGGACCGCCATTGGCCAATCTCATCTCCTTTCATTGCTTCACCTCAATGCACACCATGACGATCTGCACGAAGATCCCCACCCTCACCCACATGTGCTGCAGCTCCCAGGACACTTTCCTAGCCCTCAACCGGACCAGGCTCACCTGCCTCGGGTCCAATACGTCTGTCCACCTCTCACCCAGTTACTTGGCCGAGATTGTAAGGTCAATATATGGAAGTTAGCATGTCAGGAACTGATATTCTTAAGACCGACACTCGCGCTAAATTGCCTTCCGCTTTCGATACTCCGGTTTCTCGACTTAAAGAACGTTCTTTTACCTCGCCTTCGACAACGCTGATGCAACAAGGTGGTCGTCAAGATGCTACGGTGTACAGGCATGAGGATATCCCTCCTCCTGGTGGGTTCTACCAGTCATCTGTGTGGCATATCGACCGCAACGCTGTATGGTCGCTGTCACGCACCAAAGGTGTTTGGCGACGTGAGCATGGACTCAGAAGCTGAATGATGAAGAACGGAGAAGCCTAGCCCTAATGCGAAGAATGACTGATATTGCCAGCAGTCATCCATCGCACGAGAACCATCCTCAACGTTAGGGAAGAAACCGCTTGAGCGCCCGAAAAAAACTTTTTGAGCGCTAGTTTACGGCATTCCGATTTTTCGAATATCTCCGTCAATTCTAAAGATATCGACACCATTCCCACGCTCACAGGAAGCTCTCGACCACGCCATCCTTCCTACCAAATTTGGTAATGATCCGCGCACTCCACGATTTTCTGCATCATTTCTACCAACGAACGCCCATTTCGCCAATATTTATCGTAATGGCCACCTCCTCGACTGTCTCTTCGCTCGTGTCCTTTGCTAGGGAGAATAACTACGAGTACCTGCCAGGAATCCCCACTAGCTCTCGCCCCGAAGCCTCCTGGTTCATCCCTCCCTCGTCCATGACCTCCCATCCTATCGCTTTGGGACAGCGCGTTCTTCTCGTCAGTCTGACGTCGAGGAAGACATTCTTTGGTCGCCTCAAGTCTGTCGTCAGGCTTGAGAGGTCTTATGTGGTTGTTTCGGTCTCTCCAGTCGAAAAGGATTACGGATTCTTCCTTCCTGCCCCCTGCAACGTCTACCTCTCAATCTCGTCTTTCGTTCTCCCAAAATTGCGACAGCTGCAGTACCAACTACTCTCATCTACACTATCTGATCGCATTCATGACGATTTTGAGGCACTTCTCCCTGCCCTCATTGGAGAAGACGGCCCCTCCTCCTCCTCATGCCCTCCAGAGCACTAGTTGCACCTGGTACAGGTCGCTTTGCAGAGAGGAGAGAGGGGGGAAAGTTGCGAAATCCTAAGCCCTGACTACCCTGGAGACCCCCAAAGTTGGCCCCTGGCAGAAATCCCCACAGTTCTTCTTTCGGACGCGCAGCATATCGCCCCAATGAATCTGGATCTCAGATCTAGGAGTCAGAGTGACTCATTTGTAGTCATACCCCCTTATTCAGCAGTGACCAGTGCGCTTACTCATCCCCCTTTCTGTCGCATTATTCATCCGTTCCTTAATGACTCATTCTATTTCAAATGATTTGTGATATTCTTCGTCATGCTGACTGATTTTACTTACCAATCGCTTACTGTCCTTACTCAGCCTTGCTCGGCCTTACCAATCCTTTACCAATCCTCTTACCAATCGCTTACAAACCCCTTACAAAGTGTTTCCCTCTATTTACTTCAGGCTGCGCTACCTTTTGTATATAAGTACCAATACGTCGCAGCAAGTATAGAAGCAAGTAGCCCCCCCTGCATAGGATACCGTCCCCTTTGTAGTGAGACTATTGCCCAATCTTTATCGTCATTATCTGCCTTATTGTCGTCGCTTTAAGGCCCTTCATTATCTTCTTTATCCTTGCAGTATCTGAGGCTCCATCAAGGGTCTATTTACTGTCATTCTTCATCGCTTTACGTCGCTTCTAGGCTCCGAGTAGCCTATATTACTTCGCTTTTCTCAGTCTCCCCCTGCTCCCCTCTCGTCAGGAGCACCTTCCCTTCTGCCCTAGTCGTCTAGGTGTGCAGAACCCCTCCCCATTTCGCTGTAACCGATCCCTCGAGCCAAAGTCCGCGGAGGTAAACCACCGACTCGGCAATTGTCTTTGTGTTGGGTTTTTTTGGTGTTTTCGCCATAGATCCACACGTCGACTCACATCGCGATCGGACGACGCCAACCCAGCCACGTCGGATATCGCTTCATTAAAGCGTCAACCCCTTAGTAGCTCCTCCCACCACACAAACAAGTGAGTCCGACCAAACATTCATGCTTCACTGGTTCTCTTGAAGGCATGTATGAAACGTGTAGCCTTGTGTCATTTCTCACTGTTTTCCCGCAGATGTTGAAGCATGGCCGCACAGGCGTCCCAATGGAAGTCATGGGCCTCATGCTGGGGGAATTCGTCGATGAATACACCGTCCAAGTAGTCGACGTATTTGCTATGCCACAGTCCAGTACAACGGTCACCGTGGAGTCCATAGACCATGTCTTCCAAATGAAGATGGTTGACATGCTGAAACAGACAGGCCGGTCAGTCTTATTCACTTCTAGGCACAGCTCACCACTTACATACCATAGCCCTGAGATGGTCGTGGGGTGGTATCATTCACACCCGGGCCCCTGGGGTTTGGGTGTTGGCTATCAAGTGTTGATATCAATACGCAGCAAGTGTGTCCTGTGACCACGCTGCGATTGCATACCCAACACCTGTCGCCTCAGTCATTCGAACAAATGCAAAGTCGCTGCGTCGCCGTTGTCATCGATCCAATTCAGTCTGTGAAAGGAAAGGTGGTGATTGATGCCTTCCGTCTTATCAATCCCCAGGTTGTTCTCGCTGGGCGTGAACCTCG
This sequence comes from Pisolithus albus, assembly GCA_024613165.1. NCBI lineage: Eukaryota > Fungi > Basidiomycota > Agaricomycetes > Boletales > Pisolithaceae > Pisolithus > Pisolithus albus. The sequence goes on from JANFAB010000033.1 coordinate 205,787, forward strand.
ACAAACGACATCCAACATCGGACACATCAATAAACCTTCGATCCAGGTGCTGGTCCATGGACTGAACCGCCATTATTATTCCATTGTTGCCTTCGATCAACTTCGGTACCAGAGCCGGAAACTTGCGGCTACGAGGTCCATGATGCTAACAGGGAACGCACTACTTACGCATCGATTACACCAGCATGCATCTGCACGTGGCCCATTATTTGTTAAGTGGTGCGCATTTTCACTGATTTGACCGATATATACAGATTTACTGATGTCTAATACCATGTGCCTGCCCTCGTGGCAGGAAAGCATCCTTGGCTCCATGGCCCCATATCTGGCCGCCCACGTGTTGACTTCAAGCATTTAAATCGCGGTCCAACGACACAACAAGCCCCTCCCACGTCCCTCTCTCCCACTGATCGACTTCCGATGTCCTTGAGCGGCCGCTCCCAATCGGCCCTTTCTGGCCTCAATTCGGATGTCGAGGACGACTCCAGCGATCTGATCACATCTCATTCCACAGTATCATCCCTCAGTTCTCAACCGATCAGGCTTACAGAGGTGCGTCGCAATGACATGTACTTACCGCCTTATAGCTCTAACCTGATTACCCAACAGGTACTCAGAACTACTCAGCTTCAACTCGATGTCGAACGAACCCACAATCGCGAACTGAAAGAACAGAATGCGATATTAGAAGCGAACAAACCAAAGCGGGCGAAGAAAAACGTTCCTCCCGAATTGCTCGCATACGAGGGAGAGATTAGGATACTGGCGAAGAAATATGGAGTGATTACTGAACTATTCTTTCCGCGAACTCCTACGACGGACGCTATATCTCAGCCATACCCGGTGGACGCCCCGTCATTCACAACTGCCGATCGTTATGCTACCGTATTGACGGAAGAACTGTCCCTTGTTGTGGAACTGGACACATCCCTTCCTGACCACCTGCGCAGAATCAGGAATCTGAATTCCTTTCATGACATGGTGCGTTAGTCTAATTTGCCCAACCTTTTTGCACGTTACACAATTAATGTTCATGTAGTTTGTGCAAGCCATGCAGAGTGGCCGGTCTGACATCCTATACAAGTTACGAGATAATGTAGAAGTAATTTTCGGCCTCCCCAAAGCCTACTTCATTCCAAACTTCGCCCGACTCACAATTGCGGAGGTTATCAAGATGCTCGGTGTCAAGGATGTAGGCACGCCCGGTCAAAAATTTACCATGTGGTTCCCATTTCTCTTCAAGAATATGAAGGTTGACATGCGAAAACCGTTTACAAACTGGGAGCCATTGGGACTGGTAAGGTAACACTATTCTCATATCCCGTTGCAAACATGTTTTGCAGATTCTGAAGACGGCACTGTGGGGCAAAGCGTCTCTTGCGGAAGGCTTCGTGCGGCGTGGCGGACCGAAAACGAATGGACGTAAGTGGCAAGTCTCTGCAGTCACGCCCGGAGCTTTCGCTTGGGCAGCGACCATTGTAAGTAGACTGCCACGCAGTGTATTGGATATACGGGGCTAATCATACCTATTAGTGTATGTTTATGCTTTCTCCAGACAGCGAGTTCCCTGGTAACGGCGTTGGACAACTGTCCAAAATCAACTACTATGAAGTATTCCGTGGCTACAAGTGTGTTCTCGTTACGAAGTGGGCCGACCCACACATTCAAAAAATAGTCAGTGAGGTGAACAGCTTCGTTTTCGGCAAGTCTGGCGCGACATCTGCGAAATCTGGTTCCACCGGCCCAATGGAGGATTTGGCGGCAGAAATTGATGCGGCGATGGCTGCAATGGATGCTGCCGCGCTGGCCTCGGAGGATGATGCGGACGACTCCATTGATGAGACTGGTCCCGCAGCTGTGTCGTCTTCCAGTGGTACTCAGTCAGCCCCAGCTGTTGTTGACGAAGGCAATTCATCTGGCTCGGAAGCTACTGCAGCACCCATGTCATTCGATGAAGTTGCTGCTGTCGTCGATCCCGCTAGCCAAAAGACTAACAGTACGAAGACTAGTAGTGTATCGAAGTCTACCAGGGGCAGGAAGACTACGAAGGGTAAACGTCGTTAGTAGCTCTTAGTTTTGTCGTTTTGTATGTGCCGTGTCATTGCTACTTTGGCTACAGTCGTGTTGCAATAGTAGTCAAATTTGGCCCAAGTCCCTAAGTAGCTGCATAAGAATAACCGAGTTTCAAATGTAATTGTGGTCCTATGGACCAGTGGTAAACTATGCCCGTCGTAACTGTGCTACTAGTTTTAACTACTAGTTAAGTAATAGCCCTAATTAGAGTAAATAGGTCGTGAGTTCGAATACCGCATGTCAATGAAAAAAAATTACTATAAATAAGTACGGGCATCAAGTCAAAATGATAAGATAAGGATTGAGATAATAGTAGAGTGAAGTAGATAAGATAACATCAAACATGTAATTAAATGAGGGTAAAGATTAGAATAAGATTAGACGGGTTACATTTTTGTTATCATCACCCCCATATGTCATCGCAATGGCATTGCAATAGTATCTAAATAAAGTTACAACGCCGTGGTGGCACTGCCTTTCCCGTGATGGAAACAGACTCGTGTATGTCACGATAGTATCACAATGATGCTGTAACAAAGGGGTGACTAAATCAAAATTGGTGGAGTGACCCCCGCAGCCTTACTGCAATCCCGGTTGCAGTTTCCATTGCAATCACACAGTGATAACGTCATAATTTTTATTTAATGAAAGCTTTACCATTGCGGCTATATTACAAATATCAATTTCATTTTAACTATTACAATCGCTTGCAACGGGTTTAAATAAATTTACCAAATTTCCGACATACATACTTAGCAAGAATAATAGAGAGCCACCTCAGACAGAGTAAGACGGAATTCGAAGGCCGGAAGCTTCGATTCATCAGTTCTTCCTTATCAGACTCTTCCTAGACGTTATCTCGACCATCTCTTGGGTTTATTGGGCGCGTTTTCAGTCTTCCACCACCTCTTTTGACTCCCTACCAGGCAATCCAAGCCCCCTGGGTCGAACTAGGACCCGAAAATCCAGAGGGAGACTCCTTGGACCTCTCCCCTCACATTCCTTCATCCATCTTTACATCTGGAGCCCACCGCGAGGGGGCTGTGTTGCTTGGTAACCCCCTTCCCCTCCTACCTTCGAGCTCGCACACGCGATTTCTCAAGAACCGACGCGCCTACCCTCTCGCTTTTCGAGACTCTGACTCCACTCCACGAGGGCTTTCGGACGACACCTTTTTCGACGCGTTCGCTCCAGCGGTTCTGGAGATATCCCTCATTTTGTGGAGAAAGGCACTGTAGGACGAAATTTGGAATAACTCGGGATTGGGTGCGCAGAATCTCTCATTCCTTTGATCTCCCAGCGCCCCCAGATCACCTCTACGACGTCCCAAAGTTTGGGAAGGTTCTGCCAAGCAGTTCCTTGCCAACGTGCTACTGTTCCCCCACCCCCCTACCTGCACACGCGTTTTCTCGTGAACCGGCGCTCCGAACCTCTCGCAATTAGGAGCCCTAGTAGAGCTCGTCGAGGCCTCCCTGGAGGTGCCCTTTCCGTCGCGTCCGCATCATTACTTCGAGAGATATCGCATTTTTTGTGCCGAAAGGTTGTATCAGATGGTTTTGCGAATATTTCAGGATTGGGTGCACGTATTTTCGTAATTCCTCGTTCTCCCAGTTCCTATAGGCGCCTGCTACCACCCCCGAAGGTTTCGTATCATTCCGTCCAGTGGTTCTTCACCAACGTGCTGCCGTCCTCCCCTCCTGCCACAGCCCAGCTCCCTGGCACCTCCCTTCGCATTTTTGTGCTATTTTGAGCCGTAGGAATCCCCTCCCCACCTCTTAGAGTCGGTTGAAAGCCCCTTCGAGACCTCCCCAGTTGCTTCGAGATCCCAGACGTTCGAGACCCTTTCAAGACCCCCAGACGAACTTCGAGCCCTTTCGAGACGTTTTCGAGACATAGACGCTCCATTAGACACACCCGCATTCATTCTTAGACATATCAAGATGAATATCATTGGTTTTTCTTGCGTGTTTTGCAGTCAAGTGAGGCTGCAGGTTAAGTCGAGGCTTCGAGTCGCACACGGCGACTAATTTCATTTTCTCTTCGTTTCGGTGGTTGTAACCACTCGTGTCGTGTATACAAGAACCTCCCCTCTCATTTCGCGTACAGGATCCACCCCCCCCATCTCCCCATAGACGTTCGAGGTCGCATCGAGGTGACCCCACCCCCCTTCGTTTTATCCTTCGAGACCGACCACAGACGTTCGAGGCTCGTGCTCGCCCTCGATAATACTACCAACAGTTGTTTAGACTGTGAAATATATTTGTTCAAGCTTCGTAAATACCACTCATGATGGAAGAGGCATCCAGACAGTCTCGAGCCCCACTCGAGCCCCATCCGAAGTTCTCGGGGCAGGCACAGGACCTGCCCGCCTATTTTGAAGAAGTGGAGGAGTATGGTAAGGCCCAGGGAAGGTCAGGGGATTCGTCCCTGATGATGGTTGCAATCGAGGGAGCCCCGTCCCTCGATAGAATTCTCTCGGGCCACCTCGTTGCTAGTGCCCCAGTCGGTAGGCAATGGGACGAATTCAAGGCACTCATAACCCTTCAGTACCCTGAGATCGAACCAGACGAGGACGACCTCAAGTACTTCGAGGAGTTCTACTCTCTCCTCAAGGGAGCTTGTTGCAGGGAGCTGAGCTCCGTCGAAGCCTTGGGGAAGTACCTTCGCGTATTCCGGCTCTTATTCTTGGCCATGGTAAGGGGCAACATACTCGAGATGAGCCACCAGCCCCAGCTCTTCCTTCGAGGCCTCCCATCCCACATCGAGCTTGAAGTCTCGAGGAGGCTCGCTTCGAGGTGCCCCCTACTCCAGTCAGGCCGGCTATGGCCTATCGAGGTCATCGTTCGCATTACGAAGGAGGTTATCGAGGATGGGGTAAGCCGTGCATCTCCTCATCTAGCTTCGAAGGAGCCCTCGTCCAGTCTCGAGCCACCCAAGGAAACCCCTCGCCATTCGCACTTGCCCTCGATCAGTTACAGGCCAGATGCCCCTTTGGAGTATTCTCGGTCTCGTTCTAGAAGATGCTCCAAGGGAAGCTCGAGCTCGAAGTCCCCTTCACATCCCCCCTTTGAGGCCGCTCCTCGAACTTCGAAGAACACCCCTCACCCTCCCGAGCTCGCTTCAAGCGGCTCCTTCCCCTTTCGAGTCACTAATGCAGGCTCGAGGCACCCTGCTCCTCCAGGTTGGAGTGCCTCGTGTGAGCAGGCAAGTGACCTACCTTCAAACTCACTTCGCAGCTCGAGAGAGGTTCGACAGTCGCACTTGCACACACCTCGTGAACTCAGCTCGACCTCAACTCGCCCCCTTCGACCTCACGAGCCCTCGAGTACCCCCGCAAAGTGGTACTCATGCTTCGAAGCATCTTCGACATCCTTTGGTAAGGCTTATCCTCATCTCAAGTCCCCTCCGAGGACTCCTTTGAAGTCACCCTCGTGCTGCGAACCACCCCACACCTCCTCGTTCCTCCTTCGAGAGGCTCTGACTTCGAAGGCAAAGCCTGCCCCCACCAGTTTCGAGTCACATTCAAGAGCATCAAGAGGTTTGTCGCCTCTTCGAGAGCCTGTGGCTTCGAGCAAGCCATCCCCTCCCTTTCGAGAGTCTTCAAGGCGCCGAGTTCCCCCTCGAAACTTTCGTTTTTGCTTCTTTTGTGGTCGTAAAGGGCACGTTCGAGCGCAGTGTAAGGTCTGTGCTTCATATCTAGCAGCAGGCAGGTGTAGGATCATTCGAGGTCGAGTCATGCTGCCCACAGGCGAGGAGATCCCTCGAGAGGCCCTCGGACGCACTCTGCAGGCTCGTTTGGATTTCTGGGTCCTCGCTCGAGGCCCAGGAAGCTTCGTTGACCAGGTACCACCCCCTCCCTCGAGTTCCAAGTCGATCCAGCGGCTTTCCTCCCCTCAAGGCGATCTCGAGACTATGCCTGAGCACCCTTCGAGCTCGAGAGCGAGTCAGCCCCCTTCGAAAGGGAGCCAGTTCCCTTTGAGAGTAAGCCATCCCCATTCGAGCCACCCCCGAGCTACCTTTCACCCTCGAACCCCTTCGAACCCCCTTGCGACCGCTTCGAGCCACCCCCGAGCCACCTCTTCCCCTCGAGGACCTTCGGTTTACCTTCGAACTGTGTCCCCTCCCAGCTGAGTAGTCATTTTTGTTTCTTTTTCATGGTCTATTCCGTTTCGAGTTAGCATTTTTTTTGAGTTTCTACTTAGAGTTTTGTTTCGAGGATGATACCCCTTGCCTCGCCTTATGATATATCTTGGTATGTGTTGACTGGGGACAGTCACTATTTAAAGCCACCCTCAGATGTAGGGAGGGAGTCCTCCCTACTAGGAGATTTATTTTATTTCATTGTTTTTACTTTTGTTTTGTTTTTTTATTCTTTACTCTATGCTCTTTCTACTTAGTGCGAGAAATTTGCAGGTGGTGGTGTCGTGGGAATTGCCCGATAAGGCGAAGCCCCTGGCGGGCGAGGGCGGGCAACTCATTCGAGGGCGCCCTGCGGGGCGGCAAGGTTCGGGAGGGGCCCGAGGGGCTCCGTCGACATTCTGATTGCATGTATCTACCGATTTAACTAGGGAAAAGCGGTCGAAAGTACCGAAAATGCGCCGGGGACAGTCTGTAAAGTGCGAAATCAATTGTAAAGTGGTGTAAAGTCACTTTACACCGCGAAATTTGCAGGCGGGATTGCAAATTTTCCCAGGCGGAAGCTCGGCTAAGCGCAAAAATTTGCTGCCGCTGTGAGTCGACGTGTGGATCTATGGCGAAAACACCAAAAAAACCCAACACAAAGACAATTGCCGAGTCGGTGGTTTACCTCCGCGGACTTTGGCTCGAGGGATCGGTTACAGCGAAATGGGGAGGGGTTCTGCACACCTAGACGACTAGGGCAGAAGGGAAGGTGCTCCTGACGAGAGGGGAGCAGGGGGAGACTGAGAAAAGCGAAGTAATATAGGCTACTCGGAGCCTAGAAGCGACGTAAAGCGATGAAGAATGACAGTAAATAGACCCTTGATGGAGCCTCAGATACTGCAAGGATAAAGAAGATAATGAAGGGCCTTAAAGCGACGACAATAAGGCAGATAATGACGATAAAGATTGGGCAATAGTCTCACTACAAAGGGGACGGTATCCTATGCAGGGGGGGCTACTTGCTTCTATACTTGCTGCGACGTATTGGTACTTATATACAAAAGGTAGCGCAGCCTGAAGTAAATAGAGGGAAACACTTTCTAAGGGGTTTGTAAGCGATTGGTAAGAGGATTGGTAAAGGATTGGTAAGGCCGAGCAAGGCTGAGTAAGGACAGTAAGCGATTGGTAAGTAAAATCAGTCAGCATGACGAAGAATATCACAAATCATTTGAAATAGAATGAGTCATTAAGGAACGGATGAATAATGCGACAGAAAGGGGGATGAGTAAGCGCACTGGTCACTGCTGAATAAGGGGGTATGACTACAAATGAGTCACTCTGACTCCTAGATCTGAGATCCAGATTCATTGGGGCGATATGCTGCGCGTCCGAAAGAAGAACTGTGGGGATTTCTGCCAGGGGCCAACTTTGGGGGTCTCCAGGGTAGTCAGGGCTTAGGATTTCGCAACTTTCCCCCCTCTCTCCTCTCTGCAAAGCGACCTGTACCAGGTGCAACTAGTGCTCTGGAGGGCATGAGGAGGAGGAGGGGCCGTCTTCTCCAATGAGGGCAGGGAGAAGTGCCTCAAAATCGTCATGAATGCGATCAGATAGTGTAGATGAGAGTAGTTGGTACTGCAGCTGTCGCAATTTTGGGAGAACGAAAGACGAGATTGAGAGGTAGACGTTGCAGGGGGCAGGAAGGAAGAATCCGTAATCCTTTTCGACTGGAGAGACCGAAACAACCACATAAGACCTCTCAAGCCTGACGACAGACTTGAGGCGACCAAAGAATGTCTTCCTCGACGTCAGACTGACGAGAAGAACGCGCTGTCCCAAAGCGATAGGATGGGAGGTCATGGACGAGGGAGGGATGAACCAGGAGGCTTCGGGGCGAGAGCTAGTGGGGATTCCTGGCAGGTACTCGTAGTTATTCTCCCTAGCAAAGGACACGAGCGAAGAGACAGTCGAGGAGGTGGCCATTACGATAAATATTGGCGAAATGGGCGTTCGTTGGTAGAAATGATGCAGAAAATCGTGGAGTGCGCGGATCGTTACCAAATTTGGTAGGAAGGATGGCGTGGTCGAGAGCTTCCTGTGAGCGTGGGAATGGTGTCGATATCTTTAGAATTGACGGAGATATTCGAAAAATCGGAATGCCATAAACTAGCGCTCAAAAAGTTTTTTTCGGGCGCTCAAGCGGTTTCTTCCCTAACGTTGAGGATGGTTCTCGTGCGATGGATGACTGCTGGCAATATCAGTCATTCTTCGCATTAGGGCTAGGCTTCTCCGTTCTTCATCATTCAGCTTCTGAGTCCATGCTCACGTCGCCAAACACCTTTGGTGCGTGACATCCGCCAGCAACAAGAAATGCAATCGTCCCCGATTGCGACCAATGCAGCAAACACAAACGGGTGAAACAAAGAAAAGAAAAAAAAAAAAATCTGAAAGGAGTGGCTGGAGATAAATGAAAAGTAGTGAAGGAAATCATGAGAATTCATCAGAGTCATAAGCGTTATTTTCGTTCTCGTCGTCATCTTCGTCATCGTCATTGCTTGGCTCGTCGTCTCCACTGAGGAGGATATCGTCAGGTAAAGGAGTGTCGCGTGAGTAGTAGGGAATGAGTCGGAATGCAGCAATGCCTCGTCTAGAGATAGTGCCATCGAGTTCTTTGAGGACATAGGAGCCTCCCTTGGTGCGACGAACGACTTCATAGGGACCAAGGTACCGCGGCTTTGATTTTCGATCAAGATCCTTCTCAACCTGGCTATTGCGAACCAAGACAAGGTCTCCAGGCTGGTATGATGACTTTGCAAGGCATAGGGCATACTTTCTTTCAAACTGGTCTTTGGATCGTAGGCGTGACTTCTGTAGGGTAGTAAAGGCGGCATGGATATCATCTTGTCTCTTCTCCAATTGGCGAATGCGAAGTGAAAGAAGCTCCTCTGAGCTCATTCCAGAATAAAATCCTTCAACGAGATACGTAGATTCAAAGAGATCGAATGGGAGAATGGGATCAAGACCATGAAGGAGGAAGTAAGGGCTGAATCCAGTAGACCGTCGAGTCGTCACTTTGTCTGCAAAGAAAGCATGATGGACCTTGGTAGGCCAGAGATTGAGATCGCCTTCGCAAGCCTTAACGATAGCTTCTCAAATGGTAAAGTGTCCTCGCTCCACAACTCCATTAGCTCGAGAATTGTAGGGCGAGATGCGAATCTGAGGGATAGAATAGCGCTGCATGAGTTTCTCGAAGGCACCCTTGATCTCACTGCCATTGTCAGTGACAATCTGGGAGACCGTTCCATATCGACAGAGTATCTCTTCCCAAAAGAACTTGGCGAGATTATCCGCATTGGCATGTCTGAGAGCACGGCCTTCTGCTGCGAGGGAAAGATCATCTCGAGCAGCAACGAGATAGCGATAGCCACGGGCTTTGGGCATGAGCATGATGTCGACATAAACCTTCATGAAGATTCGGGGGGATGCAGAGATCGTGATGGGGATTTCGGTTTTACGAGTGCTGCGAATCTGGCATGCATGGCATGAGCGAACGTGATGGGCGACATCCTTGTACATCTGAGGCCAATAGAAGCGCTCTCTGACCGTCTGAAAGACTCCAAAGACGCCTCTGTGACCGAGTTCTTCATGGGCTTGATTCAGTATCTGTGCACGAAGATCTGGGTCGAAGATAACTTTGACAGGGGTACGGGAACCTCGACGTTTAAAGAGATGGCTTCCACGGAGGAAGAACTGCAAGGATCTGCGAATGAATCGCTTTCGATAGGTGTTGGAAGGGAAAATGGGAAGTTCGGTGGTGCGAAGGAAGTGTAGGATTTGGCGTAACTGGGCATCTTGGGTCGTATCATTGGAAAGGAACGATGGGAGCGTCATGGCATCATAAGGAAGGGGATGAGTTTCTGCAAAGAAAAGAACGTTCTCTAACCAATCGTCGGCTTCTTCTGCATCAATACGGCCCTCCTCGTAGTCTTCCTCGGTAGGTTGACGACGAGAGAGTGCATCAGGACCACGGTGCTTGATAGCGGGTACATGGATCAACCTGAAGTCAAAGAGGAGTATACCTTCGATCCAGCGATTGATCGTTGCATTGGGCTGAAGATCTGGGTCATTAAGCATACCCTTGATATACTTGGCGTCGACTTCGATCCATAGGTGACGAACACCGTAAAGATGGAGGCGGTAGTGTCGTAGTGCTCTGAAAAGACCGTAAAGCTCCAGCTTAGGCTGGCTGTAGCGTGATTCTCGTTCGTTGATAGGGAGTGAACCGTAGCGAGCAGGGCGTTTGCGTCCTTCTGAGTCGTACTGCGATAGAATGAATCCTATGGCGACATTGCTGGTGTCGACGGAAAGAACGACAGGGGAATCGGATGAGTAGTCGATGGGGCGAAGGGCAGGGGCAGTTGAAACGGCGTGCTTCAAGGCGTCAAACGCCTCCTGTTGGGGCTCTCCCCATTCGAACGGAGCATTCTTGCGATAGAGGTCGACCAGCGGCCGAGCCAGCTGCGAGTAGTTCGCAATCCAGATACGAACGGTACCACAGAGGCCTAGGAACGACCGTACATCTTTGGGCGTAAGGAGCGTTGGCCAATTCACAATCTTCTTCACCTTGCTGTCGTCAGGGGAACGACCACGACGATGGCAGGTTTGGCCAAGAATAGTCACACGAGGTTGGCAGATCTGAGATTTGGGACCAGAAAACGTTCCTCTGGCATGAGCAAATCGATGCATGATCCGATGTACGTCATTGGCATGTTCCCAAATGAAGCACCGGATGCCAGAATTCTCGGCTAACGTTTTGGCATGGCCATTGGCATCTTCGTAACGTGTAGCAGGGCCTTTGATAGGCAGATCGTCGATGAAAACATTGGCAATGTGAGGGATTTCGTCCTGAAGAATGAATGCTGTGCAATTCTGGAATTCCGATGGCGAGTTGGTGTAGCCTTGAGGCATGGCAGTATGGCGTAGCAAGCCAAGCGGCGTCAGGAATGAGGTAAGATCTCGGCTATCGGGGTGAAGTTGGCGCGCATCGAAGCCAGAGAATAGATCAAACACGGTATAGCATTGCCGGCCAGCGAACGGCTCCACAAAGTCGTCCAAGATAGGAGGAACACCAGCGTCCCGAATTGTAACCTTATTGAGAGGCTGCAGATCATGGACGATTCGGATCTTTCCATTCTTCTTCATAACACAAAACCATTTTGAGCGATAGGAGGACTGAGCCGGTTCATAGAGTCCGGCTGCAATCTTATCCCGAAGAAGCTGTATGACTCGGTCTCGGATACCGGGTGGGATCGGAATGTTACGATATTCCCATGGCTCATGGGGCAGGACAGGGATTATGTAAGGTGAGAAGTAATCAGATCTGAAGTTGCCGCGTTCCGATTCGTCAAAGGCAAGCGCGTGCTCGTTTAGCTTCATTATGTGGCAAAAAAGTTTTTCCTCTTCTGGCCACAGGAAGTTGTCGGCATTTAATTTCATGGAGTGCAGGCGTTCCTTGGTAAGCTTCTTCGTGGGAACAAAAGTAGGGGGGTGAGGCGTGAGTGGAATAAGGGATTTAAGGGGGTCTTCCGGGAAACGGCGATGAACGTGTGCGTCTTCTGGATAAACGCCCGGAACGGGTTTGACCTTGCGATCAACACGTTTATAGGCGCCATATACTGAGCGTACATTGTCACCATCTGGGTTTTCTGTATCTGTAACAAGAGATCGTCTAAAACGTAACAAATCACGGAAATCAGATAAGGAAAAAAAGATTTTTTGTGGCTTTTTGTTATTTTGAATAGATAACGAGTCTGGAGAAGTTAGGGGTCTGGAAGGCGAAGGAGAACACGAAAAATTACAGTAAAAAGATTTTTCGAAGCACCCCACCAAGGCGGGCATAGTAGGTGGTGATACAGGAGTATGAGAGCGAAGAATTGTCTGTGGATTTAGGAGTTTAACGACTTCTCGGTCGAAGTGAGTAGCATAAGAAGTAAAAGGAAAAGCATAAGAATCGAAAGAAAAACGGTAAGTAAAATCGGAAAATTCAGAAAATAGACTCATCAGAAGGCCAGGATGAAGTCTGAAAGTGAAAGGAGTCGGATCCAAAGATATCCTGGTGAAGCTGCACAGTGGTACTGAGAGTAGCTGTATCCGAGGGAGTAGGGGGATAATCTGGGTAGGAAATCGCTTCGAACAGGGGTGGATGATGACTGGCTGAGACATGATTGATAGCATTGGCAAGGAGGGGAAGACCAGGTGGGGTGTAGGATTGCGACACATCAACAGCAGTAGATGAGTCTCCTACCTCGTTCACTTCCGGGTCTTGGAGTTGAGCTACCCATCCCGTCGAGGTATGATGCAGGGATACTTGACTATAAGATCCTGGCATGGCAATCTTCTCTCCATCGGCCATAATGTCGAGGGCATGTCGAGGATCTGCAGGTGGTGCTGGCATGATGAGTGGATGGTTGGGGAGATGGAAACGCGAGTTAACACCCAGTTCGAACATGTCTGATAGAATGGGAGACAGAGTAGCAGGCAGATGGTCGAAATGCGATGATGGGGGATGGGACACATCGACATGGGGAGGGAAACCGATGATACTCATGAAAACGAGGAGATCAGGACCTTCTTCATCCGCTTCATCCCTCACGATCCTATCAACAAACTGACATCCATGGAAAACGGGGCCCAATTCCAGCACTTCATCTTCTCCAAGACCATCAGGCAAGGAGATGTACTTGGTCGAAGTAAGATGCAGCACCATCTTGCTGTAGGATATAGACTGTCCAGGCAAGTCGTCGAACATTTCAGAGGCGATGCAATGAGAGGTGCGGCGAAGGGGGCAAGAATTCGATAGATGAGGCTCAGGAGGTGGATCTTCGACCTGAAACAAGAGTGAAGACTCGGATAAATCGACAGGGGGCACTTCGAGATAAGTAGTGTCGGAAATGGGTGAAGGTGGAGGATTTGGGGCTTCAGCAGGCGCAATATTCATTTGCGAATGGGAGGAAGGAGGATGAAGAGGACCTTCATCCGTAGAGGACAAAACATTCGGCTGAGGGTGCAGGGATGGATTATCTGGAGCTTCAGGAGGATCAGGGGATAGGATGGGGTCGTTGGGAGGTGGACTCTGATCCACAGGGTCAGGGTGAGGATTGGGATAGAAGCGTACATAGGCAGAGCCTCCAAACTGGTTACGATCGCGCCATGGGGTACCAGGGATGCGCTGCACAAGGTAGGTATGCAGTAAGAGGAAGTCCTGATAGTAGTGGTCGTCCTGATCAATGCCTCTTTCACCAGCAAGGGCATAATCCGAGTCAAAGTAGACGTGGAAGAAGTTGGGATACTGACGAGTGAGCCCAGCAAGAAGTGCAGTGAGAGACAGACGTTCTTCCCTCCTAATCTGATGACGCATCGCAGCAACAAAGGGATCATCCTCCAATCCATTCATCTCGGTGGCCTGTAACTCCTCAGTGAGTGTACGAAGAAGATTCAAAGGCGGAGGGCTAGACGGTGGCTCCACAGTGATGATAGGGATGGGATGGAACTCTGGAAGTCCAAAGGCGCCATCTATGCCATCTGGGGTCGAGTCTGGATAGAGAAGAGTCGAATTGGGAGTCCCAGAAGGTGGGGAAGGTGGTGCAAAGGTAATAGGCGATCCAGTAGGTGAGGAATCAGTTGAAGCTTCATCATCTGCAAGAGTCCCAGAGTCTTCTTCGAAGCTAGAGGGCTGGAGAGTCGCCATGAGAGCAGTAGCAGTCGGTTCAGCAGTCCCTTCAGTGACACAGAGCTCGAGGGGATGATCTTTGTCTGATCCAAAGACTACAAAGGTACCAGAGCCTCTCTCAACGATGCTGACAGCATTCCCATGTGCCCAGGGGCGGCCTAGAAGCAAATCAAAGCCTGCATCGACATCCGGGGCAACAAATAGATTGGTCCAGGTCCTAGCAGCACCACAGAAGAGCGGTACATCTTTGATTAGACCAGTAAGCATTGATACTCCACCATTGGCATCCTTCATATTGATGCATCTTGAGATGTCGATGGGCATCTGAATGACAGATCGTGCTATACTCGATTTGACCACATTAAGGGTGGAGCCTGAGTCGATGACAGCTGTCACCTGTCGTCCATTACAGGTGAGATTAATTGTGATTAAGGGGCTGGATGTCAAAGCGAGATAAGAACTGATGGGAGGTGTCCCATCGACAGTTCTGACAGATTGAGTGATGGGTTGACGCTTGTATCTGATGAGTTCCTGAAGATGATGAGAGACGTCCCTTGATGCTCCTATCACTTCCCCCAATGAAAGAGTCATAGGGGTAGCCAGAATGCGATCCACAATAGCCTTTGGGTCTGCTGATTGAGATAATGGTGAAGTCATGGCAGCAGGGGCCTTGGGTTTCCTCCCCTTGTCAGCAGGGGACTCAGAGGCCTGTTGCGAAGGTTTATTGATGGATTCATCTTCCATGATGGCATCATCATCATTCCCATCAAAGCCACGACGATGGACATCGACAGGAACAAAGACAGGGGCTTTGGGCGCAGTGACATTGACAGGTGGCTGTGCGACAGGTGTCGGATAAGATTGACTTGATGGATGATGGACAGGGGCTGATGGGCGATCAAAATGTGGGGCTGATAGGCGATCAGAGTGTGGGGCTGATGGTGGCTGAGGCTGATTGGCAGGTGTCGATAAGGTAGATTGCTTCGGAAATTCCTTCTCTTTGCCCTTCCCATGGTTCCGAGGTGGGAGGAGCACTCCATCGAAGACTTCCCTTCGCTTATCCTTCGAGATTTTCGCATTTCTTTCTGCAGCAGCAACAACAGCGTCATCCTCTAACTCGTAGATCTCTGCTCCATGAAATTCATCGGCTTCTTCATGGATAACAAAGTGGACACTACTGGAGGATTGGGTCGGCTTCACAGATCTCTCATAAGCCTGCAAGATCGTTTCATCACCATTCCTGTAGATGCGCTGCCCATTGGGATATATGACGCGATGGTTGTCATCTCTAGCCAAAGAACCCTTCTTGATAAGATCATTGATCGCATCACAGGTGTCTAGGCCATGTCCAGTGACTCCACAGCCAAAGCAGACGATGGGCTTCCTCTGGGGGCGTGCCTGGGATGAATTCGGACTGACAGGGGGCGCAGTGGAGCTAGGAACAGGGGCGGAGTGGAGTGCTGGGGGACGAATCACCTTTGCAGCATCGGGATCCATCTTGATGGCTCGATAATAGAGCAATGAGTAATCTGGATCGTTTAAGGACATACGAGATAGGGATTTTATCAGGGTTTCGACCTCATCCTGCTTCTGAGCCATGCTTCCCTCCCTCTCCAGTGTCTCCAAGTTTCTCCTGGCATCCTGGGGTGGTAGAAGCGGTCGAACACTCCCTCCCCTCGCATCATGCTGCTGTGGAGGGATATTCTCCTTCTCTGAAAGACTGGATATGGATCGAGGACCGAGGAGGTCAAGGTCATCTGCATCGAACCGATCTCGACGCAGCACCTCTTCTGCAGCTCTACAGACTTCGTCATAGGGGAAAGGTATGCTGACATCGAGGTTGGGGTCCTTCTGCTTCAGTCTACCCTCTACAGAGCTTCGAAACAAAGGAGAAAGTCCAGCCCAGAAGTAGCGATCATGTTCGTGTTCAGTGAGCTTTCCCTTGTGCTTCATCCAGCCTCCAACTCGAGTGAACTCTCGGTTATAGGCTCGGAAATCATGCAGGGACATGATGGGCTGATTCCTGAATCGCAGCACAAGAGATTTCAGGTCCCTTTCGAAGAACCTTTCGTCGAAGATGTCGGCATCGAAGTAGCGAAGTAAACTGGCCTTCAATCTGGCCCAGTTGGGGGTATGAAAGTGAGGCATTCCTTCGATGATCTCTCTGACACGAGTATTGCAGTAAGGGAGGATCGAGGCGACCATATCATGGTCCGAAGTGACATTATGGAAGGCACAGAGTCGCTCATAGTGGTCGAGGAAGGTTCGAACTCGAGAGCAGTCGCCCTGGAAGAGTTCTGGGGAAGATTTGGTTCCAAGAAGTGGCATAGTGAGTACAGAACGAGCAGAATTAACAGATGCAGCTGCCTGAGCTTGCACTGGCATAAGTGGGTTCGCAGTGGTCGAAGACATGGTGGGAAAGTATGGGGATTATTCCGAGGGGAATTGGCGGTCGAAGAGGCGAGTTGCGATGAGGTGGAATGGATGGTTGTTGGCGATGATGAAGATTTCGATAGGGCAGACGATGTAGGAGTCGTTTACAAAGAATATGAGATGGATTTCAAGCCAAATGTAACCACCCCTCGCGGTGGGCTCCAGATGTGAGTCGACGTGTGGATCTATGGCGAAAACACCAAAAAAACCCAACACAAAGACAATTGCCGAGTCGGTGGTTTACCTCCGCGGACTTTGGCTCGAGGGATCGGTTACAGCGAAATGGGGAGGGGTTCTGCACACCTAGACGACTAGGGCAGAAGGGAAGGTGCTCCTGACGAGAGGGGAGCAGGGGGAGACTGAGAAAAGCGAAGTAATATAGGCTACTCGGAGCCTAGAAGCGACGTAAAGTGATGAAGAATGACAGTAAATAGACCCTTGATGGAGCCTCAGATACTGCAAGGATAAAGAAGATAATGAAGGGCCTTAAAGCGACGACAATAAGGCAGATAATGACGATAAAGATTGGGCAATAGTCTCACTACAAAGGGGACGGTATCCTATGCAGGGGGGGCTACTTGCTTCTATACTTGCTGCGACGTATTGGTACTTATATACAAAAGGTAGCGCAGCCTGAAGTAAATAGAGGGAAACACTTTCTAAGGGGTTTGTAAGCGATTGGTAAGAGGATTGGTAAAGGATTGGTAAGGCCGAGCAAGGCTGAGTAAGGACAGTAAGCGATTGGTAAGTAAAATCAGTCAGCATGACGAAGAATATCACAAATCATTTGAAATAGAATGAGTCATTAAGGAACGGATGAATAATGCGACAGAAAGGGGGATGAGTAAGCGCACTGGTCACTGCTGAATAAGGGGGTATGACTACAAATGAGTCACTCTGACTCCTAGATCTGAGATCCAGATTCATTGGGGCGATATGCTGCGCGTCCGAAAGAAGAACTGTGGGGATTTCTGCCAGGGGCCAACTTTGGGGGTCTCCAGGGTAGTCAGGGCTTAGGATTTCGCAACTTTCCCCCCTCTCTCCTCTCTGCAAAGCGACCTGTACCAGGTGCAACTAGTGCTCTGGAGGGCATGAGGAGGAGGAGGGGCCGTCTTCTCCAATGAGGGCAGGGAGAAGTGCCTCAAAATCGTCATGAATGCGATCAGATAGTGTAGATGAGAGTAGTTGGTACTGCAGCTGTCGCAATTTTGGGAGAACGAAAGACGAGATTGAGAGGTAGACGTTGCAGGGGGCAGGAAGGAAGAATCCGTAATCCTTTTCGACTGGAGAGACCGAAACAACCACATAAGACCTCTCAAGCCTGACGACAGACTTGAGGCGACCAAAGAATGTCTTCCTCGACGTCAGACTGACGAGAAGAACGCGCTGTCCCAAAGCGATAGGATGGGAGGTCATGGACGAGGGAGGGATGAACCAGGAGGCTTCGGGGCGAGAGCTAGTGGGGATTCCTGGCAGGTACTCGTAGTTATTCTCCCTAGCAAAGGACACGAGCGAAGAGACAGTCGAGGAGGTGGCCATTACGATAAATATTGGCGAAATGGGCGTTCGTTGGTAGAAATGATGCAGAAAATCGTGGAGTGCGCGGATCGTTACCAAATTTGGTAGGAAGGATGGCGTGGTCGAGAGCTTCCTGTGAGCGTGGGAATGGTGTCGATATCTTTAGAATTGACGGAGATATTCGAAAAATCGGAATGCCGTAAACTAGCGCTCAAAAAGTTTTTTTCGGGCGCTCGAGCGGTTTCTTCCCTAACGTTGAGGATGGTTCTCGTGCGATGGATGACTGCTGGCAATATCAGTCATTCTTCGCATTAGGGCTAGGCTTCTCCGTTCTTCATCATTCAGCTTCTGAGTCCATGCTCACGTCGCCAAACACCTTTGGTGCGTGACACCGCGCGCTTGCACGCGCAGACCCCGAGCGTGTGGCCGACGGCGGGGGTCACGTGACCGCCCCCATCGCCCAAAATGGCCACCTCATCATTGGACTCACAAATTCGGGCTCACTTCCCTACAAAATAACTATTTTTTTCTGGTCCATTCCGTAGATATCATACTGAATTGGCCTAAAGTAGCACTAATACAGGTAGTGAAGGGAAGTGAACGAGAGTGTGCAGCCCCGACCCCTCTGCTTAGTCAGCGGAGCAGATGCATTTGCAGTGGCTGTGCTGCACCGCCACTGCAAATTTCCCGGAATAAACCAACTTAGTATTAGGACGAGTTTGGCTTATGTAAGCCAGACTCGCACCTAGAGCTGTACTGTACATACTTAGCAACAATAATAGAGAGCCACCTCAGACAGAGTAAGATGGAATTCGAAGGCCGGAAGCTTCGATTCATCAGTTCTTCCTTATCAGACTCTTCCTAGACATTATCTCGACCATCTCTTGGGTTTATTGGGCACGTTTTCAGTCTTCCACCACCTCTTTTGACTCCCTACCAGGCAATCCAAGCCCCCTGGGTCGAACTAGGACCCGAAAATCCAGAGGGAGACTCCTTGGACCTCTCCCCTCACATTCCTTCATCCATCTTTACAGCGCGTGGGAGAGACAACTTGGGAAGCTTCTTTCGATCAATGAATTTAGTGTCCACGAAAACACCTGTAGCACCGGAGTCCAACAGGGCTTGCACAGCGTGTGCGTCACCCTTCCTAGTGCGAATAATTATAGGTACTGCAACGTGATCCTTTAAGTTGAGCGTGCGAACTCGAAATTTCGGCGGTACTGTCGCCTGAGCATCGCTAACCGACTCGGATCCCTCCGAAACGCTATTTTTGGAGATTTTATTGCTTGGAGAATTAAGCGGTGCCAGTTTAACGTCCGGTCCCGAGCCCTTTCAGGACCCTCCAACAGACGGTGTAGGTACAAAGTCCGAGTCATCATCCATGTCATCTACAGAGAGAGGGAAAAACCTATTTACAGTAACTATGTACGAAAACGAAAGTCTTTTTTGTGTTTTTGTGATATCTACCCTCGTGTTTTCTTTTGTGCTATTTTTAGAAGACGAAACCGAAATACAACGAGAAGAGAAACTAAAAGGGGAAAAAGAAACTAGTCCAGTACGAGAATTGTCCGAGACTGCAGGACCCGACTTCACTGCAGCTCTGATTCTTTTAACTTAGAGACGTGAGCAACTATCTGCTCAAACGTCATACCGTCCATGGCAGCCAGCCGTGGGTCAACACCTTCAGAGCGCACCTGGCACCCTTTGCCCTTGTTCCCGGCCTGCGGGCAATGCGGTCGTATATGGCCCTTCTGGCTGCACGCGTTGTCACGCACCAAAGGTGTTTGGCGACGTGAGCATGGACTCAGAAGCTGAATGATGAAGAACGGAGAAGCCTAGCCCTAATGCGAAGAATGACTGATATTGCCAGCAGTCATCCATCGCACGAGAACCATCCTCAACGTTAGGGAAGAAACCGCTCGAGCGCCCAAAAAAACTTTTTGAGCGCTAGTTTACGGCATTCCGATTTTTCGAATATCTCCGTCAATTCTAAAGATATCGACACCATTCCCACGCTCACAGGAAGCTCTCGACCACGCCATCCTTCCTACCAAATTTGGTAACGATCCGCGCACTCCACGATTTTCTGCATCATTTCTACCAACGAACGCCCATTTTGCCAATATTTATCGTAATGGCCACCTCCTCGACCGTCTCTTCGCTCGTGTCCTTTGCTAGGGAGAATAACTACGAGTACCTGCCAGGAATCCCCACTAGCTCTCGCCCCGAAGCCTCCTGGTTCATCCCTCCCTCGTCCATGACCTCCCATCCTATCGCTTTGGGACAGCACGTTCTTCTCGTCAGTCTGACGTCGAGGAAGACGTTCTTTGGTCGCCTCAAGTCTGTCATCAGGCTTGAAAGGTCTTATGTGGTTGTTTCGGTCTCTCCAGTCGAAAAGGATTACGGATTTTTCCTTCCTGCCCCCTGCAACGTCTATCTCTCAATCTCGTCTTTCGTTCTCCCAAAATTGCGACAGCTGCAGTACCAACTACTCTCATCTACACTATCTGATCGCATTCATGACGATTTTGAGGCACTTCTCCCTGCCCTCATTGGAGAAGACGGCCCCTCCTCCTCCTCATGCCCTCCAGAGCACTAGTTGCACCTGGTACAGGTTGCTTTGCAGAGAGGAGAGAGGGGGGGAAAGTTGCGAAATCCTAAGCCCTGACTACCCTGGAGACCCCCAAAATTGGCCCCTGGCAGAAATCCCCACAGTTCTTCTTTCGGACGCGCAGCATATCGCCCCAATGAATCTGGATCTCAGATCTAGGAGTCGGAGTGACTCATTTGCAGTCATACCCCTTATTCAGCAGTGACCAGTGCGCTTACTCATCCCCCTTTCTGTCGCATTATTCATCCGTTCCTTAATGACTCATTCTATTTCAAATGATTTGTGATATTCTTCGTCATGCTGACTGATTTTACTTACCAATCGCTTACTGTCCTTACTCAGCCTTGCTCGGCCTTACCAATCCTTTACCAATCCTCTTACCAATCGCTTACAAACCCCTTAGAAAGTGTTTCCCTCTATTTACTTCAGGCTGCGCTACCTTTTGTATATAAGTACCAATACGTCGCAGCAAGTACACAAGCAAGTAGCCCCCCCCCACATACATAGGATACCGTCCCCTTTGTAGTGAGACTGCTGCCCAATCATTATCTTCATTATCTGCCTTATTATCGTCGCTCTGAAGCTTTCTTATTCATCATTCACTGCTGCAGTATTTGAGACTCCATTAAGGGTCTACTTACTGTAATCTTTGTCATTCTACGTCGCTTCTAGGCTCCGAGTAGCCTATAAATCTTCGCTTTTCTGTCCTCCCCCTGCTCCCCCCTTGTCAGGAGCACCTTCCCTTCTGCCCTAGTCGTCTAGGTGTGCAGAACCCCTCCCCATTTCGCTGTAACCGATCCCTCGAGCCAAAGTCCACGTAGGTAAACCACCGACTCGGCAATTGTCTTTGTGTTGGGTTTTTTGGTGTTTTCGCCATAGATCCACACGTCGACTCACATCTGGAGCCCACCGCGAGGGGTGGTTACATTTGGCTTGAAATCCATCTCATATTCTTCGTAAATGACTCCTACATCGTCTGCCCTATCGAAATCTTCATCATCGCCGATAACCATCCATTCCACCTCGTCGCAACTCGCCTTTTCGACCACCAATTCCCCTCAGAATAATCCCCATACTTTCCCACCATGTCTTCGACCACTGCGAACCCACTTATGCCAGTGCAAGCTCAGGCAGCTGCAACTGTTAATTCTGCTCGTTCTGTACTCACTATGCCACTTCTTGGAACCAAATCTTCCCCAGAACTCTTCCAGGGCGACTGCTCTCGAGTTCGAACCTTCCTCGACCACTATGAGCGACTCTGTGCCTTCCATAATGTCACTTCGGACCATGATATGGTCGCCTCAATCCTCCCTTACTGCAATACTCGTGTCAGAGAAATCATCGAAGGAATGCCTCACTTTCATACCCCCAACTGGGCCAGATTGAAGGCCAGTTTGCTTCGCTACTTCGATGCCGACATCTTCGACGAAAGGTTCTTCGAAAGGGACCTGAAATCTCTTGTGCTGCGATTCAGGAATCAGCCCATCATGTCCCTGCATGATTTTCGAGCCTATAACCGAGAGTTCACTCGAGTTGGAGGCTGGATGAAGCACAAGGGAAAGCTCACTGAACACGAACATGATCGCTACTTCTGGGCTGGACTTTCTCCTCTGTTTCGAAGCTCTGTAGAGGGTAGACTGAAGCAGAAGGATCCCAACCTCGATGTCAGCATACCTTTCCCCTATGATGAAGTCTGTAGAGCTGCAGAAGAGGTGCTGCGTCGAGATCGGTGTGGGCAACTCTTCTTGTGAGAGCGCAAAGGGAAAGGGGGAAAGCTGTAGGCTAGGCCTAGGCTCGTCCCGAGGGGTCGTGAGTCGGAAAGGAAGCGGAGGGAGTGACTAGGCGGCGAAAGGGAAGGTTTCCCTGCGTCGGAAGGGTGCTGGCGGGGTAGAACTCGAGCGGCTGCCGCAGAAAGGCGGGAGGATTATATTCGTAGGTCGGATAGTCGGGGGGGGCTTAGAACTCGAAAGGCAGCGATGTGGGACTCGTGTGGGCTATTGGGGAACTTGTAGACTCGAAGGGATGACTCTGAAGGCAGCAGATAATTTTTATAACTCGAAGCGGTCACGAATATGGCGGTAGAACTCGGTGGGGGACTCTGTGGACGCAAGAAGGACTCAAAAGACTCGAAGATACGCAAGAAACCGACTCTGGGGACTCAAGGGGACTCTCAGACACACAGATGGTGACGCCAGAAAAGTGGGTATATTTTTCCTAAGTACAGCGGTGTTATGTATCGTAGAGGAGGCTGTCACAAAGGAATATTTCGGCGAATTTCGGAGATGTCATATGTCAGAAAAAAAAGTGACAGAAAGGTGCCGCAGTAAGGCACTACAGGTAGTAGGTACGAAAGGTAGGTAAAGGAAAGCAAAGGAAAGGCAAAGAAAGGGTAAAGCGGCGAGTGGGGACATGCCTAAAGTCTCTGGACTACTGGCCGACGCTGCGGCGACCCTTTGGGGCGGTCTGGTGCGGGGGCGGCGGTACTACTGGCGGCGGCTTGTGTCGGTGTCTCGAATAGGACCAATAGACGCCGAGTAGCCGACGTCACAAGTGACAGAGTGGACTGCCGACGGTCGGTAGACACTTGATAGGCATACGAAGGGCCGAAGACCGACGCAGATAGGGGGCGGACGATGATTAGGGGTCGGGGACAGTGGCTAGCGGTGACTTGTAGCGGTGACGAGTGTCGGTGATAGGGGTTACTTCCAGATTAGGTGGCGGCGGCGTTAGTAAGCGAGGGAAGCGCTCGTGGTAGCCGAGATAACCGAGAGTGGAGCGGCGGTGATGATTTCGAAGGACGGTAGACCCGTGGTGAGTGGCTAGGGCGAAAGGAGAAATGGTAGACTGTGATGGTATTTGGCCCTAGGGAGTATGGACTCCCTACACCTCCCGGGGTCTTCGAATACTGACCGTCCTCGGTCAGGGGCACTCGGTGACACGGATCGGTGACGAGATTCCGTTGACAGGTGGCTGTGCTCGGAACAATGGCAAGCGGGACGGGGACCTCGGTCACGTGCTGTGGCAAAAATGCTTCCGCGTCAACAAAGGGTTGCCAAACATACCAAACAAGTCGCCGCCACTTCGTCTTTCTTTCTCTAAGTCCCACCACCACCGCTACTCGCCGCAACTTCGAACTCGACATGTCCCCTCCCACGTCTCAGCCTACCACACCCAAGAAATCCAAGTCGAAGAAGCCGAGATATCTCTCGCCCGACGCCGCGCGTGCTCTGGTCCCAAAGATGTGGGCCAAGAACATGGGGAAGTTGGCCGCGCTGATGAAGGAGATCCCGGATGAAGCGGCCACGGAAGACGAAGCACGGGAGTGGATGGACGAGTATTATCGTATATCGGTGAGTCGATAACGTGCGCCCGAGGCGTCTCAGCTGTAGCCAGAAGAGCAGGACAACATCGAAGGACTGCGGCGGTTTGCCCATCACCATAGCACCGAAGTGCCCGAGTACCCTGAAGAGACCGAAGAAGCCCTCGGGTCCGCGTTTTTAGCTCTGGTGCCCCTCAGGGACCGGTTCCCTCATCGAGCAACGAAGCCGAAGGCGCAGCCCATCCAAGTGGGATCTAGCACCTCGCAGGTAGGCGGTGAGACAAGGCGGTCTCGGCGGCAGTTAGAGAAGGCAGCTGGCATGGGGAACGAGGGTAGCCAGGTACGTATCTCCCTTTCACTCGTTTTACTTGCACGCTCTAACGACTTCTCGTGACTTAGGAACAGCCTGTGAGTGGGGGCGGCGATATTATCGATCTAGACGCCATGGTTGAGGAAGAAGTCGCTGCGCCGGTCCCAGGTCGAACAGAGCCCGTCGGCGAGGTTTCCCAGAGGTCGGGTGAACCTCAAGAGGTGGCGGTCCCTGCTACGCAGGTCGACTCGGAGGCGTGTGGGCGATGCAAGACTCGGGGGATCCGATGCGAGTGGAAAGAGGGCGCTCCTGGGGCGGCTTGTGCTGCCTGCCACATAGGGAAGAAGCGGTGCGACAAGGCTAGCAAAGCTAGCAAGAAGGTGAGTTCCTCGACACTTCAGCGTACACAAGGTGACCAAGGGACGTAGCGGAAGAACACCGACACCCCAGCCCCGTCGGCCTCAGTCAGCAAGAAGGCCAAGACTTCGGCGGCGCCTCTCGATGTTCCCTCTTCGTCGGCACCACCTAAACCCACTATCCGCATCAAACCTCGAGTGGTAGATCAGTCGGTCCCTCACAAATCACCTGGTCCTCCTCCTCGCACACCGTCGGTATCCAATCTCCCCCTCTTCCTTCCCTCGAGCGCAGGTAACACCCCTACTCCCGACTCCCCTCGTATCGAAGAACGCCTTGAAGGTGAGTCTAGGGAGGCTGGTGATGGTACTGGCGGCGCGTCGGTCGAGGCTGCGAACAAAACGGAAGGCGCTGGACCCGAAGATTTGGTCGACGTCGAGGGCGGTCAGCCTGAAGAGGTGGTATTTGACCGGCCCCCAAGTCCACGAGACGCTCGGTGGACCCCTTTCAGCGGTCCCCAGGAAGCGCTAGCCCAGTATGACTCGCGGCTGGCGGCCCTCAAGGGAACGGTGGAATGGTCTGGAGCCATCATAGCTGATCTTCACGCGGGCCTCGGGCAGCTGAATGTTGTCCATCAGCGGGCTAAAAGGGACATTCGGAGGCTCGAGGAGTGGCGGCGGGATAACTTTGGGGCGCGGCGGTAACTTTGATGCTCGTAGAAGTCTCCTTGTCCTGTGCATAGGTAGGGGTGGTCGAATGTACTCGTGTGGGGTCTGCGTTTTGTCAAGAGAGGGGGGAGGCCTGAAATAAAGTAAAGCTAAGGTAACGAGGGTGGCGGAAACGGGTAAGTAGAGAGTCTAAGAACTGCGGCGGTGAGTCTTTGAAAACGAACGAAGTAAGGTAAGAGAGAGGAATCAGAGGAGGAACTTTTCTTTATTTTTCTTTTCGATATTCTGTGTTGGCGGCGGTTTTTTATGTGTAAGTAAGAAGAGTGGTGAGTATAGGTACGAAGATAGAGAAAGGAAACTAAGTGGCGGTTTTCGGTTTTATGGTCCTTTTCGAGTTGTAGGTTTGTTTTTGGAGTTTTTCGTATGTACGGAGAGTCTGTAAAGGGTATTCGAGAGATAAAAGAAACAGAAAAAAGGAAACGGAACGGAAGGGTATGTTACTCATCTGACTCATCCCTAAGGACGCCAGTGAGGTCTGGGTCGGGAAGGGAGTTGTCTTCGAGTCGGTCGATGGCGGCGTTGTCGAGGCCCACTAGTTGGGTGACCTCGATGCGAGATTTGTTGCGGGGGAAATAGGGGAAGAGTCGGAAGGCGGCGAAGCGAAACTTTGATACAGCGCCATCGAGCTCTGCTAGGAGATACGAGCCGCCCTTGGTCCGACGCACTACTACCATAGGACCTAGGTAGCGCGGCTTAGTCTTGCGGTCGAGCTCCTTCTCGATACGGGAATTTCGGACGAGCACGAGAGCTCCTGGCTCGAAGTCGAAGTCATGTATAGTCTTTTCGAAGCGGGCCGCGAAGTCTTTGGCCGATGCAAAACGGGCTTTGAGGACTCGGTCATGTATGGCGGCGAGGTCGTCGGGCCGCTTCTGTAGTTGTCGGGCTCGGTTGGCTATAAGGTCGGTGGTGGAATATGCGTCGGCCTCGAAGGGGGCTAAGAAGGTGGCTTCGGCGAGGTCGAAGGGAAGTCTAGGGTGGACACCGTGAGCCATATAGTATGGGGAGAGACCCGTAGCTTTGTGGACGGTGACCCTTTCTGCCCAGAACACCGTCGGCGCTACATCTGACCACTTAGATGCCTCTCCCTCACAACTCTTGACCATCGCTTCTCTGACATCGAAGTGCCGCCGCTCGACAATACCATTTGCTTGTGAGTTATAAGGGGAGATGCGAATATGTCGGATACCGTAAGTTTTCGAAAGCCAGTCGAGAGCCAGCACATAGGGGGCACCGTTGTCGGTGACTATTTCGCCCACCGCCCCCCATCGGCATAGGATCTGCTCGAATAAGAACTTGCCGACCGACTTGCCGGTTTCGGAGCGGAGCATGGCCCACTCGGGGTAGCTAGTTAGAGAGCAGCGGGCCTGAGTGACGTAGCGGTACCCGTTTGACTTCGGCATGATGAAGGTGTCGACATAGGCTTTGTAGAACAATGGCTCGGGAATGGCGACGACAGGGGGAATGTGGACTCGATCGAGGCGGCGGATCTGGCATTCGTGGCACGTCCTGATGTACCAGCGAACATCCTGCTCTAGCATAGGCCACCAGAATCGCGTCAGTAGGCGCATACGAGTAGAGAAGATACCCTTATGGCCCAGCTCATCGTGGGCCTGGCGGATGATGATAAGCCGCTTGTGGCGGCGGACCACTAGCTGATGGCGGCCTTGGGGTTCCTTCCTCCACAGTTCTCCTCCCTTTACGAAGTATCGGGAAGCGAGCTGCACCAGACTTTCTATGTCCTTCTCCTCTAATCCATCTGGCGGCTTCTTCGTCTCCAAGAACTCTCTCACCACTTCTAACCTCTCATCTCTCAGCCTTGCCTTGTCGGTTCGTGGTATTTCGGTGTCTGCGGTGTCGGGCGGCGATTCAGCGGCGGTGAACACGGCTACGTCCTGGGGTACGTCGGCATATGAGTAGTATTCTGTCGGCGGTATATCTGGGGGACGTAGAAGGTGAGTCTTGGGCTCCCGACGATTCACGAGATCGATGGCAAAGGCTCCACACTCATCTACCCAATCCTCGTATTCCTCTTCGTCTACCTCCGGATCTTCTTCGGCCTTCGGTCTCCTAGACAGCCCATCAGGGGCGGCATGCTTGGCGGCGGGTACGTGGACGAGTTTGAAGTCGAAGAGAAGGATACCGGCGATCCACCGATTGATGGTCGCATTAGGCTGAAGGTCAGGATTGTTTATCATACCCTTAATATACCTGGCATCCACTTCGACGACTAAGTTTCGTACGCCGAAAATGTATAGCCGCACGTCGTGTAGAGCTCGAAAGAGACCGAATAGTTCAAGCTTGGCTTGGCTATAGCGCCGCTCTCGGTCGTTGAGAGTAATAGAGCCGAATCGGGCGGGGAATCGTTTGCCGCCCTCGTCTTCTTGCATAAGGATGTAGCCGACGGCGATGTTGGAAGTGTCGACGGCAAGGATGACAGGACAGTCTGAATTGTAGTCGATCGACCGAAGGGCGGGGGATGAAACGATGGCGGTCTTTAGGTACTCCATTGCCGCTCGGTGCTCGTCGGTGAACTCGAAGGGAACGTCTTTCTTGGTCAGTTCTACGAGCGGTCGGGCGTGCTTAGCGAAGTCTTTGATGAAGATGCGGCAATAGGAGCATAGACCTAAGAAGCCCCTGACTTCAGTGACGTTAGTGCAGTAGGGCCAATCTTTAATTTTCTGTACTTTAGTCTCGTCGGGGATCCTTCCCTCATACGAAACCTTGTGGCCGACGACCACTATAGACGGGGCGGCGATGACGCACTTCTTGGCGGAGACTGTGGCACCTGCATGTCGGAGGCGGTGAAGGACGCGGTTGGTGTTTTGTAAGTGTTCCCAGATGAACCGACGTATGCCGCCATTCTGCGGGATCGTTTCATAGGTGCCGTCGGCGAGTTGATAGCGTGATTTCGGCCCTTTGATAGGACAGTCGTCGATGAAGGGGATGGTAACTTCAGGTATCTCGTCTTTAAGGATCCAGCAGACGTCTCCATGGAAGATCTGGACGGCGTTAGTATACCCCATAGGGAGTTTCGTGAGACGGAGAGTGCCTATAGGGGTCTGGAAGGTGGTTAAGTCGCGGTAATCATCGTGGATGGTGCGGTGGTCGTAGCCGACCATCAGATCTAGGATTCCATAGACAGAATGGCAGGCAAATGCTTCTGCAATTGAGTCGACGAAGGGGGGGACCGCTGAATCCTGGATAGAGACGGCATTTAGCGGCTGCAGGTCGTGTACGAGGCGCAATGATTTCCCGTCTTTCTTGACGACGCAGAACCACTTGGAGCGGTAGGATGAGGTGGAAGGCTCGTAGACACCGGCGGCGATCTTTTCTTTAATAATCTGGACTACGTCTCGAAAGATAGCTGGCAGGATAGGGATGTTTCGTTCGACCCAAGGTTTGTGGGGTAGGGTTGGGATCTTCAGCGGCGGGAACATGTCTTCGCGGAAGGTCCCCCGCTCAGCGGTCTCCCAGGTGAAGGCGGCCTCGTGGGTGCGAACTAGCCATCGGACGAGATCAAGTTCTGCGGGCCAGAGGAACTTGGCGGGATCGAGATCGAGCTCTTCCGCCCTCGCCGCCGTGAATCTAGAGCCTGGAACGAATGGAGGGGGGTGGTATGGTAATACAGGTAGATCTGCGAGAGGGTCGCCGACCTCCCGGCGGTCAACCCGAAATTCGACGGGCATCGCGGTCGGGACAGGCCGAACCTTCTTCGCTACAGGCTTGTATTTTAAAACATGGTAAACGGGGTCGAATTCAAAGGTAGATCGAAGCGCAGAAAGTGTCAGCGGCGAAAGGGTAGTACCAGTAGAGAATAAGTATGGATCTTTGGGAGAAACGAAGCTAGCATCGAAAGGATCAAGGGAGGGCGTACTAGAAGCGGTATAGTCGAGAAGATACGCGGCGGCGGCGCTTTCTTTAGAGTCTGTGGAACAAGGTAAAGTAAAATCTGGCGGCGACGAAGGGGGATCTGAAACATAGAGAGAACACACGGATACTACTTCTTCATGGTCTCCTCGCCCTCCTGGCGAGTCCTTGACCGTCATTAAAAACCCTGTTCGGCTCCTTCTAAGTGGCGGCGGTACTCTTGGCGGGAAAAGTACTCGGCTTCGTCTTCCGCGTTGACAAAGCGGGGCTGGTGATGCAGGCGGTGACGAGGTCGAGTCGGTATTAGCAGTTGCCGCCCGGTATTGGGGTCGCGAATTTCGAGGGATTGTTCACCGTCTGGGAAGTCTCGAAGGATGCTGCTGAGTAGACAAAAGAATGGGCGGCCTAACAAGAGGTCGAAGGGAGCTCTGTCGACGACTTGGATCTGGAGATGCGCCTCTACAGGACCGATGCGGAGAGAAGCATTCTCGATGACGCCTAAGGTACTCTCTTTAGACTGGTTAGCCGCCTCCAGGGTCATACGCATGTCGGAACATAAAGGAGCCCCTAAGGCCTCCCACAACTCGCGCCTAAGGGCTACTACCTGGCAACCGCTATCAAGGATACACTCAACTCGAAGCTTGTCCATCAGTATTCCATCGACCGCCCTGAGGGGGGCGGTGGCTAAGCCGACGCATTTGCCTTCGGTGTCCCTGACGAGGTACTGTTCATAAGATGCCCAGGTCGACGAGGACGAGGTTTCGGACGCGGTCTCGAGGCTCCCGATGGCGATCTTCTTCGTCATGGCCATCTCCTTGATTTGCTTCCTAATTTCGGGGCTGACAGCGAGGAGGTCCTGTGTGGAGACTTCAATCTTGGCCCCTAAGACTTGGGACACAAGCCGCTTGGTGGCGGCGGCCTCGTCAAAGCCGCTCTGGTAGCGAAACTGGGGAGTGGTGTTAGTCTGCGGCTTCGGGTTAGAAGTTTCGGCGGCGTTGGTTCTAGGCTGTGGCATGGACGAAACGGCGTTGTCGGTCTGTGGGGGTTGGTTCTTAGAGGACGAAGCCGATGGTTGGTTGTTGACTGGGGCAGGGCTAGATGCGGTGGCATTGCGGGGGCGGCGGACCGGTATCTCTACTCCATCGAAGCGGGCAGGTTTCTTTCTCTTGATGGCGTTTTTGACCTCCTCTACCTGGGCGTAGGCTCTAGCAAGGGCTCGTTTGTCTTCTTCGTCGGCGTTGTCTTCTATCTCCTGGTCTACGAGGTAGGACGAGGGGTGGACTTCTACTTGGAACTCGGCGGAGTCTCCCGAGCCGAAGAACATGGTGTTGACGAGGTGAGGCGGCGTGTCACGACCTCTTGACGACGAGGCGGCGGCAGGGGACTGAATGGAGACTAAGTTGGCCGACGCCATGATGGATTCTCTGAGGGCTAGGAAGTTGTCGATCTTTTCTTTGAAGTTCCTGCCGGCGGCCGACCTGGGAATGTCAGAGCCGTCTTTCATGAACACCTTACCGCCTATCAACACGCATTTCCCTTGGCGGACATACTCCTGGCACAGTTCGCATTCGGCGGTCCTGTGACCATCGGTGCCGCCGCAGAAGAAACATCGTGGGTCGAAGGGGCGGCGATATTGTGGGTCCTGGGGCTGCGTCTGACGGGCCGCTGGTGGCTGGTCGGCGGTCTGCACGTACTCTCGTTTGAGGATTGTCGGCGGGGCGGAGGGCTGGGAATAAGACTCTGGGAATAGGGCCGAGCTGTCAACTTGGGCTATGTTTCGACGAGCGCCGCTCAGGAGATAGGTGGCTTGTTTGTAGATTTCGTCGAAGGGCCAGGGCTCGTCGACGTCGTGGTCGAGATCTTTGAGTTGGAGGCGGGTGGCTAGAGAGTTGCGGAATCTGGGCGGGAATCCTTCTAGGAACTTTTCGTCGATGAAGTCGGTGGCGAGTTTCTTCTTTTTGTTGATCAGGGCGACGATGCGGCGGAACTCCCGAACATATTTGCCGAGGTCCTCAAGGGAGGACATGGGCTTTTGGACTTGGTGGTGGAGGAGGGTTTCGAGGTCGGCTTTGGTGTACTGGCGGCCTTGCACGTCGGCGCCTGGATACAAGCTCAAAACCTCCGCTATGAAGTTATCCCAGTCTCCTGTTCTTATTGCGGCTAGTGAGGACCATAGCTCCGACTCGTTGCGGTCGGCATATCGGATGGCCCATTTGATTTTCTGTTTTTCGTCGGTAATACCCGCGTCGGTGCAGATTTGGTCGACGTCCTCGAAGTAAGCGCAGATATCTTCGGTTTTGCCTGAGAACTTGGGGGCTTTGTTAGAACCCCGCAGCGGCATCTCTCGGTGGGCAGGGGCGGACATGGTGGGTGGTATCGTAGAAGATTGGGGTAGAGTGGGGTTTTGGAGGCGAATCGGTGTTGGGGTTGGTATACGCGGCGGGATTCGATTAAGCGGCGGCGAAGCGGTGCGAGATAAGGAGGTGGACTCTGTTGGTATCAGAAGCTGCTCGGCGGCGAATGCTGAAGTAGAAGGGGATGGTGTAGACGCAAGCTCGGTGAGGGGGGATAACTCTTGGCGGTCTGGCGGCGGAACGAACGGTTCGTCGATATCAAAGCCGCCTGGGATGTCAAGGAACGACAGAGAAGGCAGATCTGGAACGGGAAGGGATTCTTCAAGGTGTAATTCAGTATCTGATGAATGAAGCTCTGAAATTTCTCTGGTATCAGTAGTCGGCACGAATAGATCAGAAGACGAAATAGAAAGGCGGCGGAAGGGCTCTAAGAGCTCTTCGAGTTCAGTTCTTTGACGAGTAGGTCGGAGAGATCTCCTTTCCAGATCTGAAGACCCCTCGCGGTGGGCTCCAAAACGATGTGGGCAACTCTTCTTGTGAGAGCGCAAAGGGAAAGGGGGAAAGCTGTAGGCTAGGCCTAGGCTCGTCCCGAGGGGTCGTGAGTCGGAAAGGAAGCGGAGGGAGTGACTAGGCGGCGAAAGGGAAGGTTTCCCTGCGTCGGAAGGGTGCTGGCGGGGTAGAACTCGAGCGGCCGCCGCAGAAAGGCGGGAGGATTATATTCGTAGGTCGGATAGTCGGGGGGGGCTTAGAACTCGAAAGGCGGCGATGTGGGACTCGTGTGGGCTATTGGGGAACTTGTAGACTCGAAGGGATGACTCTGAAGGCAGCAGATAATTTTTATAACTCGAAGCGGTCACGAATATTGTAACGGCCCGTACTTTTTCACTACTAGTTGTAGCGTAGTCTTAGCGTAGTTTACCTTATTTATCTACTCTCTGGTTAGGGTTACTTAGACGCGCTCATAGACGCTTTACTTAGTCAGCTGCTTGGTCAGCGTTGCCGCCTTGACTCAGCATGTACTGCTGTAGCCAATGGCGTTTATCTCTCTTTGTTTGGTTTGTTCTACGACGTTCCACGGTACAAACACTCTAGTTAGTATAAATACCGTCCCTCTTGTCGTAGACACTCCAATCGAGTTCATTTGTGCTCTTGCGCATTAACTCTTTCCCAAGTCCTCTACTCTATATCAGTCAGGAGTAACCGAGTATAGTCCTTGTGATTATAAGCATTACACTTGAACTCGATTCCCAATACTCCCTTACTCCGCTTGCGCCCAGGCATATAGGGCAACGTATACCCGGACTCCAGGGTTAAGGAGCTTCATCTTCTTCGTTTCCCTTCTTCACGAGACGACGCCTTTAGTCTCGTCCCCTTTACGGCAAGGGGTTGTGTTTGAAGAAGACCCGTAGTTAGTAGTCCCGCTGTCCGTCAAGGGCAGTGTGAAGGCGCAACCCACATTAGGGGGTGGAAGCGCATAGTTTAGCAGTAGTGCCCCTACGTCACGGGAGGTAGAAACGTACTACCAGTATTCCCAGTTACATCGTACTATAGTTGAGACAGAGTACCGCCACCGAGGGCAGGGAAAATCTCGTTTCAAAATTCCTCGCGTCAAGAAGTCGGAGTCTTTGGCTCCCCATATCAGGTTTTCTCCTTACCTTAAAAAGGAAGAATCGCCCGCTCCCCCGCTCCTGTTCGCTCGGGAAGTCACTCCCCTCGAGCAACAAATCTTCGGTACCCCCGAACCACTTCTCCCTCGCCTCTCCCCCCTTCCTCTTCGCTCTCCCTCCCCCGACCCCAACTTACTGGGCTTCGTCCTGCACGTTCCGTACAACTTACGGAATAGACAAACTATTCGCCCTCCCCCTCACACCCCCGTAACGTTCACCGGTCATGGACCAATTCAACCAAGACCAGCTGCAGTTCATGCAGCAAATGACCGCATTGATCTCGGCGCAGGTCGCCAACCAAGTCGCCCAACACGTCGCCAACGCAGTGGCGGGCACGCAGCAGCAGCAACAAGGCGGAGGGGCCGCCGCTAACCCCAACCAGAACGTTGACCCCACGAAACGGGGCGTCGCCGACCCAGGCATGTTTGATGGGTCGATTAGCAAGTTCGAGGAATGGTGGGCCAAAATGAAGGCCTTCATCGTTACGGCCCAGTCGACTAGTCCCCGGGCCAGGACTCTCATGGTCTGGACCAGGATGACCGGTCCGATTGCCGGAGCATATGCGCGGGCGCGTATCGACCAGTGCCTCCCCACCGGCACTTGGCCCTCGTACGACGACTTGGTGGCGGAAGTCGAAGCGCGCTTTAGGCCGCTTCATAACAAAGACTGGGCTAAGGATCAGCTCAGCAAGATACGACAAGGATCGGCCAGAACAGAGGAGTTCTTGGCCAAATTCAATGCACTAAGGACCGCGTCCGGGGTATCCGACGATTACGCTATTTTCATGCTGGAGAGAGCTATCCGCCCCGAAATTCTTCAGCAAGTCTTTGTTCAGGGACGCCGAAAAGCTACCTGGACAGAATATGATGTCGAGGTCAGATGCCTCGGTGCTGCCCTGGAGGCAGTTAGGCTCAAGACTGGCGGCACGTCCTCTCGATGGGGACAAGGTTTCTCTAAACCCTCGCCCGGGGTAACGTCAGGGCAAGGCGCCCCTATGGACATTGGGGCTGCACAGGGCGGATCGGGAAGCCGCCCCAAGAAGGACTTCTCGAATTATCAGTGCTACGCTTGCGGCCAGAAGGGCCATATACGACCGCACTGCCCGCAGGCCGGGAACAAGGGCAAAGGGCGCCAGGTGCGCTCTGAAGGTGTCGACCCGCGGCTGGCCGCTATGGATGGGATGACGTTCGAGCAGATCGTCGCCCATGTTAGTAAATTAAAAGAATCAGAGCTGCAGTGAAGTCGGGTCCTGCAGGCTCGGACAACTCTCGTACTGGACTAGTTTCTTTTTCCCCTTTTAGTTTTTCTTCTCGATGCGTCTCAATTTCCTCTTCTAAAAATAGTTTAAAAGAAAACACAAAAATAGATAATATAAAAACACAAAAAAAGATTTCGTTCTCGGACATAGTTACTGTAAATAGGTTTTCTCCTCTCTCTGTAGATAACCTGGGCGACAATTCGGACTTTGTACCTACACCGTCTGTTGGAGGGTCCCGAAAGGGCTCGGGACCGGACGTTAAACTGGCACCGCTTAATTCTCCAAGCAATAAAACCTCTAAAAATAGCGTTTCGGAAGCATCCGAGTCGGTTAGCGATGCTCAGGCGACAGTACCGCCGAAATCCCGAGTTCGCACGCTCAACTTAAAGGATCACGTATCGGTTCCTATTATTATTCGCACTAGGAAAGGTGACGCACACGCTGTGCAAGCCTTGTTGGATTCCGGTGCCACAGGTGTTTTCGTGGACGCCAAATTCGTTGATCGAAAGAAGCTTCCAAAGTTGTCTCTCCCACGCGCTGTGGACGTATTTAATGTCGATGGTACTCTTAACTCCGCTGGAAGGATTACGCATCAAGTACCGCTTAGAGTTCAGTTCGGAGATCACTTCGAAGAGTTAGTAGCCGATGTCACGGATCTGGGATCTCACAACATGATTTTGGGTCACACGTGGCTTGCCACTCACAACCCGGATGTCAATTGGAAAACCGGCGAAATCTCGATGAAGAGGTGTCCTCGTAGTTGCAGGCAACTCGCGCCGAAGCCGGCCTTCGTTAGACGTATCGAAAAGGAGGAGGTCCAGGCCCTCGAAGACTGGCATAATATATTCAGAGTCGACAAGCAGGAGGCTCCTAAAAAGGATAAAACCCCTGAGGAACTGGTTCCGAAGGAATACCATGAATATTTAAGCGTCTTCTCTGTCCAGGAATCCGAACGCATGCCGCTTAGGAAACCTTGGGACCACGCGATAGAACTTAAGGAGTCGTTTGTCCCAAAGAAGGGAAGGTTGATCCCTCTCAGCCCTGATGAGCAAACCGAAGTTAGCAACTTCGTTGATGGACAGCTTAAAAAGGGTTATATTCGGCCAAGTAAATCGCCGCAGACCTCTCCCGTGTTCTTTGTCCCAAAGAAGGATGGAAAGAAGCGTATGGTACAGGATTACCGTTATTTAAACGAGCATACAGTCAAGAACTCGTATCCGCTCCCGCTCATCTCGCAGCTTGTTGACAAGCTAAAAGGCTGTAAATTATTTACAAAAATGGACCTTAGGTGGGGATACAATAACATCCGGATCAAGGAAGGTGACGAGTGGAAAGCCGCTTTCGTCTGTCACCATGGAGCCTTCGAGCCGCTGGTTATGTTCTTTGGGTTATGTAATTCCCCCGCCACGTTTCAGAACATGATGAACGACATCTTCGGTGATATGGAGGACGTTCTAGTTGTATATATAGACGATCTTATGATATTCACGAAAACGGACGATGAAAAGGAGCATGACAGGATTGTGCTAGAGGTGCTTAGAAGGCTGAAGGAGAACGACTTGTTCGTCAAACCGGAGAAATGTTTATTTAAGCAAAAAGAGGTCGACTTTCTGGGTATGATAGTTGGCACGAATGGAGTTAAGATGGACCCCGCT
Organism: Pisolithus albus; assembly: GCA_024613165.1. NCBI lineage: Eukaryota > Fungi > Basidiomycota > Agaricomycetes > Boletales > Pisolithaceae > Pisolithus > Pisolithus albus. The sequence goes on from JANFAB010000033.1 coordinate 241,782, forward strand.
AAAGTCGCTGCTGTGCGCGATTGGCCGGTCCCCACTTCCGTTCGTGGAGTTCGAGGCTTCCTTGGCCTTGCGAACTTCTACCGACGATTCATAAAGGATTTCGCGCAGGTCGCGCGCCCCCTTAATGATCTCACTAAAAAGGACACTCCGTTTCTCTGGTCCGACAAGTGCCAAGTAGCGTTTGATACGTTAAAGGAAGCCTTCACGACCGCGCCTATACTTATGTTCCCCGATCAGGATCGGAAGTTCCGTTTAGAAACCGATGCCTCGGATTACGCAACCGGAGCCGTGCTCTCGGTGGAATGCGATGATGGTCTCTGGAGACCAGTTGCCTATTCGAGTCATTCGCTTGGTGGAGCAGAGCTTAATTATACGGTTCACGACAAAGAGATGCTGGCCATCATTCGCGCTCTAGAGCAATGGCGTCACTACCTTGAGGCTACTCCGTACCAGTTTGAAATTTGGACGGATCACCACAACCTTAAATGGTTTATGACGTCGCAAAAGCTTCAACCACGCCAGGCGCGTTGGGCGCAGTATTTTAGCCGTTTCAACTGTGTTATCGTCCACAAACCAGGTGTTTCCATGGGACGACCAGATGCTCTCTCTCGCCGCGAAGACTTGGTAGAAAATCGCGAGAACGCTAAATCTGAGGAGTCGCTATTTATTAAACCGGAGCAAGTGCGCGCTGTGCGCTTAGAAAACCCCTTTATAGAAGAACTGCGCAGTGTAACGGCCGAGGTTGACGCTGGAACGCTCGACCGACGTGACGGTTTACTGTACGATGGAGATAAAGTTTTCGTGCCTGAGGCACTTAGACAGAAGGTTCTCGCTGCTCTTCACGATTCGCCCCTAGCGGGTCATCGAGGCGTAAAAGGAACTCAGGAGTTGATCACACGCTGGTTCACGTGGTCTACCTTGAGGCCCGATGTCGAGGAGTACGTAAAGCATTGTCAGACGTGTCAAGCTAGCAAGCCTAGTAACAAACCGCCGGCAGGCGAACTCAAATCTTTACCCGTCCCTGATGGGCCTTGGAAAGATCTCACGACCGACTTTATGGATATAGGAGTCAGGAGCTCCTCTGGAAAATCTTACGTCTTAGTCGTCGTTGATCGGTTCTCTAAGGAAGCAGAGTTCATCCCCTGCACTGAAAAGGAAACTGCCGCTAGTACGGCACGGCTTTATTTAACTCACGTCTGGAAGCATCACGGCCTTCCCCAGTCGCTTGTCTCGGATCGCGGACCGCAGTTCGCATCTCAGTTCTCGAAGGAGTTATTTAAAATGTTGGGTGTCGAGCAGAAGCTCTCAACGGCGTTTCATCCACAAACGGATGGTCAAACAGAGCGGTTGAACCGCGAAATTCAGCAGTATCTACGGATGTATGCAAACCACCAGCAGGAACGGTGGGAGGATTGGCTTCCCCTGGCTCAATTCGCATATAATAACTCCAAGTCTTCTTCTACTGGCAAGTGCCCCTTTGAAGTTACCCGTTCTTACACACCACGAATGGGCGTCGAGCCGACGACTTCTAAGGTAGAAGCAGCGGAGGAGACCGCTAAAGACTGGTTCCAGGTGTTCCAGGAAGTACGCGAAAGTCTGGGAAAAGCTAGGACTCGTCAGAAAACTCAGGCAGATAAACGACGATCCCCTTCCCCTGCTTACTCCGTAGGCTCGCAGGTTTGGCTGGCTACCGACCATTTATCGCTGAAGGATCGGCAGAGCCGAAAGTTGACCGAAAAGTGGATAGGCCCGTACGAGGTCTCGGACGTTTTACCCAACGCCGTTAAGTTAAAGTTGCCGCGCTCGATGCGCATACACCCGGTAGTGAACGTTTCACGGGTGAAACCTTATCTCGGTGCTCTTGATGGGCAACCGGTTACTCGGCCCGGCCCACAACGGGTTACGGATGAAGGAGATGTCGAGTACGAAGTTGAGAAGGTTGTCGATTCCCGCTTGAAGCGTGGCAATCTTCAGTTCCTCGTGCATTGGAGGGGATACCCGGAGGAAGATCGCACTTGGGAGCCTAGATCTGCTCTCAAGAACGCCCAGGAGGCGATAGACGATTTCTACAAACTCCACCCCGGTGCCCCCCGGAAACTTCGCTTGCTCTCGACCGAAGGTCTCTTTTTCTCCGCTGTACCCGACCCTTTGACTGCTGTGCAGCCTATCTGGTCTCGCCTGGAAGTCGAGCCATAGGAGGGGATAGTGTAACGGCCCGTACTTTTTCACTACTAGTTGTAGCGTAGTCTTAGCGTAGTTTACCTTATTTATCTACTCTCTGGTTAGGGTTACTTAGACGCGCTCATAGACGCTTTACTTAGTCAGCTGCTTGGTCAGCGTTGCCGCCTTGACTCAGCATGTACTGCTGTAGCCAATGGCGTTTATCTCTCTTTGTTTGGTTTGTTCTACGACGTTCCACGGTACAAACACTCTAGTTAGTATAAATACCGTCCCTCTTGTCGTAGACACTCCAATCGAGTTCATTTGTGCTCTTGCGCATTAACTCTTTCCCAAGTCCTCTACTCTATATCAGTCAGGAGTAACCGAGTATAGTCCTTGTGATTATAAGCGTTACAAATATGGCGGTAGAACTCGGTGGGGGACTCTGTGGACGCAAGAAGGACTCAAAAGACTCGAAGATACGCAAGAAACCGACTCTGGGGACTCAAGGGGACTCTCAGACACACAGATGGTGACGCCAGAAAAGTGGGTATATTTTTCCTAAGTACAGCGGTGTTATGTATCGTAGAGGAGGCTGTCACAAAGGAATATTTCGGCGAATTTCGGAGATGTCATATGTCAGAAAAAAAAGTGACAGAAAGGTGCCGCAGTAAGGCACTACAGGTAGTAGGTACGAAAGGTAGGTAAAGGAAAGCAAAGGAAAGGCAAAGAAAGGGTAAAGCGGCGAGTGGGGACATGCCTAAAGTCTCTGGACTACTGGCCGACGCTGCGGCGACCCTTTGGGGCGGTCTGGTGCGGGGGCGGCGGTACTACTGGCGGCGGCTTGTGTCGGTGTCTCGAATAGGACCAATAGACGCCGAGTAGCCGACGTCACAAGTGACAGAGTGGACTGCCGACGGTCGGTAGACACTTGATAGGCATACGAAGGGCCGAAGACCGACGCAGATAGGGGGCGGACGATGATTAGGGGTCGGGGACAGTGGCTAGCGGTGACTTGTAGCGGTGACGAGTGTCGGTGATAGGGGTTACTTCCAGATTAGGTGGCGGCGGCGTTAGTAAGCGAGGGAAGCACTCGTGGTAGCCGAGATAACCGAGAGTGGAGCGGCGGTGATGATTTCGAAGGACGGTAGACCCGTGGTGAGTGGCTAGGGCGAAAGGAGAAATGGTAGACTGTGATGGTATTTGGCCCTAGGGAGTATGGACTCCCTACATCGGTTCGATGCAGATGACCTTGACCTCCTCGGTCCTCGATCCATATCCAGTCTTTCAGAGAAGGAGAATATCCCTCCACAGCAGCATGATGCGAGGGGAGGGAGTGTCCGACCGCTTCTACCACCCCAGGATGCCAGGAGAAACTTGGAGACACTGGAGAGGGAGGGAAGCATGGCTCAGAAGCAGGATGAGGTCGAAACCCTGATAAAATCCTTATCTCGTATGTCCTTAAACGATCCAGATTACTCATTGCTCTATTATCGAGCCATCAAGATGGATCCCGATGCTGCAAAGGTGATTCGTCCCCCAGCACTCCACTCTGCCCCTGTTCCTAGCTCCACTGCGCCCCCTGTCAGTCCGAATTCATCCCAGGCACGTCCCCAGAGGAAGCCCATCGTCTGCTTTGGCTGTGGAGTCACTGGACATGGTCTAGACACCTGCGATGCGATCAATGATCTTATCAAGAAGGGTTCTTTGGCTAGAGATGACAACCATCGTGTCATATATCCCAATGGGCAGCGCATCTACAGGAATGGTGATGAAACGATCTTGCAGGCTTATGAGAGATCTGTGAAGCCGACCCAATCCTCCAGTAGTGTCCACTTTGTTATCCATGAAGAAGCCGATGAATTTCTTGGAGCAGAGATCTATGAGTTAGAGGATGACGCTATTGTTGCTGCTGCAGAGAGAAACACAAAAATCTCGAAGGATAAGCGAAGGGAAGTCTTCGATGGAGTGCTCCTCCCACCTCGGAACCATGGGAAGGGCAAAGAGAGGGAATTTCCGAAGCAATCTACCTCATCGACACCTGCCAATCAGCCTCAGCCACCATCAGCCCCACACTCTGATCGCCTATCAGCCCCACAATTTGATCGCCCATCAGCCCCTATCCATCAGCCATCAAATCAATCTTATCCGACACCTGTCGCACAGCCACCTGTCAATGTCACTGCGCCCAAAGCCCCTGTCTTTGTTCCTGTCGATGTCCATCGTCGTGGCTTTGATGGGAATGATGATGATGCCATCATGGAAGATGAATCCATCAATAAACCTTCGCAACAGGCCTCTGAGTCCCCTGCAGACAAGGGGAGGAAACCCAAGGCCCCTGCTGCCATGACTTCTCCATTATCTCAATCAGCAGACCCAAAGGCTATTGTGGATCGCATTCTGGCTACCCCTATGACCCTTTCATTGGGGGAAGTGATAGGAGCTTCAAGGGACGTCTCTCATCATCTTCAGGAACTCATCAGATACAAGTGTCAACCCATCACTCAATCTGTCAGAACTGTCGATGGGACACCTCCCATCAGTTCTTATCTCGCTTTGACATCTAGCCCCTTAATCACAATTAATCTCACCTGTAATGGACGACAGGTGACAGCTGTCATCGACTCAGGCTCCACCCTTAATGTGGTCAAATCGAGTATAGCACGATCTGTCATTCAGATGCCCATCGACATCTCAAGATGCATCAATATGAAGGATGCCAATGGTGGAGTATCAATGCTTACTGGTCTAATCAAAGATGTACCGCTCTTCTGTGGTGCTGCTAGGACCTGGACCAATCTATTTGTTGCCCCTGATGTCGATGCAGGCTTTGATTTGCTTCTAGGCCGCCCCTGGGCACATGGGAATGCTGTTAGCATCGTTGAGAGAGGCTCTGGTACCTTTGTAGTCTTTGGATCAGACAAAGATCATCCCCTGGAGCTCTGTGTCACTGAAGGGACTGCTGAACCGATTGCTACTGCTCTCATGGCGACTCTCCAGCCCTCTAGCTTCGAAGAAGACTCTGGGACCTTCGCAGATGAAGCATCTCCTCAATCTCCTGCTACTGAATCACCCATTACTTTTGCATCACCTTCGCCACCTTATGAAACTCCCCCTTCAACTCCCCTGCATCCAGACTCGATTCCCAATGGCATAGATGGCGCCTTTGGTCTTCCAGAATTCCATCCCATCCCTACCATCACTGTTGCCCCACCATCTAGCCCGCCATCTTCGAATCTTCTTCGTACACTCCATGACGAGTTACAGGCTGCTGAACCGAGTGTTGTGGATGATGATCCCTCTGTAGCTGCTCTTCGTCGACGAATTAGGAGGGAGGAAAGTCAGTCCCTCATGGCAATTCTTACTAGATTCACTCATCGGAACCCCAACTTCTTCCGACTCTACTTCGACTCTGATTATGCCCTTGCCGGTGCAAGGGGCATCGACCAGAATGACCACGAGTATCAGGACTTCATCCTCTTGCATACCTACCTAGTCCAGCGCCTTCCTGGAGCTTCCTGGAATGATTGCCTCGACTTTACTGGCTCAACTTATGCTCGCTTCTATCCTGATCCTTGCCCTGATCCCGCGGATCAGAGTCCACTTCCCAACGACCCCATCCTATCCCCTGATCCACCTGACAAACCAGATCTTCCATCCTCACATTCTCAGTGGAATATGTGGTCCTCCGAAGCTGATGCTCCTCCAGATAATCCATCCCTGCATCCTCAGTCGAATATTTTGTCCTCTACGGATGAAGGTCCTCTTCATCCTCCTTCCTCCCATTCGCAAATGAATATTCTGCCTGCTGAAGCCCCAAATCCTCCACCTTCACCCATTACCGAGCTTGCCTATCTCGAAGTGCCTGCTACCGATTTATCCGAGTCTTCACTGTTGTTTCAGGTCGATGATCCACCTCCTGATCCTGATCCTCCGATTTCCTACCCGAATCACTCATCTACTCCCTCGGATACACCACCTATCCATGCCAATTACCGACCTTACCCACCTATTCCTGATTCCGACTCCTTTCGCTTTCAGACTTCATCGTGGTCCTCTGATGAGTCTATCTTCTGAATTTTCCGATATTACTTACGATTTTTCCTATGAATCATATGTTTCTTATGCTTCTCCTTTTATTTCCTATGCTTCATATGCTTCTCCTTTTATTTCCTATGCTACTCACTTCGACCGAGAAGTCGTTAAACTCCTAAATCCACAGACAATTCTTCGCTCTCATACTCCTGTATCACCACCTACTATGCTCGCCTCGGTTCACTGCTTTGAAAAATCTTTTTACTGTAATTTTTTGTGTTCTCCTTCGCCTTCCAGACCCCTAACTTCTCCAGACTCGTTATCTATTCAAAATAACAAAAAGCCACAAAAAATCTTTTTCTCCTTATCTGATTTCCTTGATTTGTTACGTTTTAGACGATCTCTTGTTACAGATACAGAAAACCCAGATATCGACAATGTACACTCAGTATATGGTGCTTATAAACGAGTTGATCGCAAGGTCAAACCCGTTCCGGGCGTTTATCCAGAAGACGCACACGTTCACCGCCGTTTCCCAGAAGACCCCCTTAAATCCCTAATTCCACTCACGCCTCACCCCCCTACTTTTGTTCCCACGAAGAAGCTTACCAAGGAACGCCTGCACTCCATGAAATTAAATGCCGACAACTTCCTGTGGCCAGAAGAGGAAAAACTTTTTTTGCCACATAATGAAGCTAAACGAGCGCGCGCTTGCCTTTGACGAATCGGAACGCGGCAACTTCAGATCTGATTACTTCTCGCCTTACATAATCCCTGTCCTGCCCCACGAGCCATGGGAATATCGTAACATTCCGATCCCGCCCGGTATCCGAGACCGAGTCATACAGCTTCTTCGGGATAAGATTGCAGCCGGACTCTATGAACCGGCTCAGTCCTCCTATCGCTCAAAATGGTTTTGTGTTATGAAGAAGAACGGAAAGATCCGAATCGTCCATGATCTGCAGCCACTCAATAAGGTTACAATTCGGGACGCTGGTGTTCCTCCTATCTTGGACGACTTTGTGGAGCCGTTTGCTGGCCGGCAATGCTATACCGTGTTTGATCTCTTCTCCGGCTTCGACGCACGCCAACTTCACCCCGATAGCCGAGATCTTACCTCATTCCTGACGCCGCTTGGCTTGCTACGCCATACTGCCATGCCTCAAGGCTACACCAACTCGCCATCGGAATTCCAGAATTGCACAGCATTCATTCTTCAGGACGAAATCCCTCACATTGCCAATGTTTTCATCGACGATCTGCCTATCAAAGGCCCTGCTACACGTTACGAAGATGCCAATGGCCATGCCGAAACGTTAGCCGAGAATTCTGGCATCCGGCGCTTCATTTGGGAACATGCCAATGACGTACATCGGATCATGCATCGATTTGCTCATGCCGGAGGAACGTTTTCCGGTCCCAAATCTCAGACCTGCCATCCTCGTGGTCGTTCCCCTGACGACAGCAAGGTGAAGAAGATTGTGAATTGGCCAACGCTCCTTACGCCCAAAGATGTACGGTCGTTCCTAGGCCTCTGTGGTACCGTTCGTATCTGGATTGCGAACTACTCGCAGCTGGCTCGGCCGCTGGTCGACCTCTATCGCAAGAATGCTCCGTTCGAATGGGGAGAGCCCCAACAGGAGGCGTTTGACGCCTTGAAGCACGCCGTTTCAACTGCCCCTGCCCTTTGCCCCATCGACTACTCATCTGATTCCCCCGTCGTTCTTTCCGTCGACACCAGCAATGTCGCCATAGGATTCATTCTTTCGCAGTACGACTCAGAAGGACGCAAACGCCCTGCTCGCTACGGTTCACTCCCTATCAACGAACGAGAATCACGCTACAGCCAGCCTAAGCTGGAGCTTTACGGTCTTTTCAGAGCACTACGACACTACCGCTGAAGAGAATTGAAATAAGAGTGACTGGGATGGGTGGTGAAGTCTGAGGGGGAATTCTTCCCAAGGGGCTTCTCTAGCCTGGAGGAAGGCTGTCTAGGGATGTCTGATGCTGTCTGAGGCTGTCTAGACACTGAGAGAGGCACTCGAGGCCTTCTCGAACTCGAACTCGAACTCTCGAAACTCTGGAATGCGACTTGTTATTATTTGTAAGTAGGTACAGTGTAATGTAAGTCGCGAGTGGCTTACTTAAGCCACTCACGTGTCTAAACTCGAAGCCACTAAGTAAATACTAGAGTAAATGAAAGAGAAAAAAAAAGAAAAGAAAGTAAAAACAATGAAATAATAAAAATACCCTGGTAGGGAGTATACTCTCCCTACATCCACAGGTCACTTGAGAATGCAACTGTCCTCAGTTGCTAACTGACAGTAGGAGCTCGAAGGTGCCAGCAGGGGGAGGTAGCAGACGAGCTTGCGAAAGGACAACGGCTGCATGAAACCTCATGAAACTCGAGGAGATGACGAAGGGGAGTGTAGGGAAGATGGAGGAAAAGAAACCGAACGAATACGCGCCCTCGACTATAAGATATTCACAAAACTGTTAGAATGCGCCCTCGTCCACGAAATTGGGAATATCTCCACATCCGAAGTGCCAGTCACCACCTAGAATACATCACCTGAAAGCCTTCGTCGAGTAGTACCACGTCCTCGGAAAGCGAGAGGTTCGGCGTAGAACTGAGGGAGATATACCGTATGCGACATCACAGCACAGCAGGGGGATGGGGAGAGGGGAAGGTGCCCGAATGGTAACCGCTGGTGCAATCGACATGAAACCATAGATAATGGTCGAGGGATATGTGGGAAGCACGTAGGAAATACCTCCAACCAAATCCGCGCACCCCTTCTCGAGATATGGGCAAAACCGGTCTGAGATACCTCCGCTCACGAAAACGCGAATTCCTCCACAACTACTGCACCAATCAGGACAAAAAGAATACCATTCGAAAGCACTCGTCGAGTACTATGGACTCCCAAAAAAGCGAGAGGCACGGCGAAGATCCGAGGAAGATACGGCGTGGACAGCGAGTAGGGCACCACAGTGGGGGAGAAGAAGAGGCCGCCGAGCGACGACCGCTGAGGCAATCGGTACCAAACCGTAGGTGGCGGTAGAGGGCACCTAGGACGAGATGGAGAAAAAGGAACTATACCGATTGGTGCCTCCAATCTCGAGATATCCGCCGAGTCGTCTCGTACCCCTGCATACACCAGGAACTCCCACATTTCCGGAACCCATGAGCGCGCCCCCATGGAAAGGGTATCACCGGGTAGCTGTAAGCAAGTAGGACCACCATGGGGAAAAGCGAGAGGCTCGACGCGAAAATGAGCGCGATATGTGATCTTGACCTCCCTACCCTGGTTCAGAGACAAAAACTCGAATAACTCCGCATCTACGAAAGCGCGCGTGACGTCTCAGATATCGTCTTGTAGATGTCGTCTAGGTGATCCACGTCTGAAAGAAGCGAACGATTCGGCGCAGAATTGCTTGAGTTATGGTCCAAACGAGGGAGGAGCCAGGAGGGCGGCATCACATCGGCAAGGAGCCGCTAGGTGGAACGCTATGAAACTTCGGGAGGTGATAACGACGTGCAAGGAGAGTTGGGAGAACGTGGAAACACGGGAAACGGCGCAGCCAATCCTGAGATATTCGCAAAACCGTCTCGTACCCCTCTGTACACTGAGAAACCCATATCTCCGCAACGAACGAGCGTGAAGCCATGAAAATGGCATCACCAGGTAGCCAGTAACGGGTAGAATCACCATGTGAGAAAGCGAGAGGCTTGACGCGAAATTGAGCGAGATACACGAACCCGACCTCGCTACCCTGTCCAAACCCAAAACCTCGAACACGTCCAGAACCACAAAGGCACGCGCAACGTCTTGTATATCGTCTGGTAGGTATCGTCTAGTAGATTCGCGTCTGGGAAAAGCGTACGATTCGGGCGAGAACTGCGCGAGTTAGGATATAAATGGGGTAGGAGGTAGGAGGATGGTATCGCGTCGAAGAGGAACCGCTAGGTGGAATTCTATGAAACGTCGGGAGGTGATAGCGACGTGCGAGGAGAGTTGGGAGATCGTGGAAACGAGGGAAACGGCGCACCCAATCCTGAGATATTCGCAAAACGGTATGATACTGCCTGCCTGCCTAAGAACTGCGATATCTTCGGATGCGCTGAGACTGCTGCAACAAAAAGTATACCACTCGAAAGGTATCGTCGAGTACATCCAGAATCCCAGTTTGCGAGAGGGACGGATGAGTGGTCGTCGAGATATCGCGTTGACGGGGCTGGGGGTGATGCAGACGCGCAGGGAACTTCAAAAATGATATATTCATAAAAAAAACATAGAATATGATACCCGGCAAGCCAATGCCGCCCTACATCGACTCAGTACCACCTTCTCGAGGGCTGGGGAGTCCGACTGCGGCTGCGCGACCTTCTCGAGTTAGCTGACACATGAGTACTATGGGACTGTCGAGTGTCGTAGGAGGTGGAAGACCCCGTTTTGTCGACTAGCCGGCTGGTGGGCCAGACTGGATCGGGCTCATCCCTCGAGAATTCTGGTAAATGCGAGTATGTGGGTCGCGGTGTGGGTGGTGGCGAGCGGACGTAGTACTGGTAGTCGCGGGGGTAGTCGCGGGAATCAGGGCTGCGCAGCCTGCTTGAATACGAGTACGAACGCAGGTTGTCAAGGTCGCGAGAGCAAGTGCTGGAGCGGGGTTGACTCGAACGTGGGTATGAACGCCAGTCATCGAGATCGCGAGAGCGAGAGGGAGGTTCGGGGCTGCGCGGCCTACTCAAGTACGACTGTGGATACCTACGACTGCGGCTTGGTGAATCCTCGAAGTACAGGGGAGATGGCGAGCGCGGGCGGCCACGGCCACGAGAGCGAGAGCGAGAAAGAAGTCGACCGCGAGAGGTTGTAGGTAGAGTGTGAGAGGGTGAACGAGGGCGGCACAATGAGGCACCACTCGAGCTCGAGGGTGTGCTAGGTGCTCGAAAAGGGACTTTAGACCGGTTTGCTAGATCCCAACTGTCGAGACGGTCCTTGAGGGTACGCCCAGGTACTTCGCGAGGTATCTCTTGTCCTGTAGGCAGTACAACGCGACCTTTCACAAGTAGACACTTTCCCGCGGCTAAATATTCTTTGCACGAATCACAGTTTGCTCGAATATGGCCTTTCCGGCCACAGAAAAAGCAAAACGAGTACGTGCGGCGGGGTGAGCGACTCACAGAAGCAGTAGGTGGCTGTGCACATGAATTACAGGCCTCTCGAAGGCCTCGAGATGCTCGAAGGAGTGACTTAGCGACATTTGCGACTCGGATTACATCTTCGAGAAGGCTTCGAAGGTCTTTGAGGGAGTACTGAGGGGGGTTCGAAGCTTCGGAAGGTCCAGAACACGGGGAACTCGGGCCGTGCATGATGTCAGGTGGGAACTCGAAGGAATAAAACAATATATAGATGGGAATACCGAGGGAAAGCGCTCCTCGGGACTGCGAGAATGCAAATGGAGAGCGCGGGAGTGAGACCGAGGTGGGAAAACTGCGAGAATGTGACTGAAACCGAGGATCCGAGGCCTGAAACTGCAAGAACGAGCCTGAAACTGATCAGAAAGGGGTTACCAGGCTAAGACAGAAGCCCCTCGCGGTGGGCTCCAGATGAAGAGAATTGAAATAAGAGTGACTGGGATGGGTGGTGAAGTCTGAGGGGGAATTCTTCCCAAGGGGCTTCTCTAGCCTGGAGGAAGGCTGTCTAGGGATGTCTGATGCTGTCTGAGGCTGTCTAGACACTGAGAGAGGCACTCGAGGCCTTCTCGAACTCGAACTCGAACTCTCGAAACTCTGGAATGCGACTTGTTATTATTTGTAAGTAGGTACAGTGTAATGTAAGTCGCGAGTGGCTTACTTAAGCCACTCACGTGTCTAAACTCGAAGCCACTAAGTAAATACTAGAGTAAATGAAAGAGAAAAAAAAAGAAAAGAAAGTAAAAACAATGAAATAATAAAAATACCCTGGTAGGGAGTATACTCTCCCTACACCGCCTCCATCTTTACGGTGTTCGTCACCTATGGATCGAAGTCGACGCCAAGTATATCAAGGGTATGCTTAATGACCCAGATCTTCAGCCCAATGCAACGATCAATCGCTGGATCGAAGGTATACTCCTCTTTGACTTCAGGTTGATCCATGTACCCGCTATCAAGCACCGTGGTCCTGATGCACTCTCTCGTCGTCAACCTACCGAGGAAGACTACGAGGAGGGCCATATTGATGCAGAAGAAGCCGATGATTGGTTAGAGAACGTTCTTTTCTTTGCAGAAACTCATCCCCTTCCTTATGATGCCATGACGCTCCCATCGTTCCTTTCCAATGATACGACCCAAGACGCCCAGTTACGCCAAATCCTACACTTCCTTCGCACCACCGAACTTCCCATTTTCCCTTCCAACACCTCTCGAAAGCGATTCATTCGCAGATCCTTGCAGTTCTTCCTCCGTGGAAGCCATCTCTTTAAACGTCGAGGTTCCTGTACCCCTGTCAAAGTTATCTTCGACCCAGATCTTCGTGCACAGATACTGAATCAAGCCCATGAAGAACTCGGTCACAGAGGCATCTTTGGAGTCTTTCAGACGGTCAGAGAGCGCTTCTATTGGCCCCAGATGTACAAGGATGTCGCCCATCACGTTCGCTCATGCCATGCATGCCAGATTCGCAGCACTCGTAAAACCGAAATCCCCATCACGATCTCTGCATCCCCCCGAATCTTCATGAAGGTTTATGTCGACATCATGCTCATGCCCAAAGCCCGTGGCTATCGCTATCTCGTTGCTGCTCGAGATGATCTTTCCCTCGCAGCAGAAGGCCGTGCTCTCAGACATGCCAATGCGGATAATCTTGCCGGGTTCTTTTGGGAAGAGATACTCTGTCGATATGGAACGGTCTCTCAGATTGTCACTGACAATGGCAGTGAGATCAAGGGTGCTTTCGAGAAACTCATGCAGCGCTATTCTATCCCTCAGATTCGCATCTCGCCCTACAATTCTCGAGCTAATGGAGTTGTGGAGCGAGGACACTTTACCATTCGAGAAGCTATCGTTAAGGCTTGCGAAGGCGATCTCAATCTCTGGCCTACCAAGGTCCATCATGCTTTCTTTGCAGACAAAGTGACGACTCGACGGTCTACTGGATTCAGCCCCTACTTCCTCCTTCATGGTCTCGATCCCATTCTCCCATTCAATCTCTTTGAATCTACGTATCTCGTTGAAGGATTTTATTCTGGAATGAGCTCAGAGGAGCTTCTTTCACTTCGCATTCGCCAATTGGAGAAGAGACAAGATGATATCCATGCCGCCTTTACTACCCTACAGAAGTCACGCCTACGATCCAAAGACCAGTTTGAAAGAAAGTATGCCCTACGCCTTGCAAAGTCATCATACCAGCCTGGAGACCTTGTCTTGGTTCGCAATAGCCAGGTTGAGAAGGAGCTTGATCGAAAATCGAAGCCACGGTACCTTGGTCCCTATGAAGTCATTCGTCGCACCAAGGGAGGCTCCTACGTCCTCAAAGAACTCGATGGCACTATCTCTAGACAAGGCATTGCTGCATTCCGACTCATTCCCTACTACTCACGTGACACTCCTTTACCTGACGATATCCTCCTCAGTGGAGACGACGAGCCAAGCAATGACGATGACGAAGATGACAACGAGAACGAAAATAACGCTTATGACTCTGATGAATTCTCATGATTTCCTTCACTACTTTTCATTTATCTCCAGCCACTCCTTTCAGATTTTTTTTCTTTTCTTTGTTTCACCCGTTTGTGTTTGCTGCATTGGTCACAATCGGGGACGATTGCATTTCTTGTTGCTGGCGGATGTCACGCACCAAAGGTGTTTGGCGACGTGAGCATGGACTCGGAAGCTGAATGATGAAGAACGGAGAAGCCTAGCCCTAATGCGAAGAATGACTGATATTGCCAGCAGTCATCCATCGCACGAGAACCATCCTCAATGTTAGAGAAGAAACCGCTCGAGCGCCCAAAAAAAACCTTTTGAGCGCTAGTTTACGGCATTCCGATTTTTCGAATATCTCCGTCAATTCTAAAGATATCGACACCATTCCCACGCTCACAGGAAGCTCTCGACCACGCCATCCTTCCTACCAAATTTGGTAACGATCCGCGCACTCCACGATTTTCTGCATCATTTCTACCAACGAACGCCCATTTTGCCAATATTTATCGTAATGGCCACCTCCTCGACCGTCTCTTCGCTCGTGTCCTTTGCTAGGGAGAATAACTACGAGTACCTGCCAGGAATCCCCACTAGCTCTCGCCCCGAAGCCTCCTGGTTCATCCCTCCCTCGTCCATGACCTCCCATCCTATCGCTTTGGGACAGCACGTTCTTCTCGTCAGTCTGACGTCGAGGAAGACGTTCTTTGGTCGCCTCAAGTCTGTCATCAGGCTTGAAAGGTCTTATGTGGTTGTTTCGGTCTCTCCAGTCGAAAAGGATTACAGATTTTTCCTTCCTGCCCCCTGCAACGTCTATCTCTCAATCTCGTCTTTCGTTCTCCCAAAATTGCGACAGCTGCAGTACCAACTACTCTCATCTACACTATCTGATCGCATTCATGACGATTTTGAGGCACTTCTCCCTGCCCTCATTGGAGAAGACGGCCCCTCCTCCTCCTCATGCCCTCCAGAGCACTAGTTGCACCTGGTACAGGTTGCTTTGCAGAGAGGAGAGAGGGGGGGAAAGTTGCGAAATCCTAAGCCCTGACTACCCTGGAGACCCCCAAAATTGGCCCCTGGCAGAAATCCCCACAGTTCTTCTTTCGGACGCGCAGCATATCGCCCCAATGAATCTGGATCTCAGATCTAGGAGTCGGAGTGACTCATTTGCAGTCATACCCCTTATTCAGCAGTGACCAGTGCGCTTACTCATCCCCCTTTCTGTCGCATTATTCATCCGTTCCTTAATGACTCATTTCTATTTCAAATGATTTGTGATATTCTTCGTCATGCTGACTGATTTTACTTACCAATCGCTTACTGTCCTTACTCAGCCTTGCTCGGCCTTACCAATCCTTTACCAATCCTCTTACCAATCGCTTACAAACCCCTTACAAAGTGTTTCCCTCTATTTACTTCAGGCTGCGCTACCTTTTGTATATAAGTACCAATACGTCGCAGCAAGTACACAAGCAAGTAGCCCCCCCCCACATACATAGGATACCGTCCCCTTTGTAGTGAGACTGCTGCCCAATCATTATCTTCATTATCTGCCTTATTATCGTCGCTCTGAAGCTTTCTTATTCATCATTCACTGCTGCAGTATTTGAGACTCCATTAAGGGTCTACTTACTGTAATCTTTGTCATTCTACGTCGCTTCTAGGCTCCGAGTAGCCTATAAATCTTCGCTTTTCTGTCCTCCCCCTGCTCCCCCCTTGTCAGGAGCACCTTCCCTTCTGCCCTAGTCGTCTAGGTGTGCAGAACCCCTCCCCCTCTTCGCTGTAACCGATCCCTCGAGCCAAAGTCCACGTAGGTAAACCACCGACTCGGCAATTGTCTTTGTGTTGGGTTTTTTGGTGTTTTCGCCATAGATCCACACGTCGACTCACAGCGTAGCATTGGTAATTCGAGAAGTCCTTTTTGGGGCGGCTTCCCGATCCACCCTGTGCAGCCCCAATGTCCATGGGCGCGCCTTGCCCTGACGTAACCCCGGGCGAGGGTCGAGAAAAGTTTTGTCCCCATCGAGAGGACACGCCACCAGTCTTGATTCTGACTGCCTCCAGGGCAGCACCGAGGCCTCTAACCTCGACGTCGTACTCCGCCCAGGTTTCCGTGCAGCATCCCTGAACGAAGATTTGCTGGAGTATTTCGGGGCGAATAGCCCTTTCCAGCATGAAGATGGCGTAATCATCGGATACCCCGGATGTGGTCCTTAAGGCATTGAACTTGGCCAAGAACTCCTCTGTTCTGGCCGTTCCCTGGCGGATTTTGGCGAGCTGGTCCCGCGCCCAGTCTTTGTTGTGGAGCAGCCTGAAGCGTGCCTCGACTTCTGCCACCAGTTCGTCATAGGTCGGCCACATGCCAGTCGGGAGACACTGATCAATATGCGCCCGCGCGTACGCTCCGGCAACTGGGCCCGTCATTCTGGACCAGACCATCAGGGTCCTTGCCCGAGGACTAGTTGACTGGGCCGTGACAATAAAGGCCTTCATCTTGGCCCACCATTCTTCAAACTTGCTTATTGACCCATCGAACATTCCTGGGTCAGCGACGCCCCGTTTTGTGGGGTCAACATTCTGATTGGGGTTAGCGGCGGCCCCTCCGCCTGCTGGCTGCTGCTGTTGCATGCCTGCCACTGCGTTGGCGACGTGCTGGGCCACCTGGTTGGCGACCTGCGCCGTGATCAAAGTGGTCATTTGCTGCATGAACTGCAGCTGGTCCTGGGTAAACTGGTCCATTTCGGAAAGCTGTTAGGACCATGGGGAGACGAGGAGGCGGGATGACGGTTTGTCTGTTCCGTAAGTTGTACGGTACGTGTAGGACGAAACCTAGAAGATTTGGGTCGGGAGAGGGGGAGCGAAGAGGAAGCAGGGAGAGGTGAGGGAGAAGAGGTTCGGGAGTACCGAAGATTTGTTGCTCGAGGGGTGTTACTTCCCGAGCGAACAGGAGCGGGGGAGCGGGCGATTCTTCCTTTTTAGGGTAAGGAGAAAACCTAATACAAGGAGCCAAAGACTCCGACTTCTTGACTCGAGGAATGTTGACGAGATTTTCCCTGCCCTCAGTGGCGGTACTCTGTCTCAACTATCGTAAGAGTGACTAGGGATACGGTAGTACGCTTTCTACCTCCCATGACGTAGGGGGACTACTGTTACGCTATGTGCTTCCACCCCCTAATGTGGGTTGCACCTTCACACTACCCTTGACGGATAGCGGGACTACTAACTACGTGTCTTCTTCAACACAACCACCAGCCGATAGGTGGACAGGACTAAAGGCGTCGCCCCATAAACGAAGTGAAGAGAAGAAAGTAAAGCTCCTTAACCCTGGAGTCCGGGTATACGTTGCCCTATATGCCTGGGCACAAGCGGAGTAAGGGAGTATGTGATAATCGAGTTCAAGTGTAACGCTTATAATCTGAAGACTATACTCGGTTACTCCTTGACTGATAGAGAGTAGAGGCTGAGGGAATGAGTTAATGCGACAGTGCACAAATGAACTCGATTGGAGTGTCTACGACAAGAGAGATGGTATTTATACTACTACGAGTGTTTGTACCGAGGAACGTCGTAGAACAAACCAAACAAGCGAGAGATAAATGCTATTGGCTGCAGCACTCCATGCTGAGTCAATGCGGCTATGCTGACGAATCAGCTGACTAAGTAAAGCGTCTATGAGCACGTCTAAGTAACCCTAACCAGAGAGTAGGTAAATAAGGAAAACTACGCTAAGAGTATGCTACAGCTAGTAGTGAAAAAGTACGGTCCGTTACAACAGGTCTTCCGGGAAACGGCGGTGAACGTGTGCGTCTTCTGGATAAACACCCGGAACAGGTTTGACCTTGCGATCAACACGTTTATAAGCGCCATATACTGAGCGTACATTGTCACCATCTGGGTTTTCTGTATCTGTAACAAGAGAGCGTCTAAAACGTAACAAATCAAGGAAATCAGATAAGGAAAAAAAGATTTTTTGTGGCTTTTTGTTATTTTGAATAGATAATGAGTCTGGAGAAGTTAGGGGTCTGGAAGGTGAAGGAGAACATGAAAAATTACAGTAAAAGGATTTTTCAAAGCAGTGAACCGAGGCAGGCATAGTAGGTGGTGATACAGGAGTATGAGAGCGAAGAATTGTCTGTGGATTTAGGAGTTTAACGACTTCTCGGTCGAAGTGAGTAGCATAAGAAATCAAAGGAGAAGCATAAGAATCAAAAGAAAAACGGTAAGTAAAATCGGAAAATTCAGAAAATAGACTCATCAGAAGGCCAGGATGAAGTCTGAAAGTGAAAGGAGTCGGATCCAAAGATATCCTGGTGAAGCTGTGCAGTGGTACTGAGAGTAGCTGTATCCGAGGAAGTAGGGGGATAATCTGGGTAGGAAATCACTTCGAACGGGGGTGGATGATGACTGGCTGAGACATGATTGATAGCATTGGCAAGGAGGGGAAGACCAGGTGGGGTGTAGGATTGCGACACATCAACAGCAGTAGATGAGTCTCCTACCTCGTTCACTTCCGGGTCTTGGAGTTGAGCTACCCATCCCGTCGAGGTATGATGCAGGGATACTTGACTATAAGATCCTGGCATGGCAATCTTCTCTCCATCGGCCATAATGTCAAGGGCATGTCGAGGATCTGCAGGTGGTGCCGGCATGATGAGTGGATGGTTGGGGAGATGGAAACGCGAGTTAACACCCAGTTCGAACATGTCCGATAGAATGGGAGACAGAGTAGCAGGCAGATGGTCGAAATGCGATGATGGGGGATGGGACACATCGACATGGGGAGGGAAACCGACAATGCTCATGAAGACAAGGAGATCAGGACCTTCTTCATCTGCTTCATCCCTCACGATCTTATCAACAAACTGACATCCATGGAAAATGGGGCCCAATTCCAGCACTTCATCTTCTCCAAGACCATCAGGCAAGGAGACGTACTTGGTCGAAGTAAGATGCAGCACCATCTTGCTGTAGGATATAGACTGCCCAGGCGAGTCATCGAACATTTCAGAGGCGACGCAATGAGAGGTGCAGCGAAGGGGGCAAGAATTCAATAGTTGAGGCTCAGGAGGTGGATCTTCGACCTGAAACAAGAGTGAAGACTCAGATAAATCGACAGAGGGCACTTCGAGATAAGTGGTGTTGGAAATGGGTGAAGGTGGAGGATTTGGGGCTTCAGCAGGCGCAATATTCATTTGCGAATGGGAGGAAGGAGGATGAAGAGGACCTTCATCCGTAGAGGACAAAACATTTGACTGAGAGTGCAGGGATGGATTATCTGGAGCTTCAGGAAGATCAGGGGATAGGATGGGGTCATTGGGAGGTGGACTCTGATCCACAGGGTCAGGGCGAGGATTGGGATAGAAGCGTACATAGGCAGAGCCTCCAAACTGGTTACAATCATGCCATGGGGTACCAGGGATGCGCTGCACAAGGTAGGTATGCAGTAAGAGGAAGTCCTGATAGTAGTGGTCGTCCTGATCCATGCCTCTTTCACCAGCAAGGGCATAATCCGAGTCAAAGTAGATGTGGAAGAAGTTGGGATACTGACGAGTGAGCCCAGCAAGAAGTGCAGTGAGAGACAGACGTTCTTCCCTCCTAATCTGATGACACATCGCAGCAACAAAGGGATCATCCTCCAATCCATTCATCTCGGTGGCCTGTAACTCCTCAGTGAGTGTATGAAGAAGATTCAAAGGCGGAGGGCTAGACGGTGGCTCCACAGTGATGATAGGGATGGGATGGAACTCTGGAAGTCCAAAGGCGCCATCTATGCCGTCTGGGGTCGAGTCTGGATAGAGAAGAGTCGAATTGGGAGTCCCAGAAGGTGGGGAAGGTGGTGCAAAGGTAATAGGCGATCCAGTAGGAGAGGAATCAGTTGAAGCTTCATCATCTGCAAGAGTCCCAGAGTCTTCTTCGAAGCTAGAGGGCTGGAGAGTCGCCATGAGAGCAGTAGCAATCGGTTCAGCAGTCCCTTCAGTGACACAGAGCTCGAGGGGATGATCTTTGTCTGATCCAAAGACTACAAAGGTACCAGAGCCTCTCTCAACGATGCTAACAGCATTCCCATGTGCCCAGGGGCGGCCTAGAAGCAAATCAAAGCCTGCATCGACATCAGGGGCAACAAATAGATTGGTCCAGGTCCTAGCAGCACCACAGAAGAGCGGTACATCTTTGATTAGACCAGTGAGCATTGATACTCCACCATTGGCATCCTTCATATTGATGCATCTTGAGATGTCGATGGGCATCTGAATGACAGATCGTGCTATACTCGATTTGACCACATTAAGGGTGGAGCCTGAGTCGATGACAGCTGTCACCTGTCGACCATTACAGGTGAGATTAATTGTTATTAAGGGGCTGGATGTCAAAGCGAGATAAGGACTGATGGGAGGGGTCCCATCGACAGTTCTGACAGATTGAGTGATGGGTTGATGCTTGTATCTGATGAGTTCCTGAAGGTGATGAGATACATCCCTTGATGCTCCTATTACTTCCCCCAATGAAAGGGTCATAGGGGTAGCCAGAATGCGATCCACAATAGCCTTTGGGTCTGCTGATTGAGATAATGGTGAAGTCATGGCAGCAGGAGCCTTGGGTTTCCTCCCCTTGTCAGCAGGGGACTCAGAGGCCTGTTGCGAAGGTTTATTGATGGATTCATCTTCCATGATGGCATCATCATCATTCCCATCAAAGCCACGATGATGGACATCAACAGGAACAAAGACAGGGGCTTTGGGCGCAGTGACATTGACAGGTGGCTGTGCGACAGGTGTCAGATGAGATTGATTTGATGGCTGATGGATAGGGGCTGATGGGCGATCAAATTGTGGGGCTGATAGGCGATCAGAGTGTGGGGCTGATGGTGGCTGAGGCTGATTGGCAGGTGTCGATGAGGTAGATTGCTTCGGAAATTCCCTCTCTTTGCCCTTCCCATGGTTCCGAGGTGGGAGGAGCACTCCATCGAAGACTTCCCTTCGCTTATCCTTCGAGATTTTTGCATTTCTCTCTGCAGCAGCAACAATAGCATCATCCTCTAACTCATAGATCTCTGCTCCAAGAAATTCATCGGCTTCTTCATGGATAACAAAGTGGACACTACTGGAGGATTGGGTCGGCTTCACAGATCTCTCATAAGCCTGCAAGATCGTTTCATCACCATTCCTGTAGATGCGCTGCCCATTGGGATATATGACGTGATGGTTGTCATCTCTAGCCAAAGAACCCTTCTTGATAAGATCATTGATCGCATCGCAGGTGTCTAGGCCATGTCCAGTGACTCCACAGCCAAAGCAGACGATGGGCTTCCTCTGGGGGCGTGCCTGGGATGAATTCGGACTGACAGGGGGTGCAGTGGAGCTAGGAACAGGGGCGGAGTGGAGTGCTGGGGGACGAATCACCTTTGCAGCATCGGGATCCATCTTGATGGCTCGATAATAGAGCAATGAGTAATCTGGATCGTTTAAGGACATACGAGATAAGGATTTTATCAGGGTTTCAACCTCATCCTGCTTCTGAGCCATGCTTCCCTCCCTCTCCAGTGTCTCCAAGTTTCTCCTGGCATCCTGGGGTGGTAGAAGCGGTCGAACACTCCCTCCCCTCGCATCATGCTGCTGTGGAGGGATATTCTCCTTCTCTGAAAGACTGGATATGGATCGAGGACCGAGGAGGTCAAGGTCATCAGCATCGAACCGATCTCGACGCAGCACCTCTTCTGCAGCTCTACAAACTTCATCATAGGGGAAAGGTATGCTGACATCAAGGTTGGGGTCCTTCTGCTTGAGTCTACCCTCTACAGAGCTTTGAAACAAAGGAGAAAGTCCAGCCCAGAAGTAGCGATCATGTTCATGTTCAGTGAGCTTTCCCTTGTGCTTCATCCAGCCTCCAACTCGAGTGAACTCTCGGTTATAGGCTCGGAAATCGTGCAGGGACATGATGGGCTGATTCCTGAATCGCAGCACAAGAGAATTCAGGTCCCTTTCGAAGAACCTTTCGTCGAAGATGTCGGCATCAAAGTAGCGAAGTAAACTGGCCTTCAATCTGGCCCAGTTGGGGGTATGAAAGTGAGGCATTCCTTCGATGATCTCTCTGACACGAGTATTGCAGTAAGGGAGGATTGAGGCGACCATATCATGGTCCGAAGTGACATTATGGAAGGCACAGAGTCGCTCATAGTGGTCGAGGAAGGTTCGAACTCGAGAGCAGTCACCCTGGAAGAGTTCTGGGGAAGATTTGGTTCCAAGAAGTGGCATAGTGAGTACAGAACGAGCAGAATTAACACATGCAGCTGCCTGAGCTTGCACTGGCATAAGTGGGTTCGCAGTAGTCGAAGACATGGTGGGAAAGTATGGGGATTATTCCGAGGGGAATTGGCGGTCGAAAAGGCGAGTTGCGACGAGGTGGAATGGATGGTTATCGGCGATGATGAAGATTTCGATAGGGCAGATGATGTAGGAGTCGTTTACGAAGAATATGAGATGGATTTCAAGCCAAATGTAACCACCCCTCGCGGTGGGCTCCAGATGTGAGTCGACGTGAGGATCTATGGCGAAAACACCAAAAAAAAAACCCAACACAAAGACAAATGCCGAGTTGGTGGTTTACCTTCGCGGACTTTGGCTCGAGGGATCGGTTACGGCGAAGTGGGGGAGGGGTTCTGCACACCTAGATGACTAGGGCAGAAGGGAAGGTGCTCCTGACGTGAGGGGAGCAAGGGGACAACAGAAAAGCGACGATATTTAGGCTACTCGGAGCCCAGAAGCGACGTAAGATGATGAAGAATAACAGTAAATAGACCCTTAATGGAGCCTCAGATACTGCAAGAATAAAGAAGATAATGAAGGGCCTTAAAGCGACGACAATAAGGCAGATAACGTCGATAATGATTGGGCAATAGTCTCACTACAAAGGGGACAGTATCCTATGCAGGGGGGCTACTTGCTTGCATGCTACTTGCTGCGACGTATTGGTACTTATATACAAAAGGTAGCGCAGCCTGAAGTAAATAGAGGGAAACACTTTGTAAGGGGTTTGTAAGCGATTGGTAAGATGATTGGTAAAGGATTGGTAAGGCCGAGCAAGGCTGAGTAAGGACAGTAAGCGATTGGTAAGTAAAATCAGTCAGCATGACAAAGAATATCACAAATCATTTGAAATAGAATGAGTCATTAAGGAATGGATGAATAATGCGACAGAAAAGGGGATGAGTAAGCGCACTGGTCACTGCTGAATAAGGGGGTATGACTGCAAATGAGTCACTCTGACTCCTAGATCTGAGATCCAGATTCATTGGGGCGATATGCTGCATGTCCGAAAGAAGAACTGTGGGGATTTCTGCCAGGGGCCAACTTTGGGGGTCTCCAGGGTAGTCAGGGCTTAGGATTTCGCAACTTTTCCCCCTCTCTCCTCTCTGCAAAGCGACCTGTACCAGGTGCAACTAGTGCTCTGGAGGGCATGAGGAGGAGGAGGGGCCGTCTTCTCCAATGAGGGCAGGGAGAAGTGCCTCAAAATCGTCATGAATGCGATCAGATAGAGTAGATGAGAGTAGTTGGTACTGCAGCTGTCGCAATTTTGGGAGAACGAAAGATGTTGCAGGGGGCAGGAAGGAAAAATCCGTAATCCTTTTCGACTGGAGAGACCAAAACAACCACATAAGACCTCTCAAGCCTGACGACAGACTTGAGGCGACCAAAGAATGTCTTCCTCGACATCAGACTGACGAGAAGAATGCGCTGTCCCAAAGCGATAGGATGGGAGGTCATGGACGAGGGAGGGATGAACCAGGAGGCTTCGGGGCGAGAGCTAGTGGGGATTCCTGGCAGGTACTCGTAGTTATTCTCCCTAGCAAAGGACACGAGTGAAGAGACAGTCAAGGAGGTGGCCATTATGATAAATATTGGCGAAATGGGCATTCGTTGGTAGAAATGATGCAGAAAATCGTGGAGTGCGCGGATCATTACCAAATTTGGTAGGCAGGATGGCGTGGTCGAGAGCTTCCTGTGAGCGTGGGAATGGTGTCGATATCTTTAAAATCGACGGAGATATTCGAAAAATCGGAATGCCGTAAACTAGCGCTCAAAAAGTTTTTTTGGGCGCTCGAGCGGTTTCTTCCCTAACGTTAAGGATGGTCCTTGTGCGATGGATGACTGCTGGCAATATCAGTCATTCTTCGCATTAGGGCTAGGCTTCTCCGTTCTCCGTTCTTCATTATTCAGCTCCTGAGTCCATGCTCACGTCGCCAAACACCTTTGGTGCGTGACACCGCACGTTTGCAGTCCCCCATTGAGTTGAAAGGTCGGGACGATATGGAAGTGTACAAGGTTTTTTCTCTGGCGTGCCATTTTTATGTCCAAACCGCATTTGATTTTCTTGGACGGCAACCCTCCCTCCCCCGCATATTTCAATTTGTCTAAATCTGTCTCGCATCCTGTGGTTTTGTTGTTGCTATGTCTTAGCACCAAAAATAATTAATCAATACAGTGAATATGCTTTTGGCCATTGAATCTTAAAAGATTCGGGACTCCGATAGATATTCTCACCCTTCCTTGATAGCAGAAATGCGATCACCTCTTGTGGACCTAAAGGGCCCCTCAGTTCTTGTCGCTGCTCATTGTATTCTTGTCTGTGTCGTTGATTATCCTGACATTGAACCTCATTTCAGCTGCGTAGCCATTCCCTCTGTTGCACTGACCCGTAGTCTGGTGACTTCGTGTCTCAGATCCTTTGTGGTGACTTTGAGTCCTGCATATAAACCGTTGACTTCATGTCCCGGTACTCAGCTACTGAATGGCAGTCCGGCGCCCGAAGCCTCGGAGGCAACGCGATGCTCACCCTTCTGTGCACCATGCTTCAGATAACCTGACTATTGTGAGTTTTTCTCGTCGCGGGCTTCCTTGCATCCATAGCGACTTATCTTCCTACAGAGTTCTTCTCCCCCATCTCTGGCTGCTCGGCTGCCCAGTGCAACTGCGAATCCCTCCTTGGTCTCATCTGACAATCACACACTGGTTCGTATGCCCCACCCTACGGTATGTCGGGTTTTGTCCAGGAAATATTTTTCGAATCAGCTTACTTATCTTTGTTGCAGGATCCCTCTGCTGTGTCGGCTTCAACAAATCAGCTACCCAATGTAGCTGTGAATGCTCCCTCATTGCATAATAAGGCATCACTTCGTATTCCTAGCACTGCAGTATGTAGTCTTGATCTGTGAAACATATTCCAGATCAGATTATTCTCCATGCAGGGTCTTAATGAGCCAGCTTCTGCTACGACTAGTCAGGTCACTAATGTGCCATCGAGCATCCCCTCGTCATCATCGGGTATTCAGGGGGAACCTGGTCTTCCGGTATGTCCCCTCTTTCTAAAAGAAATTACACGTTCCCACATGCTGGCTAGGGTTCTCAGTCGTTGTTTGTTCCACCTCCATTGGCTCGACAGCGCCGCCCACCTCGTACGAAAGGACTTTACCTCCCTGCACCCCCACCTGTCTTCATCCTTCCAGGCCGCCAGCGTCTTGCTCAGGATCCAAAGGCTACACCACGTTATCATCACCACTCAGTCGCTAGCGAGCCCGACATTTTTGATCATGTGAATGAGCTTCAGTTTAATGATGACATTGGCCTCCCTTCAGGTACAAGTGCCGTGCAGAAGCGAGAAATTCAATGGCAGAGGTGGTCACGAGATATTATCCCTGAGCTTCTCAAACCCTATCTGCAGTACCTCCAGGCATCAGAAAGCCTTCGGGTGGTGGTAGACTCCCCAGTTGATCATTGAAGTCAATGTCTCACTTGTGTAGTACATCCACTTACCATATGCTGTCTGTTCTTCAATCGTATGTGATCCTACCATTGTGCACACGCATTTTGTGTTAATGCAGACCAGGTTTGGAGGAGGTTGAGATAACCTACTGTGCTTGCACCCCAGCTCCTATACACCTCATGGAACGTGGGCTGTTTGCATGCTCCCCTGTTGCTCCAAGTCTTGCAGTTGATCTTCGTGTATAGGAGTTTATGAGGAGAGTCTTTGTACGGTTGACACCCAACACAACTGCTTGGTGTGAAGCACTTGAAAGTTTTCTTGATGCCCAAGGGTACCAGCTAAAGTCAAAGGTATGTTGCATTCATGAAACTTTCACTATATTATTTGTCACCCCATGTATGTTCCTGTATCATACATCTCCCTTCTATGCTTTCCACTAGTGGTTTATACACATCTATATTAGCAACATAAGAAGTGCTTACTATGCAATCAGGATAACCTCCGACGACGGTTCAGCAATGCATATCATTGGTATACTGTGTTGACAATACATGCAGAGGACCATATTACTGGCCTAGTTCACCCCCCACAAGTCTCTGAGCAACAAGGAGCCAGGCTTCAACCAAGTGACTACCTATGTGCCTGATGTCCCCTATGTTTTGGTGGAGATGGGTCCCAGAGGGCTAATGCTGATCAGGAAGAGTAAGCCAATGACAAATTTATTGCTGGTTGATTCTTACCTTAAATGGTTACAGTCTTGACTGCATTGTTTGCTTGGATGCATGTTTCACCCAGAAGCGAACAAAGAATCCTAGGAACTCTGCTACCCATGACCCTCCCAATCCTATCAGCACTGTATTCATTCCTGAATCAGAGGTGAAGGCTATGGAACTCTTCATTGAGAAACAGCGATCCCTCCCACCTAGCCACCATGATTCTTCACATAAACCACAAGGAGACAGCTTTGAGGATGGGATGAGGGTGCCTATGTCTGTGTTGGATGGATGTGGAGACTCCTTCCATGCAGCAGATGAAAAGCGAAAGAAAGCAAGCACCAACTTTTTTGCAGACACAGGGCTTATGGCTTTGCTTTGTCGCCATGATCATGTTCTCTGGCTAGTCAATATGACATCAGCAGGAGAAAAACAGCACTATGCTCTGGTACTATTGAAATATCTCTTTGAACACCTGCCTAAAACCACAACTGTTGGTCTCTTATATGACATTAGTGAGTCTCAAAGTTGGAGGAGGTTCGCATGTTTGTCGGGTGTTTGTCGGCTGTAGACAGTGAGTTTCGGCCGAGGTTGCTGACCTATGGCAAAGTTTAAACTCAGACCGTACTTGCCTCTGACTGCCTCTGACTGCCTCTGTCGTCGTCTGCGATGGACTCAGCAGGTGGATTGCCCGCATCTGCCGTCTCGCGATCCATTGGATCAGCGGCCAAATCCTCAAAACCAGCAGTTCCCCGAGTCTTATGGGAAAAGGCACATGCTAGCCAGACAGATCGTCTTATTGAATGGTGCCGGACCCATGAAGGGGAACGCAAAAAGCTCTTTTCTGATTCCACACAAGATGCTCGAGAAGAAGGGAGAAGCAAACAGCAACTGCGCCATGGGAAGAATCAGATTTATATCGAGATGGCGAAGGCTATCTTTTTGCATGACGAAACAGATGAGTTCCGTGCGCTTGCAGCGACCAACCCAGGTGTTTTCGCTAGCTCAATCCGTAGTCGCCTCGATGTGTATGTTCTCAAAGTTCTTGATCGCTTCTTATCTTTACTCAAAAACCACAGGCTGAAAACAAAGTATCGGAAACAGAACACCCTGCTTGGGCAGACAGGTGCTGGGCGCACCTACGAGGACCTCCTCAGCAACGAGAAAACAAAAAATATTCTAGGTAAGTCTTTTTTGATTTTATGCTTTCAGATCGCTAACAGGTATCAGCCGCGATCACGAAGGATTTTCCTTGGTGGGCCGATCTGCATGGATGGTGGCGCACCAACCCCGCCTACAACAATACTTTCAGTGCTGCCGATGTTGGGCAGGATTTTTCAGCGCGTGCTGTCAAGCTTTTCAAACTGCAGCCGACCCCCCCCACGACAGATCCTGAGTTTCAGCCAGCCAATTCGAGTGCGCGATGTTCGTCTACACCATCCGGACTCGAGGATGGGGAGATCGAGGACGATGAAGATTTTTCTGGTAGTCCTGACTCGCAAGTAGTAGGTATGAGTGTAGACGAGGATAGCCCTGTGTCCCCTGTAGTCCCCCCCCCATTTTTCCAGCAGGCATCACCCCACCCATCCCTCGACCTCCATCCCTCGTCGCTTGGTCTGCCACCACCACCCCACTCTTTTTTTTCAGAACGACCATCGCCTATCTTACCTTCAGTCGCTCTCGGGCCCCTGCCCCCCCTGCATTTACTTCCGAACAACACCCTTCCCCCCGTTCAACTATCACTACCATGGAAACGATCAGCCTAAATGATGATCCCCCGACTTTCCGTCCCAACCGTCCGAAACTTCAGCCGAGCCGTCCACATCGTGAAGAGCCATGGAACCATCGGCAAAAGGCGGCCTCGGCGCCGAACACAGAGGAGTCATCCGATTCAGACGTCGTTCCCTCCAATTTTTTTTCTACTCTTCGTGTTTCATCCTCGTCTCCATCCAGTCCATTCATCTCTGACGACAGTGACTCTAAGCCTTCGTCGTCCAAGCAGACTCGGAAGCGTGTGCGCAAGACTCCCGCCGACCGATTTTCTAATAGTCTTACATCTGCTTCGATGTCGTTTGTCCAGCATTTCCAACAGTCACAGCAGGAGCGGTCGCAGGTCAAGCGACACCGACTTGACCTCGAGTACTGGAAGGCAAAAGCGAAGGTGGCTTCGGGTCAAGAAGAACGCGAGTTTCAGCTGCTGACACAACGCGAGAAGTATGCCCACGAAGAGGCGATGGGTGCACAAGAGGTGAGGAAGATGGAGCTGGCGGTTAAGCTGGAGCAGCTTCGTGCTCAGAATCTCGCGTTGCAGAGAGGCATAGCAGGTGGTGAGGATCAAGGTGTCTCTGGTGACGAAGTTGTTCATCCCCCCCCTCCCAGTATATGACAGGATACTTGTGATCATTTGAATGAAGTGCATGATCTTCCCTTCCCCTCCCCCCCCCCCCAACTGTCTGTAGTGTCCCCTCCCCCCCCCCCCCCCCAATTGTCTGTAGTGTCCCCTCCCCCCCCCCCCCCAATTGTCTGTAGTGTCCCCTCCCCCCCCCCCAACTGTATGTGTAGTGTCCCCCCCCCCCCCAGTTATGTAGTGTGTCCCCCCCCTTCCCCCCATACTTGTTCACACATGAGTACATACTAGTGTGAATACAAAGTGTTATGTCCATGGTATTGGTCTTTTAATAAGCTCTGAGAAAACAAAATCAAGGTAGAACATACAATTGATACATAATTACATGCACAAGTGTTCATGTTACAATTCTAAGTGCTGAAGTAAATGGATTAGAAGCTGATCTCTGAACACCTGGCCCTCTGATCCAATATAATTGCCTTGGTTATTTGCATCTTCACCCTCATCCTCACCCTCATCATCATCCTCAGAGGGAGCAAATCCTTCAGCAAATCCTTCAGCTGATGGTGTTAACCCAAGGTCCTCCTCAATGGAAATAATCATGTTGTGGAGAACCAAGCAAGTTCTAACCCATGCATTGCAATATTCCAAGTCCTCTGGGGTTTGTATTTGAATTCGGAGTTCTCTCAGGGATTGGAAACGCCCTTTGAGAGAACCATAGAAGTGCTCAGATCGAACACGTATCTTGCCAGCCAATCAGTGTGTAAGCACTAGATGTAAAAAAAACTTCACATACCTTTGACAAATGATAATTGAAAGTCTTCTGAACCCTGGTCAAGTGACCTGAAGCAGGTCTTTTGAATGGAACGATGCACCACTTCTGACACCCATATGCTGAATCAGCCCAGAGCCACTCATTTTGACCAAAGAACCTTTCAGGTGACCGGGCACATTGGGTATGCTGGAAGGCACTGGCATCATGGAGACTTCCAGGAACTCCAATAACATAATCCACAATGCGAAGATTGTGGGGGAAGATGATGACCTTAAATGCAAGTGAATATATATGGTCACTGAGTTGTAAATGCTTACCTGATTGGAAAGTGAATAATTGGATTTTCTGTCAAAAAATCCTTCTCCATGCAACCCAGGCTTCTGAAAGAGATTGAAGGGTGTTCCATCTACACACAAAAATCCCCCTCTCCACTGAGGACATGTTCTCTCTTCCACATATCTTTTTGCCATCTCCTTCTCCCTCCTGTCCTCTGGATTTTCTGGGTTGAAGTGAATCATTTCGTCATGATGGTGCAGAATAGCAACCATCACCCTCTTGTAGCAGTTGTGGACAGTCCCAACAGAGACACCAGCCCACTCAGCCATGTCCTGGGAAGTAGCGGCATTGCCATAATGCCCAGCAGCATTCAGAAAAATGGCCAGCTGGATTGGGACAGGGAGCTGGGGGTTATTAGAATTGTTGTGGAAAATAGGATGTGCCTCAATCTTGTCCACTATGGAAGAAAAGACATCTGGGGAAACCCTGAGTTTGCGCTGAAAGAGATGGGGGTGATCCATTTTCCACTCATCAAGGAGGTGGAGTTGGGGGGAGCGGCTTGGTCTTGGTCGGTTATTGAGGACACGGGTCTTCTCAACTTCATCTTGGAGTGCAGCAATAGCATCACTGAAGCCAGAGAAAGCAATAGTACTGCATAAGACATGCTCCATCAGTTCAGATGAGGTGTTTGAGGATGAGACTCCAGAAGATGGGGAGGAAGGGGTACCAGTGCTGCCATCTGAGCCATCCCTTGAACCTTCAGAGTCAGAAGATTCAGCCTCCTGCAATGCTACATGAAGGATATCTAGGTATTGCAGCAAGCCAAAGTGCTCTCTAGCTTGCTGAAGGATGTCCAACAGCTCCTGACGCTCAGATACCTTAGGCATGATGGGGGTATGTGGTTATCAGTTGCTGTGTTGCATGGGTGGCCTTATATCTCTCATTTGATAAGCAGATAACAAAATGTGGCTACATCTTGACTTAGTTGTGTGCGAGCAATGATTAGCTAAGCAACTGCCTTTTTTGGAGCGGCAGTGCTGCACTGCTACTGCAAATTTTCCGAGTTGTGTGCGCGCGAGGATTAGTTAAGCGATTGCCTTTTTGGGTGGGGATCGGAGTTTTAACTTTCAATCGGTGCCTTAGCCATCCCGCGCCAAAATGCCAAACTCAACCTCAAACTTTCACATTACGAATTCAACTTTGAGACTCGCTATTGGTTGTCAACTGGAGCGCAGTTGCCGCAAGTGGAGGCTGCTTGATGAAGAGATACTCTCCAGGTTGAAGTTTGGCATCTCTGTTTTTCATGCTTATGGTCATCAGTGGCCATGCCAGATAATATATCACCCACGTAAATGTGTAGGCTTTGGCTTGTCTGATGGTGAGGGGTGTGAGCGCCTATGGAGTTCTCTGAAGATGTTAATTCCCATTCTCCGAGTGTCCGGTGTAAGCATTGATCTTCCTGTAATTTAATCCAGTGCTAATTCCTACTTAGTATCACCAGAGGCTGTTTGTTCTTGACAAGCAGATACGTCACTTTGACAGGAAAGCTTTTGCTGCTCTTGGCCAATGGTTGAACAAGAAGTGGACCCTCTGTAGAAGCAAGAAAATGGTGGCTTTGGAGTCCCTCCATGCATTGCATATTGACATGAAGACCCTTCGAGAGGAGTGGGCTGCACAGGTACACTCACAAACTCAACCCTTACCCCGTCAGTCATATCTTTCATGTTTTCCATCATATTGCTGAGTCCTGACCATACCACATAGGGCAGTCAAAGACCAATGGTGCTAAATTATTGGCACATATACTTTCCCTTGAAAAATCTGTTCAGGACTACCAGAGCCGTGTGGATCAGCTGGAAATGGAACTTGTCAATGATCGTGTCAATGATATCATGGACTTTGATTTACAGTGCACTGCAGCAAGAAGTTTGCTCTCAAAGGCAACTAAGGCTCTCCAACAGAAAAAAAGTGCACTAGGAGTCTCAGCACAAACTGACCTATATCTCCTGAGGAACAACAAGTGGCTTCAAACACAAACCAATGCACAGGCATTGAAGGTTCGAATCAGGGAGCGCCTTAGGCAGCGCAAGTTTGAATTGGAACGCTTAGAAGGGTCATCCAGGAACTCTGTCAATGGTAAGTAAAAGGTAATCTTGCTGGTTGTATTGTCAAATAACATGTGTTGCAGGAAATCATTTACAGTCACATGTGGAGTCATCCATAAAACGAAGGGAGCCTGCAATATCACACCTTATCACCACATACAACACCCTCTGTGATGAATTATTAGGAATGATATGACTTCAAAAAGCACCACCTGGTGCTATTCCTCCTCTCCCAATACCTACCAAGGGTATTTTCCAACTGGATGTTGACAGTGATATTTGGCAGGACAGTGGATCTGGAGAGGGTTCTTCTGAACCTCCAAAGTGGCTTGTTGATGCAGGTGTGCATAAGGGCATCAGGTTGATGTTAGAAGTTGATCGGTGTAATGAAGAAGAAAGGAGATTGTCAAGAGAGCGGTCTGTCCTGCAAGAATGGTTTTCTATGGAATGGCAGAACCTCCAAAAAACCTTGGAAAATGCAGGTCAGTGCAGATATAAATTTCATGGCAAAATCTCACACAATTTGCAGCTGAATATTACAAGTATCACCTGCAATTGCACAGCCATGCCCTTCTGGCAGTATATTTGGATTGGGAGGCCAAAGTCCAACATATTCCACATGCATGGGTGCCATCCAGAAATTGGGGGCCCACAGGGGAAGATGTTGCCAAATTTGTGGCTGCAGCAAGTCATGACCCTGGTGTAAAGGAAGGTGCAGAGCACCCAACAGACAATCTATCTGAAGACTATGAGTCTGATGCAGTGGGGATATTATCAGAAGGTGATGATGAACTGTTGCTTGGAATGGAAGAGATGTTACTTGAAGGGGAGTGTAATATGGGAGAATCAGGTGAAGAGGAAATTACTGATGATGAGGAATGGCTGGAGGACATTGGAAATGGTTATTTACCATCTTCACCAGTAAAATTGCCAACAAAAAGATGTAGGCACTAAAGAGGGCATATGCATGCAAAGGGTATTCTAACAGTTGTTCAATAAAGTTGTCTGTGAGTAGGTGTAGGAATGTTCATACTTCCTCAGGAAATGCCAATATTTACATAAGGAATATCCATATCATCTCAGGAGTTGCTAACCAGGCATGAGCATACACGTGTCCATGTCCCCTTGGGGAATCTCCAACATGGCATGGAGAATCTCCATCCCCCCTTGGGGAATCTCCAACATGGCATGGAGAATCTCCATCCCCCCTTGGGGAATCTCCAACATGGCATGGAGAATCTCCATCCCCCCTTGGAGAATCTCCAGCATGGCATGGGGAATCTCCATCCCCCCTTGGAGAATCTCCACCCCCCCCTTGGGGAATCTCCATCCCCCCTTGGAGAATCTCCACCCCCCCCTTGGGGAATCTCCACCCCCCTTGGAGAATCTCCACCCCCCCCTTGGGGAATCTCCACCCCCCTTGGAGAATCTCCACCCCCCCTTGGAGAATCTCCAACCTCACATGGGGAATCTCCAATCTCACATGGGGAATCTCCATCCCCCCTTGGAGAATCTCCACCCCCCCATGGGGAATCTCCAACCTCACATGGGGAATCTCCATCCCCCCTTGGAGAATCTCCACCCCCCCTTGGAGAATCTCCAACCTCACATGGGGAATCTCCAATCTCACATGGGGAATCTCCATCCCCCCTTGGGGAATCTCCACCCCCCCATGGGGAATCTCCAACCCCCCTTGGAGAATCTCCAACCCCCCTTGGAGAATCTCCATCCCCCCTTGGAAAATCTCCAGAATGGCATGGGGAATCTGCATGTTCCCCTGGCATCATCACCTCTGGATTTTGGTGCCAGATTGTCTACTGTAGTTTCCAGAACATCCATGCTGTTCGTCAACCAGCATCCACAGATGACCCTTGAATCAGTTGGTCCAGCACCCCCATCTTGCAGGAGTTCTCCTGCAGGGGCTCTTCAGAGTTTTTCAGCAATGAGATCAGTGCATGCCACTCCTCTTTCTATTACCAATGGAAGCTCTCATTTGCTCCAAGTTCATGCTTCTGGTGGTCACAATGTGAATGGTGCTGCTAGTTGGTCAATCACTCTATCATCACAGTGACTCATGCTATGGACTTGGGATTGGTTGTAAGGGGCCTGATGGAAACTGGATTTCATTCTTGTCATAGTAGTTGTTTTGTTCATAGAACTATGAATATGATTAATGATGATGTTGTCTACATCATGCTACATAGTGTGGTTAAATTGTGGCTCCTTTTGTAAGCCTTTACTACATCATTTGACATAGTATGGTGACAGACCTGCTTCTTCCTATATTGTACTACATAAGGGGGGAAAGCCCACAGGTGCTACCGGTGCTACCCATACTACATAGAGTACTATGTATCACTGCCTTTTTTTTACAGATAGTTTGGGAATCTCCGTCCCCCCTTGGAGAATCTCCAGCATGGCATGGGGAATCTGCATGCCCCTTTAGCAAGTCTCCAATGGAACTGGTACAGCATTGTGCTGGAAATTGGCATGGTGGGAGTGATGAGGTCATTGCCAGCATCTGAGTGCAGCAAAGAAGTAGATGTTGAAGGTGTGGCATTGCAGACAGGAAAGCATTGCTTGAATGAGACAGATCCTCATTGTCACCCAGTACAGTGCCCAAGCTGCATTGTTTATACTTCATTGGAAGCATCCACTCACCACCCTGTGACCTGGGTGAAGTGGTTTCCTACGGACACTACAGATGATTGCTTTAGGCTGGAAGAAATAGACCAAACCCCTTTCATAGACCAAGGACTTTGGATTCATCAGCCTTGCTTGCCACTCCCACCAATTGGCCAACAAGGAGCCATTCAGCTTCACTATTTTTGATCCTTCCACTCTCCTGACCAAGGGGGTAGGTCAATTTAGCTTGGGAGTGCCCACATTTACCCTGGAGAAAACCCAGTTGTCATCAGGGAAGGTCAATTTCACTTG
The DNA here is from genome assembly GCA_024613165.1 of Pisolithus albus. Taxonomy (NCBI): domain Eukaryota; kingdom Fungi; phylum Basidiomycota; class Agaricomycetes; order Boletales; family Pisolithaceae; genus Pisolithus; species Pisolithus albus. Next base: position 276,574 of record JANFAB010000033.1, read on the forward strand.
GGTTTAGCCCTAAGAATGGGTCAATTTATGCTGGAGAATCCCCAATGCCACCCTAGATAGGTCCAATGAGCATGCAGAATGCCCAGGATTGGGCTGAGAAGTGGGGTAATTTAGCCTGGAGAAGATCCAGCTGCCACCTGTTCCAGGTCAATTTGGCATGGAGAATGTCCAGGGTGGGGCTGAGAAGTGGGTCAATTCAGGCTGGAGAAGACCCAGCTACCACTTGTTCCAGGTCAATTTAGCATGGAGAATGCCCAATTTAGCTCAGCAAGGGGGTCTATTTACCTTGGGAAAAGCCCAGAATATGCAGGTTATTTGTTGGGGAAAATCCTGTCTGGACCCCAGCCACCCCAGTATATTGACACCAAAAGTGTATTTACTGGGGGGAAATGTATTTCTCCAACATTCTCCAACACCTGTCAAATGGCAGGCCTGGAGATTCCCCAGCCATGATGTGGAGAATCTCCAGAGGTTGGGGATTCCCAACCAGTTGATACCTATTAGGTCATAACATCTATAAGAATATATGAACCTAATAGGTCCCCGTAGGGGGTTGACTGAAGTGGACATTTATGCCGATGTTTATGCGGACATACTTGGACTCATGGCTAAATGTGACACGGCTGCGGTCCACTGTAGCAAGACGAAAGCATGTTGCATGCAATGGGCGAAGATTGGAAGGTGTGTATATTACTTTTCGCACTTCTTTGCTGGTTTCAAGAGTATATTAGGAATGGAGGAGGTACAACTACCAGGTTTGATGTCGACCTTGATTAGTCATTGCGTTCCACATTTAGATGATTATCACTAGTGCTAGCTTGATCAATGATCATCACCGTGTCTTATCTGGTCCAGCAATCACCATGTCTTATCTGATTTACAAATGTGAAAAATTTCCCTTCCCCATCTGAAGTATTCACCGCAGTGGAGCAGTCTGTAACAGCCTGTGTAATTTGCATCATAGTAATGAGACATTCCAGACAGTGGGGAAAGTATGTACTGGAACACTCTGGGACAGCATTGGGACAGCCTGGGATTGTGTTGGGGCAGTCTGTACCAATATAGCCAGTTGGGTACCTTATTGGGGGTAGCTGGGGATCTGGGGCAGCAATCCAGGATGGTCCAGTGTTAGGGGCCATGCCCTAATTTAGGTGTTTGTAATCATCTGCAGGCATGTGATACTCCAGTATCACATGCCTGCATGTCTAGTATATAAAAAGTCATCGTAGTGACATAAGGACATTATTGTCTTAAATTTTTACACTGCGAATACCATACGGTACAGTTCGCGGGTGTGAACTAAGGCAAGCCAACCTTACAATTTTTTGAACTCTCGTCAAAGTATTCGCAATGAGCCGCACAGCTACCCGCGCATATGCTCGTGCAGTAAAGTTGGGCCAGAGCAAGCCGCCCGACGGAGGGGATCCCCCTCTAGATGACAATAGTCGTCGAAAGCAAAAGGGACCATCTGAGGTCCAAAGAAATGATGGGAACACGGAGGACAGGCAGCCACCGGCCAGAAGCGCCTCCCAAGAGACAAGCGCCAGACAGCCTGGATCTGTAGCGCCGGGTGCGCATATGCCCGGAGGGTTGAATACCTCAACAACTTTGGGGAGCAGCATCGAACGAGCTGCGAGAGAGGGGAATGAGGTAGCCAGAGACTCGATGAGTCCCCTTACTCCTCAGCGCACTGAGCTAGATAACTCACAAATGTCTTCCGACCCCGTGCTAGTACAAAGGACTCAGAGTCCTTCAATTGAGATATTTGAAGAAGGCGAGGAGCCTTCGAGGAGAGAGACGAATGAGAGGGATGCCCCAATCGACCCTCGCATGGCCTTCGAGGCTATGAACGACTTCCTCGAAAGTCTGCAGCAACAGTGGCTGGACTACAGGTATGGCCCCGAAGGGTTCGACAATCATGGGGTAAACCCCGGCGTGCATCACGCAGAAGAATTAGAGAGGTATAGGCGGGCACTTGCCGCCAAGAGTGCGAGCAGGACGACTACTCCAGACGTCGAACCTACGATTAAGAGAGAGGGGACAATCCCTCATTTCTGGCCAGGAATGCCAGTAAGGAGGGAGAACCTCCCATTTGAAAGAGCTGATGCTCTCGGCAGAAGGGGTGGATTCACTCCTAACATGCCAGATCGCCCTGCATACTTCTTGAGGCGAGACTCGGATATAATCTGACAGATGTTTGGAAACGAGCAGGGGGCTGCGATACTCCACCAGATGGCTCGAGATCGCACTATTGCAGCCAGAAACGCTGCTGGAGGAAACAGGGATAATACCCCTGGAGGAAATGATCGAGATGAAGCGGCCGAGAATCTATATGGCCAAAATGAAGATGGAGGCGGCCCTCCCGAAGGAAATAACTATGGGGGAAATTTCCCTGGTCAGGGATTCCCTGGGGGTGGTCCCCCTGGTGGTGACGACCCGGACGAAGAGGACGAAGACGGTCCTTGAGGATATGGGAGGATCCCCATAGTTGGGGGACAACGTGTCGTCCAGGGAAACCAACCGAACTATCTGAGGGGATTCACCCCAGGTAATACGAGGTATATGGACTTTATGCAAAACAAATACGCACAGCGTATCTGGGAACAAGTCGGGTTACCGACAGGACAGGTTGGACCTGAAGTGAAGGCGATGAACCCGCCTAAGCCTGGGAAATACGGAGGCCAGGATGACCTGGATAAGTTCGATGACTGGCTGGGCCAGATATTAAAGTACTTTCGTACATTCAAGGTCACCGGCCCTGATTGCGATGAAGATCGCATATTGTACACTGGGTTGTACTTGGAGGGTCTAGCCTCCCAATGGTATGACCAAGAAGTCGACTCCCCAAATCGACAAGTACCCCACTGGACTTTCAAAGAACTCATATGTGGACTATTCAAGCGATTCGTCCACGAGGCGTCGGCACAGAACGCTGCCGACAAGTATGATCGAACTAGGTTCGAATACGACAAGGGAGCCCTTGCATACTATAACGACTTGAAGCATCACGCGCACCGAATGGTGCAGCCTCCGGATGACTACTCGTTTAGGAGGAAGTTCTTGCAGGGGCTACCGCACTCTATAATTAAATCGATATTCGAAGCTCGCGGAATATCCACAGAGCATTCAACGATCGAGGAGATCCTCAAAGAAGTAAGGCACATGGAAACTGCGCAGAAAGCAGTGAATATGCATATGAGAACAAGCCATGCTGGCTCTGGAGGGAAGACCTCCCAGGGACGAAGTGGCTCACACCCACATGGAAACAGGAGCGCAGGTAGCTCCATGAACATAAGTACTTCCAGAAAGGAAATACGTTATATCGACATAAGGCAAACTTTGCGCCAAAAGGCACTGATGCTGGAAGGAAGGGTGGACAGTTCCACCGTAGGGATGGTGACCATAAGTACCATCATAAGGAGCGAGACGACTCGCAGCAGAAAGGACGGCAGCCCCGAAGGTTCATGCCAGGGATAACATGCTTCAACTGCTCGGAAGTGGGCCATATGGCCCCAGATTGCCCTCATCCTCGAAAGGACAAGAATAAAGCTGCGGTTAAGCTGCGGTTATATGCTGTAGACATCCAAGAGGAAGAGGGATGCGATACCCTCGTAAAAGATCAGTCAGAGGAACCCGATGAGGGAAAAGTCATTGAAGGTGAACCCGGTCACAATGAATCTAGTGATCACGAGGAAGGATCACACTGTGACGAAGTGGAAATCGTCGATGAGTATGAAATGTACTCAGAGATTGACGACGACGACGAGCCCATCGCATACTTCAGTGCTATACACGAAGAAGACGAAGCTGTTGCTTCCAATGAGGAGGTAACTTGCGCTATGATGCGCATTGTACATGATGATGAAGACTCGTCAAAAGGAGACCAGGTCTCCGAGGCAGGAAGTGATTTCCCAGATGCAAATGGAGGAAGCTCCTACAAGGAAGAACCTCAGGAGGAAAAGTGGGAATGGTCTGGAACATATGGAGCAGTGCACGAAGGGACGTGTGATGAGTGTCAACATCGAGTCGACCACATAGCAGAAGGGCTACTTAGTAGGGATGAATCCCTTGCATGAGCACTTAATGTACCGGAAGAACACGCTAGGTGTGAATACCACAGAGGGGTAGGAGAAGGAAACCGCATACGACTCTCGGATGCGAATGGTAGTATGAATCACGTACGGGCTGCGTTGCAGACAATGGCATTCCATCTCAGAGTCCGCAAGGGCTATCGTATGAACGCCCTACGACAAATGGATATTGGCACGAGAGGACGTGTGACATCTGCCAGGACGCAGTCAGAGCTACAAGAGCATCTGGACAATGCCATATTTGACATACGCCGCCAAAGCATGTCGGAAAGTGACGTCGGGATTTACCCCAACATGGTGATAGTGAATACCCTGTGGGGTAAGGTATGGATCAACCGAGACAATACGATGGAATATCAACCATCGGTAATGGGAGGTACAGGGGGACCTCTGTGGAGTGCAGTCTCTGAGGATAGCAGACGAAGGATATGGACTCCCAAATGGAAGATCCCATAGAATTTAATAGCGCGGTAGATACTATGTCTATGAGAAATCGATGGATTTGGTCTTCCATCTACGGTGCAATCCATGAAGAACCTTCATGCCGAGAATGTGCTCAGAGAATAGAGCACGTATCCGAGTCGGCAATCGACGGAGACACTACGCTGAACGTAGCGTTGCGATACCCAGAGCAATTGGCTCGTAGAGAGTACGACCACGGCTGGGAAGATTGCGACCGAGCGCAGATGGAGGGACACGGAATGAACATGGATCGCACGCATTATGCGATGCGAACCATGGCAGACCGGATACGGTCCTTGGAAGCCGACAGGCTTCAGACGATCGCAGATATATTAGAAATACTGGGGGAACGCAGTGGCATGGCCCCAGAAGTGCGAAGAGCACTGGAAAGCAATGGAGGTTCGCCTCCAACGAACCACTGAAACTAATCACCAGTGTCGGAATATATCCCGACGATATGATAGTGGTGACCCCCCACTGGTGATGTGATTATCACGAACGACGAAGGACAATATCGTCATACCGGCGATTGGCAGCAATGGATCTCGCTGCAAAGATCGAGCTGGTGACGAAAGTCATTGACACGATCGTTTCGGTATGCTATGCATACGAATAATGTAGTGGGATCTCGTCCCAAAATAAGTCCTGAGTTGCGAACGTGCGCAACGTTGCAAAGCATAATTAACGGATGTACCGCGTATACGATGATAGACACCGGGAGTACGGGTAATTTCGTGAGCCCGGCATTCGCCAAGGTCACGAAGATGAGGGTTTTTCCCCTCGAAGCAGCAGCTGACGCTGCAATTAGGCTGCATAGGCAGCCGGTCGAAGATTACTCATGGTGGAATATCCACAATGCGCATTGGAAACTATGAAGTAGAGATATACTTCGATGTAGCAAATATTGACCGCTACGATTGTATAATAGGAATTCCCTTCCTAAGACAAACTAAAGCGATTTTAAACTTCGCAGAGAAGACGATACAGATAGCAGCAGAGTGCGTGCCTCTTCTCACAGAGCCTGAGGCTCTGATGCCGGGTAAATCCCGTCCTAAGCATTGACTCTCGCGCCCTGCGAGGCCTCAGTCTCGCGAGGGCTCTATAGGGGGGAGGGGATCCGATGGAGTAAAAGAGCCAAGGGGCTCAACGAAAAGCGAGGAACATCTCGCAATAATAAAGCCAAAAAAATTGTTGAGCAATGAGGATATACCTCAGTTACGGAACCAATGGTTCGAACGGTATAAGCACAGGCTTAGCGGGGTGATCCCGAAACTGCCTCCACTACGGGAGGTAAACCACAGGATCCCCCTGATAGACGAAAGGAAGCAGTACGCGTATCACCTGCCACGGTGCGCTGACGCGCTTAAACAACAGTTGTCGGATAAAATCCGACTGTATACGGATGCAGAATGGTGGGTGCTGAAAAGCGTCCCACAGGCTGCTCCGATGCTATGCATCCCGAAGAAAAATGGAAAGCTGCGGACAGTCATTGACTGCCGCAAGAGAAACGAAAATACTGTGAAGGACGTCACCCCCTTCCCGGATCAGGACCAGATACGAATGGACGTAGCGCGAGCGAAGTATCGCTCAAAGATCGATTTATCAAACGCATACGAACAAGTTCGTATAGAACCCGAAGACGTCTGGAAGACGGCCTTCTCGACGATATATGGGACCTTCTTAAGTCAAGTAATGCAGCAGGGAGATTGTAACGCCCCTGCGACGTTTCAACGCCTTATGACAGTGATCTTCAGAGATCACATAGGACGTTTTGTATACGTCTATCTCGATGATATATTCATCTTTAGCGACACAATTGAGGATCACGAACGACACCTCAGGATAGTGTTTGAAACACTAGAAAAGGCCGACTTCTACCTTGAGAAGGAGAAGTGCGACCTTTATGCAGAAAAATTGGACTGCCTAGGGCACATCATAGACGCTAAGGGCGTCCACGCCGACAGAGACAAGATGTCTCGAATCAGGAGCTGGAGGACTCCGAAGAACCTAAACGAAGTCCAAAGGTTCGTAGGACTAGTGGAGTATCTAGCACAGTTTATGCCAGACATATCGGCGTATACTACGCCCCTGACTGGTATACAACGGAACGAACATCCGTTTCAGTGGAGGGAAATCCACGACAGGTGCTTCCAAGTGATCAAGGATCTTGCGTGCAAGTATCCGATCCTGCAGCCTATTGATCCGCGAAAAGAAGAGCCAATATGGCTCGTGTGTGATGCATCACTCTATGGAGTGGGTGCGTTATACGGGCAAGGGCCCGACTGGAAAACCTGCCGACCAGCAGGATTTATGTCGAAAAAGTTGAGCGATGCTCAACAGAATTATCGAACATTCGAGCGAGAAACTCTCGCAATAATCGAAGCGCTCTTGAAGTGGGAGGATAAACTCCTTGGCTTCAAGTTTACAATCGTCACCGATCATGAGGCGTTGGGGTACCTCAAAACCCAACGAAAACTGTCGAGCCGACAAGTCCGCTGGTTGGACTACATGTCACGATTCGACGCAAACATCGTCTATGCAAAAGGCATGGAGAACCGCGTAGCGGATTGCCTTTCTCGTTACTATGAGCAAGAAGGAGGGGACGTAGCCTCCGATGACGAAGTAGAATGGGCCGACGCAGATATACGTTTGGACCCAGAGGGGGACGACCTCCCTCAAGACAGGTGGCGAGAGCTGAAGTTATCAGCGATGAGAGAGGGAGATACCCCTCGGAAGAGTAGCCGGTTGAAGGAAAAGGTCGAGAAAAGATATGAAGAGGCTAAAGAGATGGCCTCAGCCGCAGATCAGAGTAACAAGGAATCCCCTAGCGCAAGTGCGCAGGAAGACCCTACGATACTCGAATCTGCCGAGGCCTCTAAAGCCTCCCCAATAATATTTGGAGAAGCACCAGGCTTCCTGAACGCTATCCACGCAGGATATAGAAGCGATCCTGTACTCGCGAAAGTGATGGCACAGCCGTCACACTATCCTCAGTTCGAAGGGGAAGATGGCCTTCTGTACACGAGAAATCGTGGAGGAGAGAAGGTGTTATGCCTTCCCCATGCAAAGTACGACGGCGATGATACTATCGCCAGGGTAATCGATCAAGCGCACAGGACGCTGGGACATTTTGGATCCCAGAGGACAGCGGACTATATCCGCAGATGGTATTGGTGGCCGAAGCTCGGCCGGGAGGTGGACAAGTTTTGTCGAACATGTCCGATATGTCAGACGACAAAGAACGACAATCAACGACCGAAGGGTCTATTGCACAGTCTGCCTGTGCCGCAAAGACCCTGGGGGTCGATAGCAATGGACTTTGTGGGACCTTTCCCACCGAGCGACGGGCACGACTACCTGTGGGTGGTCCTGTGCCGTCTAACGTCGATGGTACACCTAGTACCGGTGACTACGACGATACGAGCGTCAGAGCTTGCGGGGATGTTCATACGGGAAGTCGTCCGACTACACGGACTACCAGAGACGATAGTCTCAGATCGAGACGCGAAGTTCACGTCGACTTTCTGGCGCGAAACGCACAGAATGTTGGGAGCGAAACTCCTAATGTCGACGGCGTTCCATCCACAAACAGACGGAGCGTCTGAACGAGCGATAAGGAATGTAGCGCAGATGCTACGAGCCATGGTCCGACCAGACCAGACGGATTGGACATCGAAGATGCCAATGGTCGAGTTCGCGATCAACTCGAGCATAAGTAGCTCGACAGGGTTCGCACCCTTCGAGTTAAATTACGGGTACATGCCCGAAGTAATGCAACGAGTCAGAGGGGGGACGCCCTCAACGGCACCGGGAGTAAAGACCTTCGTAAAACAAGCGTTAGAAAATCTTGAGATGGCCCATGACGCCATCATTGAAAGCAGGGTAATACAGACGTACCATGCGAATAAGAAACGAAAGGAAGGCTTCAGCCTTCGAGAGGGGGACCTCGTATATCTCTCTACTCAGAACCTGAGCGTTCCGAAGGGACGTGCACGAAAGCTCGTGCCAAAATTCATCGGTCCGATGAAAGTGTTGCGCTGTGACAGTGCGAACGACACCTACACTCTGGACCTGCCAGAACAATTGCGCCAGCGGCGCATACACCCAACGTTCCACGTCGGGTTACTGCGCAGATACGAACAGAACGATGATGTTCTGTTCCCGAGGCGTGACGCGCACGCGTTCTACGATGTCGGTATGACCGACGAAGAGGAGTGGTTAGTAGATGAGATAACGGCTCACCGGTGGACGAATAACAAGGTAGAGTTCCTTGTGAGATGGAACCTCGGAGACACGACATGGGAGCCGGTGTCTAATTGTAAGGAGCTTGAGGCCCTCGACAGGTACCTCGAGCTCCAGGGCGTACAAAGTATACGCCAGTTGCCCCGAAGGGCGAAATAGTACGCGTAGGTGTACGGTAACCACTAAGTGGTTAAACGTAGTCGGGAGACTACTACCGGAAGCAAACGGACAAGTCAGAAAAAACAAAAATAAAAACAAACAAAAGATAAAAATAAAAATAATACCGTCAATAATACCGTCGGCCTCGAGCACAGCATAGTTACCAAATTTAATTAGAGTATATACTTTCCTCCGATCACATTTTCACCGTTTCACGTGCATTAACTTTACTGATCACGTGATTTTCTTTTTACAATACTCCGTCTTCTTCTTCTTCTTTTTCTTTTTCTCTAACGCTCATAACGTTCTAGTAGATACAATGTCCCACCACGATCACCGTCGCAGAGAACCCCCGAGCCCACAAGGCTCTATTAGCCCCACCCCGTCCCGATCTCCCTCGCCCCGGCGAGGCAGATCCCCCGCGCGTTCCGACGCGCCTCACGATGGCTCGCCATCACGTTCGTACTCCCCGTCCCCCGTCGACCGATGCAGTCTGCGTACGGTCAGCAGTGGCCAGAAGCGGCCACGATCACCCTCACGCTCGTCGTCCCTCGAGTATGAGCCCCGCCGGGACAAACGTTCCTGCCCGTACTGGGAATGCCACCCCCAGTTTCCTTTATTGCACCATCACGGCGCTTGTGACCAGTGCGCGTCTTACGCGCTTCATCTCTCCCAAGGCATGGCCTTGTCCGACGCAGGTATCATGCCTGCTATCGTTACTTTGGCTGATGAGACCGCGCGTCTCATCAAACGTACCCCTTACGACGACCTACGTCGTCGTATCAGCCGTCTCGAGCGTGATCTCGAGGACACCTCCTACGACCTCCGTCGTGCCCTCCGGAAGATCGATGATCTTCAATGCGAACCTACCCCCACCATCCCCGCTCCCACTACGGTTGAGCAAGCTGCGCGTGACTTCGAACGCGCTCGTGTCGCCTCCCTGGGGGGGCGTACTTATTCATCAAACGCGGAGGCTAGTTCCTCCAGGCTGCCGCCTCCACCGGCACCACAGCCCTCTTCTTCTTCAAGGGGGAGGGTACAGGCTAAACCTGCGTCGCAGGTTGAACCTGTAGTGTCGAGAAAGGGCAAGGCGAAGCAGCTCGACGACGATACCCATCAGGCAGCGCCTGATTACGAATACACCGCCATGGAGGAAGATACCTCCGTTCAACAATGCTACGATGACGACATCCCTATGGTCGTCGATACTGCCTCTCAGGGAACCCTCTTCCCTGAATTTACGGGAAAAGAGAACCCGTACAGAGTACGGGTCCTTGGGCAAGGCAGGGATGGCGTGAGGTCGATCCTCTTTGTGAGGATCAATGACAACCTCTACGCCTATAATGATGAGAGGCTTGGCGCCGCCCTCGCCAACATTCGCCAGGGGACCCCCCCTCCTGTTCCCCTCAGACGAGGAAACCTCGTCGCATCAGTGACCAGATGGGACAGGGGGATAATGGGTCCCATTAGACTCATTAACACCGCGGAGGAAATCCGCAAGTTGTACGCCGAAGCGTACGAAGAACCAGAGGAGAACACTCCTTGCGTCCGTAGGGCGCAAGATTTGATCACCTACGTTAACCTGTGGAAAAAGTGCAGGTTAGACACGAACGAGGTCATGAACCTCGCACTCAAGGAATGGAGGCCGCCTGTTTGGGCCTCCCAGAAAGCGCGCCAGAGGAGAGAGGCGCTACGAGACAAGGAAAGGGCAAGGAGGGAGGAAGAAGCCCTCGCGTTACAACCCGCCGGTGGACAGCCGGCCTTACAACAGCGGATAGAGGGTCAACCCGCCGCTCCTTTGCCAGAGATGGGTCAGAGACCCATCGTGCCTCTCCGCGACCGCCTGATGGTCGAAAACCCTGGGGTTCCCCAAGCCCCTGCTCATCAAGAACGACCCCCTCCAAGGGGTCGAGCGTTTAATCCTAGAGGAGGAGGTCGAACCTCCGGAAAGAAGGGAAAAGGGGGGATCCCCGAACTACCACGAGAGGCTCCAAGCCTCGAAGCCCCAGTCGCTGACTGGGTTAAATTTATCCACGAGTACCAGAATAGGTACAACGGTTCAGACGAGAGCTCCGAGCTCTTGCGAATGTTCCCTGGGGCGCTAGGTGTCAGTGAGCGCCCCGACGACGACGAGTGGGAAATCAGCCCTCCCACAGCACAATTAGTACGAGGATTCCTCCTCTACGAACGACTGGCTCCAGTCCCCAGAGGGAGCTATGACCGGATGGTCTGGTTCCAGGAGCTAGTTCGTCTCCTTGCAGCGAAGGGTCGCTACAGAGCCCTTCTGGAATGTGCCGAGGTGGCCCCTCGTGATGGTACCCGTGTCCCCTGGGAAGGGGAGTTCACTCGCTCAGCCGGTATGGCTGATATCGCCGCATACCTCGCGGCTAATGGCATCACTCCTCACGATGCTGACGATGCCCTCGTTTGGGCCAGGAGGGCGGGTAGAGAGTACATTACCCGCGCTGTCGATAATGGGGGGGAACGAGACCCCAACGTGCGAGCCGCGCTCGATCTTCTGAGGGCGGCAATCAACGACCCTCCAGTATTGAAGGAGAACCGCTCGAAGGAGTGGGTCGAGCGCCAGGCTAGGGCCCTCGGGATCGCTACCGAGCGCATTGCGGCCTACGAGGCCCGCACAATCAGCGACGCAGAACTCCCTATCGTTAGGGACTTCTGCTCCGCTGTAGTTATCTATGACCTGCCCAACTACTTGGGGGTGGAAGGTCGAATTTCGCGGGAGAGGACTCCCGAACAAAATGACGAGCCCGAGGAGGGCGAGATGAGGGACGAGCCGGCTCCGATGTAGAAGGGACGCTACATCGGGTGCTGGATCGTCTTCTCGAGGGCGTAACCCCTCAGTTCGAGTTGTGGTACGAAGGGTTCAACACCTTTCGTACCTTGCTCTGCATTGCTGAAATGAGGCGTAACCCTCGGATTAGTAGTGCTGCGGGATTCAACATCTCGCGTGAATGTACATAGGGTCTTCCCTATTCTCTTTCCTTTTCCTTTTCCTTTTTCTTTTTCTTTTCTTTTTCTTTTCTTCTCATCTTACGAGCCTAGGTCGGCTCTACAGGGGGAGGGTGTTAGGGGCCGTGCCCTAATTTAGAATGTCTGTAATCATCCGCAGGCATGTGATACTCCGGTATCACATGCCTGCATGTCTAGTATATAAAAATCGTCGTAGTGACTTAAGGACATCACTGTCTTAAAATTTACACTGCGAATACCATACGGTACAGTTCGCGGGTGTGACTTAAGGCAACTCAACCTTACATACAGTCATGATGGGTGTGTCAGTCTAATTTGACTGGTTTGCCTTCATTCCCTGCCAGTATGAATAAACATGAAAAAAGCCAGTATCTAGTACGAATAAACATGAAAAAAATAGGTATGAAAATGTTGGTTGTGGTGCTAATAGGTCCAGTACGAATAATCACCAATTACTTGTCGTGTCAACTGCCACTGCCTGTGTGGCTGTGTGCCCTCCCGCCATTCCCGCCTCCTATCCCGCCATAGTACGAATAAATCTAAATAATTGATCGTTTCCCGCCCTTCGGATGTAATACTCTAATCACCCATAGGCTAATTAAGTCCAGTACGAATATTACTTGATATTGCAATGACGTTGGGTGGCTGTGTGCCCTCCCGCCATTCCCACCTCCCTATCCCGCCCTATAGTACGAATAAATCCAAATAATTGATTGTGTCCCGCCCTTCGGACGTAGTACTACATTTACCTGGTATGAATAATGACCAATATCACATGACGTCAGGGGGCTGTGTGCCCTCCCGCCATTCCCGCCTCCCTATCCCGCCCTATAGTAGGAATAAATCTAAATAATTGATCGTGTCCCGCCCTTCGGACGTAGTACTACACTTACCTGGTATGAGTAATGACCAATATCGCGTGACGTCAGGTGGCTGTGTGCCCTCCCGCCATTCCCACCCCCCCCCTATTCCACCCAGCCCAAATAATTGATCACTCCCGCCCTTCGGATGTAACACTACATGCACCCATAGGCCAATTAGGTCGAATAATAGTCGATATTGCGATGTCGGTATGGCTGTGCACCCTCCCACCATCGCCGCCCCTATTCCGCCCAGTACAAATAAATCTAGATAATTGATCGTTCCCGCCCTTCGGATGTAATACCACATTCACTTGTAGGCTAATTACTAAGGTCCCATATGAATATTGTTCGATATTCCATGACTTTGGCATGGCTGTGTGCATTCCCACCATCACCGTGCCCCTGCCAGTACAAATAATATTCAATATCTCATGACATGGGCATGGCCCCGCGCCTGACGACCCTGTAGCACAACGTCTCGAGTGAATTACTATCAGTATTTCGAAGGTTTCAACACATTTCAGATGCAGATAAGATGCGCGTATGCTGGTACTTGTGTACCGAGAGAAAAATCGAAATTTGTAGTTCGTAGATGGACAAACCCTGCCATAAAACTCAATCAAACACGCTCTCCGCCATCCGACTCCTCATCCGATGTTGTGATAATCTCCTGGCTCTTCGGTGTGGTCTGCGCTTGACTCCTACGAGTTTTCTTGGATGCTTGCGGAGCGTTCTCATCGTTGAGAGCCTTGCGCTTCTTTCCCTTGTCAGATCGGCCCTGACGGGGCACACCGACCATCTCACCAGCTTCACGCCTTGCATCAACCTGCTTGCGATATTCGTGGTGTTGGGTCGCAGTCATTTTCACCCATCGGAAAGAGTCGTCCCTTATCACATCCCGCAAGCGGCGGATTTCGTCTACAGTTTGTATCTTGTAAGGACTGGAGAACGGAATCCCATCGGGCCAGCCTTCATAGCTGATGCTGAACTTGTACTTGGTCTGCTCGAAATTTGCGAATCGAAGTCGGATGGCCTTCTCTTGACGAAGGTGCTTGGTGATGGAACCTGTGGTCACGGTTTAATAGATCTTCGATAGGACATATATGGTGGATATACTGAAGCCCAAGTCCAACCCATTTTTTGCTTGCTTCTGCATGTTCACAAGGGAGTTGCAAGCTTTGATATCTAGGTGGTAGTTAGCAACATCATAAGGTGGAGTGTATCAGAAAAGATGACTCACTCTTTTCTTCATTACACGCTGTAGGGAGGGAGTCCTCCCTACTAGGAGATTTATTTTATTTCATTGTTTTTACTTTTGTTTTGTTTTTATTCTTTACTCTATGCTCTTTCTACTTAGTATTAGGACGAGTTTGGCTTATGTAAGCCAGACTCGCACCTAGAGTTGTACTGTACATACTTAGCAACAATAAGAGACAGCCACCTCAGACAGAGTAAGACGGAATTCCAAGCCCGGAAGGCTCGGATTATCATTTCTCCCTTATCGGACGTTCTCCAGACGATTATCTCGACTATTTGGGACCTTTAGGGCGCGTTCCAAGTCTTTTCTCCCCTCTCTGACTCCCTACCAGGCAATCCAAGCCCCCTGGGTCGAACTAGGACCCGAAAATTCCAGAGGGAGACTCCTTGGACCTCTCCCCTCACCCTCTCTCATCAAACTCTTCAACGCCCACAGTTTGAGTTGTTTGATAATGTAGTCGGGGCTGAGCTTCATCCGATCCTCCCAGAAGTCCATGATGTTATCTGTTCCAAACCAAGTTGCGGCGTGCATGTCGTAGACATGACCATGAGTCACAAACATACAAGCGTAGATACCAGTGCGATATGCGAGGGCCTGAAGCTATTGCCATCATCGGCATGTCAGTAGGGTAAGAGTATGCATATAGCCAAACCTACCTCTCCGTAAATCTTCTTCAGGGTGGCCTGGACATCACGGGATGCCGCAGTGTTGGTGCTTCGAACGCCTATAGCCTTGCAAGAGCGAGACTCCTTGAGCTCACCAAGATACCTCTGCTTCGTCTCTTCGTCGAGGTTCTGCAGGTCTGGGTCATTTGCGACCATCTCTTGCAGCTCCTTCAGTTGGAATTTTTGACCACATGGAAGATCTGATAACACGTAGGTACCACCAAGGATCGAAAGCTATTCATCCTACCTGAATTTACTTGACGTGCCTTGATGTGGACGAGCGTGTTTGCCAGCGATTCTTCTCGCCTCTTCCTGTAATGAGTCTCCCCAGTAATCAACAGCCTTACTTTCTCCGGCAAGACGCTGTGGGCTTTCGCTATTTCATTGATGCATGTTTCCTGTTCCTCCAGGAGCTCAGCCACTGCATCGGATATGGCCTGCTGTTTTGCTCGCCTCTGCTCCGCAGCGACTTTCCTTGCTGCCCTTTGAACGGCATCCAACTTCTCTGAACTACGGGGAGGAATAACCGGCTTCCCGGGGTTCCGGGACTTCCAACTTGCATCATTGAGAGCCGGCGGTGGGTCGCCAGCCACAGCAGACAGTCCAGAATGACAGACATCAGGCGCGGCCGCATCTCGGGTCCCTTCCATTGCTGTTGTATTGAGAATCTCCGGGGGAACTCTGGCTTCAGTCGACAATCCGGAGTGATGATCTGGTGTAGGCGCATCTTGAGCAGCGTTGGTGGGGCATCCTTCCACTGCTGCTGTACCCTCATGAAGACCTTCCATTGGCAAGCTAGCGCTCAAGCTCTCCTGTGGGTTATCGCTTCCTCCACATGGGGTAATGGGGACAGCAAGTTGTCCTCCAGAAACGTTCGTTGCGCCACCCGGATCCACAAGACTTTGATTAGGAAAGGTGGTGGGCACATCGAGGGAGCTTTCGAGAAGAGCCGTAAACGACATGGGATGGACTGTCATAAGAAACTCCCCAGGCTGAACCATTGATATTGGGAGCAGCAGGCACAGCGATGGTGGTAGAATAATCACCAATGGGGTAGGGAGAATCTGGACGAAGATCAACATTGTCCTCCTGACATATCGGGAAAAGGAGAATTCCATGGATAGCTGGTGGGGTAGGAACTCGAAAGACATCAGCAAGTTCCGTATGCGCTTCGCAGGACATGCTTGTGTCACTGCCCAATGTTCGCGGGCCCCGGCATCGATCTTCGATATCAACAGTGCAGAAACGCACTGGTTCGGCTTTTTGGGATTGCTACCCCTCATAATGAAGTCGACTCGTCCTGAACGAACCGGTATATCCCCTCGTTCATAGAATGACACTGTTGTCTCTGTAATTATATACGTGTGTTCGAGGGATTTCTGGATTACGCAGTGGCAGGGCTCTTATTACATCGGTGCAGAAGGAGATCGTACGGTCTGTGGGAGGAATGGATGGCCGAAAAGGGAAGGTGTTTCTGAGACACACCGGTTCCCACGATTTATGATGCGACAGAGACCTTGCAAGCAAGGTAACTTTGCTAATCAAACACTACAAAACACTACTCTTATTTGGTAGTCAAAAATGCGAACTTTACTACACTTTTGGTAATGCTCATCTACACTACACTATGCTAATCAAACAATACAAAACACTACACTTATTTGGTAGTCAAAAATGCGAACTTTACTACACTTTTGGTAATGCTCATCTACACTACACTATGCTAATCAAACAATACAAAACACTACACTTATTTGGTAGTCAAAAATGCGGACTTTACTACACTTTTGCTAATCAATAGACTACACTACACTTTGCTAATCAAACATTACAAAACACTACTCTTATTTGGTAGTCAAAAATGCGGACTTTTGCTAATCAATAGTCTACACAACACTTTGCTAATCAATGACTAATCAACACTACACTTATTTGGTAGTCAAAAAAGCGAACTTTACTACACTTTTGGTAATGCACAGCTACACTACACTTTGCTAATCAAACACTACAAAACACTACATTTATTTGGTAGTCAAAAAAGCGCCACAACACTACACTTTTGGTAATACTCATCTACACTACACTTTGGTAATCAAAACACTACAAAACACTACACTTATTTGGTAGTCAAAAAAGCACAATTTACTAAACTTTTGGTAATACACATCTACACTACACTTTGCTAATCAAAACACTAATCAACACTACACTTATTTGGTAGTCAAAAAAGCAGACTTTTGCTACACTTTTGGTAATACACATCTACACCACACTTTGCTAATCAAACATTACAAAATGCTACACTGATTAGGTAATCAAAAATGCGCCACAACTCTACACTTTTGGTAATAAAATGTACACTACACTACACTAATTGTATATTGCCTATATCTCAACCATTTTTGCATGGATGGATGACATAAGCATACCTCTGGGGTCCTCTAGTCAGGCACTACAACTTTCATTATGACATCTTTGAAATTTAATTTTTGAGACATCCAATTTTTCCAGTATTTTGCATTTTTCTCACCCATTTTTGGGCATATTGATGAGATAAGCACATAAGCATGTTCCCACAATCCTGTGATCCAGCCCCACAACTCTCATTATGACATTGTGGCTGTACAGTGACATCTGTGGGAAGCCCCTATCTCTGTAGCACTCTGTAGGCCTGTCACTCTGTGGGAGCCTGTGGGGGACTGTGGGCTGTGTGACATTACCATGTCACACAATTGTCACACTGTACCTGACTGTGCACTGTGACACTGTGACACTGTGGCACTGTGGGTAAGCTGTGACATTACTGTGGCACTGTGGCCCTGTGCAAAAGTGACTGATTTGCTGATGCTACACGTTGTGGAACTTGGTGTGCTTCAGTACGTCAGTTTGTTACATCGTCAGTTCATTTAAGAGTTGCGACAGTGGGTTCACTATTGTGCATTTCCTCAGGGTACAGCGTCTAGATCCATGTCATTGCATCCGAAGAATCAGAATAAACCCACTCGTACATACTAACACACATTCTGATATGATATGGAAGATTACCATGACTTGCAGCACCCCTTGATCAAATTGAGCCTCACATCAGACGACTGTGGAAAGCTCGCCAGACAGATAAGGAGATCCTGGCTGAAATCCAGAAACATATCGACACGAGTGTGTATGGCATTGGGTGAGGTTCATGTATGTTCTCAGGATGGTGTAACTTGTGACTCACTACCTTGACAGCCTCACCAAGTTTCAAGAAATTCGAAAGCAGCTGGGTCTTCTTCACACCCGCCAGCAAGGGCACACCTGCGAGAGTATTTGAGACATTATGGTTGAGATGCGGAGGATGTACCCAGATGCTGGGTTGCATGAGATGATCGGGTTGCTATTTCATGAGCATGGGATGGCTGTCTCGAAGTGAGCGAATACCACACACTCAAAAGACTGACCAAAACTTTGCATGTAGAACTGTGATGCGGGACTATTTTACCACCTATGAACCCCAGTTAATGAGGCAACGGAAGGTCAATCGTTTGCAACGTCACCACTTTTGGGCGGCCAGTGTAAATGATATATGGGCCATAGACCAGCACGACAAATGGCTACGTTTTGGCCTTGCATTGCATACGGGTATCGAGCCCTTTTCAGGGCGGATCCTTTGGACAAAAGTTTGGCATTCCAACTGCAATCCACAGTTAATACTCTGCTATTTCCTTGAAACCGTAAAAGAATTCGGCTGTAAGTTTCTTATGTATCTTTCTATTCTTTGGCCATAGCTAACATGCCATCAGACATTCCCATGATTACACAGAGCGATCCTGGCATGGAAAACTTTGCAATCGCAAATGCACAAACCCTGCTGTGTCAGATGCACGACCCAACCCTGGAGGGGTATGTCCAACATCGGTGGATGCATACCAAGAAGAACATCAAGCCCGAAATTGCCTGGTCACAGCTTCACCGTCGTTTTTCCCCTGGTTTCGAATCACTGCTTGATACAGGTGTAGATGCAGGCTGGTATGATCCCAACAACACGTTACAGCTGTAAGTTTGATGTGTGCATTTTCCTCCAAGTACTAGATGTGATCAACCCCACAGCATGGTCTTCCGTTGGGTATTTATACCCTGGCTTCAAGTCGAGCTAAATAGTTATCAAGACCATGTCAACAACAGCCGAAAGCGCCATGACAAAAGGAAGGTGTATCAGCCAGTCAGTGAATACTGGGCACGCATCTATAACTCCCTGGTAAAGGTTTTGCCACATGGGATCCCTGAACTCATATACACTTGCGCGGAAGACTATGGAGCATTGGATTTCAAAGTACACTCACCTACTCAACTTATATCTTAACGCTAGTCTATTTACATGGGATGCTAGGTAATGGTTTCCCCCACCGCTATCGAACAAGTGTGATGCCTCTATATCAATCCTAACCACGTTGTCTTTGACCTGGTGCCGCCTTCACTCAATGTGTTCATAGAGGAATGCTACCTCCAGTTGGGTCGTCCCTCTGTTGGACGCACATCCACATGGAACGTCTATTGCGAAATCCTTGATCTAATGCAGCACTGTGCAGATGTCCCCGCTATTTTGATGACGATGGAAGACCATGCAGAGGAGATCGAAGAGCTCAACCTCCTACCCAGCCTTCAGGATCTTCATGAGGTGGAGGGTTACATGGGCGGCATTGCGAATGGGCTGGGTCTTCATAAGTGATTTCTTGTCCGTCCAACTTCCTTTCTATCTGATCACTTTTCATTTCAGAGGCCAGCCATTTACAGGCGATGGACGCATTAAATCACGACGAGCCAGATATTCCAAATGAGATCGATGCTGCCCCTGCGCTGTTAGTGGCTTGTTTTTCTTCAGAGGATGAAGATGACGAGGCAGACGAGGAGGATGTCAATGCCAGTTTATAAGTGTAGCATTCTAGATAGATTTTGCTGTAAAGTTCTTTGTCAAATGTCACTTAGGACTCCAGTTGATTTGGTTATCGTGCTCATTCAATATTTTGATCAGATGTATGAAAACTCATGTAGCACACAATGCCGATACATTGGTAGGCTTCACCACATTTACATACAGAGGGGGGCGAGATTGAGAATTCATGCAGTGTGTATGGCCCATGAGGTATGCTTCCTTGATTAGCGAAATCAACCATGGCAATATAATGGCGCCAGTGTTCTCCTACAGAAAGCGGCTTACTTTCTTGAGGGTACCTCACTATGTACCTACTCTTGTTCTTACCCAGCTCTTTTCTTGACACGCCTGGCAATCTCTCGTTTATAAAGCAGGGTGATGGCAAGCTGTCAGCCCTCACCAAAGCCATGGCCAACACGGAACAATGTTGGGTTGTTATTGGCAGCGACAACAGTGCCCGTGTTTATGGGTCTGAGGACTGGTATGTGATTCAAACCCATTTTTACCTTCGAGCACTCAAGTACACTACACAATTAGTCCATTCATTGCATGCGGCCGTCAGACACCAATATTACCCCTTGCAATTCAATGTAAAACAAGGGACGAGGCTGGGCATGTTGCGAGGACTCTTCAGCCTACTGTACACTCGCTTCCACCAGGTGCCGACTACACACAGATACTTGTGGCATTTGACAATCCACTCATACAGACATTACTTGAGGATGAAGCCGGCTTTTATGCGATTGTCATTGGTTCACCCCCTGGCATCCATCACACAGCATAAGTCTACTCTGATACTACACAGTTCATAGCTTGACTTGGTACAGCGAGAGTGCGGCACATGCCGAAGGATCGTTCAGATACCACATATGCAGGCAAACTACTTCGTTTTGGACAGTGTTAGCCTTCATGATTGTCAAAGGAGTCTCACAATGCATGCCACCTGTGTTGACATACAGCGAGACAGGTACTAATGCTGCGCCCGATTCGTTGGCAGAACAATTCCATCATTCACTAACTATCTCGCCTCATTCTCCACAAACCACGTCTACATCTTCTCTCACTTCCTTGCCCTCCCCTGGTTCGTCGTTTTTCATGCCTTCTCACACTTCCTTGCTCTCCCCTGGTTCATTGTTTTTCACCTCATCCACTTCTGAGGGTTCTCCCACACCATCCACGACAAGCCCTCCTAGCTCAGAGGCTGCGATCTCTCCGATTATTTACAGTCACATCCATAACCTGCGTGGAGTCGTCTCCAGCAACTACCATCCAACGTCAACTAGGCGCATCCGACACCTCGCTCGCCCACTCAGTGATTTGGCAGCTTGCTACCTTGCATCCCATGGATATGGCACTGAGGATGTTGATCATATTATTCAGGTGCACAGACGTGCACGTAGGAATGAAGATCTCGCTGCATTTCTTGCTAGGCAGGGTATGTCTGTAAATGAAGCCTATTTTTTGCTGCAACTCATAGACCTGTGTGGTACTTTACCGAGGTAAAACTACATAGCAACATTGACTTGTGCTGTGGTGTTTGTTGAACACTTTTGGCGACTGATACACTACACATTTGTAGTTACATAGAAAAAAAAAATTGCTACCGCATTTTTCTTGTATGACATTATGCCGTTTGAAGATATGACTTTCGTGATTATGTGTTTTTACCTTGAGCCATTTCTCCTTCGGTCATTTGCACTTAAGAGTTTTGTGGTTTTACCTTCGGGCGTTTGGACTTTGGACG
Organism: Pisolithus albus; assembly: GCA_024613165.1. Lineage (NCBI taxonomy): Eukaryota > Fungi > Basidiomycota > Agaricomycetes > Boletales > Pisolithaceae > Pisolithus > Pisolithus albus. The sequence goes on from JANFAB010000033.1 coordinate 297,958, forward strand.
TTCGGACATAGGCAAAAAATGCTACCGGGGTCTCGCCCGACGTTGTTTTCCAAAAGTAGTAACGACTTCAGGCAAAAATCATCTGGCTTTAAAATTATGTGGCATGAGTGTCCGGCTTTCCATATTGGCCCATAATGATAGCCATTCCCTCCCCAGAAGCAGGGGTATCAATGCTAGTAAGGCTGCGTTTTTGGATCAGGGACCCCAGACACCTAAGGCAATGATGGGATAGCCCACCCATTTGTGGGCCCAGGACCATGCCATTCCCTGGGACATGAAAGGATGTCCCTGGGATCACCATGGTCTGATAGGCATTTAGCTTGAATGTTTTGCAGAAACTATTCAGCCAAAATGCCTCCAGAAAAGGGTTACCTGAAGTGCAATGTATTTGGAAATTCAGGAGGAGTCCTTCATAGTCAGATTCTCAAGATGTTGGATGGCATTGGCCACCACATTGTGTGGGCCAAAGTTGGTTGTTAGTTCGTGAAGGAATTCCCAATAGTTGTCCATCCACAAGGGACAGTTAAGGTAGTCATCAGGGTTGAGTAGGTCAGGTTCAAACCAAGCTAGTGCCATGCCTTTAAGGTATGACTGGGCAAAGGTGACCTTGGCACAGTCAGTTCAGAAGGCCATCAGGCAGTCCTGGAAGTTGAGCTTGCACTGCATGAGGAACTCACAGAGTTTCCTTGGGTTGGAGCCATCAAAGGTGTCAGGCTCATGAACCTTGGTCTTCAGAGCAGAGTCCTCAGAGCACTAACTTGAGCAGGCAAGAGCATGAATAGCCCTAGTTAGGGTGAGGACAGCATCTTCAGGCAGCTCAGCTGGGTCTTCAGGGATACCCCCATCACCACTTCCCCCACCATCAGATCCACCATCAGGGATGTTGGGATGACCAGGGTCAGATGGGTTGCCACCTGGAGGGGGCAGCATGTGGAAATCAGATTGGTGGGCATTGGATGGCCCAGCCTGAGAAGTCCTTTCATATTGTTGATGATGTCAGGCAGAGAATGAATGGAATTGTTCAATGACAGAGGGGAGACATCAGGGATTGCCAAGTGTGGTGGCTAGCCTTTCGTCAGTGTCCCTCTGATGGGTACATGACCAGGTCTGCATAGTGTTTTCAGCAAGGGGAGTGGCAGTTGGACTTGTTCAAGTGTCAGTACAAATATACTGTTAAGTTCAGGCCTACTCTGATGATCTCCAATGCTCACAGAGGCTGGGGGACAGATGCAAAGGTAGGCCAATGCTGACTGAGAGTTGGCTGACATGGGCCAATGGAGAGCAACAATGGCTGAAGGGTGGCCAGTGGTTGTGACAGAGGTTCAGGAGAGGGCATCAGGTTCAGCTTGTGCACTGCCCCCTTGTATGAGCCCAGTGTTACGATATGTACTCTTTTCTTTTCTTCCCCTTTTCTTTTCATCTTATCTAATCTCTCTTATCTTATCTTGGGATCTTATCAGATCTTATCTCCTCTTATCTCTCTTCTTATCTATGGACTCACCCAGACCTTGGCCATGTGCTTGCCATGTGGCTCAGGCCTAGGCCGGTCCGGACCACGATGTCATAGTGATGTCACTGTGATGTCATGCCTTATGTCTTCCTCATGTATGCCTCACCTCTACCTCATGTACAGTAGTATATATACCCAACACAATAGCCCAGCTAGCCCCAAGCTAGTTCATTTGGGTTTCATCCCTACTTGCTTCTAAACCCTCCTCTGCCCTCTATCCTCTCGTCCTTGCCTTCATCCTCATTCTCGTCTAGCTTCAGTGTAGCGAGCCTGTGACTTCGAGTCTAGGGTTGTAACACCCAGCCCTTGGATTTCAGAGATAGAGAGAGGCCAGTCAAAGACCATAGAGAGGGGAACTAAGGTGATATTTGTACTAAGGAACTTTGCCTAAGTACATCAGGCTTATATATGGTACACATGCCATCAAGTTAGACAATGGAGGGGAGGGTCAGGATAAAGGAACTGAACATAAAAGGAAAGGTACAAGTGGTGTGGCTGTGGGGCACTCAGCCAATAGCCAATCAGATGACAGGCCAAAAGCCTAAAGTGGTGACAACCCTGCAGCATGCCATGCAGTCAGGGTGCTGCACCATGGCTGGAATAGTCTGTGGCCCCCAAGAGGAAGGTTAGCCCCTAACAGAAGGTCACCTGACTATGGGGAGTTGTCAAGTACCACTGGTAGTGATCACATGGTAGGTCTGACATATGCCAAAGGTTGCCAACTGATGCTGAAAGGGTGCCAATGGTACTCTGATTGGTGGCATTGTCAGTTGTATGATAGGGGTGGCAGTCATCATCAGGTATGGTCAGTAACTGGTCAGGGGTGATTGAAATGGGTCTAGGGGTGTCAGAGGGTCACCAGGGAGCCAGGATGAGGCATGGGCATGACAGAAAGTACCTAAGAAGTATTTGACTATCACATCCCATGGCCATAGTGGTAGTGCCACTGCTGTGCATTCTCGGCAAGTATTGGAACCTCATGACAACTCAGACTCAGGGCCTCTCACAATGTTCTCTTCAAACATCATAGCCATAATGGTGTGCCATGCACTCCTAACCCCATCTACCTCGAATCTCTAGCAAGCAAGTCCTGGACCAACAGGGGCACAGGAGCCCCTGTTGCCATTCAGAATCCTAATATCAATGAGGTTCAGCACTCTGTCAAAACCAAGCTTCACACTGGCACTAATAATGACCCCACAACCCTCAAGTTCTATGATATGATGTGGAAGGCCATCCTCAATTGTGCCAAATTACTCTCACATCTTGATGCTGTCAGTGGCAATGCATTCCCAGAATGGGATGTATATATCAGCCAGAAAGTCCATGAATTCATTACCCAGGCCATGGCTGAACTTAAGGAGGATGGTGTGCAACCCAACAAGTCATTCCTGAGGAAACATCAGCATCACATGAGTGATCTCATAAGTTTTCATTAATTTCTCATCCTCCTGCTAACACCTTTATTCAAGTTTTTCAAAGATCTGGGCACATATCACTCAGACTTTAAGAAGACTATGCACATACACCCGGTAGTGAACGTTTCACGGGTGAAACCTTATCTCGGTGCTCTTGATGGGCAACTGGTCACTCGGCCCAGCCCACAACGGGTTACGGATGAAGGAGATGTCGAATACGAAGTCAAAAGGGTTGTTGATTCCCGCTTGAAGCGTGGTAATATTCAGTTTCTCGTTCATTGGAGGGGATACCCAGAGGAAGATCGCACTTGGGAGCCTAGATCTGCTCTTAAGAATGCCCAGGAGGCGATAGACGATTTCTACAGACTCCATCCTGGTGCCCCCCAGAAACTTCGTTTACTTTCGACCGAAGGTCTCTTTTTCTCTGCTGTACCCGACCCTTTGACTGCTGTGCAGCCTATCTGGTCTCGCCTGGAAGTCGAGCCATAGGAGGGGATAGTGTAATGGCCCGCACTTTTTCACTACTGGTTGTAGCATAGTCTTAGCGTAGTTTACCATATTTATCCACTCTCTGGTTAGGGTTGTTTAGACGCGCTCATAGACGCTTTGCTTAGTCAGCTGATTCGTCAGCGTAGCCGCATTGACTCAGCATGGAGCGCTGCAGCCAATAGCGTTTATCTCTCGCTTGTTTGGTTTGTTCTACGACGTTCCTCGGTACAAACACTCGTAGTAGTATAAATACCGTCTCTCTTGTCATAGACACTCCAATCGAGTTCATTTGTGCATCGCGCATTAACTCAGTTCCCTCATCCTCAGCCTTCCTATCAGTCAAGGAGTGACCGATAACAGTCTTCAGATTGTTAGTGTTACACTTGAACTCGATTCTACCAGTTATCCCTCACTCCGCTTGCGCCCAGGCATATAGGGCAACATATACCCAGACTCCAGGGTTAAGGAGCTTTGCCTTCTTGTCTTTTCTTTCTTCACGAGACGACGCTTTTAGTCTCGTCCCCTTTATGGCAAGGGGTTGTGTCGAAGAAGAAACTTAGTCAGTAGTCCCACTGTCCGTCAAGGGCAGTGTGAAGGTGCAACCCACATTAGGGGGTGGAAGCACATAGCGTATCAGTAGTTCCCCTATGTCACGGGAGGTAGAAAGTGTACTACCAGTATCCCTAGTTACCCTTACGATAGTCGAGACAGAGTACTGCCACTGAGGGCAGGGAAAATCTCTCTTCAAGATTCCTCGCGTAAAGAAGTCGGAGTCTTTGGCTCCCCGTATTAGGTTCTCTCCTTACCCTAAAAAGGAAGAGTCGCCCGCTCCCCCGCTCCTGTTCACCTGGGAAGTAACGCCCCTCGAGCAACAAATCTTTGGAACCCCCGAACCCCTTCTCCCTCGCCTCTCTCTGCTCCCTCTTCACTCTCCCTCCCCCGACCCCAACTTACTGGGCTTCGTTCTGCACGTTCCATATAATCTACGGAACAGGCGCACAGTAATCCCTCCTCCTCGTCTCCCCGTGGTCTTAACAGCTTTCCGCCGTGATGGACCAGTTTACCCAGGACCAGCTGCAGTTCATGCAGCAAATGACTACGTTAATCACGGCACAGGTCGCCAACCAGGTGGCCCAGCACGTCGCCAACGCGGTGGGGGGCATGCAGCAGCAGCAGCTGGTAGGCGGAGGGGCCGCCGTTAACCCCAATCAGAACGTTGACCCCATGAAACGGGGCGTCGCTGACCCAGGCATTTTTGACGGGTCAATAAGCAAGTTCGAGGAATGGTGGGCCAAGATGAAGGCCTTCATTATCACGGCCAACTCGACCAGCCCAAGGGCGAGGATGCTCATGGTTTGGTCTAGAATGACTGGGCCAATCGCCGGAGCATACGCGCGGGCGCGTATTGATCAATGCCTCCTGACCGGCACGTGGCCATCTTATGACGACTTGGTGGCAGAAGTGGAAGCGCGGTTTAGGCCGCTTCATAATAAAGACTGGGCTAGAGAGCAGCTCAGCAAAATTCGCCAAGGCTCGGCTAGGACGGAGGAGTTCCTGGCCAAATTCAATGCTCTAAGGACTGCGTCCGGGGTATCCGACGATTACGCCATCTTCATGCTGGAAAGGGCACTCCACCCTGAGATTGTTCAGCAGATCTTCGTTCAGGGACGCCGCAAGGATACCTGGGCGGAGTATGATGTCGAGGCTAGATGCCTTGGCGCTGCCCTGGAGGCAGTTAGAATCCAAACTGGTGGCGCGTCCTCTCGATGGGGACAGAACTTCTCTCGACCCTCGCCCGGGGTTACTTCAGGGCAAGGCGCGCCCATGGACATTGGGGCCGCGCAAGGCGGATCGGGAAGCCGCCCGAAAAAGGACTTCTCTAATTATCAGTGTTACACATGCGGCCAGAAGGGCCATATTCGTCTGCACTGCCCGCAGGGCGGGAATAAAGGAAAAGGGCGCCAGGTGCGCTCTGAAGGTGTCGACCCGCGGCTGGCCGCCATGGACAGTATGACGTTTGAGCAGGTAGTTGCTCACGTCTCTAAGTTAAAAGAATCAGAGCTGCAGTGAAGTCGGGTCCTGCAGGCTCGGACAATGTTAGTACTGGACTAGTTTCTTTTTCTCCTTTTAGTTTTTCCTCTCGCTGTGTTTCGGTTTCGTCTTCTATAAATAGTACAAAAGAAAACACAAAAATACAAAATACAAAAACACAAAAAAAGGTGTCATTTTCGGACATAGTTACTGTAAATAGGTTTTCTCCTCTCTCAGTAGATAATATGGACGACGATTCGGACTTTGTACCTGCACCGTCTGTTGGAGGGTCCCGAAGGGGCTCGGGACCGGACGTTAAACTGGCACCGCTTAATTCTCCAAGCAATAAAACCTCTAAAAATAGCGTTTCGGAAGGATCCGAGTCGGTTAGCGATGCTCAGGTGACAGTACCGCCAAAATCCCGAGTTCGCACGCTCAACTTAAAGGATCATGTTGCTGTACCTATTATTATTCGCACTAGGAAGGGTGACACACACGCTGTGCAGGCCTTGTTGGATTCCGGTGCTACAGGTGTTTTCGTGGACGCCAAGTTCGTTGATCGAAAGAAGCTTCCCAAGTTGTCTCTCCCACGCGCTGTGGACGTATTTAATGTCGATGGAACTCTTAACTCCGCTGGAAGGATTACGCATCAAGTACTGCTTAGAGTTCAGTTCGGAGATCACTTCAAAGAGCTAGTAGCCGATGTCACGGATCTGGGATCTCACGACATGATTTTGGGTCACACGTGGCTTGCCACTCACAACCCGGAAGTCAATTGGAAAACTGGTGAAATCTCAATGAAGAGGTGCCCTCGTAGTTGCAGGCAACTCGCGCCGAAGCCAGCCTTCGTTAGACGTATCGAAAAGGAGGAGGTCCAGGCCCTCGAAGACTGGCATAACATATTTAGAGCCGACAAGCAGGAGGCTCCTAAAAAGGATAAAACCCCTGAGGAACCGGTTCCGAAGGAATATCACAAATATTTAAGCGTCTTCTCTGTCCAGGAATCCAAACGCATGCCGCTTAGGAAACCTTGGGACCACGTGATAGAACTTAAGGAGTCGTTTGTGCCGAAGAAGGGAAGGTTGATCCCTCTCAGCCCTGACGAGCAGACCGAAGTTAGCAACTTCATTGATGGACAGCTTAAAAAGGGTTATATTCGACCTAGTAAATCGCCGCAAACTTCTCCTGTGTTCTTCGTCCCTAAGAAGGATGGAAAGAAGCGAATGGTACAGGACTACCGCTATTTAAACGAGCATACAGTCAAGAACTCATATCCACTCCCACTTATCTCGCAGCTTGTTGACAAGTTGAAAGGTTGTAAATTATTTACGAAAATGGACCTTAGGTGGGGATACAACAACATCCAGATCAAGGAAGGTGACAAGTGGAAGGCCGCTTTCGTCTGTCACCATGGAGCCTTTGAACCGCTGGTTATGTTCTTTGGTTTGTGTAATTCCCCCACCACGTTCCAAAATATGATGAACGACATCTTCGGTGATATGGAGGATGTTCTGGTTGTATATATAGACGATCTCATGATATTTACAAAGACGGATGATGAAGAGGAGCACGACAGGATCGTGTTGGAGGTGCTTAGAAGGTTAAAGGAGAACGACTTGTTCGTCAAGCCAGAGAAATGTCTATTTAAGCAAAAAGAGGTCGACTTTCTGGGTATGATAGTTGGCACGAATGGAGTTAAGATGGACTCTGCTAAAGTCGCTGCTGTGTGCGATTGGCCTGTCCCTACTTCCGTTCGTGGAGTTCGAGGCTTCCTTGGCCTTGCGAATTTTTACCGATGTTTCATAAAGGATTTCACACAGGTCACGTGCCCCCTAAACGATCTCACTAAAAAGGACACTCCGTTTCTCTGGTCCGACAAGTGCCAAGTAGCATTTGATACGTTAAAGGAAGCCTTCACGACCGCGCCTATACTTATGTTCCCCGATCAGGATCGGAAGTTCCGTTTAGAAACCGATGCCTCGGATTACGCAACCGGAGCCATGCTCTCGGTGGAATGCGATGATGGTCTCTGGAGACCAGTTGCCTATTCAAGTCACTCGCTTAGTGGAGCAGAGCTCAATTATACGGTTCACGACAAAGAGATGCTAGCCATCATCCACGCTTTAGAGCAATGGTGTCACTACCTTGAGGCTACTCCGTACCAGTTTGAGATTTGGACCGATCACCACAACCTTAAGTGGTTTATGACGTCGCAGAAGCTTCAACCACGCCAGGCGCGTTGGGCGCAGTACTTCAGTCGTTTCAACTGTGTGATTGTCCACAAACCAGGAGTTTCGATGGGTCGACCGGACGCTCTCTCTCGCCGCGAAGATTTAGTGGAAAATCGTGAAAACGCTAAATCTGAGGAGTCGTTATTTATTAAACCGGAACAAGTGCACGCTGTGCGCTTAGAAAACCCCTTCATAGAAGAACTGCGCAGTGTAACGGCCGAGGTTGACGCTGGAACACTCGACCGACGTGACGGTTTACTGTATGACGGAGACAAAGTTTTTGTGCCTGAGGCACTTAGACAGAAGGTACTTGCTGCTCTTCACGATTCACCCCTAGCAGGTCATCGAGGCGTAAAAGGAACTCAGGAGTTGATCACATGCTGGTTCACATGGTCTACCTTGAAGCCCGATGTCGAGGAGTACGTAAAGCATTGTCAGACGTGTCAAGCTAGCAAGCCTAGTAACAAGCCGCCGGCAGGCGAACTCAAGTCTTTACCCATCCCCGATGGGCCTTGGAAGGATCTTACGACCGACTTTATGGATATAGGAGTCAGGAGCCCCTCTGGAAAATCTTACGTCTTGGTTGTCGTTGATCGGTTCTCTAAGGAAGCAGAGTTCATCCCCTGCACTGAGAAGGAAACTGCCGCTAGTACGGCATGGCTTTATTTAACTCACGTCTGGAAGCACCATGGCCTTCCGCAGTCTCTCGTCTCGGATCGTGGACCGCAGTTCTCATCTCAGTTCTCGAGGGAGCTATTTAAAATGTTGGGTGTCGAGCAGAAGCTCTCGACGGCATTTCATCCACAAACGGATGGTCAAACGGAGCGGTTGAACCGCGAGATTCAGCAGTATTTATGGATGTATGCAAACCATCAGCAGGAACGATGGGAGGATTGGCTTCCCCTGGCTCAATTCACGTATAATAACTCCAAGTCTTCTTCTACTGGCAAGTGCCCCTTTGAAGTTACCTGTTCATACACACCACGGATGGGCGTCGAGCCGACGACTTCTAAGGTAGAAGCAGCGGAGGAGACCACTAAAGACTGGTTCCAGGTGTTCCAGGAGGTGCGCGAAAGCTTGGGAAAAGCTAGGACTTGTCAGAAAACTCAGGCAGATAAACGACGATCCCCTTCCCCTGCTTACTCCATAGGCTCACAGGTTTGGCTGGCCACCGACCATTTATCGCTGAAAGATCAGCAGAGCCGAAAGTTGACCGAAAAGTGGATAGGCCCGTACAAGGTCTCGGACATTTTACCCAACGCCGTTAAGTTAAAGTTACTGCGCTCGATGCGCATACACCCGGTAGTGAACGTTTCACGGGTGAAACCTTATCTCGGTGCTCTTGATGGGCAACTGGTCACTCGGCCCGGCCCACAACGGGTTACGGATGAAGGAGATGTCGAATATGAAGTCAAAAGGGTTGTTGATTCCCACTTGAAGCGTGGTAATATTCAGTTTCTCGTTCATTGGAGGGGATACCCAGAGGAAGATCGCACTTGGGAGCCTAGATCCGCTCTTAAGAATGCCCAGGAGGCGATAGACGATTTCTACAGACTCCATCCCGGTGCCCCCCAGAAACTTCGTTTACTTTTGACCGAAGGTCTCTTTTTCTCTGCTGTACCCGACCCTTTGACTGCTGTGCAGCCTATCTGGTCTCGCCTGGAAGTCGAGCCATAGGAGGGGATAGTGTAATGGCCCGCACTTTTTCACTACTGGTTGTAGCGTAGTCTTAGCGTAGTTTACCATATTTATCCACTCTCTGGTTAGGGTTGTTTAGACGCGCTCATAGACGCTTTGCTTAGTCAGCTGATTCGTCAGCGTAGCCGCATTGACTCAGCATGGAGCGCTGCAGCCAATAGCGTTTATCTCTCGCTTGTTTGGTTTGTTCTACGATGTTCCTCGGTACAAACACTCGTAGTAGTATAAATACCGTCTCTCTTGTCGTAGACACTCCAATCAAGTTCATTTGTGCATCGCGCATTAACTCAGTTCCCTCATCCTCAGCCTTCCTATCAGTCAAGGAGTGACCGATAACAGTCTTCGGATTGTTAGTGTTACAAAGACAGCTCAACAAGTTATTGTAAAACACTGGGACTGGGAACCCAGCAACTTCAATGATCCTCAACAGTTAGCAGACCATATCCTGGGACTATATAATGACTTAACAGAGGGAACATGTAAGTACATTCACAGTGACTGTGATGAAGAGGTGTGTCATTTTTACTTGCAGCAAAATCTAATATCACAAAGACTTTTTGGGGCAAGTTTGACAACTTTTCCAGCACAGTTTTGCAAGATTTTTGTGTGACAGGTTATTATATTGGCAAATCATCACTTGCAGCATCATTTCCTGATATTTTTGGTAAAGATATTCCTGCTGGTGCATTGGCCTTTGCCATGATTGCAGTTACTTCCCTTTCTTTTTTCTGAAGTATCAGCTGAGCTATTGTCAGCTTACCAGTACCCTGGATGAATACTTGACTGGCTCTTTTGTTGCTGTCAAGTTTTGTCACAAAGGCTACTCAAAAGTTAATGAGCAATTTTGGACATGATCAGCAACATTGAGAATGTGCCTCACCACTTGCAAAGCTTACAGAGGGTACTGAGAAATATTGCTGTCCAAGGATGGTAAGTTGTAGTTCTATGCTTTTCATTTAGCTAATTTGGATCTGCAGTGCAAAGAACCTGGAAATTGGTAATGGCATGGTGGCTGCCAGTGGGTGGCACAATTTTACTGCCTATCTCAATTAGATATAACAGCCTTATCATCACTTTCATCTTTACATAATTGTGTCATCTCTTTTTTTTTGCAATTAAAGCTCCATTCATGTCAAGATTCCAGTGTCCCCAGAAGAGTTGGTTGAGTCTAGTGTCCAGGTTCCAGTTGGGATTCCAGTGTTACCACAAAAGTTGGTTGTGTGTGGTGTCCAGCTTCCAGTTGGTCCAGGTCTCCAGCATAAGTCAAAGAAGTGAGAACCCAGGATGCCCTGCTGGTAGTCTGGACTTCTGGAGAACCCTCTGGCCAGTCCTGGCTAGAGGGGGACCTTTCTGGAATTGCTGGGTGTCTGGCCAGTTCTGGCCAGCTGATGTCTAGTTTGCTGATGTGGAGTCAATCAGTTTACCCCTCCAACTCACAGACTTGAGTCCCTCACATTCAACTTCAGCATGTTCAACAACAATGCACTTGATACTAGTCTTTTGCCATTACCAATGGGGTCTCTTGGACATGCTTAGCTTGCAACATAGTGTGCATCTCCCTTCACTGTACCTTCCAAATTTAGACATAGAAATGCCTCTACCTCATGTCTCTGGTCTATTGGATGTTGAAAGCAGTGCTGGCACTCCCTTGGTACCCATGGCAGAAGCCAATAGCTCTACCTGGCAAGCAAGAAACCCTAATCACCCAGTTATACCTCCACATGTCTCAAAAAAGAAAAAGGTTTCAGATGCTGAATGAGCATCTTGTCAGATCACTGCAGAACAGCATACAGTCAAGTGTGAGGCACTACAAGCTGATATCAACCTCTTCCTTGAAGAACAAAAGTGTAAATTGGAGGCAATCATGACCACTCACAATGTCATGGTAAAGTACTTGGATCATCTTGTCACCTTGCAAACATACTACCACATGACATGTAAACCTCATCTCATGAATGTGCTTATTCATGCTAAGGCAAAGGAGGTCAATTTGAGTAAGTTCCAGTCATTTTGCATGAAGATTGTGAACTGAATCACCTTAGATCACACTGAGGGTTCCCAATACAACTTGAGTGAAGTGTGCAACTTTTTGGCTAATGATCCAAAAATGCAGCCAGAAAACCTTTCCAAAGAGCAGAACAAATACTACATACAAGAGCTCCTGAAACAACATGACCTCATGGCCCATGGAGTGCATGCAAACAACATTGCAGCTGGTGAGGATGTCTTCTCAGTGACCCACCAGATTATTGATGAGGTACATACCACTGGCTGCACTTCATTGTCATTACTTACTATGATGTATGTAGCTTGAAAATCTCCATGATCATACTGGTATCTATGCATCCCTATTCATCACCCATGGTCACATCAATGATTCCACCCAAGCCAGTTGGTATGGGACGGATAACTCTATGATGTTTTGGGAGGATGTCCTTGGTTGCTCAGTGGGAGATGTGGCTTGTTTGTATGAACAGTGGGCATGTGCCCAAGGTCACAGTGAGTCCACTCTTTGTTGTTTACAGATTCATGCACTCACATTTTGTTGCTCTGTAGATCTTGAAGAATGTGATTCATTGGCTAACATGAGGAAAAGTAACAGCCCTCATTAGCAATGGGCTCAGTGTGTCTCTAGCATGTCATCTTAAACCTACTAATGTCCTACTATAGCATATGTGACTGGAAAACAGCACATTACAATGAACTACAGCAACTACAACACTTCTATTGCCAAAACATATGGAGTGAAGCTACTTGGGTGGCCCACAGGCATCCCCTTTGTCAATCCATCAAGCATTGGGACCATCAGTGAAATACACAAGCTTTGTGATTCATTGAAGTCAGGAGCACAAGGTGCATGACCAAATAATGTTTATCATATTGCATAACATTATGATAAGCAATATTTGAAAGTGGTTAAGAATAATGTCAGAATATTGTTACTGCCAATATAGAGTAGTTATGATGAATGGGTCTAGCATGATGTAAGACAATTTCAGGGGACATTATGCTTACATTATTGAAAATACAAATTACAATAGTGTTTACATAAATGAAAGGTATCATTTAGTATAACTCCTTTGTATTGAATATGGCAACACTGGAGAAATATTGAAAAGCACATCTAAAATATTGTTCAGGGAATGGTACAAACATTATTCTGATGCTTTTATAATGTGGTTGGCAAGATAAGGAGGGAGAGAGTATGGAAAGGTTGTTGGATGTGGATTGCATGAATAATGCAGCAATAGTGCCATAATCCTGGATGAGGTGGAGGTGATGGAGGTTGCCAGGCAGAGACCAACCCAGATTGAGGATTGGGGAGAGGATATGGTTCCAAGTATCAAAATGTTTAGATCTTTGATGAATGACAAAGATGGCAATCTCCAAAAATACAAGGTGAGACTAGTTGCCAAGGGATATTCCCAGGTACTGGGTATGGATTACAATGACACATATTCACCCATTGTCTGCCTGGAGACAATCCAACTTATCTTATCATTAGCCAATGCCCAAAATTGGGAGATCCAACAGATGGATGTCAAGGGTGCATACCTAAATGGTACCCTAAAAGAAGAAATCTATATGAAGCAGCCTGAAGGCTACAATGATGGTACAGACCATCTAAGCTGGTTAATTAAAACATTGTATGGACTGAAGCAATCCGGCCAGGAATGGAATGATGAGCTCAATGGGAAGCTTGAAAAGGTGTCATTCACCCACATTCAGTCCAACCCATGTGTGTACATATGAAAGACCTCTACTATGATAGAGATCATTACTGTATGGGTTGATGACCTTATATTGGTAACTAACAGTGTCAACCTTATGGTACATCTAAAATGGGAACTACAAAATATGTTTGAGGTGATGGACCTTGGTGATCCAAGTCAAACCATGGGGATAGAGATCATGTGAGATCATGCTGCAGGCACACTCACTATCATTCAAACTAAATATATCAAAGGCCTACTACAGAAGTATGGCATGTGAGATGTGAATGCAGTTAAAACCCCACTCAATCCTGGGAGTAAGCTCTCAAAGGGGGAGCCTGGGAATATGGAATCTAAAAATAATAACTATGCAACACTCATTGGGCACTTGATGTATGCCTCCACTGCAACATGGCCTGACATAACATATGCTGTGAACAGACTTGCATCATTCACATTGAACCCCCAGCTCCAACACTGGACTGCAGGGAAACATATCCTAAGATATCTAGCAGGCACCTTAACTGCCAGCATTACTTACTGATTCAGTATCCATATCTGGGTATGTATCCCTACTAATTGGGGGTGCTGTTACCTGGTATTCAAAGAAACAAAATCATGTTGCTCTGTCAACTGCAGAAGCCAAGTACACCTCAATGGCCAATGCTGTACACAAAGCCATTTTGTTAAGAAATTTACTGAGTGAACTTGGACATCTGCAAAGGGGAGCCACAACACTCCATGGTGACAATCAATCAGTGCTCACAATTGTGAAGAACATGCAATATCATCAAAGATCTAAACATTTTGATACTTGGAACCATTTCATTCATGATTGTGCAAGGAATGGAACCATAGAGTTGAAATACTGCCCTACTGCTGAAATGACAGCAGATATATTCACAAAAGTATTAACTAGAATCAAACACAAACTTCACTCCAAAGGCCTGGGTATGAACCTGGCTTGAGGGGGAGCATTGAGATGATGGAGTCTCAACAAGCCAGATTCACATGGTTACTTAGGAGGGCTGTTAATTCTGGGCCTACTCCAATGATCTCCAATGCTCACAGAGGCCAGGGGATGCAGGTGAAGGTAGGCCAATGCTGGCTGAGGGTTGGCTGACATGGGCTGACAGAGAGTGATGACATCAGCAAAACACTTATTTACTGTGCAGGGCTGTACAGCTACCCACAGTGGCCACAGTGTCACAGATAGGTCCCCCACTGTACAGTGACCAAAAACTTGTGAAATACCATGATTTAGAGTACAATTTTTTTTCAATTAGGATCTACTTTGGCTAAGCAATCAGTCTATGTCATTAGTACAGCAGTATAAGCCCTAATTAAAGTGCTGTGTGGCCTGTAAGTTTGCACTGTGCTGCTGTGTGACACTGTGGCCACTGTCACACTGTCCCAAAAAGGGTGGTTTGCTGATGGATGGCCAAAGGGTGGCCAATGGTTGTGATGGAGGTTCAGGAGAGGGCATTGGGTTCAGCTCATGTGCTGCCCCCTTGTATGAGCTCAGCCCTTGGATTTTGGAGATATAGCAGAGTTGGTACAAGGCTGATGAGCTCAGAGAAAGGCTGGTCAAAGACCACAGAGAGGGGAACTAAGGTGATATTCATACCAAACAATTTCTCCCAAGTACAGTGGGTTTATATATGGTACATGCACCATTGAGGTGGTACAGTATTGGAGGAATGGAACTGACATACAGAGTACCATAAAATTTCAAGGGGGACAGATGTGAGAAAACTCCATGTAGAATGCAAGTCAGACAACAGAGGAGAGCATCAGGATAAAGGAACAGAGCATAAAAGGAAAGGTATGGGTGGTATGGCTTCAGGGTGCTCAGCTGATACTATGCCCTACCACACGTCCGTGATCCACCTAGATTTCAGCATTTTTATTCTACAGCACTCATTTCTCAACTCCTTCCCTTCAAACTTCGTATACCATGGTTTACACACATAATCTATCGGAGCTTGAACCCCAAACGTGCACGGTAGCTGACCTGTTCCCCTATCTTGGTTGCCTCACGCTGCGGTGGCTGGTCGAGTGGGGAAACCAGATCCATCCAGACACCCGGAGTACGAGACCTGCATGCATCTCGCTACTGACGACATAGCTGAGGGCACTTACAAGACTGCCCACTGCTGCTGCCAGTTATGTCGTGTTTCTTCCAAGATGAAGCAGAACCTCAGTCCTACTCAGGAAGCTGCTGTGAATGAGCACTGGCTCGTCTTCAACTCTAGTGTGGTGATCCCCTTTGAGATTTACATGCATGTGCCTTCGAAATCACCCATAAGTAGCCAAAGAAAATGGATCCATCTACATATCATGGTACTGTACATACTTCACTCACGCGCTTGATGAGTCTCAAGCAAATACGACACCCCACCCATACGGAGGACCATCTAGTTAGTCCTTGTCTACCTATACTATCCTGTACCAATGCATCCGGCAGCCCCAGAAGTCAGCAGTCACACGAGTGTCACAGGAAGTAACGCAGGTAGTCACACGTCCTGTGCCATCGGACTTCGAACTGCATGCATGTGACATGTGTGATGTTCTGTGACATTCTGTGACTGCCAAAATCTAAGTGGATCACGGACGTGTGGTAGGGCATAGTAGCCAATCAGATAGTAGGCTGAAAGCCTAAAGCAGTAATGACCCTGTGATATGCCATGCAGTTAGGGTGCTGCACTGTAGCTAGACCAGTCCATGGCCCTCAAGAGGAGGGTTAGCCCCTGATGAAAGGTCACCTGACCACAGGGAGTTGCCAAGTACTACAGGTATTGATCATGTGGTAGGTCCAACATATGCCAATGGGTGCAAAAGGTTGCTAACTGATGCTGAGGGGCATCAGCAAACCAGCACTTTTGGCCCATTGGCTTTCCAGACTCCCCAGACCTTTGACAGACCTCCCAGACCCTCCTGGACCCTCCAGAACCCCAGGTGCACAGCCACAGTGAGAACAAAAGTTGTAGCCCACAATCACAGGACCATGGGAATATGATTATCTCAGCAATATCTCCTTTTTTGGGTGAGATATTTGCAAATTTGAGTTAAGGTCACAGATTGCCAAAAATTGAAAGTGGCTGTACAGTGATGATGTCATAACAAAAGTTGTAGAGCTGGATCACAGGATCATGGGAATATGCTTATCTCATTGATATGCCCAAAAATGGGTGAGAAAAATGCAAAATACAAGAAAAATTGATGTCTTCAAAAATTAATTTCAAATATATCATAATGAAAGTTGTAATGCCTGACTAGGGGTTCCCAGAGGTATGCTTATCTCATCCATATCTGCAAAAATGACTGAGATAAAGGCAAAATACAATTAGTGTAGTGTAGTGTACATTTTATTACCAAAAGTGTAGTGTTGTGGCGCATTTTTGATTACCTAATGAGAGTAGTTTTTTGATTAGCAAAAGTGTAGTAAAGTCCGCATTTTTGACTACCAAATAAGTGTAGTGTTGATTAGTAATTGATTAGCAGAGTGTTGTGTAGACTATTGATTAGCAAAACTGTGGTAAACTCCACTTTTTTGACTACCTAATGAGTGTAGTGTTTGATTAGTAAAGTGTAGTGTAGATGTGTATTACCAAAAGTGTAGGGTTGTGGCGCTTTTTTGATTACCAATTAAGTGTAGTGTTGACTAGTGTTTGAGTAGCTAAATGTTGTGTACACTTTTGATTACCAAAAGTGTAGTAAAGTCCGCATTTTTGATTACCAATTAAGTGTAGTGTTGATTAGTGTTTGAGTAGTTAAATGTTGTGTACACTTTTGATTACCAAAAGTGTAGTAAAAGTTCGCTTTTTTGACTACCAAATATTTGTAGTGGGACTAGGAAATGTACAGTAGTGTTGATTAGCAAAAAAGCGTAGTCATGATTAGGATTGTTGTGTAGTGGGCACAGCCACTAATGCCTCGAAATTTTGCAGTCACAAAAATACCCAAAAACGTGATATAGTGGACACCAAAACTCACGCCTTTTGCGCAAGCAGCCAAAGCCGACCAAACAAAGCCCAATTCCTACTATGGGGTAGTGTATGCTATTAGCCCACTACTACCACTTATTTACTTCGTGAAATGGATAATACTATTAGACAAGTCTGGTGCTGGGTAGTGTTATGACCAAAAAAGCATAGTAGTATTAGCAAAAAGCGTAGTAGTATTAGGAAAAAGTGTAGTAGTATTAGTAAACAGTGTAGTAGTATTAGGAAAAAGTGTAGTTGGTAGTTGTATTAGCAAAAAAGCGTAGTAGTATTAGGAAAGTGTAGTAGGTAGTGTTATTAGCAAAAAAGCATAGTAGTATTAGGAAAGTGTAGTAGGTACTGTTATTAGCAAAGTGTAGTACTATTAGGTTATCATGTAGTAGTACTTGAATTTGAATATATTACTACTTTTGACTTGATTTCTGTGTGATGGAGTGATAGTGAGTATTAACTTGAAAGTCTAGTAGTTGTATTAAGAAAAAATGGTAGTGGCATTAGCAAGAAAGCGTAGTGCCACTAGTAAAGAAGTGTAGTGGTGTGATTAGCAAAAGTTGGTAGTCCCATTAGCAAAAAAGCATAGTACCCCACAAGGCCTGGGACAGTCTGTCTGACTCTGTCATTGGTCTGGGATGGTCTGGACCTATTCGGACAGTTAGGTACCTTGTTGGGACTCCTGGGAGACCTGGGGACCTGTCCTGGCCTGTCCAGATCCGGACAGCTCAGACAGCCAATGGGTTGGTTTGCTGATGGGTGCCAAGGATACCCTGATTGGTGGCATCATTGGTGGCAGGACAGGGGTAGCAGTCATCATCAGGTATGGTTGGTAACTGGTCAGGGGTGATCAGAAAGGGCCTAGGGGTGTCAGAGGGTTAGCAGGGAACCAGGATGGAGCATGGGCATGACAATGGCAATCCAGAGACCACTGACAGAAAAGGCAGTGCTTGCTGTGATGTGCAAATATATTACAGATAGACTTATGCATCCTCCATTATCCTGTATTCCTGTGCTGCAAATTGTTCAACCTGCTGCAAACTTGCTTATTTTAGTATCCTTCACCATTGTCTTCAGCCAGTAGTATATACCTGTAAGGGCCTGTCAATATATCAGTGTATATTACTTTTGTATGACTTTGCAACCTATGACAAGTGCCAATCAAGTGTGAGCTGCAGGCAGGTAAACCAATTGTGCTGATGAAGTCAAGTCTACCAAAGTCTCCTGCCTTAGGGGTTCATTCTTGGTCACCCTCCTTGAGTCTCACTCACTCCCCCTGTTTTAGTAAGGGTCTTTGTCAGAGCATAACACTGGAGTGTTTCATCTAGGTCAAAAGTCTACTTCATACTGTATAGTCCCTGCATACCACAGTGGGAGTAGGAGACATTATCAGATTATTCAACAGTTAGGCCATTGCATGTTCTTCCTCTTGCCCTCCTCTCCCCAACCCTCAATCTGGATTGCCCTCCTCTCCCCAATCCTCAATCTGGGTTGGTCTCTGCCTGGCAACCTCCATCACCTCCACCTCATCCAGGATTATGGCACTATTGCTGCATTATTCATGCAATCCACATCCAACAACCTTTCCATACTCTCTCCCTCCTTATCTTGCCAACCACATTATAAAAGCATCAGAATAATGTTTGTACCATTCCCTGAACAATATTTTAGATGTGCTTTTCAATATTTCTCCAGTGTTGCCATATTCAATACAAAGGAGTTATACTAAATGATACCATTCATTTATGTAAACACTATTGTAATTTGTATTTTCAATAATGTAAGCATAATATCCCCTGAAATTGTCTTACATCATGCTAGACCCATTCATCATAACTACTCTATATTGGCAGTAACAATATTCTGACATTATTCTTAACCACTTTCAAATATTGTTTATTATAATGTTATGCAATATGATAAATATTATTTGGTCATGCACCTTGTGGAGAGTGCTGCTGGAAGAAACTCTTGAAAGCCGAATGCAATGCATTCAGCTCAGAACTTGAAGCTCACCATGCATCTGGAGAGGTTGTCAAGAAGCCACACAAGAAGCAATCAGATGCAGGTGTTCCTTGTAAGTGGCACAACCATGGTGGTGGTAATGCAAGCAAGGAATCTCCTATCTCTTCAAAAATCTTTGCACACTTTCCCATGCTCTCCAGTTCTCATTTTCATTACAGCTCCTCCAGTTCTCAATGGATGGACTTGAAACTTTGAGTGAAGGTGGATATATAGGAATAGAATGTGTCTAAGGTATTAGTTGGTATGTTAGCCCCAGAAGTGTGGCATGGTGGCCATGCACCCAAAAAACCAACAAGGGGGTGTTACACACATTCCACCTGATAAACCCCCAAAGTCCCTGCACATAGACACTGTGTGATGTATCTTCCACAGTACAAATGGGTCAGATTACCCAGAAAGCTGCAGCACCCATCTGTACAGTGCATACACTAGGCTGGAGGGGAGCTGACTCCACCTCCACAAGGACAGAGGCTGATGGTCTGGAATTTTGATAGGTTATAGATATATGCCAGAGCTACTTAGGTTGAAATTTCCAAGTCCATATGTTAAGAACTGCACAATTGGGAGCAGATTGCACATTTTTACCCCTATTTATATTTATATCCAAAAACATTAGATTGGACCCAAATTGTGCATGGAATGGGTAGACCACTTGTCAATAGTATGCTACAGTACAGTGAAATATCATCCAGTTGTCCGCTTTTTTGATTACATAAGCCATATTCAAGGTGGAGTGGCTGTGCAAAAAAGTGAAGATTTGCAAAAATTTTAGTATTCTACATTTATCTCATCTAAAAATAAAGATCTTGCTTATGTAAGCATACTCCTGTGATCCTCTCAATCCAGGCTATAACTTTGGTTTTTGATGTGGCTGTGCACCACCCCTGTCCCTGGGGCTGTGCAACCCCTTTCCCTGTGTGGCTGTGCACTCCCCTGTCTGTGTGGCTGTGTACAACCTTTCCCCATGTGGCTGTGCATTCCCCTGTCTGTGTGGCTGTGTAACATAAACCAAAAAGACTCCAGAAAATTTTAGTTTTCCATTCATATCTCATCCAAAAAATAAAGATCTTGCTGATGTAAGCATACTCCTGTGATCCCCTCAACGCAGGCTACAATTTTAGTTTGCAGTGTGGCTGTGCCATATTACATAACACTCAGTTTTGGAACTCTGACAGAGGCTGGCTGTGAGAAATTGTATTAGGGGTATTTCCTTATTTGGCTGTGGTAATTGATGCCCTGGGTGTAAATGGCTAAGTGGCAATTGATGGGTGTATTTGGCCAAAATCAGCTGACACAGCTCACCCAAGAGTGCTGAATTTATTCATGACACCAATGATGATGTGGAGGATGGGTCAGAGGAGGACATAGATTAGAACATTTTTATGGTAACTGTGTGGAGAGGTAGACATGTTTCAGTACCCTAGAGGAGAGGATAGCACCACTTATACAATGTCATGTTTCTATGTGCATGGAATGTGACTCTTATTGACATGCAGAGTATGTAGCAGAAAGTAGTGTTGACTGGTGGAGAAACAGGTGGGATACTGCTGCTTGACATATGAGACAATGAGCACAGGCATGTGCTCATTGTGTCACATGTCAGTGCCAAGTCAGGTGTCATATGTCATGTGGGCAGCCTGTCCCTGATGTCAGGCTTATGTCATGTGGTCTTATTCCATCATTCTATGTAGACTAAGTAGATTCTAAGTGTAGACAATAATTGAGGAACTTTATTCCCTCTAATTAGACTACATACATGGGAATCACAGGTGAAATTGCACATGTGGTAATGACTTTTAATGCCTATTAAGGACACCAGTTCACACCTGCACTTTAATGCATTCTAATGGCACATGAAAATATGTTAATGAATCCAAAAAAGGAGATTTCATGATCAATATTTTGAAGTTTGAACCAGATTTATATATAAATTATGTCATAATTGATACAATCTGACCAAAATTGATCATTATAATGGCAAGGGCACCATTACAAATCACTTACAATGTGGCACCATAATAATGGGTGCAATAAATTTTGTGACATCATGCTCCAATGTAGGGAGAGTAAACTCCCTACTAGGTGATTTCCCTTACTTCATTGTTTCTACTTTACTTTTGTTTTTATCTTTACTCTACCTTTTTTTTTCTACTTAGTGTTTGCACAAGTTTTGACTTATGTAAGCTAGACTTGCAGTTAGAGAAGTGTTGTACATACTTAGAATAAGAACAATAGACTGCTACCACAGACAAAGTAGGATGGAATTCAAAGGCTGGAGGCTTCAGATTAATATTTCTGCCTTATCAGACTCTCTCTAGACATTATCTCAACCATCTTTTGGGATTATTGGGCATGTTTTCAGTCTTTTCACCACTCTTCTTGACACTCTACCAGGCAATCCAAGCCCCCAGTGTCAAACTGAGACCACCATTCCAAAGGGAGACCTCTAGGCTTCTCCCCTCACCCTCCCTTCACCAGTCTCTACATTTGGAGCCCACTGCAAGGGGGCTGCTTTGCTTGGTGATCACCTCTCCTCCTACCTTTGCACTCACACATGTGATTTCTTGACAACTGACATGCCTACCCTCTCACATTTCAAGACTCCAAATCTACTAGATGAGAGCTTTCAGATGATACCTTTTTTGATGTGATAGCCTCAGCAGTTCCAGAGATATTCCACTTTTTCTGGAGACAGGCACTGTAGGATGAAATTTGGCATAACTTGGGATAGGTGTGCAGAATCTCTTGTTTCTTTGATCTCCCAGCAGCCCTAGACACCCTCTACTACCACCCAATGTTTCATGGAATTCAGCCCAGCAGTTCTTTGTCAACACACCACTGTTTCCCCCTCCTGCCACAGCTGAGCTCCCTGGCACCTCTCTTTGTGTTTTCATGCTATTTCAAGTTGTAGGAATCCTTTCCCCTCCTCTAGAGTCAGTTGGAAGCTGCTTTGAGACCCCCCTGGTCACTCTAAGATCCCCAGGCACTTGAGACCCTTTCAAGACCCCAGACAAGTATCAAGCTGCCCTTCAAGGCACCTTCAAGACATAGCCATTTGTTTAGATGCATCCACTTTTGTTCATAGACATACATCAGCAAATCAGTCACTTTTGCACAGGGCCACAGTGCCACAGTAATGTCACAGTGCAGAGTCAGGTACAGTGTGACAATTGTGTGACATGGTAATGTCACACAGCCCACAGTCCCCCACAGGCTCCCACAGAGTGACAGGCCTACAGACACACAGTGCTACAGAGATAGGGGCTTCCCACAGATGTCACTGTACAGCCACAATGTCATAATGAGAGTTGTGGGGCTGGATCACAGGATTGTGGGAACATGCTTATCTCATCAATATGCCCAAAAATGGGTGAGAAAAATGCAAAATACTGGAAAAATTGGATGTGTTATGATATGTTCTTATCTAATCTTCCTTCATCTTATCCTGAGATCTTATCAGATCTTATCTCATCTTATCTTTCCTCTTATCTATGGACTCACCCAGACCTTGGCCATGTGCTTGCCATGTGGCTTGGGCCTAGGCCAGTCTGGACCATGATGCCATAGTGATGTCACTATGATGTCATGCCTTGTGCTTTCCTCATGTATGCCTCCCCTTCACCTCATGTACTCTAGTATATATACCCCTCCCAATAACCCAGCTAGCCCCAAGCTAGTTCATTTGGGTTTCGCCCCTACAGCTTCTAAACTCTCCTCTTCCCTCTATCCCCTCGTCTTCATCTTCGTCTTCGTCCTCACCTTCGTCTAGCTTCGGTGTAGCGAGCCCGTTGTAGGGAGTGTGCACTCCCTAGGGCTGAAACCCGCCACTTTTCGGCATTCCTTCACTGCCACAATGCTCCGACAGTCCTCAGGGCCTCAGACCGCCATATTGCGGCAATTCCCGACCGCTACGACTTCCATAATCATCCCCACTGTCGTCTATGGCATTCCGCTGCCTTTCGGCTGCCGATACAGCCAGAATGACTGCCTCTGCCATCTAAAAATAGCTCCGCCCACCCTTGTGCCTTCCCACCGCCTCACATGCCCCTATCACTGCCACAAAAATGCCGCTTCACTTCCAGGTTCCATTCTGAGGGCCTAGCCATGTCTTTTCCGACTGCCTCAGCCCCTGGACACGTGAAACCCATCCACTGGCTGTCGGAAACCCTTTCCAAAGTGTCAGGTGTCAATCCTGTGACCCACCGCCCACTCCGACGCACATTCCGCCGCCATTCCACTTCCAGACCCCATGTTTCATCTCCCAAAGTTTCCGCAGCTTTCCCTGCACTTCCTTGCTGTCCAGGCATGTCGTCCATACCCTCTCTCTTTACTTACATATTTTTCTGGTCAGTTTTACTTCGCTTTCCTTTCCCTTAGTGCGATGCATGTGATTTACCATACGTCGGCCCTTTTCTGTCACTTTTTTTCGACATTTGACAGCTCCAAAAACTGCCAATTTTCACATAGCTACTGCTGCCTCTACGTTACAAGTATCACCGCTTCACTTAGAAAAAAAAAAATACCCACCTTTTGCGGTCACCATCTGTGTTTCTGAGCATCCCAGAGTCCCCAGAGTCGAGTCCCTTGAGTATTTTCGAGTCCTATGAGTCCTTGCTGAGTCCACAGAGTTCTTCGAGTCTGCAGAGTCTTCTACAAGTCCCTAGAGAGTCCGCTTCAAGTTCCAGAGCCTACATCGAGTCCCCAGAGCCACCCCTTCGATAAACCGCTGCCCTTCGAGTCCTTCCACCGCTTCCAAAATTCTGCAGTGTTTCAGAGTCATTCCCACCAATTTCCAGAGTCTAAACCGCCGCCCTTCTAGTCCTTCTGCCACTTCCAAAGTTCTGCAGTGTTTTTGAGTCATTCCTGCCGATTTCCAGAGTCTAGACCACCGCCCTTCGAGTCCCAGCCCTTACCAGCCATCGTAGACCTTCAGAGCCGCCATATCTGCCCGCCTGGTGGCGGTAATTCGAGTTCTTCATCGCCAACTACTCCTAGACCTTAGGGGATCTTTTCCCTTGCCTCCCATAGCCTTTCCGACACCCCCTTCCGACTCACGACCCCTTGGGACGAGCCTAGGCTTAGCCTACAGCTTTCCCCCCCTTTCCCCTTGCGCTCTCACAAGAAGAGTTGCCCACACCGTGACTTCGAGTCTAGGGTCATAACAGGATGTCTCAAAAATTAAATTTCAAAGATGTCATAATGAAAGTTGTAGTGCCTGACTAGAGGACCCCAGAGGTATGCTTATGTCATCCATCCATGCAAAAATGGTTGAGATATAGGCAATATACAATTAGTGTAGTGTAGTGTACATTTTATTACCAAAAGTGTAGAGTTGTGGCGCATTTTTGATTACCTAATCAGTGTAGCATTTTGTAATGTTTGATTAGCAAAGTGTGGTGTAGATGTGTATTACCAAAAGTGTAGCAAAAGTCTGCTTTTTTGACTACCAAATAAGTGTAGTGTTGATTAGTGTTTTGATTAGCAAAGTGTAGTGTAGATGTGTATTACCAAAAGTTTAGTAAAGTGTGCTTTTTTGACTACCAAATAAGTGTAGTGTTTTGTAGTGTTTTGATTACCAAAGTGTAGTGTAGATGAGTATTACCAAAAGTGTAGTGTTGTGGCGCTTTTTTGACTACCAAATAAATGTAGTGTTTTGTAGTGTTTGATTAGCAAAGTGTAGTGTAGCTGTGCATTACCAAAAGTGTAGTAAAGTTCGCTTTTTTGACTACCAAATAAGTGTAGTGTTGATTAGTCATTGATTAGCAAAGTGTTGTGTAGACTATTGATTAGCAAAAGTCCGCATTTTTGACTACCAAATAAGAGTAGTGTTTTGTAATGTTTGATTAGCAAAGTGTAGTGTAGTCTATTGATTAGCAAAAGTGTAGTAAAGTCCGCATTTTTGACTACCAAATAAGTGTAGTGTTACAAGTCGTGCTTGAGTGACAAAGTCAGGCTAGACTAGTCGACGAAGGCAGCGACCAAAGAAGGAACACTAGACAAACAAAACAAACCAACAACCAAGGCAAACAAGGACGAACGACGACGGGGCAGTCGGAGAGCGGACGCACAGAACCGATGAAGACAGCAACAAAGCCTAAACGAGGCAAGACGGCAATCACTCAAACAGTGACAAGAGGGTAAGACGCCCAAATATGAAAATGAATAGAACTAAGGACTTAGTACAGGGTTGTGCCTACTATATATACTCTCTAGGTAAAGGCCATGAGGGAACCTCAAGGCGTGGGCACTGGGTATGATGTCAGTGGTGACGTCAGGATGACATCACTATGACATCAGGATGATGTCAGTATGACATCAACGAGTACTAGGCCTAAGATCTAGACTGTAAGTATAAATAGCTCTCAAAGTGTGAAAAGGGGAAAAGGGATCTGTAATCGGGAGTCTGGATCGTGGCTGGATAAGGGCTAGGTACGCAGCCCAACGAAGAAAAGCCCGAGATAAGATCAAGATGATCTAATCGGATATCTAATCAGTGATTAGATAAGATAAAAGAAAGGGGCAAATCTGTGATCCATTACATGTAGTGTTTTGTATTGTTTGATTAGCATAGTGTAGTGTAGATGAGCATTACCAAAAGTGTAGTAAAGTTCGCATTTTTGACTACCAAATAAGAGTAGTGTTTTGTAGTGTTTGATTAGCAAAGTGTAGTAAAGTCCGCATTTTTGACTACCAAATAAGTGTAGTGTTGTGTAGTGTTTGATTAGCAAAGTGTAGTGTAGATGAGTATTACCAAAAGTGTAGTGTTTTGTAGTATTTGATTAGCAAAGTGCAGTGTACATTTGTATTACCAAAAGTGTAGTGTTGTGGCGCTTTTTTGATTACCAATTAAGTGTAGTGTTGATTAGTGTTTGAGTAGCTAAATGTTGTGTACACTTTTGATTACCAAAAGTGTAGTAGTAAAGTCCGCATTTTTGACTACCAAATAAGTGTAGTGTTGATTAGTGTTTGACTAGTGAAATGTTTACACTTTTGATTACCAAAAGTGTAGTAAAAGTTCACTTTTTTGGGACTACCAAATATTTGTAGTGTGACTAAGAAATGTACAGTAGTGTTGATTAGCAAGAAAGCATAGTGATGATTAGGATTGTTGTGTAGTGGGCACAGCCACTAATGCCTTGAAATTTTGCAAAGTCACAAAAATACCCAAAAACGCGATATAGACTATAGTGGACACCAAAACTCACGCCTTTCGCGCAAGCGGCCAAAGCCGACCAAACAATGGCCAATTCCTACTATAGGGTAGTGTATGCCACTAGCCCACTACTACCACACATTTGATTACCCACAAGTGTAGTGGTAGTAGAAAAAAGTGTAGTGGTATTAGGAAAAAGCGTAGTAGTACTAGTAAAAAGCGTAGTAGTATTAGCAAAAAGTGTAGTGGTATTAGCAAAAAGCATAGTAGTATTAGCAAAAAGCATAGTAGGATTAGTAAAAAGTGTAGTAGTATTAGGAAAAAGTGTAGTAGTACTAGTAAAAAGCGTAGTACTATCAGCCTCTTATGTGGTAGTACTTGAATTTGAATATATTACTACTTTTGACTTGATTTCTGTTTGATGGAGTGATAAGCCTATTACTTTGAAAGTGTAGTAGTGGTATTAGCAAAAAAGGGTAGTGGTATTAGCCAAAAAAGCATAATGGTATTAGCAAAAAAGCATAGTACTGTACAAGTTGGTACAGGTGACTTGGACTGTACAGCACTGTAGACAGACTGTGAGGCAACTGTACAGGGGGGGACCTTGCTGTGGCACTGTGGGCACTGTACAGTGCTGTACAGCATTGTACAGCTGCAGACTACTTTGCTGATGTAAAGAGGCCAAGGAACTTGGTGGTATAGGCTTCAAGTGGACAATTGCCCTGTTCAACTGACTCAAGCTTAATGACAGCTTGGGCACATTGATCTCCAGCTTTGAACATAGCGTGGAGTACTCCCTGAAACTCTTCCCATGAATGCAGATAGTGATACCCTTTCCCATCAATAAACTTTGTGATATAGTTGGAAGTGAAGGTGGTGGCTACTCCTTTGGTCATATAGGATAGTGCCAGGCCAATTTTGACATGATCAGTGGTATAAATATGGGAATTGAGGATGAGATAGGAATGGACTTGAGTAAGCCATCCTCAGAGTTCTCCTATCTTGCCAGAAAAGGCTTTGGGTTTATTGATATTGAACTCACAGCCTCTGTTCACTTCATCAGGGGTACTCCCATGCCTGGAGCACAGCTCTCACCATGACTGAAGTTCCTGGATGCAGCGAAGTAAAGTGTTGACTTCTTCCTTAGTCACATACTCAGTAGTCGCTGGAGGGACCTGTGACAATGGACCAGCAGCATTAGGATCAGCAACTGAAGTCATATTGGAAAATACTGTGGAAAATGCCTGGATGTCAGCTTCCTCTAGTTCTTCTTCTTTCTTGGGGATATGAACATCTTGATCAGCAAGGGCCAAACCTAAGTCTGATCCTTGATCAGATCCTAGCAGATCTGGTTCCACTTCAGTGTTGGATATGTCAACAGAGGGCTTGTCCCTTGTCTCAAAGAAAGTGGGGTTACATAGAGGAGTTGGATAAGGTGGGATGGGTAGGCCTGTTCACCAACCAATGGAATGAAGTCTTGCAGAAGACTGAGTTACAGGTAGTTGTCCTCTTCTAGGACATGGAGGAATAGGGGGTCACTTCAGGGTGGAAGGACCAGAGCACAGGTCTTCTTTTTTGGAAGATGTTTTGAATAACAGAGATACATAGAGCCTAGACCTTGGCCAGTCTACACTCCTACAGATAAGAGTGAGTTGCTAGGACTAGACAGTGAAACTTATCTGATCTATCAACACAGATGTTGGTGAAGGTGGACAGAGGTTTGGGGGTGTCAGTAGCAGGGCATGCACAGATGCAGGGGCTTGCTAGCAACAGGTAAACAGATTGGAAAGGAACCAACAAAGACCGCACAGATGCAAGTTGTCTAGGAGGGTTCCAGGGTTGAGCTTTTAGATTTTGTTAGACTGCAATGAGCAGGTAGCCTATAAGGGTAGCTGCAAATGTCAAGGTCGAAGGGAAACCCTCTAAGATGAGAGTTGAAGGGGACTCAGCTTGCGAAAGTACTTTGAGCAAGACTATGGCACGTTCCCAACTTGAGACGCTGGTCAAGAGCAACTCAAACACAAGATGTGAGAGAGAGGAGCATGTTGCGGAGTATCTAAAAGCTGAGGATCACAGATGATCCACAGCTGGACTATATACCCTACTGTAAGATGAGGGCAGGCTTGGGAAACAAGCTACAAGTACAGTAAATGGCTTGAGAACAATGGGGACCAGCCAGTCAGTATGATGGCACCATCAACTGCAGCCAAGGGAAAGATAAGAAAATGAACCACAGCCCACAGGCAGCCAAGGCAAGAGGAACAGGCCACCACAGAAAGAGAACATTCATGTCAGCCGAGTCTATATTGAGAAGTAAAGATCAAGACACAACTGCTTACACATGACTGGGCACATGACCACCACAAAAGCTATGGTACACTGCAAACGGAAGACAAAGGAAAAGGGCAACACAGCAAATGACAAACAGATAGAAAAGGAACATGGATGAAGGGCTATCCCCATAATAGGGGCTGATCCACATGGAAATGCTGATGATGGCATAACAGATTTGCATTTCATGGGCATAGTATCATGTATTAGATAGGAGTTGGGAAGGGAGTAAGTACATCTGTTCAAGTGTGGCTGTCAATGAAACCAGTCACAGCAAACAGGATAATGGATAAATGGCAAGGTCAGCCACACCATGTAAAACCAGCAGTGGGGATGACAGGTTAGAGGCACACCTAGTGCAACAAAAAACTTGCATAGTGACAATCATAGAGGTTATGAAGGAGATCATCCAGGATGCTGCCTGATTCAGACTGCTGAATGGAAACCACATGTAAGCCATGATACACCTTGAGATGATTCCATCTGTCCCAATCACCCCCTTCCTTGATGAGTCTGTATGAGATACACAAAATTACATGAGTGAGAAATGATTAGGGTTATGGATCTACTTTTCCACTTTGGCAAGATTCTCAGTGATGAGGGTGTTATCTCCAAAGAAGAAACCTATTTGGATGAGAGTCAAGGTGATGTCTACCCTTGACCCAAGACCTGGCATTTTCTCCAATGCAAGTTGTTGAGCTGCAACAGCAGCATCCTACACAAACTCCCATGAGTTCAGCATCACAAATGGGGATCATCTACTTGGGCATACCTTGTCACCTATCTGAGTCAGATGGTTCACCCTCTATTTCAGAGTGTCTGATATTTCAGATTCCCCCTCCATCTTCTCAGCTTCAGCCAAGCATTCATCCAGTTGCTTAAGTTGCTCTTCATTTGCCTTCTCCATGGTTTTGAGGAGTGCAGGGTCAACATCTATCCCACTTGAAGAGGTGACCACCTGATAATAAGGTGCCATGTCTGAACCAAGTGAGTCAGTGCTGGGTGTGTATGAATGGTATGTATATGCACTGTTGGCCTCAACACCTTCCAGGAGGGATTTCCATGCAATATTGTGTAGATGGCTCAGAGAAGGTTTTACAAGCATGAACAGGTGTTGTGGGAGGCTGATATTTGGTATGGGCAGGATTCTGTCATCAGTCATGGCAAGAAGACTAGAAAGTGAGAGGAATGTGCCAGTGCCATGTCTTTACTTGCTGTAGTCCCCATGACAGAATGTGAGTAGTGTGGTTTAGTGTTGCCAGGGTTTGCCAAACTGCCTCAAGCCATTGGCCATAGCTCACTCATTTTGATAGCTATTAATATAATTCTTTTTGATTTGAGGGTTTTGAATATGGGGCTACAATCATGGGTACTTTTTCTGCTGACTAAGCTGCTCATACCCCAACAGTTTGGGCCTCCAAACCAAACCATGGCAACACTAGACTGTGGTTCAGCTGAAGCTGACACTGGCTAGACTGTGGACTTAGTCAGCTTGGCTAGGCACAGCTATGCTTACATTATAGTTTGGCTTGGTTTCTGAGCTGACTTAAGTCCAAGCTGTGGCAACACTAGGTACAAAACAGTCAAAAACTGGTTTCTCAGCAACAAAATGATGTTTTCATGGTTTTGTTGGCTACTGGTTTCCTGATGTAGTTCACTTGGGTTTCACCCTAAAGATGTTTCTAAAGTCCTCTCCTCTCCCCCTCACTCCTAGTCTAGTGTTGATGTTTCCCATGACATTGTCATTAGGGTCATAACACCTGGGGCTCCTGGATAAGGCAACATATGGCAATGACACACATGAGAAGTTCTGTAAGATGTCAATACTTGCAGTAGTATCATACAGACAGTGTGGTCCACAGTAATGTTTCAGTTAGACATTCTCACATATCAAGCAAGATTGGCACCACTGCAGGCTTCACTTCCCAAGTTACCATTTAGGGACTTTACAGTTACAACACAATGTCCCATAGACCCAACAACAACCCTGCAGTCTTTCACTTGGACAACTTGTATATACCCCCCTCCCCAACATGAATGGAGAGCATGAAGGTGGAGGAGAGGCCAGGACTGTGACATGCAACATGATCTAATATGCTTTGTGGGGAAAGTAGACCTGCAACTTCAGTTCCCTTGGGTGAACCACAGGCAAAATAGGTGTGGTTGAAGAGCCCAAATACCCTAGAATACAGCCATTGTAGAGGGCCTGTCAGGGATCCCAGAGCCATTGCCATCTCCAATGGCACCAACAAAATGAGCAAGCAAGGGCAAAAAACCAAATACTGCAGTGGTCAACATCTGAGCTAGTCCAAAAAAAAAAACATCTTTATAGTACTCACTGACACCACACCATCTCCAACACACAAATGAAACCAACCACCATACATCCATATCCCCAAAACAAATGGAGACATTGAACACACCCTTGACAAGATGGTCATGGCCCCAACTCTCAAGACCAGTACAAAGACACCACGGAAATAAGATGAACGACACAGTATGCAGAAAAACAATGTAGGCACCAAAGCTCGGCCACTAGTGCAATCGTCCACCACAGAAAGTGACCAGACAATAGCAAACAAAGAATATAGTAGTCATTGTCACTAGTATCTTCATACTTACCTTTGGAGTGTCGTGCACGATCTCAGCAGAAGAAATAAGCTTGCCTATTCTTAGAAAAATTGCGCATAATGCGAAAATCACTAGGACAGCAGGATCTATATGTAGGGCGGCCCAAGAGCTGTAAACTCCGTCAGAACATGACTGCTGTGAGGAAAGACTGATCGAGACCAACCCTTTCTAAAGACACCAAGAGTGAATTCTACCACAAGCAACAGCACCCCACCACCCGGTGCAAGTCGAAGTACTTTTGGTGCGAATCCTTTATAGAGAGCAGCGGGACCCTCCTCACGGAAGATGGTGACAAGACTGTAAAGTAACGTTGAGCGATGACGTCATGAAAGAGGCACACGACATACGCTGGGTATGTCCAGTTGTACTTCGGAACCACGCCCGGTACCTTGCTGGCACCCTGAATACGGGATTTCACCACCTGCCAAAAAAAAACCATAGACCGTCAAGGGACACTCAAACTAAGAATGGAACACAACGAACATCAAACCTGTAGGCGCGAAGTCAGACTACGCCGCTTTATGCAGCGGGTGTGCTTACGGAGTATTGAGAACGGTTCCCACGAAACCTCCGACAGATCCAGAGACGAAGTTATTGAACAACTGGCCCTGAGGTGTCTAGAGTAATTCCCACAAATAAGCGACCTGATACTATGTAGAGATGCCACAGAACAACTGTACCTCCGCCTTGGGCATCATAGCGCGTACTTGATGAATACAACCAAAGTATCCACCATTCCACCAAAAGTGTCTAATAAAGATAAGACGTCAGGTATGGCAAATATGAGCTAGTCAGCAACCTACCTCCAAAACGTAGCCTCCATGCCAGCGTAGAGGCCCAGAATGCCCTCTTTCTTGACCACCTGCCTGACTACATCTATGGGGCCGGCGAAGGTGCTACTCTTATCCTGTAGTCTACAGCTGGGTTAGCAACATTGCCACCACGCATCCAAGACAGACGCTCACTTGATCTTCACCAGCTCAAACGGCACGACGACGAAACTTTCGGTGGCCCCAGCACTGCACCCGGTAATGATGGAGAGCTGGGAAGTCATTTTAGATTCGCCTGACAGTTTAAGGTATGTCTTCCCCCAGAAGTCGTTCGCGGCACTGATGACAGTGGAGTTCTAACACTTCATTCGAGGAAGGGACGTCTTACAATTTCACTGCCCGCTTGGGAGCCTCAAGGAGCAGAGGAGGTACCAAGCCTAGCGAAGATCCGTCACTGCGCATATGCTACAAAAAAAGGAGATGTCGTACCTCGGTACAATCTTCCTACGCTGGAAAAATGGGTAGATACAACATGAGTAACAGCGATCGTTTTCCCCAGACTTACCCCTCCTCACGAACGATCGCTGTTAGCGTTCCGACCATTCCATGTTTGCCTTTGCCGGTTTCCAATTGCATGCGGGTCTTCACCTAAAACCACGTTATCACGATCCCATCTTTCAGCGTTGAAAAAGAGGAGGAACGCACGACATCTTAATAGGCGTATTCCACACATGTCACGCGACTGTTCTTGAGACGAAACATGGACATCACTTACCGAGAGGGTAAAAAGTCAAGATTTCCGAGACTCCTGCGATAGCTCCCGCCGCAAAGTTCGCAACGAAGGGTAATGCTGAGTAGATCGGTTTCCTCACGGTCAGGTCAAACTTTCCATACACCATAACCTAGCATGCACTTACGCTTCCGTTGTTCCGTCGCCATGGCTCTATTGGATAAGATTTAAACAGAAGATAAGAAGGTATCGAGAATCAATAATGATAGTGAGAAGGAAAAGAAAGCTCT
The DNA here is from genome assembly GCA_024613165.1 of Pisolithus albus. Taxonomy (NCBI): domain Eukaryota; kingdom Fungi; phylum Basidiomycota; class Agaricomycetes; order Boletales; family Pisolithaceae; genus Pisolithus; species Pisolithus albus. The sequence goes on from JANFAB010000033.1 coordinate 330,973, forward strand.
TGTGTGCGAACAGCTTCAATTCCAGTCGTGGCAATACAGCGCGCCCTTTGACGGCTCGGAGGGTGCTCGGCCGCGAGTGATTTCGGGTCACGCGTGACAGAGACTGTCACACAGTGTGTGACCGTATCACGCTCATCTTGGCGGGAACGAAGACGCGCTGTTTCACGATGCGACGATGGTATACATCGCGTCCTGGCAAGAATACCAAGAAGCCGCAGAGTGTCTGTACGCAAAATCACCTAACAAGGTGAATCCTACTTAACTTGCCCGATCGAACTCCATCATACTGAATACCGCCCTGTCTAGACACGATATTGTGTGAAATGGAGGTCATCTGAGGGCAAGCTGGTCTTGAAGATCACCGATGATACGACAGTACGTGGATTGTATTTTCAGCGACATCGAGACGCGCATTGACGGGTAGATCTTCTCCGGATATGCAGTGTATCAAGTTCAAGACATACTCCTCGATCTTTCTGAATCGATTTGAATCCCTCAATCTCTCTCTGATGCAAAAAATGCAGAACAGGCGCCCCGATCCAACGCCCTCTCCTGCAACGTCAAAACTGCCGCAACACGATGGTGATGCTGCAAAACCTCGTGCTACGTCCCCGATACCCCCTCAGCCGGCTGGACCAGCTTCGGGCGGCGTCAAGAAGAAAAAGCCAAAGAAAAAGAAGTAGCATTCTTCAAGGATAACTACGACGATGACTCGACATCCCGTTCGTTCGTCCTGGTCTCATGGGTATACGTGCGCCTCTAAACATCGTATCCAGGTCATTTGTCGACTTTTTCCTGCACTGCCACTCGCCGAGGGCTACCAGAGAGTCACGCCCGTGCTGGGTATGGTCTCTCCACCTGCATGCAGCACGAATTAGCATCCACATGGCCGTAAAATACCATTGTACCCAACCACCCTCCTTCGCACTCATAATTGAGAGTTGTGCACAGTCTAGTATGCGTGATTATACGTCGCTCTTGTACCCAGCGAGGACAGCCCTTGTCTCTAAGAAGCGCGTGTCGTGAACCCCAATCCAAAGAATGCTACACGTTTTGCGTGACTACGACTGGCAGTCCACAGCACAGCTTGGTAATTGGTTGACATGTTCCCGAACCCACTGCGTCATTCCGTGCTTACTTAACCCGCTGACTCATGTTTTGAAACTCCGCTATCACTGGCTATATAAACTGCTGGCAAGTGGCGCAGTCTTCGCAACGGCTCATCTGCTGCTACGTCCTTCTACACCACAAGTAAGTGTGACCGTGGACGTCGTTCTACGTTCTTGGCGCTGATGAATTCGTTTGCAGCATGCAAATCTTCGTTAAGACTCTGACTGGCAAGACCATCACCCTCGAGGTGGAATCTTCCGACACCATCGATAACGTCAAGGCCAAGATCCAGGACAAGGAAGGGTGCGTGTCTTCATTCTTTCAGCCTCGGCGAACCGTCGTCTAATCTAATCTGCGCCTCAGTATTCCTCCGGATCAGCAGCGTTTGATTTTCGCTGGAAAACAGCTGGAGGACGGTCGTACGCTCTCGGATTATAACATCCAGAAGGAATCCACTCTCCACCTCGTCCTGCGTCTACGTGGCGGTATGCAAATCTTCGTCAAGACCCTCACTGGCAAGACGATCACCCTCGAGGTTGAATCGTCCGACACTATCGACAATGTGAAGGCCAAGATTCAGGACAAGGAGGGTATTCCTCCTGACCAACAACGTCTCATCTTCGCTGGTAAACAGCTGGAGGATGGCCGTACGCTCTCCGATTACAACATCCAGAAGGAGTCCACTCTCCACCTCGTCCTTCGTCTGCGGGGCGGCATGCAAATCTTTGTTAAGACCCTCACGGGCAAGACGATCACCCTCGAGGTCGAATCCTCTGACACCATCGACAATGTGAAGGCCAAAATTCAGGACAAGGAGGGTATTCCTCCTGACCAACAACGTCTCATCTTCGCTGGGAAGCAGCTGGAGGATGGGCGCACATTGTCGGACTACAACATTCAGAAGGAGTCCACTCTTCATCTCGTCCTTCGTCTGCGCGGTGGCATGCAAATTTTCGTCAAGACTCTCACGGGCAAGACGATCACGCTGGAGGTCGAATCGTCCGACACTATCGACAACGTTAAGGCAAAGATTCAGGATAAGGAAGGCATTCCTCCTGACCAGCAACGTTTGATCTTTGCTGGCAAGCAACTGGAAGACGGTCGCACTCTTTCAGACTACAACATCCAGAAGGAATCGACGCTTCATCTTGGTATGCACTAGCCATTTCTCCTGTTGCGCCCGTACTGATGAGCCATTGTCAGTTCTTCGTCTCCGTGGAGGCATGCAGATTTTCGTCAAGACGTTGACCGGCAAGACGATCACCTTGGAGGTGGAGTCTTCAGACACCATCGACAACGTAAAGGCGAAGATCCAGGACAAGGAGGGTATCCCCCCTGACCAGCAACGCCTGATCTTCGCTGGCAAGCAACTCGAGGACGGCCGTACTCTCTCCGACTACAACATTCAGAAGGAGAGTACGCTGCATCTTGTCCTTCGTCTGCGCGGTGGTATCTGAGTCGTGTAGTTGAGAGTTTCACGAGTTTGTATTCCATCATCATGATCCTTCTTCCGCACCGTGATCCCAGTGTATTCTGCATTGTTTTTCAATAACATGACATGTTGACGTGATTGGGCTGTATTGAATGTACCCTCTTCTCAGTTCTTCATACTACCATTATCCGTAGGTGAGTACCTGCGCCGGTTGTGAGCAGTCTGGCAGCAAGATTATGGCGACACCCTGGGAGCACAGCTAATGGCAACTGTGAAGAACTAAGAAAGGTTAGCCAGGTCTGTTGTCGAGTGATGGCCTTTCCTTGAAGGACTATGCCACCAACGGCCTATCCTCTGCTTCCCCTGTGGCATATTGCCTTCCCACAATGAGAAAATTTGGCTCCTTTTTACTTACTACTATATGGCACAATGACACTAGTGCAGTATCACACTAAGATCGAAATATCCGCACCTTCTCACGTGCGAAATGGTCGACAAAATCAAGGCTAGGGAGGATAAGGTCAAGTCAGACCGCCACATCTTCGACCTCTCTTCCTCCTAGCATAGCTAAGGAGGGAATCGTTTGTGGGCCAACATTTTTTCTGGCAGTCGCCATTATGCTCATTGAGATACCCCACCACCACGACATCTCATTCGCCCAAGAACCACGGGGTTCGACGGGGTTGGCAGGAAATTCCATAACATGTGCCTAACAGCATCAGATTGGTAAAGCGGCAAAGCGTTAGCTCATTGATGGCATGTCATTCAAAGTGTTGGACTGTGATCATGATCAGGCCATGGACGGGCTCTATATCATTTCTCCTCGTGGTACGGCATTCTATTTACGTTGCGCAGGAACTTCATCCGTCTTCCGCCACCAGCCTCCCCATAAACTTACTTTCATGAATAGGTGGAAAACATTCATCCGCGATATCCAGTGCCAATCAAGCGCACGAAGACACGCGTTCCTCGGGAGCTGTATAGCTTGGTTGGTCTTGACCCCACGACAAAAACCTGTGTGGAATTCATAACTTATGTACCACAGGCATCCATGAAATAAATCAAAAAAAAAAAAGTTATGCACTCAGGGGAAAGGCTTTGATTCGGACCTCGTGTTGCATGAATCTAGACTTGCCACAGTCTGCAGGGCAGACCGATCAGAATATGGGGCTTCGCCCGAATCCTTCTCCGCGAAATCCGAGCGCTGATGGAGCCGGATCAAAGCACTGCGGCTCGTTGGCAGCCATTGCCTCAATTGCACCCATACTGAATACGTTGCTTTTTATTCACATGCTTCCAGCATGAAATATGCACAAGACCTGCGAGTCACTGCGCAGCTACTCGGATGACCGGCAGTCAAGGGGCCTTGCACACGGGCGCTTGGGGATCCGAGCTCCAGTCTCAATAGCTTACTACCATTGCTCGCGCTGACGACCATATCCGTAGGTAATAACCCCCCCCCCCTCATTTATAAGCCAGCCTAACATTCCGCAACTCTCTGCATAGCCTCTTAACGTCACGCAAGATTTTTTTCTCCTTTATTATCGGACATGGGGCCATACTGTACTTAGCAAGGCTGGAATGTCGGACAGCGCAAACATATCGTTTCTCACACAGTGCTTTCCAGGAAGACGTAAACGCCCGCGGTCGTTGTACCCGGCTTGAAGGGGATAGTGAGTGCGATTTGCTGCGCCACTATTCTGTCAATCTAATATCCACGAGGTGGGTGGTGAGTCTGTTCGCCGTTATCCACAGCCCGTTCATGTAACCGATAGGGGTCCACCGGGCAACGTGGGAAGGCCATCATCCATCAATTTTTAGTGACAGCCACTGCAGACTTACCCATAGCATTCAAAAGCCGCAATGTATAGGGTAACCAAGTCCTGCCAATCGAGCCCCAACTGTTGGGGGAAAGCACATGGACAGCTGGTCGTGCTGCGGGTGGGTTCGATCGGCAATAAGTAGACTGCATATGTTTTTTAATGCATGCCTTCCCCACAGTCAAGGATAATTATACCGTTTTCGCGGTAATTCCCGTTCAGGGTTCAATGTTGGAGGGAACAGGCTCGCGGGTACATCAGTTTCCGACCGGCGGTCCCCGCAATTACCTCGCCAGGCACCGACAATTCTAGGCTTTCTTGCACCAGGTGGCACTTCATTTTGAAGCGGTTCGTTCCCCTATGTGGGGATAGAAGGCAGGTGACGAAAAAACGTTTTCAATCTCAAAACGCACGAAAAGAAGGTTGGAACCGGGGAAGGCTATCGATGATAGCTGGTGTTTGTCCGATTATAGGTACAATGTTGGTATTTGGGAAACTGGTCGTTATCATTTAGCACTTTCCCTCTGCTGTCCGATTCGTGCATGTCTACGATTAGAGTCAAATGAAGCCATATAGAGTACTTACTTGCGCTCGTCTGAAAAGTTTATGCTGCGGCTTCCAGCACACTGAGAATGCGTTCTTGATTTATCGCGAGGGTGGTGGTAGTAGAACAAATCCACGCTGCCAAAGATCTGGCTTATCCTGGTAAATGAAGACACAGCTCCATAATCTAGGTGGAGGCGTTAGTTGGTGTGTCCGTTATCGGAGGAGTGTAGATATTGCGAAAACTCTCGCGGTTATAATCTTCCGCGCGCGTGTGCCTGAAAGGCTTCGCGGAAACGACTATCGTTAATCCAGTAAGGTCCGCCTTAGAGGACTGATAACTAACAATGCTTCCTCAAGGGGCATGGCAACAAGCGTTATGTACCGCACCGAGCAGGCTAAGACACTACCAAGTAAACTGTTGGGTGCAGCCGTCAGTTCATACTCAAGGTAAGGCGATTGAATGTACATACTCTCGAGTGTCTTGCTTCTCCATTAGACGATCGTCAAGTTTCCACCACCGTACTGTCCGGACCCTCAAACTCATAAGAGATGGGTTGTAAGTTCCGCACCAGATGATACCTGTCCCGTTTGTGCATACCGAACACTGCGCATCATGAGCTTGCAGCGACGACATCGGTGGTAGGTAGACGGCAGGGCGAACCAAGAGCTAAATATGAACACGATGGCTGCTCTGAGAACTAATAGCCTGTTTGTTGAGATGTGGACTAGACACGTTGTGTATCGATTGAAGGATGTTCTGTCGGGTGGGTGGGGTGGGGTGGGGATATGTGCCTGCCAAATCGTAGCGAGTGGTTGGGTTTGATTCGGCTGCCAAATCGTTTGACGTTCTGATAGAAATGACTTTACTACCCATGCATTCGATGGGTTACAATGATCGAGTCTTCCACGGACATGCAGGCAGCACGCGATACCCCTAATAAAGTTTTTGGCTTTGATTATCTGTTGCTCTGGACTTGCCTGGCACCAACGCACACACACACAAGTCGAGTTGTCCAATTGGCCCATCGACCACACTTTGGATTCGTCCTTCCTGGTCTGTCTTAGTCCCGCACTAGTCGAGTCACTGCGCATCGTGCGTGTTTTTGCACGTCCGATTTGGCTCGGCTCACGGTCTGGACTCTAACCACACACACAAGTCACGGTTTTGATGCCAGTATTCCACCCACGTTGAACGATCGACCACTGTCGTGGCTTTAGATTGACAAGAGTAATTTGGTAAAAATGGCCTTGCGGCGGTATACCACAGTCGTGGACGGCACTATCCCTATCCCTGCACTTCTTTACAACGACGAGGAGCTTCTCGCTAGCCAAGACAACGTTGGGATCTACGATGGGTACGTGTGTTCTTTTCTCAATCTGTCACCTTCGGAATGGCCGTTTTTCACGGTCACTGATCTGACTGTGCGGGTAACCTCATGTTTTCTTACTTGAAAAAATTCGTCTCCGGCGTCAGTCAGCAGAAAGCTATGGATCACCAATCGGGCACGGTCCACGTAACCACACACCGACTTTTCTTCATAAACGCACGGAGCGCAGCTATCCAATCCTTTGCAATGGACTTGTCGCACGTAATACGGACGGATCATTATGCTGGTCTTTTCAAATCGTCACCCAAGGTGACCCTATTCCTCGATGCCAACTCCGTCTCCAATTCTGGAAATGGGGACGACGCGGATGCGAGATTTTTTTCCGAGAGTTGGGAGTGCGAGGTGTGTAGCTACCGCAACCCTCCAGGACTCAGCCCGGCTGCGGCACAGGTATGCAGTCTGTGTGGTGTGCCAAGAAACGCGGTTCCGGCACCGACTTCTCAAACTTCGTCTGGGGTTCTTCCGACACCTCTGGTATCAATTCCCACATCGTCGTCTACATCACTACCTGGTACACCATCGAGATCAGGCAGCCCACCACCTGGCAATCCTGAATCTATCGCATGCAGTGCATGCACGTTCCTCAATCATCCGTCTCTGTCTGTCTGTGAAATGTGCTTCACGCCGTTACCCGTAGTTTCGCAACGTGTTGGGAACAACAACAACAAGAACACCAGGACGAAATCCGCACCTTCATCACGACCGGTGTCTCCTGTGTCAGCAACAGCAGCGGATCCAGCCAACTTACTCATCAAGCTCAGTTTCAGAAAGGGCGGAGACAAAGCCTTGTACAATATCCTGAGACGTGCACTGAAGGCACGCGTATGGGAGGTTAGCCGATACCGACATGAATGTGGGGTTTTTTGCATTCCACTGATGGCAAGTCGAATTTGTTTGTTAGGGAAGGCAGATCGGAAAGGTCTCGAGGAATGGCCAATCGAGTATGGGCGCGATGTCTCCGGACGGTTCCTCTACCCCTACTTTCCTTCGAACCGGTATCGGTAAGATCCTTTCATATGAGTAGACCTAAACGGGATCCGAGAATGCCTTTTAGGTGGGATTATAGAGAATGTCAATGCATCGGTGAAGAATACGCAGACGGAACTTTCCGATGCATTCCAAGACCTAGAAGCGTTAATGGTGAAAGCGAGGGACCTCGTGCAGCTAGCTGCTGAGTTGAACGAGAAACTGAATGCGTCATCCTCCGTCGCCAACACGCCTGGTTCAGCTTCTCCGTTGCCGTCATTCGTAGCACCTTCAGCGGCGTCCCAGCCAAGTACCGGTTCAATCTTCGCAGTCACATCGCTCGCGCCGGCTGCAGAACCCGAGGAAGCGAAGTTTATACGGTCCTCTTTGTCACAGCTTGGACTACAGATGACGAATGCACCCGTGACGCCTGACATGATCCGAGATGAAAGAAGGTGGATAGGAGAGTTGGCACGTGAACTAGCGGGAATACTCCAAGGTACATCTGACGATACACCGGGACAGAAACCGAGTGGCATCATGCGACAACGAGGGATAGTTGGCCTTGATGAGGTGTGGGGTGGTTGGAATCGTGCACGGGGTGTTGGTACGCACGTCCCTATTTGCAAAGAATGGGAAAACATCTGACCGAATTTTGTCTGTGATCTGCCTCGTTGTAGCACTAATACCACCTTCAACGTTCCTGCAGACGCTCCAGTTTCTTCCTGACTGTACTTCTCCTCCGATATATAGCAGAACGTTCAAATCTGGTCTTCGGGTCTTACATACGCCACCGTACACGCATGCCTCGTTTACAGCACGCCTTCTAGGGCACTTGATGTTATCCGAAGTGCTGACGACTAGCCAGGTAGCCCAAGAAGAGAAAATCACGATTTCCCTTGCCGCGGAGATGATAGAAGCTGTGGAGGTGGATGGTGTCGTATGTCGGGACGATGAGCGGTCGGCAATCAGAGGTGGTGGCAGTGGTAGTGGATCAGAGCTTCGATGGACACTAAACATGTTCGAAGAGTACGTGTGGGATGGGCAAACATTCGACTGACACCTTGATCGTATCATCATTTATGATCGTCCGCGTTATACTTGACATCTGCATGAGCGACACCAGTGAGTAAGTGTTCCAATCAAGTCGTCGCTAGGTTTCAGGCTTCAGAACCAAGCGATAGCACTTGTACTCTCTTTTATCGCTATAAGATCACATCCACAAAGGGTTCTTCCTTTGACAAGTTACAGTGTAGCAAAAACAAACGGTCCACCTCATTTTTGTCTCGAGCACGGCATTCATTTCCATATAAACACTTGCGCGGCTTGTGGCTGAACCGGTTACTTCATCGCCGGTGCGAAGAGGCCTTTGGTCGGCGCGAACGTTCCGGTCTGACTCGCTGAAAGTCACCAACGGACATGAACAACTCAGGCATTCCGAGTGCAAGAATACGGTACACATATGTTGTGTGGTGACCGGTGAGGCCTTGAGGTCTAACAGGATCCGGTCACATCGCTTCCAGTGCTGTGCGAGGGCGTGCCCTCGTGGGGGGTGGGGGGGGTGATCCCAGCGTTTTTTCGCGTGTGTATTACAATGCGATATCCTACTGTAATGGGATTAGTGTCCGTTGTCTGTAAGACTGATTTCTTATGGGATCGCATCGTATCGTATCGCAAGTCCGCCATTATTGGCGTACTGATGTTCCTTTGTACAGAGCCATGGTAACCCCGAGGGGTGTTGGTCAGGTATTTGTCACTGTGAAATCGTACACGTGAGAGAGATGAGTTGGTCAGTCGTTACCGGTCCGACTTTTGCGAACAGCCTTTGTGCACAAATTAAAAAATGATCCATGGTAATCCAGTCAAGTCAAAGAGATAACGTGGACACGCGATTTCCGACTTTCCTTCGTTGGGTCCCAGGCTTCCCATTCCGTTCCGGTGACTTGACAGTTGAACGTTGGTGAGCCGTGTCGCAACGAAGAAGTATGAGGCAAGTACGCCTCTGAACTACGCATGCTATGTCAAGGTTCTGAGCGCCTAGTAATCAGGCCGAGAGAACGTAAACCGTCATTTGACTCGATCAGATAGAAAAAGCACTGTCGGGTATGGCCATATTTTCCAGCCCGCGCGGATGAACGCCCATGTGAAAATCAGCGTGGGACTTGTGCTAATCTTGTTCTGGGAAAATAACTGATGTCACCGTGGAATGAACGCGGTGCAAAGCGGCCAGGTACCTTAAAGGCTGAGACTTATGCAAGAGAGCAAAAAACTCTGAATATTTCATAGGTTTTTGGTGTGAGAGACGACAGATTAGACTACCAGGTGAGAGACGCGGACGGATTCTTACCTGGCGGAGATAAGCTCTTCTGGATGCGCTGGGAATATCGAATCCCCCACAGCACGATGTAAAACGCGTGTAGGATGATGATAGTCGCCGTCGGTAATCAAGACAAACGTCTCGAGAGTTTGGGTGGCAACAAGAGATATAGTTGATGTGTTCTCGAACGCTTGATAACCCTAGTCCATTGGGTCCAGATCCCGAATATGCAGTCCGAGGAACCCTATCATACTACTTGCCATTCTCAACATCGTTGGCTGAGAAAACGCGCTCGACGAAGTCAGGCCATCGGCTCCACCGCCTGTGATATCCACCAAATAAGAACGGACTGCTTGCCAACGGACCGATGGACAACGAGGGCCTCCCCCGTTGATTTCGAGATTGTAATCATCCCATTCCCAATGGACTTGGAGTCGGGCTGTGGGGATGCGACGTGATCGAGTTGCACAAAGTACTACACACCAGCGGCTCGGATGTGCGATCAAACTGACCACGCATGAATCGGAGAGTCCATTTATTCCAGGAGTGGCAGTGAGCGAAAAAACCAAAAAGCTAAGTCTGCTGCACGTGCGACGAGCTCGGTAGTAAAACGCAGCAACGCGACTAAGCCATCAACATTTTTTTTGTCGACCACAGCTTTTGTGTCTGGAAATGAACAGGCTGGAGTCCAAACAAGTCGACGGCCGTCCCCCGGCGAAGCCTGCCATGTCGAGTATGTCGTTTTTGTTGCTTGCATGTTGGATCTCCGTTGGGGCGGTCGTTAGTGTGTAGACCTATCGCCGGGTCGGATAGGCACCAACAACACTGGTGTCGCTGATTTCATTGCACACACGGCCTCACACTTGCCCCGTCGGAGCGGTGCTGCCGTTTTCGTAGCCGACCTTGATGTAGGTATTCTCCATGATCAGCGGACGGTCTTGGGGGCGCTATCAATGCAGCCCCACGCCCCATACTATAAATCTCTTTCGTCCTGGCAAACCATTCCTCGTGGCATTTCCCCCTCAGCGCCTTTGCCATAACCCTGACGACTTGGCCTGGTTTATCGGATTGCTGCTAGTACTGCTGCTCCACAGGACCCCCACGTCGGTAGGTGTTCTATTCTCGTCGACATCGACCCCACGCACACCGAGTTTTTGCTCACGTCGCACTCGCCCTTTTGTGTTTATAGTATCGTCATGGACTATTATCGAACCGTGCCTGAATCTTTTGGCCTCAGGGCCTCTCCCTCTCAGTCTCCATTAACTTCTGGCTTAGGCCCATCTATTACCTCGACTCCCCTTATTCCCATGAGTTTATCAGCTCAGCAATTGCCTGCGCTCCCTCCATCAGATCGTATCACTGCATCGGATTCGTCTCTTGCAGCGCGCGGTTCCTCAGCATCCTATCAACAGTCACATTGGTCATATACTTCTACCGATAATTCTGTGGACTCGTCTCATCCCTCCGCTGACCTTCTTCCCCCCACTTTCAATCCAATCGCAATGGGACTTTCGTCGTGCACCGGGCTCTCGCGCCCCCTAACACCCAAGGAACAGGAGAACCTCATGCACCTTGACAGGCTCAGATACTTCCTCAAGACTGCGCCATCTCGTTGGTCCTCCTCCGACCCCTCCAGTTCCGACTACTCGGATGACGCCCTCGCCGCCACAGTCGCCCCATACGTGTCATGTCCCCATCCGATGATGACTCGGTTCTGCATTTCGTCGTCGGAGCACGTAACGTGCGTGTTCTGGTCGGGCCAGTACTATATCACTGGTACCGACATCGTGCGCTCCCTCGTGTTTCGGTTCGAAGCCTTCGGTCGTCCCGTTCGCAATATAAAGAAATTCGAAGAGGGCATCTTCAGCGACCTACGGAATCTCAAACACGGCATGGACGCCACACTGGAGGAGCCCAAGGTATGTTGCATCACGACTTTCAGTGTTTCTGTTTTGACCACCTCCCATTAATTAGTCACCGTTCTTGGACCTTCTCTACAAGTATCAATGTATCCGTACGCAGAAGAAGCAAAAGGTCTTCTATTGGTGAGCATATCACGCTTATACTTTGTCGAGTGGGGGGTTTCCTTTCTAACGTCCGGAGGGATATAGGTATTCAGTACCTCATGACCGGCTCTTTCTCGACGCCCTCGAACGTGATCTCTCTCGCGACCCCACCACAATACCAGTTGGCGAGCCAGCCCTTTCATTTAAGTGGGATCGCAATCAAAGGCTGTACGAACAATTTGGCACCAAAGCACAACAACAAACTTTGGGCATTGACGGCAATGTGGCGTCGTCCGAAGTTTCGACCGCCACAGCAAGTGGTAGTAAACCCTCACTGGCACTATCTGGGATAGATGAACGTCTCACGGGAGACTTGACCCATATCGACGGAATGGGGTTAAGTCGCCTTCCTTCTCCTATGCGTGGGGCAGGCGTTTCTCTCAACCCTATCACATTGTTCGATGGCTCCCCGACGTACAAGCAGCGTCGCAAAAAGCCTTCTCACAAGATCTCGCCAGGATTGCCCCCCACGGTCAATCGTAACATGGGCGAATGCGAGTACCCCTTTGGTGGTGACGCTACCACCCGTGACGTCGGATATGGAGTCGGAGACCGCGGCATGTCAGCAGCCGACATATATTCCTCCCAGGCTCGGAGGGCTGTTCCAGAGATTGGCGCTCAGCTGAACAATGCAGAGGCTGTGCGACCTACGAGAGACGATTCCGCTATCGGAAACGGCTCGTCTACGGCTGCTGCATTATCATCACATTCCGCAGACAACGGACAACACTCTCGATTTAGTCATCTCAGTGCCAAGGAGAACTCCCATAGGGTACCGCATCCGTCCCGCTCTCTGACAGATCCGATTCCTGCGCTGTTTCCGTTCGACATGGAGATGCCTACTACGACGTCCAGGGCGTTCGTCTGCCCTTCGTTCCAGTGCGGCCGACTCTTCAAACGTGCTGAGCACCTGAAGCGACATTTGCGCACGCATACCATGGAACGACCTTACCAATGTGAAAGGTGTAAGAAACGCTTTTCGAGATCCGATAACCTCCATCAGCACATCCGCATTCATGCGCGTGCGGATGGCCAAGACATGGGGGGATCCGGTGACGTCGGCGTCTTGAATGGCGATGCTGACGAAGAAGAGATGGAAGACGGAGGAGGAGATCTCGAACGGTTAGTCCATGTGCTCTCAACAACGCAGTATCCAGTCGACGCAGAAGGACTTCCGGACTTGATGATGTGCGAGGTGGAGGTGCCTGGACACGTGCAAGAAGTGCAGGGTGACGAGGAAGGATTGTTGGTAGCCTCAGATATCACACCGGGGTTCCGGGAGAACCTTGCGCAGTCCGGAAGGCTCTACAACGTTGAGGATGCCCGCGGTCTCATCGACGTGCAGTCGGATGCTGGACTTGGTCACTTCGATTCCTTCTCATCTTCTTTCGATAGTGCTGCTACTGCTGCTGCTAACTGGACTGGCGTCTCCGGCTCTCCTCTTACCGGTGATACCATGGCATTGAACGTGGAACCAGGGAAGGCAACTCATTCTGCGCCTTGGTACAGGCTAGACTTCGGGTCACACAAGTCAGGTACTAGTTCGTCCACAATTGGGCCGATCAGACGCCACAGAAGCATGACGCCATCCCTTATGAAGAGTCAAGCGACAACGTCCGGTCGCAGCTACCACCCGTACGCCGCATCTGCGAGCTCATGGTCTAGCCACTCTAGTCCGTCAAGCTTGGGAACGCACTCGCTCGATCTATCCTCCTTTTCAGCGGTGACGCCGAGCGCCGATGGTGGTAGTGGAAGTGGTGGTGGTGGTAATTCGTACAACGCCCAGCCACGATCCTTTTCCAGTTCGTCGCTGAGTCAAGCTATGGAGCCCGCTTCTTCGAGTTGTTTGGACACCGGGATGGGGAGTATGTACCCCGATTTGTCCCTCTACGCCGGTGCGGATGACGGTCTGGATGTCAGCCAACCTTATTCTGCACATCCGTTTGATGGGGGTTTTCTGATTTCGAATGCATGAGGATTCTTCTACGGCCGATGTTCCCGTACATCATCATCATCATCACACGCACACAACCAACCGATAACAGCAGACCCAGCTCGTTCAAAGATGTGTCCCATGTGCCGTTTTTTCCCCCTCTTGTAACTATTTATGCTGCGTCTGCCACTCGGAAGAGAGAGAGGGAGAGAGAGAAGAAGTCCTGTACGATACACATCGCTGCGCTAATGCTGTCGACCATTTTCGGGACAAGTGCCGGTCACCTACAATATCCCCGTCGGATTACACACAACATTATACCCAACTCATATCTTGGTTGCTTTTTTTTTGTGCCAGGCGTTTGTACGATGTGTGATGATGATTCGATTTCTTGTTCAGGATGTTTTTTTTGTGATCATTGATCATTTATCGCAAACGTAGACTAGCGCAAGACCCTGTCCATTAGAGATAGCAATAGAAGTAAAAGAAAGGGAGAAGTAAAAAAAAAATGATCATCACTGGTGATGGATCTCTGAGATTTCGGGGCCCGGGAAAAGACACGCAGAACTCTAACTGCGTATACGCGGAGTGTAATATTCTCCGCACCGCTCGGTTAGGGGACAATCAATTATGGTGCAATTGTTTCCCCCAACCACGGCATCATTTGTAGATACATACCTTTCGAGCGTGGGCTTGAGGGGGGTTGGGGTGATCCGGGGTTCTCCGCCTTGGAGGATAAGTCGTCCGTGCGTCCTTCTACGGTACTAAGTGTACTTTTCACTTTGTTGATGGATGCCCCATGTATGGAGTAACATAATACTACAAAATGAATGAGTCAGTAGTAACACGGAACACGAACTGAGGATGTAGCATAATCCCGAATGACAAAGGTGGTCAGTCAGCAAGTTGCGTGCGTGTGGCCATGGGGAGAGACCGGGTAGCCTGATCGGCGTACGACCGATGGGATGGGATTGGATCGCGACTTTGCTCCCGGGCGATACGGCGAATGGCATACGCATCATGATCATGGGCCATGTTTGCCATATTCATATGTATCGAGCCCAAGTATTCACCCCACCGATAATGCATCCGTGATAGCAGAGCTAGTGAGATCATGAAGGGCGTCTCGGGGCCGTGAGGTGTACCACAAAACCAAGTCAATTGTAACCCCAGTGGTATGGTTGCAACTCTTGCTACGATTGTCCGAACTCCGGCGAAGTACGAGCCATCCCGGAATCACATGATCAGCGTCATCGACGATTCCACTCCCAAAACACTCGGAGTATTCAACGACTTGACAACCATGTTCTCGTCATTCTTGAAAACGCTGGTAAGACCCGGTTTCTTATCGCTCTTATAGATTGTTCTGAGCCGAGAAAAATGCAGCCCCAAATATCCATCTTGTCAGTGATCCCTGTGTACCTATCAACCTACTGGCACTGTGCTAACTAGTGACCCCAACTTTTACCCGCCCTATGGCGTGTGTTTCTTTCAATTATCGAATACACATACGTACACGACCACCAACCCGATGAAACAGCCACAACCCATCTTCACCCGCATCAGTCAGGGCACTCGCCATGCTGCGATCAGCCCTATCTGCTCCATATCCACCAGACAAAGAAGACGCACCGCCCCTACAATTCAACCTCGAAATCGTCGAACGAGCGCCACCTACCCCAGATCAGATCAAGACCATCGCGTCGTACCTCCACCCGAAAGGATCATCTTCTGAGACTCCCCAATATTCCGCTTTCCTGTCCGCACATCCGAGTGCTCCTGGACTTTCAGATCAGCCACAGACGGCGGCTGCAATGTCAGATTTGGTGACCAGGCATCCTGAAGCATTCAAGTGGCCGCTTGTCGTAGATTGGAACGGGGGAAGAGCGAGCGTCGGCGATGTGGATGGCGTGAAGACTATCCTGGAAGGCTTGAGACAGCGTCGGGATGGAGAAGTCAAAGACGACGTCGACCGACCGACGGGGTGGTTCTCTTAGGGATTACTGATTGACCGTAAGTCGGTGTCGTCGTACGATTGGTCCGGTTCGAATGCGAAAACTACCATAGAGCTTTTACGAAAGGTACAAGTCAGGCCCTGTGTAAGCGTCGCCCTAGTGATAATATAACGCATAACGAAGGAAAGACTGAAAAGTCAAAACGAGTACATGGCATGGTATCTGTACAAGTTTACCGGAATCTGTTGAAAATCGCCAAGCATGTTTGCCGCCAACTCCGACGACGATCATTTCACTCATAACGATGATCATTCACACATCCGGAGGCCGGGCGTCACTGAGCGCGCCTTGTAAGTGAGCCGTGTTGGGGGGATATGAGAAAATAACCTTCCACCTTCCTCCCAGAGAACCACTTGCTCGGCACGCTAGTCCCCGGGCTCGAACTATCCGCGGAAGGCCGTGGGCGAGGCTGCAATGGTTGTGCCACTGTGGGTGGAAGAAGATATGAAAAAATGGCCTTCCCCTTCAGGACCACTTACCCGTTCGGCGCAATTTGAGGGGTCATCAGCTGGTTCGGATTAATCGTGGTCATGGATGCAGTGATTGTGCTGCTGGTCAAAAGTGAATTCTCTCCGGTAGACCCATCAACAGAAGACGACGGTGTTGAGGACGACGGTGTGGCGCGGGAGGGTGTTGTTTTCGTCGTCGCTCCGACTGCTCCTCCCACCACGGCGCCGATAACGACGACGATGATACCGATGATGGTAATGATACCCCTCCGACTGCGCCAAAAGCTAGTGCGAGGTTTCGAGGCATCTACGAATTGTTCCTTGGGAGCGTTCTCTGCGCTCGCAAGCACTTGAGGACCTTGACGTACTGGGTGAAGAGGTGCAGCGGGTGGTGTAGACGTTTCTGGGCCCGACAGACCCTGGATATACTGCGAATGTTGAGGCTGACCACCTTCGAGTAGACTGATATCATAACCTGGCTATTCAAAACCGATCCATGCGCCAGAATCGCAGAATCGCCAGTGAGCACACTGTAGAAGAAATTGGGGCTGTGCACATACCCATAACCGTGCTGGTGGCCGAGGTGCATCGATGGACACGTTTCGGCCGTAGCTACCGCCCTGGTTGGGATATGGGTTGTTTGACCATGACATGTTAGTGTGAATTGGGCTCCCTGAGGCGGTGGGCGGCGGGTGAAGTTGTCCACATAGAAATTAGCCGCTCAGGTTGAGGGCCCCATGCCATCCCTCGCCTCGAGTGTGATGTGGTTGTCTGGTCAAACGTAATGCATGACCGTGATAGACAAGTACTGGCAGGGTCATCATTGCTAGGTCACGTGATTTCATCACATGTCCAGAAACACGTTTTGACATTTGGTTTTGCACTTTACAGGTCTTTCTGGCACATTTACTGTACTTTTGACCACTTTTCACTAGCTAGGACAGTGGGATGTTGATAGAGATTATTGGGCCCCTCCCTCGCCTAAGTTTTGATTTTTGTATTCTCCGGGCGAACAAAGCTCAAGTGCTCAATGTACATGTAAGGTAGACCTCAACCAGATCCAGCAAATGTCACGTGCAAAAGTGTGATAATGCGTGACACAGACTTCAAAATGCAAAGGTTAATGATACACCACAAGTAGCTAAAATCTGCCTCCAGTAAGTTATAGAGCGACAGGTTCTTGAAATTTCATTGGTTTCAGTTTTTTTAAAAAGGCTCTGGGGAAGAAGAAGAAGAGCTTACAGTGGTTAGGCGCAGAAAATAAAGATTAAATATTGGTGCCAAATATTTGCTGACTATGCGAGCACATCCTTGCCTAGTGGGACCGCGTCTAAGTGTCTGAGTCGCATTGTATTGCGTCACTGGCTCAATGCTGAAGAGGTCGAGGAAAGTCCGAGCAGCTATAGCAAATCTTCAGGCCAAGAAGCCGAGACTTTCATTGGAGGGTGAAAGGCAGAATGTTTGTGCAATGCCTAGTTCTCTTTACCACGGATTTTTGACATTCCAACGACTCTAGAATCCTCCCGTAGAGCTAGGACTAGGCGCCATTCAGCGTCAATCTAAGTCTTCTGTTGCTGCTAAAAGACCAGCCTGTGTAGTGCTCACTAGCACTAATCAATTCACTGACTCATGAGCTCGAGGACTCATGCCCAGTGAAAATTGGACCTCACCTGGTGTGACGAGATGCGGCGTGGTGTTAGATTTTTTGGCCTAAGATGGCAAGTAATATCACGTCACACCAGCTCACAGCCCACTAGCAAAATCAGAAAAATGCAATATGGGGGGGCTGGACCTGGTGTGGTCCAGTGTCAAATCTCTCTACACTATCATATCTGCCAATATACAGACACATTTGGTTGGGAAGACAGATATATGGCGAGATGTGATCCAAACTGTTGTAGTATGATTTTCAGCGTCCAAATCACTTCAGCTCGCATTAGCTAATATTTTCTATAATCTCTTCTCGCATTCGCAAATGTGATGACATATTAATACAAGTGACTCAGTAGTGTACTACAGAAGCAGGCAGTTGCGACGATGATGCAGGGGGCAATACTACAATTGGGATGCGGTGGGGATGACACGACATGGGAGCGACACGATGCAGGGACGAAACCATGTGGGGATGTGACTACGTCGGAACGAGATGACACGGGAGGAGACAATGTGGGACGAAACGATACCGGGACGAAACAATGTGTTGACGAGACAATGCGGGGACGAAATGATGTTGGGACGAGACCATGCAGAGACGAGATGATACGAGATGGCGACTATAATGAGATGGTGAGAACATGGATAGAGCAACAGCAGCAAGAATATCACAATACCAAGTAGACTTGGCAGTGTAGGGTACCCTTCTCGATTGTGGCTTTGACCCAGGAGTTCTTCTCGACCTAAGTATAATTGCTGTCAGTAGATGTCTCGAATGCTTGGGACCGCTCACCAAATCCTTTGCCTCTTCATCATATGCCTGTAGACGTGTATGAGCTGATGGTAATATGACATATATCTGACTTGCTTCGCGTTGTGCCTTGGTTAGTTTGTTGTAGTACACCTGGAATTCATCTTTTGTGCCCTCTTTGTCAATGTGTTTCAGCCATCTAATAATACACAGGTTGCTGCTGGGGGCATTGAAATCAACTCTTGCTGGAAGAGAGGGGCTTACCGTCCATTCTTGGTTCCAGATGGGCGAAATTTTGTTCGAGTCTTGCTGGAGGAGCCAGTCTCGGGTCCGCCCTTTGATTCTGTGTCTGCTGCAGGTTCGCTAGTACCCGCTACCTTCGATTCATCCCTGGGAGGGGGCGGTGGGGCTATAACCTTGACTCTGGCAGCCGCTGCAGCGAGCGTGTTCCTAAACAGTGTTAGAATAGTCACTAATTTGTCAACGACACTTACATGGGGTTGTACGACATGGCTGGCCTTGGGTCTGACTCAGCCCCTTGCACGGACTCCGGAGAGGGTATATTTTCCTTCTCGTCGGTAGTAACCATGGGCCCTTCGTTACCTATGGCATTTTTTAGGTTGCTCGAGGCCGGTAGTTGACTTTCAGTCAGTGAGGTTGGAGAATAATTGCTCGGCTCGCAATTGTCATCTGTTGATGCTGACTCCGTGTGAACGAATACTGGGGGCGACCTGGCAATGGGTGGCACGACATGGTTGGAGTCGGGGATAGCCAATGCTTGTGGGGCTGGCAGCTCTTCAAGTTTTCCATCACTGGTGTCTGTTGAACACGCGCCTACTCAGTGCAGCGTGGAAAGTAGTTACTACATAGGTAGAACAACACTTAGTCCAAATACGGTAGACAATAGCTACGACTATTTAGGTAGTTGTCACACGTCACGTCACACTCACCCTGTAGTATATAAAGGCAGCCTATGGCGCCCCAAAAATACAATCGCTTTTGCCTCTCTTAACTCGTCTCAACTCGTTACCACTCAAACCTAAGGTGAGTCCAGTGGAGCTGGCCTCTGTGCCATGCACCATTGCTCAACAGGTTATGAGCCCCGATGAGCAGCCCTCTCCAGCGCCATCCTTGGCAGCGTTGAGGAGCACTCTGGCTCGCCTTAGTGGCGCCTCCATTGGCTGCCTTGTTGAGAACGTTGAGCGCCTTCATGGCTGCTCATTGGCAATGGCCTTCAGCTGAACGTCTCGTTCGCTGGGCCAGGCTTTTCACTCTTTGTCGTCGCACCTCACAGTGCTGACTTCGTCTTTGCTTGCAGATATTATGTCTAGCGCATTGACCAACCTCGTCCCCGTCTTCACCGGCGCCAACTGGCAGGAATGGTCCCCAGCAATGGAGGCCTTCTTGATGTCTCAAGGCCAGTGGTGGGTTCTTAACAAGACCCGCCCTGCCAGCGATGACGATGCTGGTGACTGGGACGACAGCAACTCCCAGGCTCTTGGGAATATCCGTCTTCGCCTTGCGCCTCCTGTGCGCATTCAGGTGTCGACTCATTCGACTGCCAAGGCTACGTGGGATGCTCTCAAGGCTGAGTATGGCAAGCCCGGTATCGCCGCGGCCTATGCCGACTTCAAGACCTTGATCGAGACTACCGTCCCTGGTGACCAGCACCCCGCTCCTGCCCTGACAAAAATCATGGCGCACTTCGCCAAGCTCGCTGACGCCGGCTTCGAGCTCTCCGCCCCCGTCCAGGCTATGATCGTTCTGGCCAAGCTCCCTCCAACAATGGAGGTTGTAGCTCAGCTACTTAACCAAGCCAGCAGCGATGCCGAGAACATCAAAACCCTGAAACCGGATGGGGTGGTGCGTGCCGCCACTCTAAGTTGGGAGCAAAGGAACTCCCGTCGCAAACCACACGCCTCCGCCAACAAGCTTAGCGCTGTCAAGCGCAAACAGGGCGACCCCCACTTCTCGCAGCAGCAACAGCAGCAGCAGAAGCCTTCTGGATCTGGCGGCAACAATGCGCCGAACCAGGAGAAGGGGAAAAAGAAGAACAAGCGTGGTAAGCGTGGTGGGAAGAAGCGTCAGCACGATGACGAGGAGGCCCACATGGCCTCCATGGTTGTGACCACTGGCCCTGAGCCAGTTCCTGACCCCAGGAAACTTGCGCACACCATCGGTGCAGCGCAGTATGGTCCTCCCGGCTTCCCCCAGACGGTAAAGGCCTTCGAGCTGGCTCACCGCATTGGCATAGAACCGACCCCTCAGCGGGTCAAAATACTAGATTCCTGCATCCCGTCGCCCTTCGCTCAGTCTGCCCCAGAGGCAGGTCCTTCTAAGCGCCCTCGTCTTGAGGTGCGCAACCCGTCCCCCGATGATGAAGACATCGTCTCCATCGGTACCATCTACGACGGGGATATCGATGCCGATATAGCTGAAGCAGCTGGCATCGACATGACCATGGATAGGTTCGTCACCCCCTCTGGTTCACTTCAGCAGGATACTAACTCCGCTTACGCTTGCACTTTTGCGCGGTATATAGCGAGTAGTAGTAGCAGCATGTATTCTTTTTCGAAAAATGCTACTTGTATCCATGCGCTCTCGTTTGCGATGTGTGTGAACTGTAAGGGAAAATGTAAACACGACGACCCCGAATGGGTGCTCGACTCTGGTGCTTCCAACCATTTCACGAATGACTTAGATGACTTCGTTGATTATGAGCCACTCAAAGGGGATCAACAACTCCCTATCCAGACTGCGAATGGAGCCTCCGTTGCGACTGGGAGAGGAACTGTCCTCGTTTATTCAGGACTACCAAATGAGCGCCAAGGAGACCTTGTGCGGCTCTATCCCGTTTACTATATGCCGGATTTACGGGGCCGGCTAATCTCACTAGGTGTGCTCCTCAAACAAGGTGCTGTCGTGCGCGGTAACTCGTCGCATCTGACGATATATAGCCCTGATGGAAATGCATACCTGACCTGCGTCCCCAGGGAAAATAAGGACACTATTTTCGTGCTGAAGTCGCCTGCTGTGCTGACTGAAGCAACACTTTGCATGGTAACCTATGATACTATGCATCGACGTCTGGGACACCCCTCTAAAGACGTCCTGCGCCAGGCGCAGAAACATACCAGGGATTTCCCTGAGATTGAGTTACCCACCAAGGACGAGATATGTCCTGGTTGTGCTCTGGGCAAGATGCCTAACAGAGCCTTCCCACCGAATGAGCGCAGAGCTTCGCAGCCATTCGAATTGATACACTCCGATCTGAAGTCCTTCCCCATTGCGTCTTACCGCAAATTTAAATATGTGATTGTCTTCTTAGACGACTATTCATCACACGCATGGACAGTAAATCTGCGCACTAAAGATGCTGCGATTTCCGCGACCAAAAATTTTCTGCAGATGGTCCGCGTTCAATATAATGCCTACGTCAAAGGCTGGATGTCCGATGCAGGGGGAGAGTATAAATCTGAAGCCTTCGATCGAGTTTTACAGGAGAAGGGAATTCGTATATTCCAAAGTGCGCCTCGCACCCCTATGCAAAATGGTCGCGCAGAAAGAATCATGCGCACCCTCATGGACAAGGCCGAGTCTATGAGAATCGAGGCTTGCCTCCCTGACTCCTGGTGGGAGTTCTCTTTCTCACATGCGACCCATGTTTACAACAGGTCACCGATGCGCCGTATTAACTGGCGCACCCCATATCAGTTGATTAATGGGGAGGAACCATCCATCGATCACCTTCGTGTCTTTGGATGCGGCGCATATGTATATTTGCCTGCCGAGGCTCGCGCCAACAAAATGGCTGCGAAGTCTGAATTAATGACCTACATTGGTGTTGCTCCAGGGAATGAGCGCAACTATCTTTTTATGCGCCCCTCCAATGCCGTATTCACTGCGGCACATGCAACTTTCGATGAGAGCGCGTTCCCCCGCTGCTCCTCGACTAGATCTCGCGTCAGACAACCAGTCCGCGATAATCATGAGCCCACTCATGAGGCCCCTGCACCACCTGAGGATGATCCTCCTCGTCCCTCGCGCCCCACTCAGGACAGACAGCACGCTGAGACCCCAGTGGAGCAGGAACCTGTTCCTCCGCCGCCGAGAACACCTTCTCCGGCTCGAAACCCACCACCACCCCAGGAACCTCGCCGCCCTCGTAAGGAGCGCAGGCCCCCTGTACCTCCAGCACCAGTGCGCCCCCAGAGGGAGCGCAGACCTCCAGTTCGCCCAGGAAATGTCTATGGCGAACGGCGCCACCCTGTCGAACAGTTCAGGGATATTGAAAATGAGCGCCGATGGAGAGAAACAGTAGGCGAATCGTCAGGATCTCGCCCTGTGCCAGGAGGATTCCCGGAACCACCCCCTGCTCCGTCCCCCAGTAGTGAGGATGACGTCGAGCGGATATGCCGGGAAGGGGGAGTAGACCTGGCAAATTTCCTCCTCGCCAAAGCGGTCCCCTCTAGTGAGCCTCCCAAACTTAGTGTGCGGGAATGGTCTTACCGCGACATCGCTCGCCTACCCAAGGCTGAGCAACAGCAGTGGGAAACTGCATGTCGTGAGGAGCTTGACATGCTCCGAAAGCGGAAGGTCTTTGACCTCGTAAGCCGCCCAAGGGGGAGAAAGGTGATAAAAAACCGTTGGGTTTTCGACGTAAAGTCCGATGGCCGGAAGAAAGCTAGGCTTGTCGCCAAAGGGTACTCCCAGGTCGAAGGTTTAGACTTTGACCAAATCTTCTCACCAGTAGTGCGCTACGAAACCGTGCGCCTTATGTTCGCGCTTGCTGCACTTGAAAACTGGTACATCTCAGCTCTCGATGTCAGGAGCGCCTATCTATATGGCGAACTTGAGGAAGAAATCTATATGGAGCAACCTGAAGGCTTCGCAGTGCCTGGGCAAGAGCAGAAAGTGCTCCGCTTAAAGCGTGCCCTTTATGGCCTGAAGCAGGCTGGCCTGGCCTGGTGGCGAACACTAGATAAATCCCTAAAGGAACTAGGTTTTGAGCGCCTCAAGTCCGATGCTGGACTCTTCCTCTACAAGAGGAAAAACACAGTCGTCGCCATTATATATGTGGATGATGCCCTCTTCTGTGGCCCTAGCAAGGCTGTAGTCGATGAGGTTAAAGCGCTATTCATGCGCAAGTGGGAATGCAGAGATCTTGGAGAACCTAAAGAGTTCCTCCGGATGTCTATCAAGCGCCAAGGCTGCAAGATCTACCTCGATCAATGCGCCTACCTCGATAAAATCGTTGAGCGCTGCGGACTCCAAAATGCCAAACCGGCAAAGACTCCACTACCCACTGGGTATTATGCCCTACCAAACGACGAGCCTGCCGACCCAGAGCTCAGAACTCGTTTCCAGACAGTGATTGGGTCACTGCTTTACATCATGTTAGGCACCCGTCCTGACATTGCATATGCCGTGACGGCTCTATCGCGGCACTCTGCGAATCCGTCCAAGGAACACCTAGATAAAGCGCTGTATATCTGCCGCTATCTACTTGGGACAAGAAATTATTCCCTCGTTTTCAAAGGTGATTCTGGCCTAGGCATCACTGCATGTACAGATTCAGACTGGGCCTCTGACCCTTCCACTCGCCGATCGCAGACAGGATTCTTCCTGAAACTCGCTGATGGCATCTTCAGTTGGACATCACATGCCCAAAAGACAGTAGCCCTGTCGTCCACTGAAGCAGAATACATGGCGCTCAGTGACTGTAGCCGCCAAGTAATCTGGATTCGAAACCTGCTCGAGGAATTGGGATATAAGTTGAAACCCATTCCGATTTGCGGTGACAACCAGGGAGCCTTGTTTATGGCTTCAAACCCTGTGACCGAGAAAAGGTCCAAGCACATCGACATTCGCTACCACTATGTACGCGAAGCTGTGGCTGACAGTAAAGTCGCCCTATTCTTCATCGATGGTGCAGAGAACCCTGCGGATATGTTTACCAAGAACTTGGGTCGGGACAAATTTGAGAAATTCAGGGCACAACTCGGGCTTGAAATCTATCAGGCTGACGACTAAAACTGGCTGCACTTAATTGTAGCGCCATCCTATGCTTGCGCGCTTTAACCAGCGACTTAGCAAGGGGGAGTGTTGAACACGCGCCTACTCAGTGCAGCGTGGAAAGTAGTTACTACATAGGTAGAACAACACTTAGTCCAAATACGGTAGACAATAGCTACGACTATTTAGGTAGTTGTCACACGTCACGTCACACTCACCCTGTAGTATATAAAGGCAGCCTATGGCGCCCCAAAAATACAATCGCTTTTGCCTCTCTTAACTCGTCTCAACTCGTTACCACTCAAACCTAAGGTGAGTCCAGTGGAGCTGGCCTCTGTGCCATGCACCGTTGCTCAACAGTGTCCACTATGATTAGCAACTTGCGGTCTATGTGTTAGCGTCATAAGGACTTGAGAGTAATTGACCTTTGATTTTCTTGCTCGGCACAGATGCTGAGTTGGATGGTATCTTGCGCTTCTTCTTCAAATCGGAATCACTATCAGCGCCATCCTCATCCTTGATTACTTTCTTCCATTGGCCATTATCGTCCAGGTGATGTTTACTCCATGCAGAGTAGGTCTTCGTGCACAAGTATTCGAGCTTCCATCCGTTTTCAGCCAGTTTGAATAGTGGGAAATCGCGCTCCAAGATCCTGTGAAAAGTTTGACGTGCGCTCGCACTTGCCTTACCCCAGGTCTTTGGTGCCATATTATGATTCACCAGCTCCATCCACCCGGCACGTATGGCTTTGCGAATGGCCTTCAATGTATCTGCCAGCAGGGACTTGCCATCTTCGTCCTCGAGGAAACCGTACTTGCCATTACTGCTGATCAGGGCTTCTGGGGTATCCAACCATTCTTCGTAATCTTGTTGCCTCCAAAATTGTACGGATGGGTGGCTATTGCGAGTTGGAGGTTTTTCATTAGGCTTCTCGAGGTAGAACGGTAACCCAGCAAGATTGGAGGGATTGGCAAGTGGGATCTGCACCGCACTTGCCAGTTGGTCAAACAAAGATCTGTAATGTGTAATAGGGAGTTCTGCTGATCAAGTATTGAATAACACTTACTTGACTGTATCACGTTCCGTGGTAACCTTCGTCAACTGCTGCTCTAGTAAATTGCAGCGCTCTCGCAGCGCTGAAATGTCCGGTGGGGGTCCAAATGGTGTAAAAGTGCTAGTAGGATAACTGGAGTTAGAGTTTGCTGGGTATTGCGAGAACTGTTTCTGGGGCGTCGTCTGGCTTCGTGATGAAATCCCAAGACCAGTTTGACTGTTATCATCGCCAAACGGAATCGAGAACTGTGATCCGGAGCTGGAGCTGAAACTAAAGGGTGAGTCGTTGCTGGTATCAGCAAGGGAATACATGAGGGTGTTGGGACGTCGTGGTGGTGGGAGGGAAGCCGCAGCAAGAGGGGGAAGCTTGCCAAACATGGAAACCTTAGTTGGCATTACTGCTAGTAGTTCGTAGGGGTACTTCGCATTTGTTCCTGCCACGATGTCATCACAGCCACCAATTGACTTGCTCTTTGCAACAGCTCCTACTGTCACGATGGTCGGTAATGACCTCGTTGTCAACGTCAATGGGTTGGTGTCTGACTGGGATACCTATACATTCTCTTTGGATGTCCGTTCCTCTGGCAAAAAGGTAAAATAAGATATATCTTCTTCTCTGATGCTTACACCTTCTTAGCGCATCGTCATTCGACTCAAGAACCCAGAACTGGTTCGCTGTGATGACGAAGTTCGAAGCCCATATGCACAAAGGATCCCTCTTGATGTCAACAGCCCAGCAAAAATCGAATCAAATGACGGTCCTGTCAAGCTTGAACTGGATGAAGACGTTAAGCCACTGGAGTCGGATCTCGCACTTGTTGACTGCCAGAATACGTGCGTCCATCCTTTTATCTCGCGCATATACTCACCACCAATGATACTACAGTGTCACCTGCACTGTGCAGCCGTGTCGCTTGCTCTCCAGGTGTACTGGAAATCCAGATACCAAGCCGGGCGAACCAAATGTCCCCTGGAAACACTACATTCGTCCATTTGACCGGTCTCTCATTCCGTACGAGCTTGGGCAGAGGAAAAGGAGGAGTGTCGATGGTGCTGATGAAAATCGGAACTCTGCAATTATGAAGCATCTCAAATCGTGCTGATGTGGTCAATTCCATTGACCTTGTATATGCGGTTGTAAGTTACATTCTGTACTGTTGTTACTCGAAAACTGCAAGTTCTGCTCGTGTCATTTCACCATCTCATTACTCCACATCATTGCCTTCATCACTGTCATCATCATTCTCGTAGACTCCATAAACTATCCCCAGGTTAGACACATTGTACCCAGGACGTTCCATCATGCAATACACCATCCTGTCGTGCCCCAGGTCTGTCTGAATGTGCCGCAGGATCATTGCGATTACGCCCTCAATACACTTGACCTGAATAACCTTAATTTCTTCGAGCAACAAGGATGCTGCCATTACTTGACTTGAGAGGCGAAGGAGTTGGCGGTCTGGGAGTGAATACATGCACACTACTGCCACGTCAATAAAATCGAAGCATTGTTGGCTTTCACAAGTGGGTGTGTTTGACACAGCTAATCTCGTGAAGTACTGGACTTCGCCACAGCGGATTTCTCCCTCATGACGAAACTTCCTTGGATTAGTGATAGAGACACTGAATAAAACAACCTACCTTCACATTGCGAGATATGCGGACACGATTGGGTGGGCAGAGACATTCTCTCCACGCCGAGCGGGCAATCTGCCCATTTGGTAAGCGTAGACGAGCCCACTTTTGAATGTGGGGCAGTTCGTGTCCAGGTCCAATAAACTGAGCAATGGCAATGGCAACATTACCCTGTGGTATAATCGGGTGCTTGGCACGCTTCCGGAGTAATGCGTACCCATCACCAAGGTCAACTGCACCCTGGGGAAGACACTCCACAGACTCGTTGAGTTCCGGCATCACAGAGATTAACGAGTTGATTTGGCAGCGTCGGACACCTTCACGAGAGATATTCGCGAATGGCTTTGAAGGCTGCCGAATTTGTTCACCAAGGTTTCCGATCGTACGTTCCATGGTCCATTGTGCGTAGCATATTGGAGGGCCTTTATGGATGGCTTCAGAGACGAGATGGATGACTTGGTGTACGCAGGGTCATACAAACTGAAGTCGGGACTCGCGCAGGTTGTAGTATAAATTTTCGAACTCGTATTCCCAGCCACAGAGAAGTGCATGCGCATCGAGTAGTTCCTCGTGTGTGATAGCGGCCTGGCACATGATCTGGAAACCTCGAACCAACTTGCAATACATCAGCAAAACAGACCCCCTCTGTCCAGATCTGTACAGCCCACAGACCCACAGACAGGTCCCCCTCTGTACAGATCTGTACAGACTCTGTGCAGACCTGTACAGACCTGCACAGATCTGGATATCTGTACAGATTCTAATATCTGTACAGACCTGTACAGACTGACCCCTAACTGTGTCAGTATACAGATTCCCACCCCTATCTTAACATGTAGACATTCATTAGTAATCAATTATATTACCATAAAACTACTTAATTACACAGGGGCTACATATCTTTACTACAGGTACTACTCATCTATAGAGGGACCCACCCCCCTCCCTCTGTCACCCCCCCCCTCTGGTGGATCATCAGAGGGAGGGGGTGATGACGACGACGACGACGACGAGGGGAGATGGTAGTGGTACAGGAAAGAGTTGTGTTGCCGGAGTGAGTGGGCTTATATACACTCCCTTAAAAATTTCAATCGGAGTTTGAAATTGCCACAGTGCATCGGTGTAGACTCGGAAGTCAAAAAAACTACTATATGGAGTAACTGTATAGCCACGATGTCATAACGAAAGTTGTAGCCTATGATCACAGGATCATGGGAATATGCTTACCTTAGCAATATCTCCTTTTTTGGGCGAGATACTTGCAAAGTTCTGCGGGAGACCCGGCGCAATCAAAACATAAAAGTGGCTGTGCAGTTATGATGTCATAACGAAAGTTGTAGCCCTTGATCACAGGACCATGGGAATATACTTATCTTCGCAATATCTCCTTTTTTGGGCGAGATATGAGCAAATGAATGTTTACTAAATTCAAACTCCGATTGAAATTGCCACAGCACATCTGTGTAGCCTCGAAGAGTCATTGTACAGCCACAATGTCATAATGAAAGTTGTAGCCTATGATCACAGGACCGTGGGAATATGATTACCTTAGCGATATCTCCATTTTTGGGCGAGATATTTGCAAATTAATGATTACATCTATGGGTCTGTGGGTCTGTCGATCTGTAGGGTCTGTACTTGCTCTGTGGAAAATCTGTACCATCTGTGGGTCTGTACTGCTCTGTACATCTGTACCAAACTTACTGTTTTGCTGATGTAGTTCATCCAGTATGTCTTGGGAAGCACGTCGTAAAGGAAAATGGGTGCAAGCCCGAACGTATACAGTTGGAACTCCCATGTCTTGTATTGGGTATTGATTTTTTCAGCAATGTTACAGGGTTTGCGATCATACGAACTGGGTAGACAGAGGCCGGCATGCTCGATTGCTTCTCCATGTTCACGCCAAGTGTTCTCGTCAGCGAGCACAGCCCACTCCCAACTATCTTTATCATCGTTAGGACTGCAGTCAATGGTGCCACGCCATAGTGAGATGAGAAGGTCGCTTATGTTACCTGCGAGATGCATAATATCCGTCATCATGCATAGAGGAATACCAAGACAGCGAGTTGGCTTGAGCCCGAGGATGAGAGGAGGTTTGGTGAGCCCGGTCTCGGTCTTCTTGCTCGCCCACTGTGTCATGTTAGGAACCGCAACAATGACCTTCAGATTCTCACTATACTCTGTAGAGCCACCCAACGGAAGGTTAAAGACGTCCACATCTGGATGATTGCTTCCATGAATAGAACGATCTCGTGGCTGGAGCAGAGCAGGATAGTAGTGCTTTCCATGGTGCTTACATCGACCGAGGGTTCCACAGTACATGCGGCAGCCATTCTTCCCACTATGTCCAACCATACCATCCCAATAGACTAACCCGGGGCCGTCTGCAGTCGTGAACAGGAGGTAGGGATATGAAATATACCGGGTATCTGTTTGTGTGTTCCATATCGATAGTCCCTCGTTTTGCAACGCTGCAAGATGATGAAGACCAGGAAATAAAAACGAGTCAAC
The DNA here is from genome assembly GCA_024613165.1 of Pisolithus albus. Classification (NCBI taxonomy): domain Eukaryota; kingdom Fungi; phylum Basidiomycota; class Agaricomycetes; order Boletales; family Pisolithaceae; genus Pisolithus; species Pisolithus albus. The sequence goes on from JANFAB010000033.1 coordinate 360,633, forward strand.
ATTTTTTGGTTTGTTCGGGCCCGGTATGAAGCCGCCTGGGCAAACATGCAACTTGCAGTAACATTTGGTGGGAGGCAAATTCACGACTATCCATATGTAGATCCAACAGTCTGATTCCTTGCTGTCGAATAGCTGAGCACCGTCCAAGGATACCATCAGCACGACATCGTCTGGCTTGATATCGCCATCCAGGACTGCACCGATGTAATCCCAGCCCATTACAATGTCATCGAGGACCGGAATCTGACCCATACTGCGAATTTGCATAAGTACTTCGTTTGTGCGTTTTCGTAAGTAATCCATATCGGCAGCGGCATTCTTATGGTGGTACGGAGCTTGTATCTGAGGACCAATTGGTATAGTAGTAAACTTCTGTGCAGCGACCTTTGAACGTGAACGGCTTCCTTGCAAAACTTCTTCGATCCACCGGGATGTCCCACAAGTAGGACAAGAGTCGAGGGCAGAGAACGGGCCAGTAAATGCGAGACAGGTGTTACGACACATGTCATGCTCAATAGAATGCACTCCAGTGTGCATGGCTATCGTGCGTTCGACATTGTAAAAGCTAAGAATGTCATCGATACCTGCTGCGCCTGGAAAATTCTGTTGTGCTGCATGGCAAACATGATTGTAAGCTTTCTGGGACGCGTTCTCAAGTGCTAGGTATGTTGATATTGAATACCGAACTCCTGGGCTTTCGATCGACACTGCATAATTTGGGGGGCTTCGCAGATGGGATAGAGCATCGTCTTCAAGCTTTGAAACTGGGTCCTCCAATGATGCACTTGCCAGAGCTCGGATAAGTTGCATTGACTCTCGCATGTGTGGAAGGATGGCACTTTGCGAGAGAGCTTCAATATCGACAATCGGCCGACTCCTGCATTGATAAAATATGCTGGAGTGGTCACCATGGTCGAGAGGAGTGCTGGGATGATCTGACAAGTCATGAACGGGAGACCCTGGGTCATGGGGAGGTGTTGGGTCGCGACAGGGTGATGCAGGGGGTGTCAGGTCGCGACAGGATGATGGAGGTGTCGGGTCACGATGAAATGATGGAGGTGTCGGGTCACGACAGGGTGACGGAGGAGGTGTTGGGTCGCGATGGGGTGACGGAGGAGGAGAGTGAGGTATTGGTGGATCGCTAGGTGCTCAATACCCCACTACAGACAGAGCAGACTGCAACATAGCAGGGGCTTCAGTAAGGTGTCATGAATTCGATGTAATGAAAACTACCTGACTGGACGTGGTTCGTGCAGACTTGCGGCGTCCATGGCTGGTGTTCTCAGCACTCTCGCGCCATCTCTTGGACATGGCTTGGACAATAGCTGCACGACGAGCACTCGGTGCATTGTGCTCTGGATTGGAAGATGTGCCAGGATCGTCTACAGCTTTTGCAGACCGAATCCGCTGTCTCTCCTCATCAGTTTCTGCCTGCTGGATATGCTCGTACCATGTTGGGAGCGAGACAGAGTGTGGTCGACCGAAGTTATACTTCTTACAGATGCATAAGTACCGTGTACTTTGATTCATGATTGCAAGGTCGAGGTCATCGGAACCTAGGAGGGGAGGGGGGAGGAGGAATACAACGCACTATATGCATGTATGCACTGTGCACAAGGTATGCGCACTGTGTCATACGTATAGCGTGTCGTACTATGCACAGGACTATGCACTGTGGATCTCAATCGCAGACACTATGTACGATGAACACAGAGCGTAGTTTCCATATATGGCAGAAAATCGACCAGATAATATTGCCTAACATTTTTGAATTTCTTTCTCATATATTTTGACACGTCGTCACACTAGGTAAGGTCCAGTTTTCACTGGGACTCATGCTCGAATACTCTAATAGTGTGGTAAATATTTTATTCGTAATTCTCAGTTCTTCTTGCAACACACGTGTATACCAAATCTCCATACCATTAGGATAGAGCATTTCAATAGTCTACTACTCGTTAACACTCTCGCGCCCTCCGTAGCACCAGTACATACACTACCTATACACTGTAAATGGTAATTACGGCCTATTCACTAGCCGGTGTCATAGCTAAGTCCCTATGTCACACTTCAGTCATGGACCCTGAGGTTTGCTGGATCTGCTTGAGGCCTACCTTACATGGCTTGTTCGTAAGCCAAATGCGATTTCCCTGAACAATTAGTGACACATAACGTGACTGCCAAGTCTAACAGTGGAAGGATCTGAGAGCTCCCAGCTTGAAGCTTGATCAGTGAACCGTGCCAGATTACGACATGCCCTTCCTACAGTTTTTGAATGCTTTGAGTGCTCGGCAAGTGCTGTTACGGAATGTTACAGCAGTTGAGCGCTTAGATTTTACAGATGAACATTCCACGTTCCTGTCGGCAGGCCTGACCGCTCCTGGGCTTTCAGAACACTCACAGACGGCAGCCACAATATCGAATTTGTTGGCTAGAAAGCTCCGAAGCACGAAGGTGACCGTTTATCGTAGACGGGCACAGGGGAAGAGCGAGCGTCGGCGATGTGAATGGCATGAAAATGATTCTGGAACCCCCGAGACGGCGCCCGGGGGTTGGAGAAATCAAAGATGACGACGACCGACCGACCCAGGGGTGGTTCTCTTAGGGGTTGCCGATGGTCCATGTGTCGATGTCGGTGCACATTTGGTCCGATTGGAATGGGAAAACTACCATAGTGGTATCATGAAAGGTGAAAATCAGACAGACGCACATGTGTAAGTCTCGCCGAAGTGATAATATAAACGAATAACGAATGAAAGGCTGAAAAGTCAAAACGAGTATGTGACGTGGTATCTGTACAAGTTAGTCCTACCGGAACTGCTCCAACAATCGTCAAAGCACCTTCGCTACCGAGCCAGACGACCACCATCTCACTCATGATGGCGATCGTTTGACGCATGCGTAGCGGAGGGCAGGCATCACTGAGCACTCTGTCTACTAGGTGGCTGGAGAAGGGAGGGGAGGGGCAGGAGATATGAGAAAATGACCCTTCACCCTCCACCTTGAGAGACTACTTACTGGATGAACGCTCGAAGACGCCGAGGTCGAACTACCGGTTGTGGATGTGGCAGAGGCCACGGGTGCCGTCCCATCATCGGGCGCCGCTGAAGAATGGGAGAGGGTTTTTTTCGTCGTAGCTCCGACTGCTCCACCCACCACGGCGCCGATAACAACGAGGATGATAACGATGGCGGTAATGATGCCATTCCGACTGCGCCAAAACCCAGTGGGAGGTTTCGAGGCATAAGCGCCTACGAATTGTTCCTTCGAACCGTTCCCCGCGCCCGCAAGTACCAGAGGAACCTGAGGTACCGGGGGTGGAGGTGCGGGTGTTGCTGCGCCCATCGGACTGATACGGACAGACTGCGAGCGCTGTGGTGGACGGCTTTCGAGTAGATCGACATCATATCCTTCCTATACAAAAACCAGCCCATGCGTTGGAGAAAGAGGGAAGCGCGAGTGAGTAACAGACTAGAAGATATCTAGAAGAAGGGCCTCAGCTGGGCTATGCACGCACCCGCAACTGCGCTCGGCTTGCCTCGGGTGCATCGACGAGAAGGTTTTGGTCGTAGTTATTACCGTCCTGAGCGGGATTTGGAGTCTTTGACCTCGACATGTTGTAGTGTGAACTGATGCTCTGGCAGTGAGTATCTCCACCAACACGGTTAACGTATTGGTGGTATTCCCCTGTTGTTATGGGTCAGAGCTGTCTCAAATTTTACTGCTGTGGCTTTGTAGATCGCGGAGCTCGGTTATGTGCAACCGTAATAGCTCGAAATGACAGTGACATCGTAAACAAATTGTGAACAACGCGATGGAGAAATCAAAGACGACGACGACCGACCAGCCGGGCGTATGTCGGTGTCGTTGTCCGACTTTTGGTGTACTGGTCCGATTCGAATGGGAAAACTATCATAAAGCTATCATGGAGGGTACAAGTCAGGCCCGCATGTGTGTAAGTCTCGCCCGAAGTGATATAATATAATGCATAACGAAGCAAACGCTGAAAAAGTCAACACGAGCGTTTGACATGGTATCCCTACAAGTTGGTCCTACCAGAACTGCTCAAACGATCGCCAAGCAGGTTCGCTACCAACTCTGACGACCACCATCTCATTACGATGATCATTCACACATCCGTGGCAAAGGCCAGGCGTCAAAGAGCACGCAATGTATTAGGTGAGCTGTGTTGGGGGGGGGGGGGGGGGGGACATGAGAATATGACTCTCCACCTTCCACCTTCAGGACCACTTACCCGTTTGGCACACCTCCAAACGTCACGTTCGCACTAGTCGTAGACGTGGCCGTGGTCGCGGGCACGGTCGCGGCCGGGTTGCTACTAGGAAAAGGAGTCGCCCTGTTCGACCCATCGCCGGACGACGACGACGTTGTAGACGACGTTCCATTGCGGGGGGGCGTTTGTGCCGACGTCCCTCCGACTGCTCCACCCACCACGGCGCCGATAACAATGAGGATGATGACGACGATAGCAATGATGCCATTCCGACTGCGCCAAAACCCAGTGGGAGGTTTCATGGCATAAGCACCACCCGATTCTACGAACTGTTCCTTCGAACCGTTCTCTGCCGCTGCAAGCGCCAGAGGAACTGGAGGTACTGGAGGTGGAGGAGCGGCGCCGGCGGGGGGTGCGGGCGTCATCGGACTACGAACAGACTGCGAACGCTGAGGTTGACGATTTTCGAGTAGATCGACATCGTATCCTTCCTATACGAAAAACCGGCCCATGCATTAGAAACGGAGGGAAACGCCAGTGATTAAGAGCAGAAGATATCGAGAAGAAGGGCCTCAGGGCTGTGCACGCACCCGCAGCTGCGCTCGGCTTGCTTGGGGTGCATCGACGAGAAGGTTTTGGTCGTAGTTGTTACCCTCCTGAGCGAGATTTGGAGTCTTTGACCGCGACATGTTGAAGCGTCAACCTCGAGCCTTGGGGCAGTGCTGTAGTAGTGGAAGACGACGAGAGAGAGAAAAGAGCGGTTCACATAGAAAATTAGTCGCCCACTGTCACGTCGAACAGCCTCAGGCCTACAACTGCCACTCGACTTCGTGCCTGACTGACTTGTCACGCGAGCCACTACATACGATACGAGTACACCGTATTCTCATCTCCCAGCATGGAAGACTCGACCAGCAATGGAGGCCCGTCAAACCCTCACTTTCGCTACGTTCATAACTTCAAACGCAATTGAACAATGTACGTGAATTACTTCACGGAACTCGGATACTTCCAATATTTCTTGTGCCGGATCGCCCTGTCAAAACTGAACTTGCCCGATAATCTGTTTCGCGTCTCCCACCAAGTCAACACAGATGGGTTCTCAAACGCTTTGTACGAGACAGGCACATGCACCTTGGCCGTTGTCTTCCTGATCCACTCTGTGCAATATCATCATGATCATCATCGACCATTCGCAGGACCTGGATTTCCAAAGAAAAGTTTCATCGGCATCATACCTTCTGGAAGATCAAGCACCGCCGACAGATCCTTACCAACGCACGAGAATCGAAATCGCCGGTGATAAGGTAGTTATCTACTTGTCGAAACAGTGTTTAGAAGGCTATGTCGATCCGTTAATACCTGGAACGAACGATTGTTCTGCTTCCGGCTAGGACCTCACGGGTCGTACACGTTGCCATCTCCGAAAAGTTCTGATGAAATGGTAGCGAGGGTCTCCAACGGTAGGCGTCGGGAGTCAAAAAAAAAAAACAAAAAAGAAACAACGATCAGTGCTCAACGATATGAAACCCACTCCAGTCATGTACGTACGGACGTTCTCGTTGACCACGATGGTCAGGACCGTGTAAAATGGGAGGTACATTGGCAATCTCCAAAAAATAAATATACACACGCAGCAACTCTCGAGGAGAAGACCGCCATTCAAGCAGAACTTCATATTGGACTTTTTGGTTCCGTACCAGCAATTGAGATATGCTGAACGACATCCGACGTAGGAATCAATGTCTCCACTATCGTTACAGAGTAGTCCGGCAGGCAAAAGACGTCGCGATAGTTCCTGGTATCGGAGTCGGCAACGTTGATAATGAGTGGATCGTCTACAAAGTGTAATCGTCTTGTCTTGAACCGTCGAACACGTCATATGACTCTCGCCTCAGCCGTACCATTGACCTCACGGCTCCCGGCAGCGGGCATCGTGGTGAAGTGCCGTTCTTGGTCACGAAAAAACTCACCCATGCACGCAAGGTGCGCCATACCGACGTAATTTGGGTGATTCTCTGTAGAGAAGTCAAATGTGGGGTCCTCATAGAACCAACTATCTATCCGTTGAGGAAGAAAAGAAAGGCGGGATTCATGTTGTATAAATGACCCTGTAAGTGAAGCTTACGGGTCCTGCAAAAGGAATGATCAAAAAGGAACGGTATTGGGAATGAAATACATACGCGTGTCAGCGGAAGATCTTCAGCGGGGTCGTGACAATCACAGGTACCTAGGTAAAAGGTGTTTTATTAAGGGGTATGCCATTGTTTCCAAAGCTTCCTACCGCGCGAAACAGGTTGTACGCAGATCAGTGACTTCCGAACTGTATTTTCCAATTGCACACCCCTCACCGATGAAATCCTGCAATTCGGAGTCCCCCCTTGGTAAACTCCCCACAGATGTGGATTGTTCGTACCGCGAGTATCGTGTCCCGGAATCCTCACGTATCCGACAGCCAAGGCCTCCTGACCGCCATAGGAGACACCTCGGTCAGTGCCATTGACGTACATCTGAGGCTTTTTCGCGAAATCGGATCTCGTACTGCACGTCTGCGCGAGAAACCCCCCACATGTTTAAAAGCTCCAACCACGGGTCAGGGGAAAATGAGCTGCAGAAAAATACTGTACTCAGAACGCAGGCCGCACCCCTGAAGCGGAAGCTCTAGGGTGGTAGATAAGACGAATCGGGGTAACAGGGAGCAAGACGTGCAAAGGTCTCCATTGCCTAAACCTTGGTCACGTTTCTGGTCGATGACATCTGGGTAGTCAGGATTTCGGCAGAAAAGCGTCATTGACCACACTTTCCAGTGTTTCTTTTCTAGGTGAACTGAAGGAGGATAATCCGGGCCACGATGACACTGAACTGTCCAACTCAAACGAAGAGAGACAAGACGTCTGCTTGTTTGGTCGTCGGGTATCACCTTACTCGTCCGTTTCTTTACTTGAGATCGACTCGACAGCGATGAACAGGCCCCTTATCGCTTCTCGCTGTTCCATGACTTTCCTTCTTCCAGCGAATTTAACGGCGTCAAGAATGAGAAAGCATATGCGCCCTTATTCCCGGGATGACGCCTGTCGAGTCAGAAAGCTCATGTCACGGCGATGTCGAGTTGCTGGCACGAACGGACTACGTACCATCATGTGCGGTGAATGTGGATATACGCCACGGTCTGGGACCATAGTACATTCTTCTGGCTTGCCATTCCACTGTTCCCAATTAAAGTGACGGCGGCAATCGTCTGGTGGTGGTGGTGAACATGTTTCCCTTGGTGCGGGTGGGTGACGGATAACTGCGCCTCCAGAGCCATCCGATCTTCAAGTTCCGCATTTGACTACCAACTGTTAAGTTCTTGCTCGGACAACGCCCTCGACATGTTCGCATTGGCACCATGGTTCCTCCCAATTTGCTGGTATCGGATAGCCGTACGTTTTTGAGTAACGAGAACCTCGTTGGAGGGTTCGGGCAGAGATGAAGATATATGAGACATAGTCGTCGAAATGGACTCAAGCTTCAAGAGTTGCGACGAGGAAGCTGATATTCGTCACGTGGTAATGCACGGTGTGGCTACTATCCTGAGGTCTACGCTGCACGTCCAATATCGCAGGAAGGTTGCCGTAGGATGTGGTGGTAGATAGGTTAGAATAGAAAGTTAATATGCGTTTGTTTTTACAGTCATACTCATGCTGAGAAATGATAGTCGACTTACCTCTGCAGATACATGTTCTCCGAAAATCCATGGAGTACAGCTACGGATTCAGAGAACCCCTTCTTCTTCTCACGGATGCGCGTATCGTTCACCATGGAAAGAATTGATGCGAAAGTTGGGCTAGACGCCGAGGTGACCCCGACATAGCCAATGTGACCCTGGCAAGCTACAATGAACCAGTCCGATTATGTATGACAAGGCAACTGGAAACTGCTTTGAGTCGATAAGAAGGCCGAAGGAGTTGATCGAGTTAATCTAGTACGGATCATCGCCAGACAAGGACTACAGGTGCTGCCAGTGAGTCTTCCATAAGGGAAGGAAGTGGTTGTTTTGGGTGGCGCTGCCGACGGTCGTAACACTAGTAAATATTTTCGTGTGGGGGTAACCTCAAGTACACTGGCGAGATGCTGGGAACGCTGGGATGAACGTTCACAACGTTGACGCGTCCGCCATAATAAAACGCACGCAGGTGGTTTGTCCTCTTCTTCCTCACCGGAGCCATGTTTGGTTTCCTGTGAGCCGTTAGTCCTCACGACGTCCCACTGACGCCAAGTTGTGCATAGTTGACTCCGTCTCTTGATCGTGGGTTGGCCCGCACAAGGTTGAAGTACTGCAGTATCCAAACTACACTCACTTGTTATCCCACGTTCACGCCAGCATATAGCCAGTATATGCTTGTCCTTTTGTCATGAAACGCCTACTTGTCGCCCGGAGTATAGATAAGTTCAGCACTATCACGCATCGATATCGGTGGATGCAAATGGTACAGATTGGCAAAATGATGTCTTGCACGCTTCGGATTCGTGCTCGTCCCCTCCATAGTCACCGCTTCCACTTGCGTTGGTCACACTACCACCAGATCCCCCACAATCCATTCCCAGATAGGCCGCATCGCGAAGACCCCCTTCCATAGAGTTATGTTTGTGTCAGAGGTTCTCTCAGAGACGGGCCCAGTGAGCGACGAGCGGTGAGCTTGTCCATTGACGGGTGCTATGAGGACGTGGTGCGTCTCGTCCAACAGGATGGGTCGATGTTCCCGATTACATATGTCGGCGTCGTCCATTTCGGATTGCTGCATCGGTACGGTGTGGTCCAATTGAATAAGCAGTGACAAAGACAAAAAGGTAGACCCGTCGGAGGACCCAATTGACGGATACCCGCATGGTTTGAGTCCAGTGCGACACCTATGGTATCGGACAGCGTACTGAAAACACCCTTATAGAAAAGAGCTTGCTCCGCCACGTGCATAGGGGGCCGTGGATGCTCCGTTGTGTCTTCTGTTTGCAGTACGTTTCTCGCGGGGAAGTTCTTTATGACCACAACACACTCATTCTCGTCTCCCGATGTTCAGTCCCGAATGACTGCGTCGACCTTCCGCCTGACATGACCTACTGATTATTAGCAAGACGCCAATTAGCAATCAGCAAGTAGGAGTGAAACAGGCAACCAAGGCCGTTGGCAACACTCACGTTGTGCAAACGGGAGGAGTCGTTCACAAGGTTACACGCAATCGTTAATACACTCATAAATGGGTTCTCGTCTTCTTGCCTGTGTAATATATGTAGGGCCGTGCCTGAATTGCTATCCATCGCGTTCGTCCCAATCACTGACAGAGCAGGCACAAATAATGATACGATGAACACCGTATGCCTACATTCGGCTGAATCATTCTTATAGGAAAGGAATGAGACTGGCGGTGTCAATTACCTTTGGCCGGACCGCCTCTGCGAGCAGTATGAATGAAAAGGACGTGAATGGTGCTAATGGCTGAGACGGATCCAATAACAAGGGTGGCGGTCCTCATGCGCGTGGACGAAGTGAGTGGCCCTAAACCCATCGAGTGGGGACATGGCTGCATGGGCACCACTCTGCTTTTCGCGTGCATCACAGTGAGATCAAGGCAGAGACGGTCATTCCCCATCCGAATCAGGAGTACACGCAAACGAATGCCGACGACGCCTTCTATGGTGTCCACGGTATAGCGTCCAATGTCCGTCGACAGTGTTCTCAAAGCGGACAATGTAGCCTCCTACATCGGTATCTTGCATGCACAGTTCTGTGCATGATCTGACTTTGGCAGTACATGATTACTTTGATATCCCCTCCTGGATCATAGCCATAAGGTGACGAGGACCCAGGCGTCATAGTCCCCATTCGCAGCCAGACGGACGAAGTTAGGTCTCTCCCAAATCTATTTGGTTGTTGGTTTCTTTTCACGCTTGTGAGATGGGGCATAATAGCGCTGGGTTGGTGGCGGTATGAAGTCTGGACAGGGCATAAGACGTTGAGTGTCGGAGGAGGATCGTCAGGAGGGGAGAGGGGGGCACCCAACATGTTGTGGTAAGAGTCCACGATGGACATATTGGGCTAACCTGCCAGTGCACACACAGGTGAACGACCGCCGTCAGTGAGATGAGAAGCTTGGAGGGTATTTATTTGTTGGGAGCTCGAGTTGGCCGTTCGTGCTATCCCTACAATGAGGAATTCTTTGTCGTACGGGGCATATGACAAGAGTTAGCGCAAAGACGACTGTTGGCACGGATGTCACCGTAAGGCAAAAATGAGCACTGCAGAAATGAACGTTGCCTATGGACTCCCTGAGGGTACCCAAAGCGTAGAGTTCAAAGTGCGCCATGGGTGTCGGACTTGGCCCTTGCAGAAGTCGGATTGCTGCTGGTCGGCCGAACAGATAAGCACCGCGATATCGATCACTGTGAGAGCCGCGTCATCATCCATCCCTCTTGGGCGGTACCACCACTGCCAGACCGTTCACTGCACACCTTCTGTTTCTTGCCGCGACACATAAAGGATCTCGGCTTCAAATGGCACCTAGACCCTTCAGAAAGTTACTGGATTCATTCGCAAACCGTGGTCGCTCTCATCGCTCCGGTTTGCGCAATTCATATGATTCGACTCCTGCACCTGCCGAAGCTGTATCTGCAGGTATGTCTGTCTTTTTTATGACCTTCTGATTCTGACGTAGATCTCTAGCCGCGAACAATCCCGCAAGCAGCCCAGCCCTTGTTGCTCGCGAAGCTACTACTGGTATGGTCATCGTGTTGGATGGATTCTACAGCATCTGATGTCTTGAAGGCGGGGAAAGCGGGTCTTCGGGTGCTGAGTATCACTTAGATCCTGAATTGGCTAGAAAATACATGGCCAATATTGAACGGTTTCGAATTCTGGTCATGGGCAGAGCGAACGCTGGCAAAACCACCATCCTTCAACGGGTCTGCAATACGACGGATAATCCGGAAATATTCGATGGAAAAGGAAACAAGGTATGTAAATATAGAGTACTGGCACTCAGCTTACCACCCTTACTCTCAGATCGAGAGTAATGTCGTGCGAGGCACGTTGGAGGTAGGATGACCTATCGAGTCATTGCAATTAAAGTTGAAGCTAACTGCTTCCAGCGTGGCCACCATAATATCGAACATGAACTTGTATTTTCGAGCAATCCAGGTTTCGTATTCCATGATTCTCGCGGGTTTGAAGCCGGTTCTGCAGGGCAATTTGATGAGATGAAGAACTTTGTAGTTGATCGTGCAGTCACCGCAAGCCTGAAAAAGCGCATCCATGCTATTTGGTAAGGATTATATTGCGAGTCCGTATGGAGTGCAATAACAGCTGGGTTCAGGTTTTGTATCCCTATGACCGACTATCACAGAATGGTCACTGCCGCTGAGCAGAAATTTTTCAATGAGTGTGACACAGGGCATGGTATGTAATGTTTCCAAGTTAGTAAGGTCGTCATTGAGCTGATTCTTGGTTCAGTTCCTGTGATAGTGTTGCTAACTAAGACAGATGCACTGCATCTTGTGGCCATTGAGGAACTATTGGATAGTGGCCTGGATATGGGAGTAGCAAAGGAAAAGGCTGCAGAGAAGGAAAGGGAGTTGTTAGAAAGGTGGCTTGCACACATAAAAGGGATATTGAACAAGTGCAAATTCCCACCCAAAGCATATGTATCAGTGCAAAGTAAGTGTCTTTGTTGTGAGTCAGCATCATTGCATAGCTAGGTGCCTGTTTGCAGACATGCATGAAGAAGGTGCAGATTGCACAGCCTTGGTGCAATGCACAACAAATGCTGTGAATGAGGAAGGCTTGCAGAGATTGTTGATATCCACACAGCAATCAAGCATTGCACTTTGTGTGGAGTATGCTGTGAACAAGTGAGAAAGTAACTTGATCACATGACAGTTGCTGATGTCTTGTAGGACACTGAGAGCAAAGATGGGGTTGGGCAGCAGGGGCAGATTTATGGGCAATGTGAAAGAACTGGAAAGGGAATTACTGTGCTGGTTTCCAAATGAATATGTGAGTCATCTCCAGGTGATATAATTCACTCTAATGTGCTTTGGCTGGCATGTTGTACTTGTCAGGATGTGAGTAGTAGTAATGACATCACAGACTCAGCTGGAGCTTTGCTGACTGTGGCCACCTGCACCCTCTGTATGGCTGACAGAGAGTGAGTCATTGTGATATGTGGCAATGTTTTCTGAATGCTGACTGTGCTCACTTGGACTCTGGATGTTGGTGGCATGACAGTATGTGAGTGATTTGATGGCATAGAGAGCTGGATGTGTGCTGACTGGGCTCACTTGCACTCTGGATGTTGGTGGCATGACAGTATGTCAGTAATTCAAAGGTGTGGAGATCTGGATGTGTGCTGACAGGGCTCACTTGCACTTGGGATGTTGGTGGTGTGACAGGCTGTGAGTGGTTTGATGGCATGGAGGGCTGGATGTGTGCTGACTGGGCTCACATGCACTCTGGATGTTGGTGGCATGACAGGGGGTCAGTGATTTGATGGCATGGAAAACTGGATGTGTGCTGACAGGCTCACTTGTACTCTGGATGTTGGTGGCATGACAGTATGTGAGTGATTTGCTGGCATGGATAGCTGGATGTGTGCTGACAGGGCTCACTTGCACTCTGGATGTTGGTGGCATGACAGTATGTGAGTAATTTGATGGCATGGAGATCTGGATGTGTGCTGATGGGGCTCACTTGCACTCTGGATGTTGGTGGCATGACAGGGGGTCAGTGATTTGATGGCATGGAAAACTGGATGTGTGCTGACTGTGCTCACTTGCACTCTGGATGTTGGTGGCATGACAGTATGTGAGTGATTTGATGGCATGGATAGCTGGGTGTGTGCTGATGGGGCTCACTTGCACTCTGGATGTTGGTGGCATGACAGTATGTGAGTAATTTGATGGCATGGAGATCTGGATGTGCTGACAGGGCTCACTTGCACTTGGGATGTTGGTGGCATGACAGGCTGTGAGTGATTTGATGGCATGGAGAGCTGGATGTGTGCTGACTGTGCTCACTTGCACTCTGGATGTTGGTGGTATGACAGAAGGTCAGTGATTTGATGGCATGGATAGCTGGATTTGTGCTGACTGGGCTCACTTGCACTCTGGATATTGGTGGCATGACAGGCTGTGAGTGATTTGATGGCATGGAGAGCTGGATGTGGGCTGACTGGGCTCACATGCACTCTGGATGTTGGTGGCATGACAGCGGGTCAGTGATTTGATGGCATGGAAAACTGGATGTGTGCTGACTGTGTTCACTTGCACTCTGAATATTGGTGGCATGACAGGTTGTGAGTGATTTGATGGCATGGAGATCTGGATGTGTGCTGATTGGGCTCACTTGCACTCTGCATGTTGGTGGCATGACAGGCTGTGAGTGGTTTGATGGCATGGAGGGCTGAATGTGTGCTGACAGGGCTCACTTGCACTCTGGATGTTGGTGGCATGACAGTATGTGGGTGATTTGCTGGCATGGATAGCTGGATGTGTGCTGACTGGGCTCACTTGCACTCTGGATGTTGGTGGCATGACAGGGGGTCAGTGATTCATTGCTGGCAAGAATAGCTGGATGTGTGCTGACTGTGCTCCCTTGCACTCTGGATGCTGGTGGAATGACAGTATGTGAGTGATTTGATGGCATGGATAGCTGGGTGTGTGCTCATGGGGCTCACATGCACTCTGGATGTTGGTGGCATGACAGAAGGTCAGTGATTTGATGGCATGGATAGCTGGATGTGTGCTGACTGGGCTCACTTGCACTTTGGATGTTTGTGGCATGACAGTGGGTCAGTGATTTGGTGGCATGGATAGTTGGATGTGTGCTGACTGGGCTCACTTGCACTCTGGATGTTGGTGGCATGACAGGATGTGAGTCATTTGATTGTGGGATTATTGGATGTGTGCTGACTGGGCTCACTTGGAATCTGAATGTTGGTGGCATGACAGCTTGTGAGTGGTTTGGTAGCAGGCATCAATGTATCTGTGTTGACTGGGCTCACTTGCACTCTGGGTGTTGGTGGTTTGCCAGGAGGTAGGTGATACCCTGTTACTGTTACACTCAGTCATACCTCTTATTGGAATGAGTAACTCATTTCTCTAGGATGTATGTGATTTTGTGGCTTCTGTGGCCCCATTTGTGCTCACTTGGCTTGCCCACTTCAACTTGCTTTGTGATAGAATGTAAGCCATTCCATTGTATCAGTGGATAGTTGCTGATTGTATTCTCTCTTATTTCCCTTTCTGCATTGTGGTGTCAGTTTGTGGGTAATCCATTGGAATTCCCAGCATTACTGATTTACCCTCTCCCTTTTTTTCCCCTTCATGTGGCAGGATGTGAGTACACTTCTTCCATCATTCTCTTAGATGACATCCATTTTCTTGGGTTTGATATAATGATGTTCATGTCTATCCACCTTTTTTTCACAGGAGGTGAGTGATGTCCCATATACAATTACACAGCTAGTATACCCTGCAATGGGATCCTGATCTTGACATGCCTAATTTCCAGTTGGTAAGTATATGTATATATACTACTTTTTGTAAGTTCATTGTCTAGACTATGCTCATGCAACTATAGTCATCACTGGCTGTGGTGGATGATGATGCCTCAATATCCAGTCTACTTCAAAATCCCAGTTTGCTAGGGAAGTTCCCAACAGTACAAGCAATGATTGGACATGCCATTGGTAAGGCTCTCATCATTCATTGCCTATGACTTCCTCATCATTCTAGTATGCTTGCTTGTTTTTGAGCATGCTTATTTCTTGATGCAGCAGGGGAGTGGTGATTGGAAAGAGACTTTGACAATGGCTGTGAACAAGTACAAAAGCTCTGACATTCACACTGGCATTTCTACTGCTACCAGGGCAGCTTTTCAGCAGCATGGAAATAATGAGGCAGACTTATGTGAAACAGTTCTCAGAGTCATTAGGAGGAACAAGATATGTAAGTCAATATCTCCACATATGTCAATTAGTTGATTCAATAAATGCTGCAGCCATGTAGCAAGCTGCCAGATGGGATCTCTGTGTAGAGTGGTTCTGGGAGTCCATGGTCAGGTGTAACATAGTCTGGTACCACAATCAAATGATAAGGTCTCTGAACAGTACATATTCTGTTCTTTTTTTCTGTCTCTGGCATTGATCAATCACCAGCCTGAGTGCTGTATGTTGTAGTTATATATACTCTGTTGAATGTTTTCACCTGCCATTGGACTTAGCAGTATGTTTGGCATGCTTATGCAAGTATGTTACTTTTTCCTTGTGCAACACCTCAGTGGTTTTCCACAAACACTCAGGTGATCTGAGTACTGACCTTAGCCTACAATGGTGCCCCAAGCATACATTTACTTTAAGTACATTTATCTTTCTCAGTGGCATAAAGGTTGATACAGTGACAGTCACCCAACAGGTTGACATCTATTAGGTCTAACTGTCTATAGAGATATGACAACCATCTGCAGATCTCTGACTTGCTGTCCATTGCTGGACAACTGACTACAGTGAGCCACAGTGCTGACAGGCTGACAGATAGGTTCCCATTTGTCCAGCTGATGTGGGTTGACATGAGGATCAATAGGGAAAACACCAAACACCCAACACAAAGACAGAAGTGAGCAAGTGGTGGTTTACCTCCATGGACTCTGGCTTGAGGGATCTGTGGAAAATAAAATGGGGAGGGTTTCCATGCACCTAGGAGGCTATGGCAGAGGGAGTTGGTGTTCCTGACAAAGGTGGAGCAGGGCAAGACTTAGAAAGCAAAGACAGTAGGCTCCTATGAGCCTTGAAGTGATGTAAGGATGAGGAAGAAGACAGTAGTTAGACCCTTCAGGGAGCCTCAATTACTGCAAGAATAATGTGAGTAGACCTGATAAGTAGGCAGATACTGAGCTGGTAGCTGCTTGATTGCTTCAATGTATTGGTAATTTACATACAAAGGAGTAGTGTAGTCTGCAGTAAACATGGAGCAATATTTTGTCAGGGATCTGTAAGTGATTGGTAAGTAAAACCAGCAAGCATGATGATTATCACTAATCAATCTGAAATGGAACAAATCATCAAAGGCATGGATGAATAATGCAAAAGGGGAATGAGTAAGCATGCTGGTCACTGCTGATTAAGGGATATGACTGCACACGAGTCTTTTTTTTTGTTTTTATTTTTTAAATTTTATTTTAATATAACTCTGTATTAAAGTGCATGAGAGATGTTACATCCCTATGCTGCACTATACTACTGAGGGGGACAACTAACAACCAACAGGGACTGGAACAGAGAGGGTTCAAACTACAACACTAGTTGGCATCGCACACACCAACAAGCAACCTGGAGTGGGCAAGAGTGAGTGTTACGGAATGCACTGGAGCCTCAGATCAGGGTGTGGGTTTTCTTTCGTTTATCTTATCTCATCTTATCTTCTTATCTTATCTTCCCCTCCTTTATCTTTATCTTATCCTTTCTTGTCTAATCTTTTATCTTATCTTCTTTATCTTATCTATCTTATCTATGGACTGTTCTAGGCTGGCCCGGACCCTGGCCATGTGGCAGCCATGAGGTCTCTGTCTAGGTTTGCCTGGACAACTATGATGTCATAGTGATGTCATTATGATGTCATCATGATGTCATGATACCTCATGTATGCCTCATGTAGGCCTCATGTATGTAGGTATATAAGGACTGCCAATAGCCCAGCTAGCCCCCAAGCTAGTTCACTTGGGAATATCAGTTCCTAACTGTCTGGCTTGTCCCCTCTTTCCCTGTCCCTCTCTATGTCTGTCCCTACTTTGCTCTTGCTGTTCTGGTGGCTGAGTGGACCTACGATGTTGTTGTTAGGTTCTGTCACAGTGAGTACCTACAGGAGGTGGAGAGGCAGAGCTAGTAAGTAAGATGGGGTATGAAGGGATGGTTGGTAGGTACTGATAGGTCATAAGGCAGCTTTATGGTGGTGGATGCTTCAGCTTGCTTGGCCATTGTGCTGGTGTATAGAGACAAGTCACTTGATACACCTAGATAGAGTGGTGGGAGAGTATGGGCAAGTTGGGGGTGGAACATATACATGTCTCATATAGATGGGGGAATGTCAGGGTGCTGCAGGGCAGAGACAAGCCAGGTGGGCATCAGGGACCATGACATAGCCTTCAGGGGTGTTGTCAACAATGGTGAATTTGTTGGGGGTGGGTGGGTTGGATGGGGGGGACTCCCCTTCCTCAGATTTAGCATCCAAGGAGCTGTGTGAGGGGTTGCTGTGACAACCACAGCATGCCTTGTGCAAGGAGACAAACCAGTAGAACTTCTCTTGAAGTTCTCATAAATCCTTCCAAAGTTCTTCCACATTGGAGCTGGTGGGTTTAGTGGGGACCTCACCTCTTGGGGGTCCTGGGTGGTGAGAGGCTGGCTTTGGGGGGGAGGTGGGTGGTGCTGAGGTGGGTGGTGCTGAGGTGGGTGACAACTTCAACTGGGCACATAAGTAGAGTAACATGTTATTCTGATACAAGCACAGCCAGCCTGGTTTCACCCTGCTTGTCTGAGAGTCTACAGCAAGGGGATTGAGATGGGCCTTGAAAGAGTGAAATACAGTGACAATCCAGGGGACTGTGCACAGTGCATCCTTTGAACAAGCTATGGGGATGGTTGGGACATTGAAAGATTTGCCCTTGCTGGGGTAGTCTCTAGTAGTCCATGACCAGGTAGGGGGGTGGGCTGCAAAGTGACAGAGGATGAACTTAGGGGGGTTGGTGGTGAGAAATGGGCCTTAAAGGTGCCCTTAGGGAAGGTGTGGTACCTCCTTCCAACATCAGAGAGTTGGATGGAGCACAGGCTTGATGACAAGTAGGTGTGTTTGGGTGCATCTGCAAATCCCTGACTTGCTGTCCGTCACTGGACAGCTCGCTACAGCGAGCCACAGAGCTGACAGGCTGACAGATAGGTCCCCATTTGTCCAGCCGAGATACAGCGCTGTGACATAACTGTACAGCACTGATCTACCAAATTTAGATACACAGATATGCACTAGCGAGTGACATGCCGAGAAGTTCTTGAGGCTGTCACATTGTCACACAGTTCCGGCCAGATCGACAGGCTAGAGATTACCCCATAGCAACTGGAGCCGCCACAATATCATACAGTACTAGCACGTGTCATTAAACTTGGGATTGACATACAGCAATGAAAGCCGTGGCAGTACTGTACAGTGCCGGCCAGGGATGGGTACGGCAGCGAGGATTGACAGCACTGTACAACAACTGAAGTTGCCACAGTGTTGTACAGTGGGGCCATGGCCCTGACAACACCCCTCAGCTGTGACAGTGTGTTACAGAGGTTGACACTACCACAGTGTCATACAGCACTGAGCAGGCTGGCATATCCTCACCATTGTTATACAGTCCGCGACTGGTAATACCCATAATTATAAAAACTTGCGACTCAGGTTCATGTCATAGTATCAGGATTCGGCATGGAAATGCATTTGAAAACGACGATACACATTATGACTCTCAATCTAGGATGGGGGCAAACTCATTCGTCATACGCTGTCACGCACCAAAGGTGTTTGGCGACGTGAGCATGGACTCAGAAGCTGAATGATGAAGAACGGAGAAGCCTAGCCCTAATGCGAAGAATGATGATATTGCCAGCAGTCATCCATCGCACAAGAACCATCCTTAACGTTAGGGAAGAAACCGCTCGAGCGCCCGAAAACACTTTTTGAGTGCTAGTTTACGGCATTCCGATTTTTCGAATATCTCCGTCAATTCTAAAGATATCAACACCATTCCCACGCTCACAGGAAGCTCTCGACCACGCCATCCTGCCTACCAAATTTGGTAACGATCCGCGCACTCCACGATTTTCTGCATCATTTCTACCAACGAATGCCCATTTCGCCAATATTTATCGTAATGGCCACCTCCTCGACTGTCTCTTCGCTCGTGTCCTTTGCTAGGGAGAATAACTATGAGTACCTGCCAGGAATCCCCACTAGCTCTCGCCCCGAAGCCTCCTGGTTCATCCCTCCCTTGTCCATGACCTCCCATCCTATCGCTTTGGGACAGCGCGTTCTTCTCGTCAGTCTGACGTCGAGGAAGACATTCTTTGGTCGCCTCAAGTCTGTCATCAGGCTTGAGAGGTCTTATGTGGTTGTTTCGGTCTCTCCAGTCGAAAAGGATTACGGATTTTTCCTTCCTGCCCCCTGCAACGTCTATCTCTCAATCTCGTCTTTCGTTCTCCCAAAATTGTGACAGCTCCAGTACCAATTACTATCATCTACACTATCCTAAGCCCTGACTACCCTGGAGACCCCCAAAGTTGGCCCCTGGCAGAAATCCCCACAGTTCTTCTTTCGGACGTGCAGCATATCGCCCCAATGAATCTGGATCTCAGATCTAGGAGTCAGAGTGACTCATTTGCAGTCATACCCCCCTTATTCAGCAGTGACCAGTGCGCTTACTCATCCCCCTTTCTGTCGCATTATTCATCTGTTCCTTAATGACTCATTCTATTTCAAATGATTTGTGATATTCTTCGTCATGCTGACTGATTTTACTTACCAATCGCTTACTGTCCTTACTCAGCCTTGCTCGGCCTTACCAATCCTTTACCAATCCTCTTACCAATCTCTTACAAACCCCTTACAAAGTGTTTCCCTCTATTTACTTCAGGCTGTGCTACCTTTTGTATATAAGTACCAATACGTCGCAGCAAGTAGCACAAAAGGCAAGTAGCCCCCCCTGCATAGGATACCGTCCCCTTTGTAGAGAGACTATTGCCCAATCATTATCGACGTTATCTGCCTTATTGTCGTCGCTTTAAGGCCCTTCATTATCTTCTTTATTCTTGCAGTATCTGAGGCTCCATTAAGGGTCTATTTACTGTCATTCATCATCATCTTACGTCGCTTCTAGGCTCCAAGTAGCCTATATTACTTCGCTTTTTCTCAGTCTCCCCCTGCTCCCCTCTCGTCAGGAGCACCTTCCCTTCTGCCCTAGTCGTCTAGGTGTGCAGAACCCCTCCCCCTCTTCGCTGTAACCGATCCCTCGAGCCAAAGTCTGCGGAGGTAAACCACCGACTCGGCAATTGTCTTTGTGTTGGGTTTTTTTGGTGTTTTCACCATAGATCCACACGTCGACTCACAATGCTCTGTTGGTTTATGCTTCGTAACATAGCCCGTCCTAGCATCTGGTGAGGTTACTACTGTTAGTCCATCCGAATAAGTACATACATTCCCGTTTGTGCCCAGTCAACAAGCATTGCGTTAAGTTTCGGACCGTGGTGAGGATGGTTGAGGACATTTGATATTGCTTCATTTAGTGCGATGTATCCTTCCTCGATATCTTGCGAGTTGACTTGTGCTGATTTGTCTATACCATGTTTTCTGAACAACGATAACAATGCGTGAACCTGTGAAAGCTTCGGATATAAGTCATGGTGGTTTCTGTTCACAGCTTACCATCGCAGTGACGAGCGCCAATGCCTTGTAGGGGACATATTCTTGGAACTCCAGAAATTGGTGGAGACACTTGGATGTGTTGGCATAGTAAAAAGCAAGGGTTATATTTTTAAGAGCGCGGTGAGCAAAGTTACTTGCTATACCCTGTTTTCCAGGTCAGGCTAATGAAGCGACAAGACGGTTGGCTTTACCTGATTGTCAGGCTCCCCACGCAAATACTTCCCTGTACTCAACAGATCGTCGGCCTTCTTCTTGACTGCTGCAATACGTTCCTCCTCCATCTTGGCAGTAGATGGTGGGTAGAGTTCATAGTCTGCACGTAAACTTTTCATTACCACCTTCTTGAGGTCACTACGGAAAGTCTGCGTATCATTGAAAAGCTTATGCCAGTCAACAGCTGCTGTGCTGCTTGACACGCACACTTACAAGCCTGCACATGTCGAGTTTGTGGGTTGGATAATAACCTATATATCATCAGCAAAATGTTGACGAACACTGGGGGTCTTACCGGCTTCCACCTCCCAGCCCTGCGCCTCAAAGTGAGCAATTACCTCCATAAGAACCTCCCGGCACTGGCCACCAACCGCATCCTCAAGTCGGGGGAATGCATCTTCAACAGCGACATATAGTCGCATGCGAGCCTTGGCGAGATTCAGGAGCTTCGCCCACTGAGGTGGATAGTATGCTATAAGGGTGGGCCTAACGGGAATAGTACCTTTCATGTTCTTGGAGAATCGTCCACCGCAGCGTGGTTGGTCCTCGGCACTGTCACCTTTGGGATCGTCGGCCTCTCCATCCTTACCTTCGTCCACCATGCTGTCCTCTCGCTGTGCAGGTGGATCCAAGCACTGTTTCTTCGATGGCTGGCGACTTTGTACATCAGGCACACCTGCTAGGTAATTCATGGAGGGAGAACGACGACGAGAATTGGTGATGTGGTGACGCTCGAGTAGATCGTAGCTGATTCCCGCCTGCAGTGGCATTAGCCAATTGGTCGCCACATCTCATCGAGAAAACAAATAAATCAATAAAAACATACTCTTTCTTCCCCCACGCGGTGCAAAAGCCTCTCTGACCTGCTGTGAGAGGGAGGTGACAGGGGGGGCGATTCAGGCGGTGGATGACCCACAGGGGCTCGTGACTGCAAACTCGGAGCATGGGGAGCAACCTGGGAAAATCCACGTTTCTGGGGGACGAGCTGCTGATTGGAAAGGGTGCTTGTTGGTTTCTGCGAGACCGGGACCCGAAGGGGACGGATGGTTGGCTGTTGAAATCCAGACAGCATGGAAAAATTCGGGGCAGGTGCTTGCATAGGCTGGATCATCTTCTGTTGGGCGCTAAAAGATCGACGTGGGACAGACTGTTGTACAGAGCCACGTCAGCTCATTTCAGACGGCATCTCCCCATTAATGCAATCTCGACGCCTGTCTGCAGCAAGATCATTACCCAAAGAGTCCCAGTCAGGGGTCTCATCGTCGTCTAGTATACAGCCTGATTAACGTGCACCTTACTCTGAATGGCAATACGTACCGATTCGATCACCGATGTCCTCATTGTAATGGTCGATATCATCATCAACGTGATCAGAAGGGGTGGTAACCTTCTGCTTACCCTTGACTACACGAACATGTTGGTGGGGTTCTTCAGACTCCGAACGGGACCTTGTGGATCGATGGGGTGATTTGGACATGGAGCGAGAATTGTCTGGAATCTCCTCAGATTGACGCGGTGAGCTCTGGGGTTCTGGTTCCATCTCCGCATCTTCCATTTCACTTAGAACCGACAGCAGACTTCCAGGAACATGTGCAGGCGAATGCTGAAGTCTTTCAACTAGTTGCGAGTCAGTGCCCGAAACGACATGTCGCACACGTGAACCTTTCCCTTTGTTGGTAGTCACAGCTGAGTTCGTTTGACAGCCTTGGAAAGCATCGAGAGACTGAGGGCCAACAAATGTGGGTCGACAAGGTGGCCCAAGCTGAAAGCCGAAACGGGTGTCTTGCTCTGCCTGAACAGAAACCTGGGATGGTTGTATTACCCGGCCATGCCTCGCACTGGCAGGTACCGCAGTCGATCCCTAAGTACAACAGAGGTTAGCCTACTCGTACTTAAGACAACGAGCCCTTACCTCCGAATCAGCTTGTGACCAATATTTAGGTCCTCCATTCTTCCTCCGGCGACACGGTGTGAGTCGACGTGTGGATCTATGGCGAAAACACCAAAAAAACCCAACACAAAGACAATTGCCGAGTCGGTGGTTTACCTCCGCAGACTTTGGCTCGAGGGATCGGTTACAGCGAAGAGGGGGAGGGGTTCTGCACACCTAGACGACTAGGGCAGAAGGGAAGGTGCTCCTGACGAGAGGGGAGCAGGGGGAGACTGAGAAAAAGCGAAGTAATATAGGCTACTCGGAGCCTAGAAGCGACGTAAGATGATGAAGAATGACAGTAAATAGACCCTTAATGGAGCCTCAGATACTGCAACAATAAAGAAGATAATGAAGGGCCTTAAAGCGACGACAATAAGGCAGATAACGTCGATAATGATTGGGCAATAGTCTCTCTACAAAGGGGACGGTATCCTATGCAGGGGGGCTACTTGCTTCTGCTTGCTGCGACGTATTGGTACTTATATACAAAAGGTAGTGCAGCCTGAAGTAAATAGAGGGAAACACTTTGTAAGGGGTTTGTAAGCGATTGGTAAGAGGATTGGTAAAGGATTGGTAAGGCCAAGCAAGGCTGAGTAAGGACAGTAAGCGATTGGTAAGTAAAATCAGTCAGCATGACGAAGAATATCACAAATCATTTGAAATAGAATGAGTCATTAAGGAACAGATGAATAATGCGACAGAAAGGGGGATGAGTAAGTGCACTGGTCACTGCTGAATAAGGGGTATGACTGCAAATGAGTCACTCTGACTCCTAGATCTGAGATCCAGATTCATTGGGGCGATATGCTGCGCGTCCGAAAGAAGAACTGTGGGGATTTCTGCCAGGGGCCAATTTTGGGGGTCTCCAGGGTAGTCAGGGCTTAGGATTTCACAACTTTCCCCCCCTCTCTCCTCTCTGCAAAGCGACCTGTACCAGGTGCAACTAGTGCTCTGGAGGGCATAAGGAGGAGGAGGGGCCGTCTTCTCCAGTGAGGGCAGGGAGAAGTGCCTCAAAATCGTCATGAATGCGATCAGATAGTGTAGATGATAGTAATTGGTACTGGAGCTGTCGCAATTTTGGGAGAACAAAAGACGAGATTGAGAGATAGACGTTGCAGGGGGCAGGAAGGAAAAATCCATAATCCTTTTCGACTGGAGAGACCGAAACAACCACATAAGACCTTTCAAGCCTGATGACAGACTTGAGGCGACCAAAGAATGTCTTCCTCGATGTCAGACTGACGAGAAGAACGCGCTGTCCCAGAGCGATAGGATGGGAGGTCATGGACGAGGGAGGGATGAACCAGGAGGCTTCAGGGCGAGAGCTAGTGGGGATTCCTGGCAAGTACTCATAGTTATTTTCCCTAGAAAAGGACACGAGCGAAGAGACAGTCGAGGAGGTGGCCATTACGATAAATATTGGCGAAATGGGTGTTCGTTGGTAGAAATGATGCAGAAAATCGTGGAGTGCGCGGATCGTTACCAAATTTGGTAGGCAGGATGGCGTGGTCGAGAGCTTCCTGTGAGCGTGGGAATGGTGTCGATATCTTTAAAATTGACGGAGATATTCAAAAAATCGGAATGCCGTAAACTAGCGCTCAAAAAGTTTTTTCAGGCGCTCGAGCGGTTTCTTCCCTAACGTTAAGGATGGTTCTTGTGCGATGGATGACTGCTGGCAATATCAGTCATTCTTCGCATTAGGGCTAGGCTTCTCTGTTCTTCATCATTCAGCTTCCGAGTCCATGCTCACGCTGCCAAACACCTTTGGTGCATGACAGCGGCGTTGGGGCCATAACATTGACTGGCTCGTTGTTGGGAAGATCAATAACCTGCTCCCTTTGTCGGCATGGCATCTCAATAGCCAGGAGACCTTCTCTAGTTGCTGCAGATGACCACCAGTCCCAGCATTGCTCCGCTGTGAATGTCGCCTTGGACTGTGAACACCAACGGCTGAATCGTCGCCCTGCGCATCTTCGGGCTCTGTCAGAATGGATGTTTCAGGGATGGACGGGAGAGGGTTACGAGTAGAATGGGGACAGTTACCAGCGGCCGCCTCAGAAGCTTTCCTTCTCCCAGCTGGGAGGTGCTGCTTCGGTGGCATGTCAACTTGAAGCAAGTAGGCAAAAAGTCGGCAACCGCTTACCTGCATTTAAATCGCCAAATTTTGTCATAACATGACATACTTCGCACCTGAACAGATAGACCATTTTATGCAAACTATCACGATCTGAGTCCTGACCCATTGCAATCAGTAGTCCATCAGTAAGACGGCCGATTGACAACGTACGATTCCTACAGTTGTTCAAAGGGTGGTAAATTAGTCATCGTAGCAAATGTTAAGTTCTGAAACACATACCATTTCACCCGCTTAGCAAAGCGCCAATACGGTTGGCACAAGACGTCAGGATATGATTGAAAAATGCAGCGATGAGTGCACTTCACTGAGTCGTCTTGAGTCTCTGTACAAACATGTGTAAATACCCTGTCAGCCAGCGTACTTGCAGTGATAACTTCAGCGACCGTCCCACTATGTATTGTGGCATGTCTATGTGCCACCATCTCCCAACTCTCTTTGGGCGAGTTATGACAGGTAAGCTGACTTTCACAGATCCGACATCATCTTTTGGATGGCTCGATCTTGGCCGGGTCGAGGTCGTGCGGTCTCTCGCAGCTGCGAGGGAGTTTCTGACTCTCCATGGGGATCCTTCGAGCCTGTTCCCATGTTCCACAGCGCAGGGTATTCAGTATGAACATCAGGCGAGTCAGGTACAACAACGATCATCTCATTGTTTGTCTGGATGCGCTAATCATGTTCAATAAGCGTTCGTGGTACAATTTCGACGAGGCGTCCATAGACCTCCACTTTAAGGGTGTATGCAGACTGCTCTTGTCAGGCATATTGGTGCGTTTGTCCCATCATTTTGCATCCACAATCCCTACCTCGACCACCGGTAGGTGATCCCCCACCTACCGCATATCTACGATTTTTTAACCCCAAGCTCTGCGTGCCCCTCTGGTCTCCGTACTGGACCACCTTGCTACCGCATTCACCACTCCTTCAAAATATGGGGAGAAATGGACTTCTCATGGAGAAGTCTCTAGCTACCAGGTGAGTGCTATCGGTCGATTTGACAGCCATCCTTACATCCACCTTCGATAGACCCTTCGGAGACCTATGTATCAGACGCTCTAGCTGATCTGTAGATGTACAAGTTGTAACCCCATTCATTGTGCTATGATTCTGTGGCGTCATTTCCAATTTGTTGACAGCACTGGACCCTGTTATTATTTAGTAAAATGAAAGTGGTGCCGTCTGATTTTTTGTGATCACAAAATCCGTTCAGGCGTATTTCCTGTTCCCTCATGCAGTGCATATGCTCAGTAACACGAGCCATTATGCAAGGAGACGACAATCAATGTTGTGTACTACGAGACGTGAAAAGTACAAGGGTACGAAGGGGTGTCAAAACTACGATGCTTTAATCTCTGTGTCCAAGGCGCTGTAATCAGGTAGTGAGTTGTCAGCTCCAAAGAATCAAATCGGTACTTTACTTTAGCGGTTTTGCGGCAAAGAGAATATTCGTGTGGTGTCGTGTTGTACGGTGTACTCTTCAACTCAGAGCACCAACTGAAGTATCGCTTGTACGCCATGGCCCACGCACCCAAAGCGAGTGCGTTTGTCAACAACGTGGAATCTAGCGCACAAGGGGGGGACAACCACGCTTCCATACAATCAAGCAATGACTGGTCCACATTAGTGGTCACCAGTTTCCAGAGAATGTCCTCCTTGATAAGCTCGAACCCATGCAGGGAAATGCGATTGATATCATCGAGATTAACGGTCGGGTAAAGCATCTGACCGGTGAGAACGAATGAAGATCCATACACGAGCATGAAGTAAGAATTTGCATACCCCGACAGCATATTCATCGCCGTCCAAACGATCTAACTCGATTGGCGATCCGCCAGCTTGACAAGTCCAGACGTGGATTTCCACCGACGATAGGGAGAACCACGTGTGTCCGTCGACGACCACCCGATGAAAGTCGTCAACACTATGATTATGAAGCCATTCCTCCCACGTCATTATATCCAATGAACGAAGTTGCTGAGCGACGGAGCCATTTGATCCCAGACTAGCGTATCGTTTGGCTTGTGTGATCAAGATTTTGCCAATGACCAGAAGGTCAGGGATATCTCGAACGTAAGTGTCCAACTTGCGCATGACATCGCAGTCGCTTTGCAAAAACGCACACTCCATCAGCCAGACAGGCCATTCGAACATCCCGCCCTTAGTGCTTATCATAACAGATAAATCCGGAATCGCCTTTATTGAATCGGTGAAGGGTTGACTGATAGGGACCTAGGGGATTTACCTGAGGTCTCCTGTGGTGAAAGAAGGGGTCAGTTCGACCCAAGGGGACTGGAGTTGCTTGGTAGGGAGTCAATGAGCAGGGAAAAGAGACTTGGAAACGCGCCCTAGAACCCAGGGATAGTCGAGATAACGTCTAGAGGGACTCTGATAAGGGAGGAATGATGATCCAAGGCTCCAGCCTTCGAATTCCGTCTTACTCTGTCTTTGTTAAAGCGGCTGATATTATTCTAAGTATGTACAGTACAATGTAAGTACGAGTCTGGCTTACATAAGCCAAACTCGTCCAAACACTAAGTAAAAAGATAGAATAAAAATATGGAAACAAAAAACTAAGTAAAGACAAAGAAATATAGTAAATCCCATGGTAGGGAGGATGCCTTCCCTACATCCGAGGGTGGCTTTAGATAGTGACTGTCCCCAGTCAACACATACCAAGATATATCATAAAGCGAGGCAAGGGGTATCATCCTCGAAACAAAACTCTAGGTAGAAACTCAAAAATGCGAACTCGAAACAAAATAGACCATGAAAAAGAAACAGAAATGGCTACTCAGCTGGGAGGGGACATAGTTCGAAGGTAAATCGAAGGTCTTCAAGGGGAAGAGGTGGCTCGGGGGTGGCTCGAAGCGGTCTCAAGGGGGTTCGAAGGGGTTCGAGGGTCTCTTGAAGGTGCTTGAAGGTGCTCAACATCACCTGGATGTACTGCGAGGTGGCCCGAAGGTATTCCGAGGGGCGTCGAAGGTAGATCGAGGGCGATTCGAGAGTCTCGAGAGGGAGTCGAAGGTGGATTGGGGCTCGGGCTTCGGAGGCGAGGCCGGTCTCGAGCCTCGACAGGCTACAGGCTTTGGATGGTGACTCGAGGGTGGAGCTCGACTCGAAGGGGAAGGGGGGACTCGAGATGGGGAAACAGACCTTCCAGGGGCTGTAATGAGCCTCAGGGTTTGACTCGGACTTGGTTCGAAGCTTCGAAGCCTCCCATCGAGGGTTTGGGAGGTGCTCGCAGGGGGTCGACTTGCTCTCGAAGGGGAGGGAGGGGCTCTTGAACTCGAAAGGGGCTCCTGGGTAGTCTCGGAGTCAACTCGAGGCAAAGTGAGAGGCCAGGTAGGCTCGAGACTCGAAGGGGGAGAGGGTACCTGTTCCAATAGTCTATCTGGCCCTCGAGCAAGGGCCCAAGAATCCAGTCGAGCTCGGAGGGTGCGCCCAAGTGCTTCTCGAGGGATCTCCTCGCCTGTAGGCAGTGTAACCCGTCCTCGAACGATCCTACATTTCCCTGCAGCTAGATACGAACTGCAGACCTCACAGCGAGCTCGGATATGCCCATCTCGACCACAAAAGAAGCAAAAGGAATACCTTCGAGGCTGTACTCGATGCCTCAATGCCTCTCGAATGCGAGGGGATGGCTCACTTGAGCCCACATACTCTCGGAGGGGCAACAACCCACTTGACGCTCTTGAACGCGACTCGAAAGAGGCAGGGGGAGTCTTCGACGTCGAAGTGGAGGCTTCTCGAAGTAGGAACGAGGTACCTTGGGGTGGCTCGAGGGGCGAGGGTGGCTTCGATCGAGTCACAAGGGGGGAGGAAGGCTTCGAGGAGGCCTTCGAAGGTCTTTCGAGGCGAGATGCAAGGTTCGAGGGGGGTAACGAAGGCTCACTAGGTCGAGGGTACTGATTCGAGGTCAAACTGAAGCCTCGCGAAGGCTTTGAGCATGAGTGTTGACCTTCTCTCGAGCTACGAAGCCGGTTCGAAGCCGAGTCACTGGCCTGCCAAAGCGAGACACACCTAGCTGTATGTGCCACAGGGTGCCTCGAGCCTGCATCAGTGACTCGGAGGGGAGATGAGCTGCTCGAAGCAAGCTCAGATGAGTGAGGAGGATACTTCGAAGTTCGAGGGGATGCCTCGAAGGGGAAACGAGAGGGGGGCTTCGTGCTCGAGCTTCCCTGGGAGTGTCTTCTAGAACAAGACCGAGACAACTCCTTCACAGGGGCACTTGACTGATACTTGGCCAAGGGCGAGTGCAAGTGCGAGTGCTGAGGGGGCGACTCGAGGGCTGACGAGAGCTTCTTCGAAGCTAGATGAGGGGATGCACAACTTACCCCATCCTCGATAACCTCCTTTGTAACGCGAATGACGACCTCGATAGGCCATAGCTGCCCTGACCTAAACAGGGGGAACCTGGACTCGAGCCTCCTCGAGACCTCGAGCTTGACATGAGGTGGGAGGCCTCGAAGGAAGAGCTGGGACTGGTGGCTCGCCTCGACTGCATTCCCTCTTACCATTCCTAAGAACCAGATTTGGAATATACGAAGATAGTCGCCCAGGGCTTCGACAGAGTTGAGCTCATTGCAACGAGTCTCTTCGAGGTTTGACTGGAACTCCTCGAAACCCTTGAGGATATCCTCGACTGGTTCGATCTCGGGGTACTGAAGTGTTATGAGCGCCTTAAAACTGTCCCAATGCCTAATAGCTGGGGCATTAGCAATGACGAGGCACCAGAGCAACTTGTGGAGGGATGGGGTGTTACGACCCTAGACTCGAAGTCACGGGCTCGCTACACTGAAGCTAGATGAAGACGAAGGCGAGGACGAAGACGAGAGGATAGAAGAGGACTTAGAAGCAAGTAGGGATGAAACCCAAATGAACTAGCTTGGGGCTAGCTGGGCTATTGTGTTGGGTATATATACTACCGTACATGAGGTAGAGGTGAGGCATACATGAGGAGGGCATAAGGCATGACATCACAGTGACATCACTATGACATCATGGTCTGGACCGGCCTAGGCCTGAGCCATATGGCAAGCACATGGCCAAGGTCTGGGTGAGTCCATAGATAAGAGAAGAGATAAGACGAGATAAGATCTCAAGATAAGATAAGAGAGATTAGATAAGATGAAAAGAAAAGAAAGAAAAAGAAAAGAGTACGTATCGTAACACTATCCCCTCCTTAGGGGTCGACTTCCAGGCGACAGAAGACAGAGTGGCATGTGGTGAGGTTTTCATACGGGGAGAAGAGCGAAGCAAAGCAGGCAGAGTCGATACCATGAAGTTTGCGAGGGGCCGAGGGGTGGGATTTGTAAAAGTCCTGTAACACCTCAGGGGAACCTTTCAGGTTTGACTCAGGTTCCCAAGTGCGATCCTCATCCCCATAACCCCTCCAGTGGACGAGGAACTCTAGTCTGTTGCGCTTCAGGCGGCTGTCCACGATGTACTCGACCTTGAACTCCTCGTCACGGTCCTCGACACCCACCACTGGTCCAGGGCAAGTAACCTTCTGGCCTTCAAGAGGTCCCTTGTATGGCTTCACCCGAGAGACGTTGACAACAGGGTGAATGCGAAGGGTCTTTGGGAGACGGAGCTCCACAGCGTTGGGCTTGACCGAGAGGATCTTGTAGGGACCGATCCACTTCTCGGTGAGTTTTCGCGAGGGGCGCCCATCGACCCGGACATGGGTGGTATCAAGCCAGACCTCCTGGCCCACTGAGTATCCTGGTGCTTCAGACCGTGAGGCCTCGGAACTTTGAACCATCCTCTCTGCTGTGCGCTGAAGGGCCCTTTTTGTGGCCTCGATGACTGACTGGATACTGGAGGCGCAGTTCGTGGCAGCCTCAGCTTTGGAGAATGCTGGCTCCACACCCATGCGAGGGGTATAAGTGCGGGTGACAGAGAATGGGGAGCGGCCTGTAGAGTCCTGCCTTTTAGAGTTGTATGAGAACTGAGCGACCTTCAGCCAGGAGGGCCAGGTGTGTTGTTGATCATTTATGAAAAGTCGAAGATACTGCTGAATCTCCTGATTGAGTCTCTCGGTTTGGCCATCGGTCTGGGGATGGAAAGCAGTAGAGAGTTTCGGTTTGATGCCAAGCATTTTTGACAGGTCTGTCATGAAGGTGCTGGCGAACTGGGGGCCTCTATCCGAGATGACTGTAGAGGGGAGTCCATGCTGGGTCCACACATGATCTCGAAAGAGTTCCGCTGTACCGAGTGCCGAGACGGTCTTCATCGTCGGTATGAAGACTGCCTCCTTTGAGAATCGATCCACTACCACCATGATGTTGTCATACCCACCGGCCTCAGGTGCATCCATGAAGTCCACAGATATGTCTGTCCAGGGTGCTTCGGGGACCGGGTTTGGGTGAAGTTTTCCAGCAGGGGGTTTTCGGGATCCCTTGGCCATCTGGCAACGGTGGCAGGATGAGACATACTCCTTTACCGACCGAGACATGGCTGGCCAGACATAATGACGAGAGATCAACTCGAGGGTTTTAGACCATCCTGGGTGGCCAGCGACAGGGGTGTCGTGATGTGCCTCGATCACTGGGAGAACTGCCGAAGGGGGAACATAGACCCGACTATCCCTGACATAGAGGCCATCCCTGAGCTCATATCCTTCGGGTGGGGTCGTGGCTGAGGAGGCTGTAACGGCCCGTACTTTTTCACTACTGGTTGTAGCGTAGTCTTAGCGTACTTCTCCTTGTTTATCCACTCTGTGGTTAGGGTTACTTTAGACGCGCTCATAGACGCTTTACTTAGTCAGCTGCTTGGTCAGCGTTGCCGCCTTGACTCAGCGTGTACTGCTGCAGCCAATGGCGTTTATCTCTCTTTGTTTGGTTTGTTCTATGACGTTCCACGGTACAAACACTCTAGTTAGTATAAATACCGTCTCTCTTGTCGTAGACACTCCAATCGAGTTCATTTGTGCATCGTCGCATTAACTCATTCCCAAGTCCTCTACTCTCTATCAGTCAAGGAGTAACCGAGTATAGTCCTTGTGATTATAAGCGTTACACTTGAACTCGATTATCAATACTCCCTTACTCCGCTTGCGCCCAGGCATATAGGGCAACCATACCCGGACTCCAGGGTTAAGGAGCTTCACCTTCTTCGTTTCTCTTCTTCACGAGACGACGCCTTTAGTCTCGTCCCCTTTACGGCAAGGGGTTGTGTTTGAAGAAGACCCGTAGTTAGTAGTCCCGCTGTCCGTCAAGGGCAGTGTGAAGGTGCAACCCACATTAGGGGGTGGAAGCACATAGCGTAACAGTAGTTCCCCTACGTCACGGGAGGTAGAAAGCGTACTACCAATATCCCTAGCTACCATACGATAGTTGAGACAGAGTACCGCCACTGAGGGCAGGGAAAATCTCGTCAACATTCCTCGCGTCAAGAAGTCGGAGTCTTTGGCTCCCCGTATTAGGTTCTCTCCTTACCTTAAAAAGGAAGAGTCACCTGTTCCCCCGCTCCTGTTCGCTCGGGAAGTAACACCCCTCGAGCAACAAATCTTCGGTACCCCCGAACCTCTTCTCCCTCGCCTTTCGCCTCTCCCTCTTCGCTCTCCCTCTCCCGACCCGAATCTACTGGGCTTCGTCCTGCACGTGCCGTACAACTTACGGAACAGACGCACCATCCGCCCTCCCCCTCACACCCCCGTAACTTTCACCGGTCATGGACCAGTTCACGCAAGACCAGCTGCACTTTATGCAGCAAATGACGGCCATGATCACGGCCCAGGTCGCCAACCAGGTGGCCCAGCACGTCGCCGGTGCCGTGGCCGGCATGCAGCCAGCAGGCGGAGGGGCCGCCGTTAACCCCAATCAGAACGTCGATCCCACGAAACGGGGCGTAGCCGACCCAGGAACGTTTGACGGGTCAATTAGCAAATTTGAGGAATGGTGGGCCAAAATGAAGGCCTTCATCGTCACAGCCAACTCGTCCAGCCCAAGGGCAAGGACACTCATGGTCTGGTCCAGGATGTCCGGACCGATTGCTGGGGCTTACGCGCGGGCGCGTATCGATCAATGTCTCCCAACGGGGACGTGGCCATCTTATGATGATTTGGTGGCCGAAGTAGAAGCGCGGTTTAGGCCGCTGCATAACAAGGATTGGGCGAAGGACCAACTCGCCAAAATTCGCCAAGGCTCGGCCCGTACGGAAGAGTTCTTGGCAAAGTTCAATGCACTTAGGACCGCGTCCGGGGTATCCGACGATTACGCTATCTTCATGCTCGAAAGGGCCATCCGCCCCGAAATCCTTCAGCAAGTTTTCGTTCAGGGACGCCGAAAGGCTACCTGGGCGGAGTACGACGTCGAGGTCAGGTGCCTCGGAGCTGCTCTGGAGGCAGTTAGGTTGAAGACTGGTGGTGCGTCCTCTCGATGGGGACAAAGCTTTTCTCGACCCTCGCCCGGGGTTACGACAGGGCAAGGCGCGCCTATGGACATTGGGGCTGCGCAAGGCGGTTCTGGAAGCCGCCCTAAAAAAGATTTTTCTAACTACCAGTGCTACGCTTGCGGCCAGAAAGGCCATATTCGTCCGCACTGCCCGCAGGCCGGGAACAAAGGCAAAGGGCGTCAGGTGCGCTCTGAAGGAGTTGACCCGCGGCTGGCCGCCATGGACGGTATGACGTTCGAGCAGGTAGTTGCTCACGTCTCTAAATTAAAAGAATCGGAGCTGCAGTGAAATCGGGTCCTGCAGGCTCGGACAATATTAGTACTGGACTTGTTTCTTTTCTTCCATATAGTTTCTCTTCTCGTTGCATCTCAGTTTCGTCCTCTAAAAATAGTCTAAAAGAAAACACAAAAATAGAAAACATAAAAGCACAAAAAAGGGTTTCGTTTTCGGACATAGTTACTGTAAATAGGTTCTCTTCTCTTTCTGTAGATAGGATGGACGATGATTCAGACTCTGTACCTATACCGTCTGTTGGAGGGTCCCGAAAGGGCTCGGGACCGGACGTTAAACTGGCACCGCTTAATTCTCCAAGCAATAAAAATCCCAAAAATAGCGTTTCGGAAGGATCCGAGTCGGTTAGCGATGCTCAGGCGACAGTACCGCCAAAATCCCGAGTTCGCACGCTTAACTTGAAGGATCATGTTGCTGTACCTATTATTATTCGCACTAGGAAGGGTGACGCACACGCTGTGCAGGCCTTGTTGGATTCCGGTGCTACAGGTGTTTTCGTGGACGCCAAATTCGTTGATCGAAAGAAGCTCCCAAAGTTGTCTCTCCCACGAGCTGTGGACGTATTTAATGTCGATGGTACTCTTAACTCCGCTGGAAGGATTACGCATCAAGTACCGCTTAGAGTTCAGTTCGGAGATCACTTCGAAGAGTTAGTAGCCGATGTCACGGATCTGGGATCTCACGACATGATTCTGGGTCATACGTGGCTTGCCACTCACAACCCGGATGTCAATTGGAAAACCGGTGAAATCTCGATGAAGAGATGTCCTCGTAGTTGCAGGCAACTCGCGCCGAAGCCGGCCTTCGTTAGACGTATCGAAAAGGAGGAGGTCCAGGCCCTCGAAGACTGGCATAACATATTCAGAGCCGACAAGCAGGAGGCTCCTAAAAGGGATAGAACCCCTGAGGAACTGGTTCCGAAGGAATACCATGACTATTTAAGCGTCTTCTCGGTCCAGGAATCCGAACGCATGCCGCTTAGGAAACCTTGGGACCACGCGATAGAACTAAAGGAGTCGTTTGTTCCGAAAAAGGGAAGGTTGATCCCTCTCAGCCCTGATGAGCAGGCCGAAGTTAGCAACTTCGTTGATGGACAGCTTAAGAAGGGTTATATTCGGCCTAGCAAGTCGCCGCAGACCTCTCCTGTGTTCTTCGTCCCTAAAAAGGATGGAAAGAAGCGCATGGTACAGGATTACCGATATTTAAACGAGCATACAGTCAAGAACTCGTATCCGCTCCCGCTCATCTCGCAGCTTGTTGACAAGTTGAAAGGCTGTAAATTATTCACAAAGATGGACCTTAGGTGGGGATACAATAACATTCGGATCAAGGAAGGTGACGAGTGGAAAGCTGCTTTCGTCTGTCACCGTGGAGCCTTCGAGCCGCTGGTTATGTTCTTTGGCTTATGTAACTCCCCCGCCACGTTCCAAAATATGATGAACGACATCTTCGGTGATATGGAGGACGTTCTAGTAGTGTATATAGACGATCTCATGATATTTACGAAAACGGACGATGAAAAGGAGCATGACAGGATCGTGCTAGAGGTGCTTAGAAGGTTGAAGGAGAACGACTTGTTCGTTAAACCGGAGAAATGTTTATTTAAGCAAAAAGAGGTCGACTTTCTGGGTATGATAGTTGGCACGAATGGAGTTAAGATGGATCCCGCTAAAGTCGCTGCTGTGCGCGATTGGCCGGTCCCAACCTCTGTTCGTGGAGTTCGAGGCTTCCTTGGCCTTGCAAACTTTTACCGACGATTCATAAAGGATTTCGCGCAGGTCGCGCGCCCCCTTAATGATCTCACAAAAAAGGATACTCCGTTTCTCTGGTCCGACAAGTGCCAAGTAGCGTTTGACACGCTTAAGGAAGCCTTCACGACCGCACCTATTCTTATGTTCCCCGATCAGGATCGGAAGTTCCGTTTAGAAACCGATGCTTCGGATTACGCAACCGGAGCCGTGCTCTCGGTAGAATGCGATGACGGTCTCTGGAGACCAGTTGCCTATTCGAGTCACTCGCTTAGTGGAGCAGAGCTTAATTATACGGTTCACGACAAAGAGATGCTAGCCATCATTCGCGCTCTAGAGCAATGGCGTCACTACCTTGAGGCTACTCCGTACCAGTTTGAGGTTTGGACGGATCACCACAATCTTAAATGGTTTATGACGTCGCAAAAGCTTCAACCACGCCAGGCGCGTTGGGCGCAGTATTTTAGTCGTTTCAACTGTGTTATCGTCCACAAACCCGGAGTTTCGATGGGACGACCGGACGCTCTCTCTCGCCGCGAAGACTTAGTAGAAAATCGCGAAAATGCTAAATCTGAGGAGTCGTTATTTATCAAACCCGAACAAGTGCGCGCTGTGCGCTTAGAAAGTCCCTTTATAGAAGAACTGCGCAGTGTAACGGCCGAGGTTGACGCTGGAACGCTCGACCGACGCGACGGTTTACTGTATGACGGAGACAAAGTTTTCGTGCCTGAGGCACTTAGACGGAAGGTGCTCGCTGCTCTTCATGATTCGCCCCTAGCGGGTCACCGAGGCGTAAAAGGAACTCAGGAGTTGATCACACGCTGGTTCACGTGGTCTACCTTGAAGCCCGATGTCGAGGAGTACGTTAAGCATTGTCAGACGTGCCAAGCTAGCAAGCCTAGTAACAAGCCGCCGGCAGGCGAACTCAAATCTTTACCCGTCCCTGATGGGCCTTGGAAGGATCTTACGACCGACTTTATGGATATAGGAGTCAGGAGCTCCTCTGGAAAGTCTTACGTCTTAGTCGTCGTCGATCGGTTCTCTAAGGAAGCAGAGTTCATCCCCTGCACTGAAAAGGAAACTGCCGCTAGTACGGCACGGCTTTATTTAACTCACGTCTGGAAGCATCACGGCCTTCCCCAGTCTCTCGTCTCGGATCGCGGACCGCAGTTCGCATCTCAGTTCTCGAAGGAGTTATTTAAAATGTTGGGTGTCGAGCAAAGGCTCTCGACGGCGTTTCATCCACAGACGGATGGTCAGACAGAGCGGTTGAACCGCGAAATTCAGCAGTATCTACGGATGTATGCAAACCATCAGCAGGAACGATGGGAGGATTGGCTTCCCCTAGCTCAGTTCGCGTATAACAACTCCAAGTCTTCTTCTACTGGCAAGTGCCCCTTTGAAGTTACCCGTTCATACACGCCACGGATGGGCGTCGAGCCGACGACTTCTAAGGTAGAAGCAGCGGAGGAGACCGCTAAAGACTGGTTCCAGGTGTTCCAGGAAGTGCGCGAAAGTTTGGGAAAGGCTAGGACTCGTCAAAAGACTCAGGCAGATAAACGACGATCCCCTTCCCCTGCTTACACCGTAGGCTCGCAGGTTTGGCTGGCTACCGACCATTTATCACTGAAAGATCGGCAGAGCCGAAAGTTGACCGAAAAGTGGATAGGCCCGTACGAGGTCTCGGACGTTTTACCCAACGCCGTTAAATTAAAGTTACCGCGCTCGATGCGCATACACCCGGTAGTGAACGTTTCACGGGTGAAACCTTATCTCGGTGCTCTTGGTGGGCAACCGGTTACTCGGCCCGGCCCACAACGGGTTACGGATGAAGGAGATGTCGAGTTTGAAGTTGAGAAAGTTGTTGATTCCCGCTTGAAGCGTGGCAATCTTCAGTTCCTCGTGCATTGGAGGGGATACCCGGAAGAAGATCGCACTTGGGAGCCTAGATCTGCTCTTAAGAACGCCCAGGAGGCGATAGACGATTTTTACAAACTCCACCCCGGTGCCCCCCGGAAGCTTCGTTTGCTCTCGACCGAAGGTCTCTTTTTCTCCGCTGTACCCGACCCTTTGACTGCTGTGCAGCCTATCTGGTCTCGCCTGGAAGTCGAGCCATAGGAGGGGATGGTGTAACGGCCCGTACTTTTTCACTACTGGTTGTAGCGTAGTCTTAGCGTACTTCTCCTTGTTTATCCACTCTGTGGTTAGGGTTACTTTAGACGCGCTCATAGACGCTTTACTTAGTCAGCTGCTTGGTCAGCGTTGCCGCCTTGACTCAGCGTGTACTGCTGCAGCCAATGGCGTTTATCTCTCTTTGTTTGGTTTGTTCTATGACGTTCCACGGTACAAACACTCTAGTTAGTATAAATACCGTCTCTCTTGTCGTAGACACTCCAATCGAGTTCATTTGTGCATCGTCGCATTAACTCATTCCCAAGTCCTCTACTCTCTATCAGTCAAGGAGTAACCGAGTATAGTCCTTGTGATTATAAGCGTTACAGAGGCCCCCTTTAGGATAGCCTCGAGGGTTCTATCCATCCCTATAGAAAGCGCTGCCACCCGGGCTGGGTCGATGAGGGTGACCTCCTGATTGTCCCCCTTGACCTCATGATCTTCCCTTCGAGATAGAGCATCGGCTTTCGCCATAGAGGCACCTGGCTTATAGACGAGCTTGTAGTTGAACCTCGAAAGGTACTGTGCCCATCAAGCCTGCCTGCGATCAAGGTTCTGAGCCGTCTTAAAGTACTGGAGGTTGGAGTGATCCGTCCAGATCTCAAACTCATAAGGGGTGGCCTCTAGATAGTGGCGCCAGGTCTCCAACGCACGGATAATGGCAAGCATCTCTTTGTCGAAGACCTGATAATTTCGCTCAGGAGGAGTCATGGAATGGGAGTAATATGCAACCGGGTGCCAGAGGCCATCAGGGGCCTCGACCGAGAGAACTGCTCCCGTTGCAAAGTCGGACGCATCTGTTTCCAGGCAGAACCTCCTGTCCTGGTCAGGAAATGCAAGGATGGGAGCCGCGGTGAACGCTGCCTTCAGGGTATCGAAAGACCGTTGTTGCTCCTCCTGCCAGGTCCAGGGCTGGTCCTTCCTTGTAAGATCATTGAGAGGGCGAGCGATGCGAGCGAAGTCCTTGATGAAGCGACGGTAGAAGTTTGCCAGGCCAAGGAAGGCTCTGACCGACTTGACTTTGGTGGGGACTGGCCATTCCCTGATAGCTTCCACCTTGGACTCATCCATCTTTATCCCATCGACCCCTACGACCATCCCCAGGAACTCGACCTCCTTCTTCTTGAAGAAGCACTTCTCCGGTTTCACGAAGAGATCGTTTTCCCTGAGGCGTCGAAGGACCTCCAACACAACTCGGTCATGCTCGGCCTCGTCATCCGTCTTCGTGAAGATCATGATGTCATCGATATAGACAACGACCACGTCCTCCATGTCACCGAAGATATCGTTCATCATGTTTTGGAACGTGGACGGGGAGTTGCACAAACCGAAGTACATAACGAGAGGTTCGAAGGCCCCTTTATGGGTGACGAAGGCTGCCTTCCACTCGTCACCTTCCTTAATGCGGACGTTGTTGTAGCCCCATCGTAGGTCCATTTTTGTAAAGAGCTTACAGCCCTTGAGCCTATCGACAAGTTGGGAGATAAGGGGGAGGGGGTACGCATTTTTCACCGTGTGTTCGTTAAGGTACCGGTAGTCCTGGACCATACGTTTTCGGCCATCTTTCTTGGGAACGAAGAAGACTGGGGAGGTCTGAGGGGACTTCGAAGGGCGAATGTAACCTTTTCGTGTCTGGTCATCGATGAAGTCCGAGACCTCCTTCTGCTCATCGGTGGAGAGGGGAATGAGACGGCCTCGTTTAGGGACGAAAGTATCCTTGAGGTCGATGGCGTGATCCCAGGGCTTTCTCAGTGGCATACGTTCTGACGACTCCTTCGAGAAAACCTCCAGGTACTGGTGGTACTCCTTCGGGACAAGCTCCTCTATAGTGCCAGAGCGGGTCCATGACGATCGAAGCTTTGGGTGCAAGTACTCCATGTCGTTTGCCTCCCTCTTTTCCTGCTTAGTCAATGGGGCGAGGTCATGACACTCACGAGGGCAGCGAGTCATTTTGACAGTTTTGTCAGCCCATGAGACCACAGGGTTGTGGCGTCGAAGCCACGTATAGCCGAGGACGAGGGGGTGGGAGCCAAGGGTAGTGACCTGCGCCCAGATATGTTCCCTGTGTCCATCGTAGTTCATTACGAGGGGCGCCATGTGAGTGATGTCCCCATCTCGGTTCTTCGTGCCGTCAACGTTGTACACCGGGACTGACCTGTCGAGGGGGAGGAGGGGTATTCCATTTTCATCGGCCCACTTCCTATCAAGGAAAGTATCGGTTGCCCCAGAATCGACCAACGCCTTTGCCTGCCACTTCCTACTTCTTCCTTCCAACGTCACCTCCAGTTCCAGTTCTGGCCTGCAGCCTATCGTTCTTACTTTAGCGTTCTTCGGGATTTTTGTCTCTGGTTGGTCACATTTTTTTGTATTTTTGTCGCAAGAGGAATTAAGCACCCTTTTATTAACGTGTGGGGCCGAGCCATTTCTGGACTCCTCTACACACGAAGTAAGGTTCAACATATTAAATAACTCCTGTACGTCGTAAGTGTCCAACACTGAGAAACGATTACATGCCTGCCCAGTAGGTACCCGAACGTCTACTGAGCGAACTCTTTTCCCTGCGCTTTCATCTCATTTGTATGT
This sequence comes from Pisolithus albus, assembly GCA_024613165.1. Taxonomy (NCBI): domain Eukaryota; kingdom Fungi; phylum Basidiomycota; class Agaricomycetes; order Boletales; family Pisolithaceae; genus Pisolithus; species Pisolithus albus. The sequence goes on from JANFAB010000033.1 coordinate 400,814, forward strand.
TTATCGTAGAAGAACACCTGCATCTCTTCGAAGGTCATCCCCTGCAGTTGGCGAAGCTGAGGGTCATCTTGGGGTGCTGCCTGACGAGCAGCAGGCTGAGGCGAGAAAGGGGTGCGAGGGGGAACGGGGAAGCGGGGTGGAGGGCGCTGCTGAGATCGAGACGTACAGTCTCGTTTAAAGTGATTACCTGTAATGGATCGCAGATTTGCCCCTTTCTTTTATCTTATCTAATCACTGATTAGATATCCGATTAGATCATCTTGATCTTATCTAGGGCTTTTCTTTGTTGGGCTGCGTACCTAGCCCTTATCCAGCCACGATCCAGACCTCCGATTACAGATCCTCTTTCCCCTTTTCACACTTTGAGCGCTATTTATACTTACACTCTAGAACCTAGGCCTAGTACTCGATGAGGTCATAGTGACATCATCCTGATGTCATAGTGATGTCATCCTGACGTCACCACTGATGTCATGCCCAGTGCCCATGCCTTGAGGTTCCCTCATGGCCTTTACTTAGAGAATATATAAAGTAGGCACTCCCCTGTACTATCCCTTAGTTCTATTCATTTTCGTATTTGGGCGTATCCCTCTTGTCACTGTTTGAGTGATAGCTGCTTAGCCTCGTTTAGGCTTCGTCGTCATCTTCTTCGGTCTGTGCGTCCGCTCTCCAACTGCCCCATCGTCGTCCGTCCTTGTCTGCCTTGGTTGTTGGTTTGTTTTGTTTGTCTAGTGTTCCTTCTTCGGTCGCTGCCTTCATCGACTAGTCTAGCCTGACTTTGTCACTCAAGCACGACTCGTAACATTACCCCCACACGAGAAGCACTTGATGTGCGAGGGAACAGGGCGGGATGTCGAGGCAGCTCCGATCTCCATGGGGACACCCGAGCCTCCGAAGGTGCCAACCGACGAGGAAGAGGGGCGAGAGGTGGAGGATGGGAAGGCGAAGCGAGAAGAGGTGTGCATGCGAGCGGCTTCGATGGCGCCGCCCAAGGTCCGGAGTTCGACTACGTACTCAGCGAGGGTGGCCTTCCTTCTGCCCTGCATGAAGATCTGCTGTAGCATGTCAGGGCGCATAGCCCGCTCGAGCATGAATATGGCGTAGTCGTCAGACGCCCCTGCAGACATGGCTAGCGCACCGAACTTAGCCACGAAGTCTTCGGTCCGCATGCTTCCTTGTCGTATCTTCTGTAGTTGGGCCTTCGCCCAGTCCTTGTTGTTGATTGGCCTAAACTTGGCCTCGATCTCAGCCTCGAGGGCTGCCATGTTGGGGTACGTATTCGCTGCCTTGCAGGTATCGATCCTTGCCCGGGCATACGCCCCTGCTACTGGCCCTTTGAGTCGGGTCCATACTGCCAGGCAGTCCTGCGAGGCCGACGGAAAATCCGCTATCTGGAGGTACGCCTTCATCTTGCTCCACCACTCCTCGAATCTCGAGATGGAACCATCATATTTTCCGGGGTCAGACGCCCCTTTCTTTGCTGGATCGCCCCGGGCGGCACGTGCATTGGCCTGGATTAGACTCTGGGCCACAGAGGTAGTAACGTGGGCGGTGATGGCGCCGATGAGCGCCTGGACATCGGGGTCCATGAGGAGAGGGTTGGGCGGGGGTTGTTGTTGTTGGTTACCACCTTGGTCCATGGCGGCTGACTACGACGGGGCGGCGGTAGGGTTTGTTGATGAGGTGGCGGGGACGAAGGTTGTAGCGACGAGGCGGGGGAGCGGGGTGACCGAAGATGTCTTCGTAGAGTTGCTCGTCGAGGTTGTCGAAGCGAGGGTGGGGAGCGGGATTGAAGATGTCTTGGTAAAGTTGATTGTGGGGCGGGATCAGGGGGTGTGCGAAGAGGCGAGCTCCTTCTTCGTCAGGAAGACTGAAGTTGGCAGGGAGCGGGGGTGGGGTCCCGAGGTTTGGGTCTTCGGACGGGGTTCGAGAAGGGTAGACGAGTTCGGGGGTAGGCGAGGGAGGTGTGTTTCGTGGAGGCAGAGGTCGATAGATCGAACCTTCGCGATAGAACGAGGCGTGGCGTGGAATGATGAGAAAGATCCTCCTTTAAGCCTGGAGTCCGGCTGCGACGTTCTCCTTAACCCTGGAGTCCGGGTTTGCTCAGCGAGCAGGTGACAGTAAAGAAGCTAGTTCAAGTGTTACGACCCTAGACTCGAAGTCACGGGCTCGCTACACCGAAGCTAGATGAAGACGAAGGCGAGGACGAAGATGAGAGGATAGAAGAGGACTTAGAAGCAAGTAGGGACGAAACCCAAATGAACTAGCTTGGGGCTAGCTGGGCTATTGTGTTGGGTATATATACTACCATACATGAGGTAGAGGTGAGGCATACATGAGGAGGGCATAAGGCATGACATCACAGTGACATCACTATGACATCATGGTCTGGACCGGCCTAGGCCTGAGCCATATGGCAAGCACATGGCCAAGGTCTGGGTGAGTCCATAGATAAGAGAAGAGATAAGACGAGATAAGATCTCAAGATAAGATAAGAGAGATTAGATAAGATGAAAAGAAAAGAAAGAAAAAGAAAAAGAAAAGAGTACATATCATAACATGGGGCACCTGCAATTGCAATGTTCATCCAGGCCAAGTCCCCTGAACTTCCCTGGGCTTTACCGTACTCCACGACATCTTCGAAGTAAGCTGGGAGGTCACATCCCTCCCCTGAGAACTCTGGATGTGACTCGATTGGGGCTCGAGACAGTCTGCAAGTGGCTTCCATCATGAATGGTATATACGAAGCTTAAACGAACTGTATTTCACTTGTAGCCAATTATTGACAGTAGTATCGAGGGCAGCGACGAGCCTCGAGCGTTCGCAGTCGGTCTCGAAGGGTATAACGAAGGGGAGTGGGGTCGCCTCGATGCGACCTCGAATGTCTATGGGGGGTTGGTAGATGCCTTGTATACAGTTATGAAGTGGACTCGGCCACTGAAAATGATGAGGAAATGAAATATAGTCACCGTGTGTGACTCAAAGACTCAACTCTCAGATTGCAGCCTCGCTCGACTGCAAGAGTGCACAGAAAACGAATAATATTCATCTGGATACGTCGGGGTACGTCTGGATATGTCTACGAACGAAAGCGGATGCGTCTAAACAATTGGCTATGTCTCGAAGGCGTCTCGAAGGGGGGCTCGATGCTCGTCTGGGGTCTCAAAGCATCTGGGGATCTCGAAGGGACTGGGGGTCTCGAAGGGTGCTCTAAAACAACTCTCAGAGGTGGGGAGAGGGTTCCTACAACTCGACACGGTTAAAAAATGCGAAGGGAGGTGCCAGGGAGCTCAGCTGTGGCAGGAGGGGGGAAACAGTGGCGCGTCAATGAAGAACCACTGGGCAGAACTTTACCAAACTTCAGGACGTGGTAGAAGACGTCTAGGGGCGCTAGGCGATCGAAGAAATGAGAGAATACGCGCACCCAATCCCGAGTTATGCCAATTTTCGTCCTACTAAGCCTTTCTCCAGGAAAAGTGAGATATCTCCAGAACCGCTGGAGCGAACGCGTCGAAAATGGAATCGTCTGAAAGCCCTCGTCGAGTTGATTCGGTACCTCGAAAAGCGAGAGGGTAGGCGCGTTGGTTCTTGAGAAATCGCGTGTCCGAGCACGAGGGTAGGAGGAGAAGAGGGTTACCAAGCAAAACAGCCCCCTCGCGGTGGGCTCCAGATGAAGGGTTGACTGATAGGGACCTAGGGGATTTACCTGAGGTCTCCTGTGGTGAAAGAAGGGGTCAGTTCGACCCAAGGGGACTGGAGTTGCTTGGTAGGGAGTCAATGAGCAGGGAAAAGAGACTTGGAAACGCACCCTAGAACCCAGGGATAGTCGAGATAACGTCTAGAGGGACTCTGATAAGGGAGGAATGATGATCCGAGGCTCCGGCCTTCGAATTCCATCTTACTCTGTCTTTGTTAAAGCGGCTGATATTATTCTAAGTATGTACAGTACAATGTAAGTACGAGTCTGGCTTACATAAGCCAAACTCGTCCAAACACTAAGTAAAAAGATAGAATAAAAATATGGAAACAAAAAACTAAGTAAAGACAAAGAAATATAGTAAATCCCATGGTAGGGAGGATGCCTTCCCTACATCGGTTGCGATATTTTCGGTCGGCACGGTTCGACAACCCAGCATGTTTACGGGAACTGGGATGGTGTCTAGGATGCGATCAAGACTTCTCGTGATAGCACCTAAGACGGACTCATGAGTGGCCGAGGGTGATGACATTATGAGATGTTGAGAGTGTGGAAAATAGGTTAACCTATGAAATGATGAATGTTAGTCATATAGCTTTACGTGATGGCAATATTAAGCAACACTCCTGTTCCACGTCTTCCGATACCCGTCTTCTTCTAAGCGATTCATGATGTAGATGTAATTGCTAATGGGTACCTCTTTGAACTGTTCTCAAGTGTCCACTAAACTCTTGAAATCTGCTCAATTATTGCAGCCTACCACTAAGTACTCTCGTTGGGCACCGGAAATGACCCGCACGATTTCCTTGCATTTCACTTGAAAGATGGGATCAGTCAGTCGCAGAACCATAGTCATATTGTTTATGCACTTGCCTCGAGATATTACATTGTGGGGATGGGCAGATGGGGGGGGAATCCTGGGCTGCTTGGCCATGGCACCAGATTTTACAGGGGTGAAATGGAAAGAGCCTCCCCAGACACACTGGGTGGCACCCCTCGCAATTCAGTGGGGAGGAAAGGAAACTTCTGGCTTTTCTTCTCCAATTTCTGTCCACAAGCCAGCCGAGTTCGCTGTAAGCAGTTGTGCTAGTAGTCTAGTTCAAGGGCAGTTGATGGGAAACAACCAAGGCTCAATTACCTTGCTTTCCAAGCAAGGTCTCAACGAACTGACGACGGAAAGTAATTCCTTTTTGGGTCATCCCATATCATAAAAGACATAATTGACCGTCGTCCTGCGCCCCGAGATAACACTACTTAGTGCGAGAAATTTGCACTTCATGTACTCGCAACTAGGCTTCACGGGTCCACTAATATCTCCACACCGACGGGCAAGTAAAGTTTCGGTGATGGTTCCCGAGTGGATTAGACTTGGTAGATTCTTAAGAGTTAAACAAGTACACACCATGCAGCATCCGGCCTGTACAGACATCACTGATACTCTGTTGCCCCATCACTGAGCAAGTGTTCACCCACCCATGTCGTCGATTTTCCCAACAACGGAGTCAAATGGACCAGGAGGTCGCCCATTGGAAGGCCCCCGACTTGAAGCACCCTAGAAGAATCAGATCCTCCATTCCAGCAATCACAGGATGCCTCACAATAACCAGATACTCTTCTAGCTATACAGCTCCGAGAATTTGTCAGACTACACCTTGAATCAGTGATGATAGGGTTCGAGGGGGCATGGAAGTTCCTGTACAATTTGTACAGCAGGTGCAAAAGTTAGACATCGCATGCAGCGGAAAAACAACCTGGTGGACGGACCCATATATGATGTGTTCCCTTGACGAGTACAATGTGACGTATAATTCAGGCGTCAGCGTCAGCACACATATCTTTGAGCGGTGTACCAGTACCTGTGCGAGCCACAGTTATGACAAGTGTCGTGGATTGCAGGAGAGGAAATACCTGTTGCCTGTTCGAGCACTGTATCATATGTAGTTTTCATAAACATCATCCACTCTATCAAAACTCCGAGGTAACATCTCTGCACTCGAAGTTGCAGCATCGCAGCAGGTGTATCGAGCTTACCTGTTCCTCGGCCATCACCTCACCAGTGCAAAAGTCGCTTCCTTTCCCTGTTCAGTGCTTCCTCTTCATCTGCATTAATCAGAAGCGCTGGTGCTTCCTGGGTGATTGTCATCAGGGAGTTGTACCGACGCCGTCACATCATACAGAAGCAAAGTGTAGTTTGTTACACCTCCGCTTACAAATAATAGTCTGCATCACATGCATTATTGTCAAAGTGTTAAAAAAACGGTAGGTATTTCAATTGCACTGCAAAACACGGAGCAACATGCATTACAAGGTACTAGGAAATAGCATAGAAAAAGTCCTTCTCGAAGTATTTGTTCAGGAAAAACGACAGTGAAGAATGGATGCAATTAGTCGAAGTAAGACGATTGTCTGCCTTTCAACCAAAGCGCGGAACGACGTGAGCATAGGACCTGAGCTGATCCAAAGGAAAGACCTCCCCCAGCTCAGAACCTGATGCTCACATTGCTTTTTTAAGCACATGCAAACCCGTCATTTGCTCAACTGAACTGTTCCCCTGAGGGACGATATCAAAGCGCTGGGCATATATTAGGAAACGGTCTGAGAACCGGTTAACACCACTGCTTCCCCTAGGCAGAACAGGGCACATTATAAGATGGACATGGACGATGGCATGGCCTGTGTATGTTTTCAACAGCTAAACTATCAGTAGTAGACTGCACATACCTTGTAGTCCACTGGATGGCCACTGCCATTTGTAATGGGTCGCAGATTTGCCCCTTTCTTTTATCTTATCTAATCGCTGATTAGATATCCGATTAGATCATCTTGATCTTATCTAGGGCTTTTCTTCTTTGGGCTGCGTACCTAGCCCTTATCCAGCCACGATCCAGACCTCCGATTACAGATCCCCCTTTCCCTTTTCACACTTTGAGAGCTATTTATACTTACAGTCTAGATCTTAGGCCTAGTACTCGTTGATGTCATACTGACATCATCCTGATGTCATAGTGATGTCATCCTGACGTCACCACTGACATCATGCCCAGTGCCCATGCCTTGAGGTTTCCTCATGGCCCTACCTAGAGAGTATATAAGTAGGCACTACCCTGTATTAGTTCCTTAGTTCTATTCATTTGCACTTTGGGCGTTATCCCTCTTGTCTCTGATTGAGTGACTGTGCTCTTAGCCTCGCTTAGGCTCTGCTGTTCGTCTTCGTCAAGATCTGCGCGTCCGTCCTCCGTCTATCCCGCCGTCGCTCGTCCTTGCCTTGGTTATTGTTGGTTTGTTTCGTTTAGTGTTCCTCTTTAGGTCGCTGCTCTCGTCGACTAGTCTAGCCTGACTGTGTCACTCAAGCACGACTCGTAACACTTGAATAGAACTTCCCAATAGTCACCCTCGACTGGTCGACTTCGTTGTTCTTACCCTTGCCCGCTCTACCAAGATCACGGTGGAACGTGTAGTAGTGCTGTGCTAGAGAGTTAACCAGCACGTTGTTAAAATTCTTTTCTTCGTTCAATGGCTGACATGCTTCTCTCCCCCCTGTCTTTCGCTGTCGCCATCCCCCTCCCCGAGTCGCCGCTGCTCTCCTCGAGTGGCGCCCCCTCTTCTTTGGCTTCGACCCCTAGGTCGTATGCCTCTGTGAGTTCTACTCCTCGGGCTCGCCCGAAGTCTCCCACGACCCCGATCCCTCGCCTCGCACCGTCCCCTGTGAGGCCACCTGTTGTCCATCTCCCTCATTCCGCTGCGCCCCCTAAGCGCAAGGATGGGATTCCTTTATTTTCTTTCCTCCCACCACCACGAGTCCGCTTACCTGGTCAGCAGGTACAGCACCCCTGTCGGCTGTGCAAGTCGACTACCCACACTACGAAGCAGTGCATAGGCTGTTTCAACTGCGGTAAGGTTGGCCACTTCGCTAACCAATGCCCGGCTCGTGTTAGATGCTACGCATGCCAGCGCTCTGGCCACAAGGCATCTGAGTGCAAAAACAAGAAAACCCCTCGTGTCCGCAACGACAGTAAACTACCCGAGAAGAATGGTCGCACTCCCGACCTTAAATCGAGTATAAAGATCCCTCCAGCTCACGAGGTTAAACCGAGTGTTCCTATCCCTACTCGAGCTCCCGAGTCTAAATCGAGCAAGTCTAAAGTCGCCAAGGATAAGAAGCACATTCCAAGGTGCAAGAACGTCATCGATGGTTTGATGAAGACCGTCGATAGATTACAAAGAGAAGTAGAGGTCCTCCGAAAGGGACTCCGGAGCGTGAAAAAGCACTGCCTGTGCGGTGTCAAATGCAGGGACGTCGAGGCTGGATCGTCGGCCAAACAAGAAGTCTTCCCTTCCCCGCCCCCGGCTAAACCGGCCTACTCCCTCGAAGATAAGGAGACCGAACCAAAGACCTCGAAACTCGAGAGTGTTGAACATATCATGTGAAACTCTACGGCTATACGGCTACGTCTAAGCCGGTCATGTGACGTTGACAGTTCCACAATGTTCTGTTACATTCTACGGTGTTCTCTTGTACCGGATTACCGGATAACACGTTCCTAGTAGAAAGACAGAGTCGTACCTATATGGAAGGTCCTCTTACTTATAAATATAGTAGTTTACTGTATGGTGACAGCACACCTGGTCTGTGCGCACCTGAGATGTATATATACCACTGGGCTCAGCCCATACTCAGTAGCTCAACGAGTAACTTCTCTCACATACTACTTCGTCCCATTGCTCCTCAAGTCCAAGACTCAACTGAACTATAAGGCAAGTGCTCAGCCTAAGTCCCTTGCCCCTTTATCCCTCTGCGCGATAGAGAGTACCCCTAGGGCTACACCGGCCCTGCTACCACCCCTTCCTCCTCTGCCCCCCATGCCGTTTTTCAACCCGGTGAGAGTAAACCCCTTTGTTGGGCTCTTCCCGCCCCTTCCACCACCGGTTGAGACGGATAAACTGGACGATTACGAGCCGCCCCAGTTCACATCGGACGATGGCGATCGCGAATCAACTGGCTAACTCCGAAAATGGCCAAATTTTTTTTTTTTTTTTTTCTCGTCTTTGGTGTTCGTCGGGACGCCGAACCTAAGGATGGGATAGTGAGTATGAGGAAAGGTGAACGAGCGAGTGAGGCTTGACGAGTAAAGCGTTGGACTCGCAAGAGGACAACCTTGTCGAGACTTGTCGAGACCTCCGTGCGCACTTTTTTTTTCTTTTCTTTTCTTTTTCGCTTTTTCTTCTTTTATTTTCAGGGACTGAAAATCTAAGGATGGGATAGTGTAATGGGTCGCAGATTTGCCCCTTTCTTTTATCTTATCTAATCGCTGATTAGATATCCGATTAGATCATCTTGATCTTATCTAGGGCTTTTCTTCTTTGGGCTGCGTACCTAGCCCTTATCCAGCCACGATCCAGACCTCCGATTACAGATCCCCCTTTCCCTTTTCACACTTTGAGAGCTATTTATACTTACAGTCTAGATCTTAGGCCTAGTACTCGTTGATGTCATACTGACATCATCCTGATGTCATAGTGATGTCATCCTGACGTCACCACTGACATCATGCCCAGTGCCCATGCCTTGAGGTTTCCTCATGGCCCTACCTAGAGAGTATATAAGTAGGCACTACCCTGTATTAGTTCCTTAGTTCTATTCATTTGCACTTTGGGCGTTATCCCTCTTGTCTCTGATTGAGTGACTGTGCTCTTAGCCTCGCTTAGGCTCTGCTGTTCGTCTTCGTCAAGATCTGCGCGTCCGTCCTCCGTCTATCCCGCCGTCGCTCGTCCTTGCCTTGGTTATTGTTGGTTTGTTTCGTTTAGTGTTCCTCTTTAGGTCGCTGCTCTCGTCGACTAGTCTAGCCTGACTGTGTCACTCAAGCACGACTCGTAACACCATTGGTCATCCACATTCATGATTGCTGCGTCGTATCGACCATACTTCAATAGACGGTCTGGTGGGTGAGCGTGAACAGTGAATGTAGAAGCAATGTTGGATGGATCGTGATAAGCTTTCTGCTGGAGACGGACTTTGTACCACACATGAAGTTCTTTGAACGGAAGGTGTACATCCAGTGGAGACTGTCTCTGACCGCCAAATGTATGAAAGTCCTGAGTAACGTTTCCCTCACGATTCAGGTAATCACCTAAGGCCCCACGTAAATCAGGTAGCTTGAATCGTTCGGCAACAATGTCAATAGGTACGTGCTTCAACGACGGGTCGTAGTTGAGGTGGATGGCGGTAGATCCGGCTATGAAGGTACGAAGTGGACGGGGGACAGAGTCGGGAGGAGAAACTGACAGCCACGCGGCAACATCGAAAAAACTGGTGGTTTTTCGCTTTGATGTCCATATACCATCCAACACGCTCCTATCTTTGTCTCTCTCACTGCTTTCTGAATCACTGTCATTTGTCTCCCGACCAAGCTGTTGCATGGATGTGGGCTCAGATGTTGACCCACACAGTGCCAATGCAGTGTCAAAGAGTCGACATTTCTCGGAACGATCGAGACTCTGGCAGATTTGAGTGTCGTAGCTGTGATTATTAGTGGTTGAAGCAGGATCCTTGATGACTTCGATATGGGCATGCTCTGTTGTGTCTGCTGACCACTGTAGTATAGAGCCAACCCACTCGATGCTCAGGGCGACGCTTTGCATCAGCTCGAGCTTCGGGATATGCCAATGCCTAAGAACCTGTTTCGTCTTCTCCCCACGACGATGACCATTTTGGATGATGGCATCCTTGTGGTCATGGAACTCTTGCAATGAGGCTCGGATCTTGTCGCGTGTGATCGAGGTAATAGTGGTAGCTTGGGAATAGTATCGGAATTCCATCAACGTGTGAATTGCAATGACAACGTCCGCATCTGCAGCACCGGCAATTACAACGACAATATATCGTTGGATATCCCTTTGAGCCCTTCCACCAACTTGTTTCAACTTCGTGATCCCATTAGGAAAGTGAGCTATACCAGTGATACGTGGAATAATGGAGAATCGGAAGTCCAGTTCAGTAGCACCCAAGGCATGCTTGCACCAATGAACGTCGTGGTCCCAGAATTGGCGATGCCATTCGTGCAGGCTTTTGGGTGTAAGAAATTCGGAAGGTTCAGCCAGTGGCCAGTCCCTCCAGAACGGGTGTGATACACCATTAAGACAAAAGCACTCACATGCTGCAAAGTACTGATCAACATCGAGAACGTCACATTCGATGGAGGCGAGTTGTGCAAGTGTAGTTGCTGCGGTACGAGAAGGGTGGCAATGGGGGTCGCCAAAATCTTTATACATGACGGTCGTGACCGGTGAGGTATTGCCACGCACACATGCCAGCATGCGAGCCTCAGGCATGTCGACGATATATGACACCAAGTGGGTAAAGCAGTACTGCAGGTTTCCAACAGGGTCAGACATCATGTGACCCAGACGTGCTGCCTGTTTGAGGGGTTTGAGAACGATATCAAGGCACTGCTGAAAGAGGCGCTCTTCAAGGACCCCGCACATCCTTCGGACCAGATGAATGAACTGCGGGATTGGCATCAAAGCCAGGAGAAGGAAAGCATGTGAGCACCCCTTGTTCCTCACTTTCATTTTTATATTCACAAGACTGATCAACAAAGGGTGCGCTACTTTGCCGCTGCACATAACCGTAATATTCGTCTTGTCGGAGGATAGGATGATACCACAAATTGTAGCACCCTCAGGTATTTTATGCTATGAAGGTCCATGAATTGATAGCGTACAAAGTGTCTGGATACTTGCCTGCATGTCCCAGGCACCATCACTACTCATCCATTCTGTGAAGACTCTTACAAGACGTTCAGCTGTTGTGAATAACCGGTGTAGGGAGGGCATCCTCCCTACCATGGTAAATACTATATTTCTTTGTTTTCATCTTAGTTTCTGTTTCTATTCTTTTACTTTACCTTTTTTTACTTAGCATTTGGACGAGTTTGGCTTATGTAAGCCAGACTCGTACTTAGCATGTACTGTACTTACTTAGAATAATAACAGCCACTTTAGAGACGAAGTAAGACGAGAATCCGAGCCCGAGGGACTCGGATTAATATTTCTCCTATATCAGACAGTTGCAAGACGTTATCTCGACCTCACTTGGGTTTCAGGGCGCGTTTCTAGTCTTTTCTCTTCTCTCTTGACTCTACCAAGCACCTCAAGCCCCCTTGGGTCGAATTGAGACCCTCTCTTTCACTCTAGGAGACCCCAGGTAAAACCCCAGGTCCCCATCACTCAAACTTTACACCAGAATGGCGTGAAGTCCATCTTGTCCGCAAAGAACAGGTGATTGAAGAGTGCCTCGACGCAATCAAGTGCGTCTCGGAAGTATAGCTGAACGGGTTCCCTTGTAGGGTGTGTAGTGGGAACAATTTGGAATATCCATCGCAGACCAGATGGGAGAAGTTCCACCCGTGCACGTAGATCCTTCGCTGTCCAAAAGGATAGAGGCATATTCTTTGTCTGAGTATATTGTCAGTCACATGCCCAGACAATCGTGTGGACTTACCGCTTCCAAGGAGAGGAACTCATCCAGAGCCCTCATGCTAAGCCCCGAGGTCAACAGAAAGTTTGCCACCCTCCAGTCGTCGAGATTGGCAAAAGGGTAGAAAGGAACGAGACGCCGACAGACTGAGTATGGATCCAACTCAAACCGGGTAAGGAATGTTTCTCCACCTTCAAAAATCTCGGAAGCACGAGGAAAAGTGACCAGAACTCTCCCTAGTGAGTCTGCTGCTATCGAGATGGAGGGAGAGATAGAATGCCGGTTTTCGCCACCTTCCCAGGCAGGGTCTGGATCGAGGTCCATAGGCTGAAATTCGGGTGGTGAAGGGGGCAGTAATGCATCGTCTACTTCGTGGTTGACTCGTTCATTCGCAGGGGCGGCTGCTGCAGAGACCAGTTTGGTGTCCCGGTCGTCGCGTACATTGCAGACAGCTCGTGGTTGTGCTCGGTGAAATGTAACTCCCCTTGCAGTCCAGAAATACTTGAGGCACTTAGGACAGACTGGCATTGAGAGCTGGAAGGAGGATTTAGACAGAGACTTACAGCTTGTTGTCGACTACCATGCGGCCTGTAGACTGGCCGAGCTGTCTTATCATATGCGCTACTACGTACTCGGGAAATGCCGCCAAGTGGGCAGTGCGTATGACATGCAAGTATGGAGCACAGTTTAAGCGTGTGTTACTCGATGTGTATGCCAGGAAAAAGACACGTATTCAACGACAGCCTACACAACATTGCTGGTGAAACCGAGCTGACTGTAAGGTACTATGTCGATAACGGAGTAGCACTCGCGATCAGGAGCTGAACCTCGCAATCTGCCGTCAAGCTCTGGTCCGCCTTCGCTGTTCCTACCATCAGAATCACTCCCCAGGCGCATCTCATCCCTGGTGGATTATCAACTCCCTCTACATCTATTTCTGTCCGGTGACGTCGCTCGGGCGTCACGTCGTATGTGTGGTGTGCATTTTGTTGGGGACAGGACCGCTATATAGACGGTGAGGCCTGAGGTTTCATTGAGGCTATTCAGGATGTTCTCGATGAGCTCGAGACCGTATATGACAACCTGTCCAAAAATGCGAAGGATTATATACATTCAAATTTCAGAGTATGTGCACTCTCCATGATGACCTTAACCAGATGGGACAATTGATCCTGCCATAGTGAAATCATCCTTACAGTCAGCAAGTCATGCACAGTCGAGGCCTTCCTTATTTAAAGCAGCGACCTCTCGCCGAAATTATACCGTAATCATGGCAGATACTCCCCCATCGTTGGTGTTGTGGCCTCCCGTATAGATTTCCATGCTGACTTATGGGCTGAGAGGTATAGTGGATGAGGCATCACCCAGCCCCTCTCATCCTCAGGAATATTGACTGTGCTCGTCCCTGATTCATCAGTATATGGTTTGACCTCTCGAATCATCAAAGTCGTACTCGGTGTGCATGCAATTCTCGCTAATGGTGGAATATTCGCTACAACAGGCTCACCTTTGGCCACCACTGCCGCCCGAGCACATAGCCCGCTGGTAGTGGTTTGCTCATGGCAGTTTAAGCTCACCCCTCAGTGGAATTTATACCACAAATATGGTGCACTTGATTTCGCGGATCCAAGCGGTGTACTAGGATTCGAGGATTCGAGGAAGCAGACCTTGTCGATAAAGTAGATGTCATGAACCCATATTACGACTATGACAGGCTTGAAATGATCGATGCGTATATCACGAACGAGTGGGTAATATTCGGTCTATTTGGTGGTGGCACCGCTAACAGTTCTTGTGGTGGGGATCATCCCCCGTCATCAGTTTATCATCTTATAAAAGAGTTGTATGACGATGAAGACTTCGAATTGTAACAACGTCGCCAAGTAATCATCTTTGCACAACGCCTAAACCGTCACTTTGCCCCGGCGTTTGGTACGTCAAAAAATGCATCTTGCGGGAGATCCACATTTCTTATCTTCATCCAATGTTTACTCTCGTTTTGGTCCTCGAGATTTTTTAATTTGCGTTCGCAGCGTCCTGTGTTGACATCAGGTTAAAAAAGAAAGGCCCACTGGAAGCTGCCCACCCCCATAGAGTCCGGCCGTAACATCAGTGCGCATCGCAGCCAACATCTCTCGGGCGACGATCCTTTTGCCGACAGCTGCCTGTATAGGAAGTTCGAACAGTTGCTGGGGGATCACCTTGTCTGGGTATATTGTGATCATGAGCGTCGTGATTGACCATTCTTCAAGCTTCATTGCTGTGTTGCCTCTATTGACTGTGATCATCATAGGCTTCTTGTATTCTACTACAAACGTTACCTGTGACATACTTTTACTGTAGACTTGGATGTAACTATGTACCCTCCCTATGCCGGATAAAGTCGTTACTCTAAAAGAATACCGAAGAGTGCAACATGTGCAAAACTCTCTCAACTCCAATGTTCCTACGTAAGTACGTCAGGTCCTCAGAAATTCTTTGGTAAAACTGCCTTCTTTCACAGTAACTATCGATAACTCTTCCTTTACAGCGTCCATGACAAGTTCTGACCAACCAGAGTCCCCAGCCAACGATTCGACAACGCTTTTTCAGCCGGCTGGCTCCATTACTGGTCTACCTGAGCTTTTGGGTCGTTCCAAATCTCCTCGCCAATCTCGCGCCCCGCTCACCCTTGAGTCTACCTCGAGTGTAGTTCCTGAAACACCGGGTGCTGACTTGTCCGTATCCCTATCATCAATCAACGTGGAACCAGGTTCCTTTAGTCAGGCCAAACCGAGCGTGCCGTCGAGGGGAACACCCTCCGCTGTTGGAGCTCTCTCTATATGGCGGCAGGTGATGATCAACCCCCCATATGTTGGGACACCACTCCGGAACGCCTGGCTTGGAGCAACACCTGGAAAACTGTGCGACTTGAATGCTGATGTTCAGGCTGTCCTAGGAAAATGGTTGAAGGTATTTATACCACATAATAGTATGGGCACAACCTATTTCTAACTTTCTGATAGACTGACTCGGATTACTCTGACCCCACTGATATTGACAATGAAGAATTCGATCAAAAAGAGGCATTTCTGCTCCTGGACGTTGTGAGGGCACAGGCAGCGGTTCGTTGCCTCGAGCGGCAGCTAATGGATGTGAAGATAGATGAAAATGTTGCCCTAGGAAGTCTCTATCGGTGTCGGGCTCAAGAATTGGAAAGGAGGTTGGAAGATGCCGAAGCTGAACTTGGGTGCATTTGTAATTCCATTCGAATGAGTGGAGGTAAACTTTGTGATAATTCTGCACACAAGCACCGTCGTTGCGCATCAGGTTCGAGCACTGATGCTAGTATACGTATGTCTTTCATTTTATAACGATAACACCCTTAATCTCACATACTACGCCTGGCCAAGGCTAAATCTCATCTGGGGTCTACTTCCGCACTATGTTTGTATCGTGGTAGTCGATGTTGTTTCTCGTGCATAATGTCATCCCTCGTTTCGTCTCCTGTCCTCTCTCAGTGGAAGTGTCACCCATGTGTGATGTTGGGGGTGTTCAATGACATGTAAGGCCTGCAGCTTTGTAGTATACACTCGTCCGTAGCTACATGTATATACTTGTAAAAATTTTTGATATCCTCTTGTTGTCGGGCAGGTCTGTGGACATTGTGGTGTACTGTGTGGCTAATGGTCTGTGACCCTGCCAAGCTGTCATGCTGTAATGTGCTGTAATATGCTGTCATGTTGCTGTAGCTACTGTCAGTGCTGTTCCAAAAACAGCGGTTTGCTCATGTGATTTGATGTTTTTCTCATGGGGGGATGGTGGTGGTAGTGAGTCAAGAGGCATTTGAGTCAAGTTGACTCCTGATCTGACATCTAGATGCATTGGGGTGATTTGCTGTGCTTCTAAATGAAGAATGGGGGATTTCTGCCAGGGGCCAATTTTTGGGTCTCCAGGGAAGTCAGGGCATAGGATTTTGCAACATTCCCCCCTCCCCTTCTCTCTGTAAAGTGACCTGCATTAACTGCAGCTAGTGTTCTGGATTGTTTGAGGAGGAGGGGCTATCTTCTCCCATGAGAGCAGGGAGAAGTGTCACAATCATCATGAGTGTGATCCCTAGGTAGTGTAGATGATAGTAATTGGTGACCTGCATCAGCAAAACAGACCCCCTCTGTACAGATCTGTACAGACCACAGACCCACAGACAGGTCCCCCTCTGTACAGACTGACCCCTAACTGTTTCAGTATACAGATTCCCACCACTTATCTTAACATGTAGACATTAATTAGTAATCAATCATATTACCATAATACTACTTTAATCACACAGGGACTGTGTATCTACTACAGGTACTACTCATCTATATTAAGTGGGCACAGCCCCACAGGGGACCCACCCCCCTCCCTCTGGTGGATCATCAGAGGGAGGGAGGGACAACAACAATGATGACAAGGGGGGATGGTGATGGTACGGGAAAGAGTTGTGTTGCTGGAGTGAGTGGGTTTATATACACTCTCACAAGAATTTCAATTGGAGTTTGTGATTGCCACAGTACATCAGTGTAGAGTTGGAAGTCAAAAAATCTACTATATGGAGTAATTGTACAGGCACAATGTCATAACAAAAGTTGTAGCCTATGATCACAGGACTGTGGGAATATGCTTACATTAGCAATATCTCCTTTTTTGGGTGAGATATTTGCAAATTAATGATTACATCTATGGGTCTGGAGGGTCTGTATTTGCTCTGTGGAAAATCTGTACCATCTGTGGGTCTGTACTGCTCTGCATCTGTACCAAACTTACTGTTTTGCTAATGTGTCACAATTTTGGAAGAATGAAGGATCCATGTGCTTCTTCAACTGGAGAAACCGAAATGACCATATATGATTTTCAAGCCTGACAACAGACCTGAGATGACCAAAGAAAGTCCTCCTTGATGTCAAGCTGACAAGGAGGACTCACTGTCCCAAGTGATAGGATGGGAGGATGTGAATGAGGAAGGAAAGAACTGGGAAGCTTCAGGGTGAATGCTAGTGGGGATTCCTGGAAAGTACTCATAGTTATTCTCTCTGGCAAAGGGTACAAGTGAGGAGATCACCAAAGAGGTGGCCATTGCAAAAAGGATTGGTGAAATGGGCATTCATTGGAAGAAATGATGCAGAGAATCATGGAGGGTGAGGATCTTTACCAAAATTGGAGGGTAGGATGGCATGGTTGAAAGCTTTCAGTGAGTGTGGGAATGATGCTGATATCTATAGAAATGATGGAGATATTCAACAAATTGGAATGTCATAAACTGGCACTCAAAATTTTTAATTGGCACTTGAGTGGTTTCTCCCCTAACATCAAGGGTGGTTCTTGTGTGAAGGATGACTGCTAGATGTTCCAGTCATTCTGTGCATTAGGGCTAGGCTTCTCCATTCTCCATCATTCAGCATTAAGTTTATGCTCATGTTGCCAAACAGCTTTAGTGCATGACACTGCTCCACACAGAACCAGTGCTGCAACACCTCCATAATCAGTATTGACTGTATTGACCATGCATGCCACCTGCAAGGACAGTGTAGAAGGGAGATCAGTAAGGACTGGTCTACAGATAGTGTTCTGGAGAATGCAGCATCATTTTTTTGTCTATTCTTACATCAATCTTTGTTGCTGGAGTAGTCTGTCTACCATTCAAATCATGTTGTGCTTACAGCTGTTTGCAAAAGTCTGGAAAAACCAAAAATCAGTTTCATGCTCTGGGAGTTGCCAAGGGAGAACCCTGGAGGTAGCCCTCATCACTAGTAGCCAGTTTTACTATTTGGTACTATTACTCCAAATGCATCAAAATACTCTGTGTTGAACACACTAGCAGCATGGCTGACTGGCAAGATATCTTGCCATGCTAGAGACCACAGGTGGCCTGGAGGCTCAGATTCTGGTCCTCCATCAGCAAAACAGACCCCCTCTGTCCAGACCTGTCCAGACCTGTGCACATATCCATAACTTTACAGCCTCTGAAATCTCTAGACATGGATAATAGCTCATCACATTCAAAAATTGAACCATTCAAGTTCAACATCAGTGCAGACACATCACAAAGTTAAGGTAGTAATAGTCCATAGGAGCCAGAGCATACTCATCCTCATCACCAGCAACAAGACCAATGCCTGTCTTGCTGATTCCTTGACTAAAATATTCTGTCCCAAATGCTGAACTTGAAATTTAATGTTACTCACCTGGCACACTTCACCCACCTTTCAAGTTGCTGTTGAAGGTGAGGGCCAGAAACCTGGTGGTTGACAACCTGCCCAATCATTTCATGCAACTTCTCATATACCTTCTGGTTGATAGGTTCCACCTGGGTCCTGAGATCATGAATCTTGCCATGCTGCTCAAGAGAACAAAGGATGGATTTAATCTACAAACCATGGCATAAATAAGCTTGAAAGCTGGAATGGATTGAAATGATAATGAGCATACTCCAGCTGTGACAAGTACAACAGCTGCTTCTGGTAGATATTCTTTGAATTCCAGTGTCTGGCCCAGGAGCTTCTGACTTGTGCCATAGTATGCAGCTGTGGAGATGGTATATAGTGCCTTGTCTGTGAAGTTCTGTTCCTTACCCTGTAGTGCCAGTACAGTCAACAAAATAAAAGTGGTGGTAGTGGGACACACCTGCACATCTCAAGCACTGCAAAGGAACTTGGCAC
This sequence comes from Pisolithus albus, assembly GCA_024613165.1. Classification (NCBI taxonomy): domain Eukaryota; kingdom Fungi; phylum Basidiomycota; class Agaricomycetes; order Boletales; family Pisolithaceae; genus Pisolithus; species Pisolithus albus. Next base: position 419,664 of record JANFAB010000033.1, read on the forward strand.
CTTGAATTAACTGAGATGCCTGATCATGTACCCATCAGATCAATTCATCCTCATGGACCTTTGAAGGTGGTTCAAGACCATAAAGTGATACAATGTTATGGACACATAACTTCTTGATTTCAGAGCAAAAATTGGAACAATCCTGATAAACCTGAAGCTTTCTGTGTCAAATAATTAAACACATGAAAAGAAACACTCACAATGGTATAAAGTTCTTCTTGGTAGTGGGGTATCATTCCACTTTTGAGATGAATACATGCCTGTTTGTATGTGGACAGACACTGGTGGAATCAGCTCTTGTGTTGCAGAACTATGGCTTGGGAATGTGTTGCATGCAGCCAAGTATACTTGCCACTTGACCTTCACATTGTTGATTAGGTTCTGCCATACATGTGGCCAGAATGATCATTTCTCAGCACTCTTGTTTCAGGGTTAGCAAACCTCAATATCCATATCATCAGCCTCAGGAGTCCTTGCAAACTCGTGGTGACATTCAAGGTCATTCTGAGAAGGCAGCTGTGGGATACTATTGCACTGGTGATGATGTCCAAGTACATCATACTCGCTGTCTATCTCCTCTCCAAGTTTGTGGGAATGTTGATGATGCTTACTGTGCTTGCATCGATGAGGACCTTGTTTAACCATTGAACTCTCACTCTGTGTGCATGTGCCTTCCCTTTGTGCATTAATGATATTTCACTAAGAATGGAGCTCTGACTTACCTTCAGTTAGCCTCCATTCTGGCTGTTGGTTCCAAGAACAACCTCTGCAGTGTCTGTTCTCAGTACCTGGTGGATCGCCTGCAAAGTGTAGTCGCTCCAACTTGAACCGCCGAACACATTGCATGACTCTGGCCTTAGCCATACCATTGACCTCACGGCTCCCGGCAGATGGGGCATCGTGGTGAAGTGCCATTCTTGGTCACGAAAAAACTCACTAATGCAAGGTATGCCATACAAATGTAATTTGGGTGATTCTCTGTAGAAAAACCAAATGTGGTGTCTTCATAGAACAAACTACCCATCTGTTGATGAAGAAAAGAAAGGCGGTATTCACGTTGTATAAATGACCCTGTGAGTGAAGCTTACGGGTCCTGCAAAAGGAATGATCAGAAAAGAACAGTAATGGGAATGAAATACCTACACGTGTCAGCAGAAGATGTTCAGTGGGGTCATGACAATCACGAATACCTAGGTGAAAGGTGTTTTATCAAGGGATATGCCATTGTTCCAAAGCTTCCTACTGCGCGAACAGGTTGTACGCAGATCAGTGACTTCTGAATGGTATTATCCAATTGCACACCCCTCACCGATGAAATCCTGCAAATTGGAGCTCCCCCTTGGTAAACTCCCCACAGATGTGGATTGTTCGTACCGCGATGTCACGCACCAAAGGTGTTTGGCGATGTGAGCATGGACTCGGAAGCTGAATGATGAAGAACGGAGAAGCCTAGCCCTAATGTGAAGAATGACTGATATTGCCAGCAGTCATCCATCGCACAAGAACCATCCTTAACGTTAGGGAAGAAACTGCTTGAGCGCCCGAAAAAACTTTTTGAGCGCTAGTTTATGGCATTCCGATTTTTTGAATATCTCCGTCAATTTTAAAGATATCGACACCATTCCCACGCTCACAGGAAGCTCTCGACCACGCCATCCTGCCTACCAAATTTGGTAACGATCCGCACACTCCACGATTTTCTGCATCATTTCTACCAACGAATGCCCATTTCGCCAATATTTATCGTAATGGCCACCTCCTCGACCGTCTCTTCACTTGTGTCCTTTGCTAGGGAAAATAACTACGAGTACTTGCCAGGAATCCCCACTAGCTCTCGCCCTGAAGCCTCCTGGTTCATCCCTCCCTCGTCCATGACCTCCCATCCTATCGCTCTGGGACAGCGCGTTCTTCTCGTCAGTCTGACGTCGAGGAAGACATTCTTTGGTCGCCTCAAGTCTGTCATCAGGCTTGAAAGGTCTTATGTGGTTGTTTCGGTCTCTCCAGTCGAAAAGGATTATGGATTTTTCCTTCCTGCCCCCTGCAACGTCTATCTCTCAATCTCGTCTTTTGTTCTCCCAAAATTGCGACAGCTCCAGTACCAATTACTATCATCTACACTATCTGATCGCATTCATGACGATTTTGAGGCACTTCTCCCTGCCCTCACTGGAGAAGACGGCCCCTCCTCCTCCTTATGCCCTCCAGAGCACTAGTTGCACCTGGTACAGGTCGCTTTGCAGAGAGGAGAGAGGGGGGGAAAGTTGCGAAATCCTAAGCCCTGACTACCCTGGAGACCCCCAAAATTGGCCCCTGGCAGAAATCCCCACAGTTCTTCTTTCGGACGCGCAGCATATCGCCCCAATGAATCTGGATCTCAGATCTAGGAGTCAGAGTGACTCATTTGCAGTCATACCCCTTATTCAGCAGTGACCAGTGCGCTTACTCATCCCCCTTTCTGTTGCATTATTCATCTGTTCCTTAATGACTCTTTCTATTTCAAATGATTTGTGATATTCTTCGTCATGCTGACTGATTTTACTTACCAATCACTTACTGTCCTTACTCAGCCTTGCTTGGCCTTACCAATCCTTTACCAATCCTCTTACCAATCGCTTACAAACCCCTTACAAAGTGTTTCCCTCTATTTACTTCAGGCTGCGCTACCTTTTGTATATAAGTACCAATACGTCGCAGCAAGCAGAAGCAAGTAGCCCCCCTGCATAGGATACCGTCCCCTTTGTAGTGAGACTATTGCCCAATCATTATCGACGTTATCTGCCTTATTGTCGTCGCTTTAAGGCCCTTCATTATCTTCTTTATTCTTGCAGTATCTGAGGCTCCATTAAGGGTCTATTTACTGTCATTCTTCATCACTTTACGTCGCTCCTAGGCTCCGAGTAGCCTAAATTTCTTCGCTTTTCTGTCGTCCCTCTGCTCCCCTCTCGTCAGGAGCATTATTCCCTTCTGCCCTAGTCTTCTAGTGTGCAGAACCCCTCCCCATTTCGCTATAACCGATCCCTCGAGCCAAAGTCCGCGCAGGTAAACCACCAACTCGGCATTTGTCTTTGTGTTGGTTTTGTGGTGTTTTCACCATAGATCCACACGTCGACTCACAGCGAGTATCATGTCCTGGAATCTTCATGTATGCGACAGCCAAGTCCTCCTGACTGCCATACCAGACACTTCGGTCATTGCCATTGACGTACATCTGAGCCTTTCCACAAAATCGAATCTCGTACTGCACATCTGCACGAGAAACTTCCCACAGGTTCAAAAGCTCCAGCCACGGGTCAGGAGGAATGAGCTGCGGAAAAATACTCTACTTACAACGTAGGCCATACCCCTGAAGGGGAAGGTTTGAGGTGGTATACAAGACAAATCGAGGTAACAACCAGCAAGGCATGCAAAGGTCCCCATTGCTTAGACCTTCTGTCGAAGATACCTGGGATAGTTAGGATTTCTGCAGAAAACCATCATTGACCAACACACTTTCCAGTCTTTCTTTTCTAGGTGAGCTGAGGGAGGTCAATCCGGATCACGATGACACTGAACCGCTGTGAGTCAATGTGTGGATCTATGGCGAAAACACCAAAAAAAACCAACACAAAGACAATTGCCGAGTTGGTGGTTTACCTTCGTGGACTTTGGCTCGAGGGATCGGTTACAGCGAAGTGGGGGAGGGGTTCTGCACACCTAGACGACTAGGGCAGAAGGGAAGGTGCTCCTGATGAGAGGGGAGCAGGGGGAGACTGAGAAAAGCGAAGTAATATAGGCTACTCGGAGCCTAGAAGCGACATAAAGTGATGAAGAATGACAGTAAATAGACCCTTAATGGAGCCTCAGATACTGCAAGGATAATGAAGATAATGAAGGGCCTTAAAGCGACGACAATAAGGCAGATAACGTCGATAATGATTGGGCAATAGTCTCACTACAAAGGGGACAGTATCCTATGCAGGGGGGCTACTTGCTTGCATGCTGCGACGTATTGGTACTTATATACAAAAAGTAGCGCAGCCTGAAGTAAATAGAGGGAAACACTTTGTAAGGGGTTTGTAAGCGATTGGTAAGAGGATTGGTAAAGGATTGGTAAGGCCGAGCAAGGCTGAGTAAGGACAGTAAGCGATTGGTAAGTAAAATCAGTCAGCATGACAAAGAATATCACAAATCATTTGAAATAGAAATGAGTCATTAAGGAATGGATGAATAATGCGACAGAAAGGGGGATGAGTAAGTGCACTGGTCACTGCTGAATAAGGGGGTATGACTGCAAATGAGTCACTCTGACTCCTAGATCTGAGATCCAGATTCATTGGGGCGATATGCTGCGCATCCGAAAGAAGAACTGTGGGGATTTCTGCCAGGGGCCAACTTTGGGGGTCTCCAGGGTAGTCAGGGCTTAGGATTTCGCAACTTTCCCCCCTCTCTCCTGTCTGCAAAGCGACCTGTACCAGGTGCAACTAGTGCTCTGGAGGGCATAAGGAGGAGGAGGGGCCGTCTTCTCCAGTGAGGGCAGGGAGAAGTGCCTCAAAATCGTCATGAATGCGATCAGATAGTGTAGATGATAGTAATTGGTACTGGAGCTGTCACAATTTTGGGAGAACGAAAGACAAGATTGAGAGATAGACATTGCAGGGGGCAGGAAGGAAAAATCTGTAATCCTTTTTGACTGGAGAGACTGAAACAACCACATAAGACCTTTCAAGCCTGATGACAGACTTGAGGTGACCAAAGAACGTCTTCCTCGACGTCGGACTGATGAGAAGAATGCGCTGTCCCAAAGTGATAGGATGGGAGGTCATGGACGAGGGAGGGATGAACCAGGAGGCCTCAGGGCAAGAGCTAGTGGGGATTCCTGGCAAGTACTCGTAGTTATTCTCCCTAGCAAAGGACACAAGCGAAGAGACGGTCGAGGAGGTGGCCATTACGATAAATATTGGCGAAATGGGCGTTCGTTGGTAGAAATGATGCAGAAAATCGTGGAGTGCATGGATCGTTACCAAATTTGGTAGGCAGGATGGCGTGGTCGAGAGCTTCCTGTGAGCGTGGGAATGGTGTCGATATCTTTAAAATTGACAGAGATATTCGAAAAATCAGAATGCCGTAAACTAGCGCTCAAAAAGTTTTTTCGGTGTAGGCAACTCCTCTTGTGAGTGCGCAAAGGGAAAGGGGGGGAAAGCTGTGGGCTAGGCCTAGGCTCGTCCCAAGGGGTTGTGAGTCGGAAAGGAAGTGGAAGGGGTGACTAGGTGGCGAAAGGGAAGGTCTCCCTGTGTCGGAAGGGTACTGTCGGTGTAGAACTCGAGCGGCCGCTGCAGAAAGGCGGGAGGGGATTAGTTTCGGTGGTTGGATGGTCGGAGGGGCTCAGAACTCGATAGGCGGCGATGTAGGACTCGTGTAGGCTGTCGGAGGACTTGAAGACTCGAAGGGGTGACTCTGAAGGCAGCAGGAAAATTTTATATCGCAAGGGGACTCGAATTTGGTGGTGGGACTTGGTGGGGATCTCTATGGACGCGGAGGGGGCTCAGAAGACTCGAAGATACGCAAGAAAACAACTCTGGGGACTCAAGGGGACTCTCAGACACACAGATGGTGACGCCAGAAAAGTGGGTCCATTTTTCCTAAGTACAGCGGTGTTTTGTATCGTAGAGGAGGCTGTCACAAAGGAATATTTCGGCGAATTTCGGAGATGTCATATGTCAGAAAAATTTTGAAGGAAAAAGCGCCGATGTAAGGCACTACAGGTTGTAGGTATGAAAGATAGGTAAAAGAAGGCAAAGAAAAGCGGAAAGAAAGGGCAAAGCGGCGAGGAGAACATGCCTAGAACGTCTGTGCTACTGACCAACGCTGCGGCGACCCTTTGGGGCGGTCTGGTGTGGGGGGTGGCGGTACTACTGGCGGCAGCGGGCATCGGTGTCTCAAGTCGGGCTACAGGTACCGAGTAGCCAACGTCACAAGTGACAGGGCAGACTGCCGATGGTCAGTAGACACTTGATAGGCATATGAAGGGCTGAATGCCGACGCAGATAGGGGTGGACGACGAATGGGGACGAGGATAGGGGTAGGCGGTGACTTGTTGTGGTGACGAGTGTCGGTGATAGGGGTTACTTCCCGATTAGGTGGCGGCGGCGTTGGTAAGCGAAGGAAGCGCTCGTATTAACCGAGGTAGCTGAGAGTGGAGCGGCGGCGACCTTTCCGAAGGACGGTAGACCCGTGGTGAGTGGTTAGGGTGATAGGGGAAATGGTATAGGGTTATGATACTCAGCCCTAGGGAGTATGGGCTCCCTACACCTCCCGGGGTCTTCGAATACTGACCGTCCTCGGTCAGGGGAGCTCGGTGACACGGATCAGTGATGAGATTCTGTTGACAGGTGGCTGTGCTCGGAACAATGGCAAGCGGGACGGGGACCTCGGTCACATGCTGTGGCAAAAATACTTCCATGTCAACAAAGGGTTGCCAAACATACCAAACAAGTCGCCGCCCTTCATCTTTTCTTTCTCTAAGTCCCACCACCACTGCTACTCATCGTATCAGCATCAACATGCCCTCGACCAAGACCACCACCTCTACTAAACCCTCGACCCAGCCCAAATACATCCCCCCCGATGCTGCTCGTGACCTAGTGCCTAAGATGTGGGCTCGGGAGATGAAGGCCCTAGCGGCATTGATGGGTGAGATCCCAGATGAGGCGGCAGACGAGAAGGAAGCACGGGAGTGGTTGGATCGATACTACGAGGTCTCGGTACGTTTCTCGCCTCATTCGTCCGCTAGCCCAGTGGTTGAGCGGGCTACAGGACCAGATCGAAGGGCTTCGGAAGTTCGCCTATGATATGAGCACCGAGGTCCCAGAGTATCCTGACGAGACTGAGGAGGCCCTCGGGGCCGTCTTTCTGACGTTAGTGGCGCTGCGAGATCGGTTTCCTCGACGAAGCGGTAAGCTCAAGTGCAAGAGGGTCGTTCCCTCGTCGAATAACGTCCCGCAGGACAGTGAAGGGGGTTAGGCGGTCCCAGCGGCAGGTAGGGAAGGCGGCTGCTAGGGGGGATGAGGAGAACCAGGTGCGTACCACTAATCTATCAGATCCTTCTCGATACTCACACACCCCTTCGTGGTTTAGGGGGAAGCTGTAAGTGGGGGAGGCGGCGTCATCGAGTTAAATAGCGCAGGTGAGGAAGAGGTCGCCGCCCCGCCCCCAACTCAGACAGAGACTGTCGGTGGGGCTACCCAGAGGTCGGACAACGTTCCCGAAGTCGCCGCCCCTACTACCCAGGTAGACTCAGAGGCTTGTGGGCGGTGCGTGACTCGGGGGATTCGGTGCGAGTGGAAGGGGGGCGTTTCTGGGGCCGCATGTACAGCCTGCCATGTGGGTAAGAAGCGCTGTGACAAGGCTAGTAAGCCAAGCAAGAAGGTAAGCTCTGTTAGGTTTCGAAGTGCACGAAGATGACGAGAACGCGCAGCGGAAGAACACGGACGCTGCGGCCCCCTCTCCCTCAACCAGTAAGAAGGCTAAGACTTCGGTGGCGCCCCCAGACCCTTCTTCCTCGTCAGCAGCTCCTAAGCCCACTATCTGCATCAAACCTCGAGTGGTAGGTCAGTCGGTCCCTCACAAATCACCTGGCCCTCCTCCTCATACACCGTCGGTCTCCAATCTGCCACTCTTCCTCCCCTCGAGCGCTGGTAACACTCCTTCCCCCGACCCTCCTCGTATTGAAGAACGCCCTGTAGGTGAGTCTAGGGAGACTGGTGATGGTACTGGCGGCGCGTCGGTCGAGGCTGTGAACAAAATGGAAGCCGCTGGACCCGAAGATTCGGTCGACATCGAGGGCAGTCAGCCAGAAGAGGTAGTATTTGACCGGCCCCCAAGTCCACAAGACGCTCGGTGGACCCCTTTCAGTGGTCCCCAGGAAGCGCTAGCCCAGTATGACTCGCGGCTGGCAGCCCTCAAGGGTACGGTGGAATGGTCTGGAGCCATCATAGCTGATCTTCACGCGGGCCTTGGGCAGCTGAATGTTGTCCATCAGCGGGCTAAAAGGGACATTCGGAGGCTCGAGGAGTGGCGGCGGGATAACTTTGGGGCGCGGCAGTAACTTTGATGTTCGTAGAAGTCTCCTTGTCCTGTGCTTAGGTAGGGGTGGTTGAATGTATATGTGTGGGGGTCTGCATTCTGTCAAAAGTTGGGAGGCCTGAAACAAGGTAAAGCTAAGGTAACGAGGGTGGCGGAAACAGGTAAGTAGAGAGTCTAAGAATTGCGGCGGTGAGTCTTTAAGATCGAATGAAGCAAGGTAAGAGAGAAAGGAATCAAGGGAGAAACGTTTCTTTAATTTTTCTTTTCGGTATACTGTGTCGGCGGCAGGTCTTTTTTATGTAAGTAAGAGGAGTGGTGAGTATAGGTACGAAGACAGAGAAAGGAAACTAGGTGGCAGTTTTCGGTTTTATGGTCTTTTCGAGTTGTAGGTTTGTTTTTTTTTTTTGGAGTTTTTCGTATGTACGGAGAGTCTGTAAAGGGTATTCAAGAGATAAAAGAAACAGAAAAAAAAAGAAATGGAACGGAAGGGTATGTCACTCATCTGACTCGTCCCTAAGGACACCAGTGAGGTCTGGGTCGGGAAGGGAGTCGTCTTCGAGTCGGTCGATGGCGGCGTTGGGTGGCGACTCGGCGGCGGTGAACATGGCTATGTCATGGGGTAAGTCGGTGTGTGAGTAGTATTCAGAGGGCGGTATATCTGGGGGACGTAGAAGGTGAGTCTTGGGTTCCCGACGATTCACGAGATCGACGGCAAAGGCTCCACACTCATCTACCCAATCCTCATACTCTTCTTCATCTACTTCAGGGTCTTCTTCGGCCTTCGGTCTCCTAGACAGCCCATCAGGGGTGGCATGCTTGGCGGCGGGTACGTGGATGAGTTTGAAGTCGAAGAGGAGGATACTGGCGATCCACCGATTGATGGTCGCATTAGGCTGAAGGTCAGGATTGTTTATCATACCCTTAATATACCTGGCATCCACTTCGACGACTAAGTTTCATACGCTGAAAATGTATAGCCGCACGTCGTGTAGAGCTCGAAAGAGACCGAATAGTTCTAGTTTGGCTTGGCTGTACTGCCGCTCTCGGTCATTGAGGGTAATAGAGCCGAATCGGGCGGGAAATCGTTTGCCACCCTCGTCTTCTTGCATGAGGATGTAGCTGACGGCAATATTGGAAGTGTCGATGGCGAGGATGACAGGACAGTCTGAATTGTAGTCGATTGACCGAAGGGCGGGGGACGAAACGATGGTGGTCTTGAGGTACTCCATGGCCGCTCGGTGCTCGTCAGTGAACTCGAAAGGGACGTCCTTCTTGGTCAGTTCTATGAGCAGTTGGGCGTGCTTAGCGAAGTCTTTGATAAAAATGCAGCAATATGAGCATAGACCTAGGAATCCCCTGACTTCAGTGACATTAGTGCAGTATGGCCAATCTTTGATTTTCTGTACTTTAGTCTCATCGGGGATCCTTCCCTCATACGAAACTTTGTGGCCAATGACCACTATAGACGGGGCGGCGATGACACATTTCTTGGCGGAGACGGTGGCACCTGCATGTCGGAGGCGGTGGAGAACACGGTTAGTGTTTTGCAGATGTTCCCAGATGAACTGACGGATGCCGCCATTCTGCGGGATCGTTTCATAGGTACCATCGGCGAGTTGATAGTGTGATTTCAGCCCTTTGATAGGGCAGTCGTCGATGAAGGGGATGGTAACTTCAGGTATCTCGTCTTTAAGGATCCAGCAGATGTCTCCATGGAAGATCTGGACGGCGTTAGTATACCCCATAGGAAGTTTCGTAAGGCGGAGGGTGCCGATAGGGGTTTGGAAGGTGGTCAGGTTGCGGTAGTCGTCGTGGATGGTGCGGTGATCGTAGCTGACCATTAGATCTAGGATTCCGTACACAGAATGGCAGGCAAAGGCTTCGGCAATTGAATCGACGAAAGGGGGGACCGCTGAATCCTGAATGGCGATGGCATTTAGTGGCTGCAGGTCATGTACGAGGCGCAATGATTTCCCGTCCTTCTTGACGATGCAGAACCACTTGGAGCGGTATGAAGAGGTCGAAGGCTCGTAGACACCGGTGGCGATTTTCTCTTTGATAATTTGGACGACATCTCGAAAGATAGCTGGCGGGATAGGGATATTTCGTTCGACCCAAGGTTTGTGCGGCAGGGTTGGGATCTTCAGCGGCGGGAACATGTCTTTGCAGAAGGTTCCCCGCTCGGCGGTCTCCCAGGTGAAGGCGGCCTCATGGGTACGAACTAGCCATCGAACGAGGTCGAGTTCTGCTGGCCAGAGGAACTTGGCGGGATCTAGGTCAAGCTCTTCTGCTCGCACCGCCGTGAATCTAGAGCCTGGAATGAACGGAGGGGGGTGGTATGGTAGTACAGGTAGATCTGCGAGAGGGTCACCGACCTCCCGGCGGTCAACCCGAAACTCGACAGGCATCGCGGTCGGGATAGGCCGAACCTTCTTCGCTACAGGCTTGTATTTTAAAACATGGTAAACTGGGTCGAATTCGAAGGTGGATCGAAGTGCAGAAAGTGTCAGCAGCGAAAGGGTAGTACCAGTAGAGAATAAGAATGGATCTTTGGGAGAAATGAAGCTAGCATCGAAAGGATCAAGGGAAGGTGTATTTGAAGCGGTATAGTCGAGAAGATACGCGGCGGCAGCGCTTTCTTTAGAGTCTGTGGAACAAGGTAAAGTAAAATCTGGCGGCGACGAAGGGGGATCTGAAACATAGAGAGAACACACGGATACTACTTCTTCATGGTCTCCTCGCCCTCCTGGCGAGTCCTTGACCATCATTAAAAACCCTGTTCAGCTCCTTCTAAGTGGCGGCGGTACTCTTGGCGGGAAAAGTACTCGGCTTCGTCTTCCGCGTTGACAAAGCGGGGCTGGTGATGCAAGCGGGGGCGAGGTCGGGTCGGTATCAGCAATTGCCGCCCTGTATTGGGGTCACGAATTTCGAGGGATTGCTCGCCATCGGGGAAGTCTCGTAGGATGCTGCTGAGTAGACAGAAGAAGGGGCGGCCTAGAAGGAGGTCGAAGGGAGCTCTGTCGACGACTTGGATCTGGAGGTGCGCCTCTACAGGACCGATGCGGAGGGAAGCATTCTCGATGACACCTAGGGTACTCTCTTTAGACTGGTTAGCCGCCTCTAAGGTCATACGCATGTCGGAACATAGGGGAGTGCCCAAGGCCTCCCACAACTCGCACCTAAGGGCTACTACCTGACAACCACTGTCGAGGATACACTCAACTCGAAGCTTGTCCATGAGTATCCCATCGACCGCCCTGAGGGGAGCAGTGGCTAAGCTGATGCATTTGCCTTCAGTGTCCCTGACGAGGTACTGTTCATAGGATGCCCAGGTCGACGAGGACGAGGTTTCAGACGCAGTCTCGAGGCTCCCGATGGCGATCTTCTTCGTCATGGCCATCTCCTTGATTTGCTTTCTAATTTCGGGGCTGACTGCGAGGAGATCCTGAGTAGAGACTTCAATCTTGGCCCCTAAGACTTGGGACACGAGCCGCTTGGTGGCAGCGGCCTCATCAAAGCCGCTCTGGTAACGAAACTGGGGAGTGGTGTTAGTCTGCGGCTTCGGGTTAGAAGATTCGGCGGCGTTGTTTCTAGGCTGTGGGATAGATGAAGCGGTGTTGTCGGTGTGTGGGGCCTGGTTCTTAGGAGTCGAAGCCGATGGTTGGTTGTTAACAGGGGCAGGGTTAGAGGCGGTGGCATTGCGGGGGCGGCGGACTGGTATCTCTACTCCATCGAAGCGGGCCGGTTTCTTTCTCTTGATGGCGTTCTTGACCTCCTCTACTTGAGCATAAGCTCTAGCAAGGGCTCTCTTGTCTTCTTCGTCGGCGTTGTCTTCTATCTCCTGGTCTATGAGGTAGGACGAGGGGTGGACTTCAACTTGGAACTCGGCAGAGTCACCAGAGCCAAAAAACATGGTGTTGACGAGGTGAGGCAGTGTGTCGTGACCTCTTGACGACGAAGCGGTGGCAGGGGACTGAATGGAGACTAGGTTGGCCGACGCCATGATAGATTCTCTGAGGGCTAGGAAGTTGTCTATCTTTTCTTTGAAGTTCCTGCCAGCGGCCGACCTGGGAATGTCAGAGCCGTCTTTCATAAATACTTTACCGCCTATCAACACGCATTTCCCTTGGCGGACATACTCCTGGCACAGTTCGCACTCGGCGGTCCTGTGACCATCGGTGCCGCTGCAGAAGAAACACCGTGGGTCAAAGGGGCGGCGATATTGTTGGTCCTGGGGTTGGGTCTGATGGGCCGCTGGCGGCTGATCGGCGGTCTGCACATACTCTCGTTTAAGGATAGTCGGCAGAGCAGAAGGCTGGGAGTGTGACTCTGGGAATAAGGCCGAGCTGTCAACTTGGGCTATGTTCCGACGAGTGCCGCTCAGGAGATAGGTGGCTTGCTTGTAGATCTCGTCGAAGGGCCATGGCTCATCGACGTCATGGTCGAGGTCTTTGAGTTGGAGGCGGGTGGCGAGGGAGTTGCGGAATCTGGGCAGGAATCCTTCTAGGAACTTTTCGTCGATGAAGTCAGTGGCGAGTTTCTTCTTTTTGTTGATCAGGGCGACGGTGTGGCGAAACTCTCGGACGTATTGGCCGAGGTCGTCAAGGGAAGACATGGGCTTCTGCACTTGGTGGTGGAGAAGGGTTTCGAGGTCGACTTTGGTATATTGGCGGCCCTTTACGTCGGTGCCTGGGTAAAAGCACAGTACCTCTGTCACGAAGGTGTCCCAGTTGTCGGTAGCTACTGAGTCAAGGGAAGACCACAGTTCCGACTCATTGCGGTTGGCATAGCGGATTGCCCATTTAATTTTTAACCTCTCGTCGGTAATGCCTGCATCAGTGCAGATTTGGTCGACGTCTTCGAAATAGGTGCAGATATCTTTGGTCTTGCCCGAGAACTTGGGGGCTTTGTTAGAACCCCGAAGCGGCATCTCTCTGTGAGTAGGAGCGGACATGGTCGGTGGTATTGTAGACGATTGGGGTATGGTGGGATTTTGGGCTGGAATCAGTGATGGGGTCGGTATGCGCGGCGGGATTCGAATAAGCGGCGGTGAAGCGGTGTGGGATAAGGAAGTGGACTCTGTTGGAATCAGAAGCTGTTCTGCGGCGAATGCTGAAGCGGTGGGGGATGGTGTAGATGCAAGCTCGGTGAGGGGGGATAACTCTTGGTGGTCTGGCGGCGGAACGAACGGTTGATCAATTTCAAAACCACCTGGGATGTCAAGGAACGATGGAGAAGGCGGATCTGGAACGGGAAGGGACTCTTCAAGGTGTAACTCAGTATCTGACGAATGGAGCTCTGAAATCTCTCTGGTATCAGTAGATGGCACGAATAAATCAGAAGACGAAATAGAAAGGCGGCAGAAGGGCTCTAAGAGCTCTTCAAGTTCGGTTCTTTGACGGGTAGGTCAGAGAGATCTCCTTTCCAGATCTGAAGACCCCTCGCGGTGGGCTCCAAAACGATGTAGGCAACTCCTCTTGTGAGCGTGCAAAGGGAAAGGGGGGGAAAGCTGTAGGCTAGGCCCAGGCTCGTCCCAAGGGGTCTTGAGTCAGAAAGGAAGTGGAAGGGGTGACTAGGCAGCGAAAGGGAAGGTCTCCCTGTGTCGGAAGGGTACTGTCGGTGTAGAACTCGAGCGGCCGCCGCAGAAAGGCGGGAGGGGATTAGTTTCGGTGGTTGGATGGTCGGAGGGGCTCAGAACTCGATAGGCGGCGATGTAGGACTCGTGTAGGCTGTCGGAGGACTCGAAGACTCGAAGGGGTGACTCTGAAGGCAGCAGGAAAATTTTATATCGCAAGGGGACTCGAATTTGGTGGTGGGACTTGGTGGGGATCTCTATGGACGCGGAGGGGGCTCAGAAGACTCGAAGATATGCAAGAAAACAACTCTGGGGACTCAAGGGGACTCTCAGACACACAGATGGTGATGCCAGAAAAGTGGGTCCATTTTTCCTAAGTACAGCGGTGTTTTGTATCGTAGAGGAGGCTGTCACAAAGGAATATTTCGGCGAATTTCGGAGATGTCATATGTCAGAAAAATTTTGAAGGAAAAAGCGCCGATGTAAGGCACTACAGGTTGTAGGTATGAAAGATAGGTAAAAGAAGGCAAAGAAAAGCGGAAAGAAAGGGCAAAGTGGTGAGGAGAACATGCCTAGTGTAATGGCCCGTACTTTTTCACTACTTGCTGTAGCATAGCCTAGCGTAGTTTCCTTATTTATCCACTCTCTGGTTAGGGTTACTTAGACGCGCCCATAGACGCTTTACTTAGTCAGCTGATTCGTCAGCATAGCCGCATTGACTCAGCGTGGATCGCTGCAGCCAATAGCGTTTATCTCTCGCTTGTTTGGTTTGTTCTACAACGTTCCTCGGTACAAACACTCATGGTAGTATAAATACCGTCTCTCTTGTCATAGACACTCCAATCGAGTTCATTTGTGCATCGCGCATTAACTCAGTTCCCTTCATCCTCATCCTTCTATCAGTCAAGGAGTGACCGATAACAGTCTTCGGATTGTTAGTGTTACACTTGAACTCGATTCCATCAGTTATCCCTCACTCCGCTTGCGCCCAGGCATATAGGGCAGCTATACCCGGACTCCAGGGTTAAGGAGCTTTGTTTTCTCGCCTTTCTTTCTTCATGAGACGATGCTTTTAGTTTCGTCCCCTTTACGGCAAGGGGTTGTGTTGAAGAAGAAACCGTAGTCAGTAGTCCTGCTGTTCGTCAAGGGCAGTGTGAAGGCGTAACCCACATTAGGGGGTGGAAATGCATAGCTTAAAGTAGTTCCCCTACGTCAAGGGAGGTAGAAAGCGTACTACTGTATCCCTACTAGTTTTACGATAGTTGAGACAGAGTACCACCACTGAGGGCAGGGAAAATCTCGTCAACATTCCTCGCGTCAAGAAGTCGGAGTCTTTGGCTCCCCGTATTAGGTTCTCTCCTTACCTTAAAAAGGAAGAGTCGCCTGCTCCCCTGCTCCTGTTCGCTCGGGAAGTAACACCCCTCGAGCAACAAATTTTCGGTACACCCGAACCTCTTCTTCCCTGCCTCTCTCCGCTCCCCCTTCGCTCGCCCTCCCCCGACCCCAACTTACTGGGCTTCGTTCTGCACGTCCCGTACAACTTACAGAACAGACGAACCGTTATCCCTCCTCCTCGCCTCCCCGTGGTCTTAACCGATTTCCGTCGAGATGGACCAGTTCACCCAGGACCAGCTGCACTTTATGCAGCAAATGACCACTATGATCACGGCGCAGGTCGCCAACCAGGTGGCGCAGCACGTCGCTGGTGCTGTGGTGGGCATGCAACAGCCGGCAGGCGCAGGGGCCGCCACTAATCAAAACGTTGACCCCACGAAACGGGGCGTAGCCGACCCAGGAATGTTCGATGGGTCAATTAGTAAGTTTGAGGAATGGTGGGCCAAGATGAAGGCCTACATCATTGTGGCGAGTCAGACCAGCCCTAGGGCGAGGAATCTCGCAGTCTGGTCCAGGATGACCGGACCAATTGCTGGAGCTTACGCGTGGGCGCGTATTGACACGTGTATGGCGGCAGGGGCCTGGCCGTCCTATGACGATCTTGTGGCCGAAGTTGAGGCGCGCTTCAGGCCGCTTCACAACAAGGACTGGGCAAAGGAGCAGCTCAGTAAAGTTCGCCAAGGATCGGCTAGGACAGAAGAGTTCCTGGCCAAGTTCAACGCTCTAAGGACCGCGTCCGGGGTATCCGACGATTACGCAATCTTTATGCTGGAGAGGGCACTCCACCCTGAAATCGTCCAGCGGATCTTCGTTCAGGGATGCCGCAAGGACACCTGGGCGGAGTACGACGTTGAGGCCAGGTGCCTCGGTGCCGCCCTGGAGGCAGTCAGAATCAAGACTGGCGGTGCGTCCTCTCGATGGGGACAAAACTTTTCACGACCCTCGCCCGGGGTAACGTCAGGGCAAGGCGTGCCCATGGACATCGGGGCTGCACAAGGCGGATCGGGAAGCCGCCCAAAGAAGGACTTCTCGAATTACCAATGCTACGCGTGCGGCCAGAAAGGCCATATTCGTCCGCATTGCCCGCAGGGCGGGAACAAAGGCAAAGGGCGCCAGGTGCACTCCGAAGGTGTTGACCCGCGGCTGGCCGCTATGGATGGGATGACTTTCGAGCAGATTGTCGCCCATGTTTCTAAGTTAAAAGAATCAGAGCTGCAGTGAAGTCGGGTCCTGCAGGCTCGGACAATGTTAGTACTGGACTTGTGTCTTTTCTTCCGTATAGTTTCTCTTCTCGTTGCGTTTTGACTTCTTCTAAAAATAGTATAAAAGAAAACACAAAAATAGAAAATACGAAAACACAAAAAAAGGTTTCGTTCTCGGACATAGTTACTATAAATAGGTTTTCTCCTCTCCCTGTAGATAGTATGGACGATGATTCGGACTCTGTACCTACACCATCTGTTGGAGGGTCCCGAAAGGGCTCGGGACCGGACGTTAAACTGGCACCGCTTAATTCTCCAAGCAATAAAACCCCTAAAAATAGCGTTTCGGAAGGATCCGAGTCAGTTAGCGGTGCTCAGGTGACAGTACCGCCGAAATCCCGAGTTTGCACGCTCAACTTAAAGGATCACGTTGCTGTACCTATAATTATTCGCACTAGGAAGGGTGACACACATGCTGTGCGGCCCTTGTTGGATTCCGGTGCTACAGGTGTTTTCGTGGATGCCAAATTCATTGATCGAAAGAAGCTTCCAAAGTTGTCTCTCCCACGAGCCGTGGATGTATTTAACATCGATGGTACTCTTAACTCCGCTGGAAGGATTACGCATCAGGTACCGCTTAGGGTTCAGTTCTGAGATCACTTCGAAGAGTTAGTAGCCGATGTCATGGATCTGGGATCTCACGACATGATTTTGGGTCACACGTCGCTTGCCACCCACAACCCAGAAGTCAATTGGAAAACCGGTGAAATCTCAATGAAGAGGTGTCCTCGTTGTTGCAGGCAACTCACGCCAAAGCCGGCCTTCGTTAGACGTATCGAAAAGGAGGAGGTCCAGGCCCTCGAAGACTGGCATAATATATTTAGAGCCGACAAGCAGGAGGCTCCTAAAAAGGATAAAACCCCTGAGGAACTGGTTCCGAAGGAATACCATGATTATTTAAGCATCTTCTCTGTCCAGGAATCCGAACGCATGCCGCTTAGGAAACCTTGGGATCACGCGATAGAACTAAAGGAGTCGTTTGTTCCGAAAAAGGGAAGGTTGATCCCTCTCAGCCCTGATGAGCAGACCGAAGTTAGCAACTTCGTTGATGGACAGCTTAAAAAGGGTTATATTCGGCCTAGTAAATCGCCTCAGACTTCTCCCATGTTCTTCATCCCTAAGAAGGATGGAAAGAAGTGTATGGTACAGGACTACCGTTATTTAAACGAGCATACAGTCAAGAACTCGTACCCACTCCTGCTTATCTCGCAGCTTGTTGACAAGTTGAAAGGGTGTAAATTATTTACAAAAATGGACCTTAGGTGGGGATACAACAACATCCAGATCAAGGAAGGTGACGAGTGGAAAGCCGCTTTCGTCTGTCACCGTGGAGCCTTCGAGCCGCTGGTTATGTTCTTTGGTTTATGTAATTCCCCCGCCACGTTTCAGAATATGATGAACGACATCTTCGGTGATATGGAGGACGTTCTAGTTGTATATATAGACGATCTTATGATATTTACAAAAACGGACAATGAAAAGGAGCATGACAGGATCGTGCTAGAGGTGCTTAGAAGGTTAAAGGAGAACGACTTGTTCGTCAAACTGGAGAAGTGTTTATTTAAGCAAAAAGAGGTCGACTTCTTGGGTATGATAGTTGGCACGAATGGAGTTAAGATGGATCCCGCTAAAGTCACTGCTGTACGCGATTGGCCGGTCCCCACTTCTGTTCGTGGAGTTTGAGGCTTCCTTGGCCTTGCGAACTTCTACTGACGTTTCATAAAGGATTTCGTGCAGGTCACACGCCCCCTTAATGATCTCACTAAAAAGGACACTCCGTTTCTCTGGTCCAACAAGTGCCAAGTAGCATTTGACATGCTTAAAGAAGCCTTCACGACTGCACCTATACTTATGTTCCCCGATCAGGATCGGAAGTTCTGCTTAGAAACCAATGCCTCGGATTATGCAACTGGAGCTGTGCTCTCGGTGGAATGCGATGACGGTCTCTGGAGACCAGTTGCCTATTCGAGTCATTCGCTTAGTGGGGCAGAGCTTAATTATATGGTTCACGACAAAGAGATGCTAGCCATCATTCGAGCTCTAGAGCAGTGGCATCACTACCTCGAGGCTACTCCGTACCAGTTTGAGATTTGGACGGATCACCACAACCTTAAGTGGTTCATGACATCACAGAAGCTTCAACCATGCCAGGCGCGTTGGGCGCAGTATTTTAGTCGTTTTAACTGTGTTATCGTCCATAAACCAGGAGTTTTGATGGGACGACCGGACGCTCTCTCTCGTCGCGAAGACTTAGTAGAAGATCGCGAAAATGCTAAATCGGAGGAATCGTCATTTATTAGACCTGAGCGAGTGCGCGCTGTGCGCTTAGAAAACCCCTTCATAGAAGAACTGCGCAGTGTAACGGCCGAGGTTGACGCTGGAACGCTCGACCGACGCGACGGTTTGTTGTATGATGGAGACAAAGTTTTCGTGCCTGAGGCACTTAGACAGAAGGTCCTCGCTGCTCTTCACGATTCGCCCCTAGCGGGTCATCGAGGCGTAAAAGGAACTCAGGAGTTGATCACACGATGGTTCACATGGTCTACCTTGAAGCCCGATGTCGAGGAGTATGTAAAGCATTGTCAGACGTGTCAAGCTAGCAAGCCTAGTAACAAGCCACTGGCAGGCGAACTCAAGTCTTTACCCATCCCTGATGGGCCTTGGAAGGATCTCACGACCGACTTTATGGATATAGGAGTCAGGAGCTCCTCTGGAAAGTCTTACGTTTTAGTCGTCATTGATCGGTTCTCTAAGGAAGCAGAGTTCATCCCCTGCACCGAGAAAGAAACTGCCGCTAGTACGGCTCGGCTTTATTTAACTCACGTCTGGAAGCACCACGGCCTTCCCCAGTCTCTCGTCTCGGACTGCGGACCGCAGTTCGCATCTCAGTTCTCGAAGGAGTTATTTAAGATGTTGGGTGTCGAGCAGAAGCTCTCAATGGCGTTTCATCCACAGACGGATGGTCAAACAGAGCGGTTGAACCGCGAAATTCAGCAGTATCTACGGATGTATGCAAACCATCAGCAGGAATGATGGGAGGATTGGCTTCCCCTAGCTCAGTTCTCGTATAACAACTCCAAGTCCTCTTCTACTGGCAAGTGCCCCTTTGAAGTTACCCGTTCTTACACACCACGAATGGGTGTCGAGCCGACGACTTCCAAGGTAGAAGCGGCGGAGGAGACCGCTAAAGACTGGTTCCAGGTGTTCCAGGAAGTACACGAAAGTTTGGGAAAAGCTAGGGCTCGTCAAAAGACTCAGGCAGACAAACGACGATCCCCTTCCCCTGCTTACTCCATAGCCTCGCAGGTTTGGCTGGCCACCGACCATTTATCGCTGAAGGATCGGCAGAGCCGTAAATTGACCGAAAAGTGGATAGGCCCATATGAGGTCTCGGACGTTTTACCCAACGCCGTTAAGTTAAAGTTACTGCGCTCGATGCGCATACACCCGGTAGTAAATGTTTCACGGGTGAAACCTTATCTCGGTGCTCTTGATGGGCAACCGGTCACTCGGCCCGGCCCACAACGGGTTACGGATGAAGGAGATGTCGAATACGAGGTTGAAAAGGTCGTTGATTCCCACTTGAAGCGTGGTAATCTTCAGTTCCTCATCCATTGGAGGGGATACCCAGAAGAAGATCGCACTTGGGAGCCTAGATCCGCTCTTAAGAATGCCCAGGAGGCAATAGACGATTTCTACAAACTCCACCCCGGTGCCCCCCGGAAACTTCATTTGCTTTCGACTGAAGGTCTCTTTTTCTCCATGGTACCCGACCCTTTGACTGCTGTGCAGCCTATCTGGTCTCGCCTGGAAGTCGAGCCATAGGAGGGGATAGTGTAACGGCCCGTACTTTTTCACTACTTGCTGTAGCGTAGCCTAGCGTAGTTTTCCTTATTTATCCACTCTCTGGTTAGGGTTACTTAGACGCGCCCATAGACGCTTTACTTAGTCAGCTGATTCGTCAGCATAGCTGCATTGACTCAGCGTGGATCGCTGCAGCCAATAGCGTTTATCTCTCGCTTGTTTGGTTTGTTCTACGACGTTCCTCGGTACAAACACTCGTGGTAGTATAAATACCGTCTCTCTTGTCATAGACACTCCAATCGAGTTCATTTGTGCATCGCACATTAACTCAGTTCCCTTCATCCTCATCCTTCTATCAGTCAAGGAGTGACCGATAACAGTCTTCGGATTGTTAGTGTTACACCTAGAACGTCTGTGCTACTGACCGACGCTGCGGCGACCCTTTGGGGCAGTCTGGTGTGGGGCGGCGGTACTACTGGCAGCAGCAGGCATCGGTGTCTCAAGTCGGGCTACAGGTACCGAGTAGCCGACATCACAAGTGACAGGGCAGACTGCCGACGGTCAGTAGACACTTGATAGGCATATGAAGGGCCGAAGGCCGACGCAGATAGGGGTGGACGACGAATGGGGACGAGTATAGGGGTCGGCGGTGACTTGTTGCAGTGACGAGTGTCGGTGATAGGGGTTACTTCCTGATTAGGTGGCGGCGGCGTTGGTAAGCGAAGGAAGCGCTCGTATTAACCGAGGTAGCCGAGAGTGGAGCGGCGGCGACCTTTCCGAAGGACGGTAGACCCGTGGTGAGTGGTTAGGGTGATAGGGGAAATGGTATAGGGTTATGATACTCAGCCCTAGGGAGTATGGGCTCCCTACATCGGGCGCTCAAGCAGTTTCTTCCCTAACGTTAAGGATGGTTCTCATGCGATGGATGACTGCTGGCAATATCAGTCATTCTTCGCATTAGGGCTAGGCTTCTCCATTCTTCATCATTCAGCTTCTGAGTCCATGCTCACGTCGCCAAACACCTTTGGTGCATGACAGCCCAAACAAAGAGAGACAAAAAGTCTGCTTGTTTGGCCATCAGGTACCACCTTACTCTTATGTTTCCTTATTGAACTCGACTCGACAGCGATGAACAGACACCTTACCGCCTGTCGCTGTTCCCTGAATTCCATCTTCCAGCAAATTCAACAATGTCAAGAATGAGAAAGCATATGCACCCTTATACCTAGGATCAAGTCGGACAGCTCGTGTCACGACGATGACGAGTACTGGCACGAACGGACTACGTACCATCATGTGTGGTGAATGTGGATATACGCCACGGCCTGGGACCATAGTACATCCTTCTGGCTTGCCATTCCACTGTTCCCAATTAAAGTGACGGCGGCAATCATCTGGAGGGTAGGTATTGTTCTTTTTTCCCTTGGTGTGGGTGGGTGACAGCTAACTGCACCTCCAGAGCCATCCGATCTTCAAGTTCCGCATTTGACTACCAACTGTTCAGTTCTTGCTCGGACAACGCCCTCGACATGCTCGCATTGGTTCCTTCCAATTTGCGGGTATCGGATAGCCGTACATTTTTTTCAAGTAACGAGAACCTCGTTGGAGAGTTCAGGCAGAGATGAAGACATACTCGTCGAAGAGGACTCACAACTCTTGAAGCTTGGGGTAAGACAAGGAAGAGTGACGAGTCGATTGGTGCTGTCCTGCTGATATTTGTCACTTGATAATGCATGATGTAGCTCCTATCCTGGGGTCTACGCTGCACGTCCAATATCGCAGGAAAGTTGCCGTAGGATGTGGTGGTAGACAGGTTAGAATAGAAAGTTATATACGTTTGGTTTTTACAGTCATGCTGAGAAATGATAGTCGACTTACCTCTGCAGACACTGCCGTGTCTGTGTGTAGGATGTCATGTGAATGTGGGCGACATTACAACAGGTCTGTTCTGCATGCACTCCAAACCTCCAAGATCTGCTTTGCATTCTTGGCACCACAAGGCACCTCTTCAACCGTCAAAAAAGCCTCTAGAATACGTTCAATGTCCGCATGCCCAAGAGGTTCACAGTCACCAGTAGGGTTAATAGAGGAGCAGAACAGGTCATAGATCACTTCCACAAAGGGCCTCAGAGGTTGGAAGTAGGGTGTGAAATCCCCAAGCACACTTTTCGATTGCAGCTGGCCAAGCTTGATATAACAAAGGTCAACAACATCTTGTGGTGTCTCAATCGACACCCATGATTTGAGATTAGTTTCATAGATGGTACGATCCGTGCAGATTTCTCCCGGTGCTTGGTAGAGGACACACACCCAAACTAGGGCATAGATAAGGGACTCTACATCGTGTGCTTGCGTGTGCGTAACCCGGTTGGTATTGTTGAAATACCCACGAAGGTGGGCGAGAGCCATGAATGGTATCATGTCCTGCATCTCATTTGATATCAAGAAAAAGAGTCCACATGAAAAGACCTACTACAGTGCGATCATCACCAGACATTCCTCGTTTCTCCATGGCAAGCAGGTCGGCGTAGTCCAAATTGATAATGAAACCTTGGCAGAATTTTTTTTTTCAGGATAATTTCCTCCTGTTCCTTCTCTTCATAGAGCAAGTGTACATGAGAATGTTGTTAAACATGGCACCTCACAGAGAACACAAGTCATACCAAGGGCAGGTTTCGATAGTACTGTTCGGTTGGACAATGCGGAGGATCCATTCGCAACATCGAGTATAGTGATTACATAATCAAGCAAGCGATGCGGAGATACCCGACGGGTTAACAAGAACTAGGACAGGCTCGATGACCACAGGGCTGTCAAAGACATGACTGCGTCGCTCATCAACACCGTTCGCTCCAGTGCGCATTTCCTACTGACAAGGCGAATTGAATTAAACCAAGTTAACAACAACGTCTCACCTAGCATTTCTGCAAGCCTTCCGATCTGTCAATCCAGCGGGGAAATGGAAGGTCCTCGTCATCGACGAACACGTCCAAAACCTGTTGAGCACCGTGCTGAAGCAGTTCGATATATTGGAGGAAAACGTTACGCGTGAGTGTGTGCACTTATACCCTTTGCCTATCTTGTTCGCTATAAGCTCAGGATGGGACCGACAATATGACAGTCATCGAGTCGATATCGACGCATAGGGAACCACAACGGTTCGAAGCGATTTACATGCTCATGCCCACGACACAAAACGTCGATAGGGTAATCCAGGATTTCTCAAACGGACGACAGCAATACCTTGGAGCGCATCTCTTCTTTCTAGACGGTGTGTGCTTCGATGATCGTCGAATCGTTGCTGATGGGAATTTCGTTATTAGGCCTCTCAGACCCTTTGTTTCAGCGTCTAACGTCCTCCCCTGCCGAACCACATCTCAAGGCCGTGAAGGAACTATTCGTCAATTTCTGGGGTAAGATCACGCTTGGATTGAGACCCGTCTTCATATCATTTTCTGCTCGTAGTGACAGAAGCCCAGACGTTCTCCATGAAGGCACCCGAACTATTCTTCCAGATATACAGTCCCCCTAAAAACGAAGCTTCTTTCCGAACAGCGAGATCACGATTGGAAGAAGAACTACGGTTCGTGAGCAAGCGCGTACGTCATCCTTTCAACCTGCGTTCGTGCCGTACGTGCAGATGGGCCGTCGTGCTAATCGGTCTTCCCTGTTGTACAGATTGCAGATCTGTGCATCACCCTGAACGAGTTTCCCTATATACGGTATTATCTACCGAGTCACCACCAACCGCTGGGTCCACTTCAGCCCAATCAACAAACGAGGGCACCACCACCACCAGAGGGAAGCAGTCGATGGAGGACGAATCTGGCAAGAGGCGAAGCGGCACGGCAGTACGAAGCTGCTGATACAGAGTTCGTCACGAAAGTGTTGGCGTCCATGGTACAGCAATGCTTGGAGGAACATAAGAAAGCAAATCCTGACTTTCCTGTGTGACGCTTCTTTCTTTTACGCTTCGTCACCCGTAAAAACTGATGGAATTGTTGGCCTTTTGGGTGCCTTTTGTTAGAGTCCTTCGGATCCACCTCGGCCTCGTGGGACACTCATCGTCACCGATCGAGCCATGGATGTCGTCGCGCCTTTTATCCACGAATTCACCTATCAAGCCATGTGCAACGACCTGCTTCCCATCGAGGATGGGACCAAGTACTCGTGCGTCTCTCTCCCGTTCCGTTTCGTGTGTACTCTCTGAGTGTGCGTGCGGGACAGGTACAAGTTTCAATCGTCAGTGGGCACGTATGAAGACAAGGTAGCAACGTTGTCGGATGCAGATTCGGTGTGGACGACCGTGCGGCATATGCATATGCGAGAAGCTATCGATAAACTAATGGCAGACTTTAACAAATTCATGGAAGACCACGCTGGATTCAAAGGGTGCGTTATGCTGGTAAACGGACACGCCACTACAACGACTGACCGGTCTTTTGAATAGCGGAGGTGCTGCGAGTCTGAACGATATGAAAGATATGCTTGCGAATTTGCCGCAGTACCAAGAACAGCGAGAAAAGGTGTGCAGATCTTCTTGATCTCGGGGAACCATATGCTCACAGGGGGGAAACTGATGACAGTTCTCATTGCATTTGAATATGGCTCAAGATTGCATGACGATATTTGAAAAAGACAAACTTTCACTAGTTGCCAACGTCGAGCAAGTGCGTTCTGTCGCGGGCCTGTCTTTGGATTTACACTAAGACACGAAATAGTGCTGTGCAACAGGTCTCACCGCGGAAGGAAAAACCCCAAAGACACTTGTGGAAGAGATGGTTCCGCTACTTGACGGTCGGGAAGTCAGGTAAATGCATCCCTGTCCATGAGTCCGAAAGGGTGTCAATTTGTTGATTTTTTTTTGTTGATAAGCAATTTCAACAAGGTGCGCATGATCGCGTTGTACATCATGTACCGCGACGGCGTACCGGACGAAGATCGGCGTCGGCTGTACCAACATGCGAGGCTGAGCATGGTAGAGCAGGATGCGGTGAATTCGTTAGTCCACCTGGGAGCGCGAATTACGAGAGTAAGTGATTCTATACTGTATCTATTGGATGAGGCTGATGACGCCTTCGATGCAGGGCGCGTCTGATAAAGATACCAAGAAGAAATTGAAGCAGAAGCCCCAGGCGGATGAGGAATATGAACTTTCAAGGTACAAACCATTAATTCGTACCGTGATCCAGGTATGATCAGTAGCCCGTTCGCCAGTATCGCGCGACTAAAGATGAGAACTTTAGGATCATGTCAATAACAAACTTGATCAGACGCTTTTTCCATATGTGAAGGATGCGCCATCGGCACTCACGCCTGCAAACAGCACGCGCCAAGCTCCCACGCCGACTACGTCTCTGCGCAGTGCGAAGCCGAGTTGGCACAAAGCTGTACGACCGACCGCACCTGTCGATAATCGCCAGCGCGTGATTGTGTTCGTCGCTGGTGGGATGACGTATTCGGAAGTTCGAGAAGCGTACGTCCTCAGCGCGTCGTTAAACAAGGATATATATATCGGTGCGTCTCTCTCTTTTGTACATTTTTCTCTTGCAGTTTATTAAAAAGGAGTCATCCGTTTAAAAAAACGCGCGTAGGATCGACTCATACCGTTACCCCACGTCACTTCTTCGACGACCTCAAAGCTCTCGAGTTGTCAGGCGTAGGATCCCGAGCAGTTCCCAACGGCATACCCTCAACCCAACCACACAATTCGTACCAAGAGTACTACGACCAGAAATACTTCATTCCCGACCCGACACCACCACCTCGTCCATCCGAACTTCACGTCCCGAAAGATACCCACAAGGCGAGTGGGAAACTGACTAAAGTGCACTCGTCGTCGAGTTCGCCGTATGCTGCTAGTTCGACGTCTGTGAATAGTCTGGGGATGATGAATGGGCCGGATAAGGAAGAGAAGAAGAAAAAGAAGAAGGGTCTGTTTCACTTTTGAGATATGCCTACGGTCCCGACCTTGGCTTCATTTTTTTCTCAGCCTTCCCTGCAGTTATGTCTTATATTCCATCATCATGACTCTGTTTTGGCGTCCGCTTTTTTTTTTCCCTTCCCCCTTTTGTCATTGAATCGTCCCGTTGTGGTTTTTTATACTGGATCACTGGCGTCATGACGAGTTGCACAAACCTAGCTTTTGAGACACGGGGGTTTTTTTTTTTCTTTACCGTAGGTGCTACTGTTACATAATGGACACGGTGAGCCCTCGCGGTCGACATGGAGCTCTACGGCGAGGGCAAGTCAGCGGCAACGTCATCGTATACTAAGTGCAAGGACTATGTCGGCGCGTGTCACATGTCAATTCTCGAAGACCTTCGCAGCCCTGGACGCTGATCCTGTAGTCCAAAGTTTCCCCTCTTTTCGTACCTTCGCTGGTAATTTGTACCATAACCCTTCGTTTCGCCAGAAACTACATGAACCTTACCGCCGGGGTGAAGCAAGGTAATACTACAGGAGAGCATCACAGAAATCAACCCCAACAGGTAGTCATCGGTACGGGAATATTCTTCACAGCCAAACTGGCTGCAACTCGACAACCGAATTAAATGTCAAAAAACCTCAGACTGCAACAGTGTATATCGAAGACAGAATTGCTGTGTATAAAACCTCCGACGACCCACCATCTTCTGCCAAGTCAAGGGTGTCTTCCATGCGTTCAACCACTTTTTTAATATGTTCAGCTGCACCGGAATGATGGGCGACCTTGGCACATGCGGCGTGAATAGCAAGGTAGGTTGGATCGGGAAGAGGATACTTGTCGGCATCCGGCGTCGAGAGGGTCACATATCGTGGGCGTTGGCAGAGGTAGATTTCGCGAAATGCTTCGAGTTTATATCTATTGGGTACTTCCTACAACCCAATCCCGTGGTTAAAACCCCCATAGAAGAAGATAGAGAAAAACACGGTTCGTACCGTGGCAGTAAAATAAATCCTCAACGTATCAAAGTCCATGCGAACGCATGTATCCATCGTCATGACATTTTCAAGGCGATGTATGCGGGCACCGTTGAGGTCCTGCCGTAGGTTGCGGTAGCCAAAGCGGTCAAGTACAGCCCAGACAGTGGCAGCATTGTTCTCCTAAGACGGGGGACGGCGATCAATAACGAAGTTCATCTCGGGTAAGGAACCAACTGGTGTGGTCTCAGAACTGATAGGCTCAGGGAAGATGTGAGCACAGTCGGTGCATTTCGCATCCGCTCCATCTAGAACGGCCTGCTGCAACGCCTGGTTGTTGTACACAATTTCGCGATCATAAGCCTTGGGCACGACACATTCGAAGCCATCTCTGATTAGAGCCTGTTGGCCAGCAATGTTTGAAGGGTCGGTACGAACGAGCTTTTTACCCTTTTGATGGTTTTGCCGGGCGTCCTTCAATTCATCTTCTACCTTTGCTACGAGGTCGTCGACGGACTCTCGAGACGGGTGAGACGAGGCCATCGGTGTGCGCCCTTTTTTAGACGTAACTGGACTGCGGGTCGAGTAGGCCACAAGGGTATGGTGTTGAGGGCATACACAGTTTAACGAAGTACACATAGAAACGCTCCCCTAAGTCCAGCAGCGCTTGATGCTTACCACTGATAGTCACGATCTCCCTAACGAAGGGTCCGATGTTGTCAGACGGAAAATGTCGGATGAGATAACCAAGAATTCGACAGTGAGTGAGCGCCTTCTCCTTCTCCTTTCCGAGGTCAGCTCGATGTTGAATCCAATCTTCAAGGTCGAGGCATATATTGTAGGCGCTCTCGATCTCGTGAGACCGGGAGTGCTCTCGTATACAACGGTGTAGGGTGTCCACGGGTGGAAGTGCATGCATGATGGATGAGTGCCAAACTCCTAACAGAAAATTGGGGAAGCACGAGTAGAATATGTAGGTTTACGTAAAACAATTGTATGGTGCTGGGGTAGCCAACGGACTAGTGAAAACACTATGAAAAGTCAGGACGTTTACAGCTATTTGCATAAATAATGGCACCTACTTGAAGTAGAAAATATTAGTCAGACATGCGGGACTTGGCGGAATTTTTACAAACTGTAGCACAATCTGTGTATGCATCACCTACATCACCTACATCGGGTGTACGTTCATTCGCTGCAGTGTTCTCTACCTCTGCTAGAGCCCAGATACGCATAAACACATGAATAACTGAATATATACACCTTTTTTCCTGGTCCTTCGGGCTTTTTACAGCCTTGGATTACGTCTCTTTCACACATTCTTGTAAGCGTACACTCACCATATACTCACCTGAAGACTCACCACATGGTCCACATGACCCACATCTGGCTTAGTGCCCTGCCTATCCTGGGTGTTTACACCTGTATTGGAGGCTGCTCGTATATATAGTCGGGTAGATGCTCGTACGAGGGGATCACTCTCTTTCCCCCTCTCTCTCGCGCTCTCTCTTTTCCCCTTACGATACTTACGATACCCCTCTTGCCTGTATCGTGTTACGACGTATACGTCCAATCACACACGCCGGTCTACGTTCCTTCGAGTGCTGTTCTGAGTGTCCTCACCGAGCGTGGTGAGTTTACACTTTTTTTGAACGTACCATCGAGCGTGTCGATACCTATACGAAGGTGTCAAACTGTCACCCCGCCGCTGTCCCACCGTGACCACGCTGCCTGTCACTTGGTGTCAACGACGCCAGAACGCTCCACCCGTGGAGCCACTGCCACCAACAACCCCACCGTCACCGTCGCTGATATCAACTCAGCTCTCATCGTTAACATCGTTGCTGCTGTCTACTCCGCCATTGCCCACCGACATCCCCCTCCCAGTTACGCCCCCACCACCATCCCCATCCACGGATTCCACGTCGTCGGGGTCCTCCTATTTTCCCATTATGTCATCAGCTACACCTTCGCAGACGGGCCGCTGTGAACAGTCCGCACCCAGCAAGGCTCCCCCCGTATTGACAGCTGGGGAAATCACACCCGAAGCACTTCGTGCATGGGAGATGGGCTGTGTTAACTTCTTCCGGCAAAAGGGCATTGCTGCAGATGACCAGGTCGTCAAGGTGGCTGGGAACCTCCTAGACCCCCGACCCCATGTAGTCACATTAGTCACAACATATGAGTAGCCTGCACGCCAAACTGCCAACACATATGGACAGGCTGTGGCGGGCCCGTCAAATTAATTAATATGTGACTTATAGGCGGGCCAGAGTTCCCTGAGTGACAATAACAAATGAGCGGGCCCGAGAGTAAGGACGCAACGAATATGTACAACATATATACTGGCCCGCCTATTTGAAAGAGCCAAGGGAATACCCTAACAAATGTATGGGCCCGTCCGAGAGAGCAGATAAGACTGCACCACTCATGGGCTGGCCCGGCCATGATGCCAAGGTAATACCGTGCAACTCATGGACTGGCCCGTCCAACGTGGCAGGTAGTAGTACATAACCCATGGACGGGCCAGGGGTTGATACAACGGCCATACTGCGCAACTCATGGACTGGCCCGTCCAAAGTGTCAGGTAGTAGTACATAACTCATGGACGGGCCAGGGGTTGGTACAACGGCCATACCGTGCAACTCATGGATGGGCCAGGGGTTGGTACAATGGCCATACCGCGAAACTCATGGACTGGCCCGTCCAAGGTGTCAGGTAGTAGTACATAACCCATGGACGGGCCAGACCTTGATTTGACGGTCATACTGCGCAACTCATGGACGGGCCCGTCCAAGGCATCAGGGAGTAGTACATAACCCATGGACGGGCCAGGGGTTGGTACAACGGGCATACCACGCAACTCATGGACTGGCCCGTCCAAGGTATAGGTAGCAGCGCATAACCCATGGACGGGCCAGCCCTTGAGGTGACGGCCATACCACACATCTCATGGACTGGCCCGTCCAAGGTGTCAGGTAGTAGTGCATAACTCATGGACAGGCCAGGCCTTGGTATGGCGGCCATACCGCGAAACTCATGGACTGGCCCGTCCAAGGCATCAGGTAGTAGTACCTAACTCATGGACGGGCCAGGGGTTGATACAACGGCCATACCGCACAACTCATGGACTGGCCCGTCCAAGGTGTCAGGTAGTAGTAACCCATGGACGGGCCAGGGGTTGGTACAACGGCCATACCGCACAACTCATGGACTGGCCCATCCAAGGTCTCAGGTAGTAGTGCATAACTCATGGACGGGCCAGGCCTTGGTATGGCGGCCATACTGCGCAACTCATGGACGGGCCCGTCCAAGGCATCAGGTAGTAGTACATAACCCATGGACAGGCCAGGCATTGGTACAATGGCCATACCGCGCAACTCATGGACTGGCCCGTCCAAGGTGTCAGGTGATATGACGATGCGCCGCACAAAGGATGCACTAGCCTTGGCCACGATAGCAGGTGGGACGGCATAACTCACAATATTTGGGGTTAATGATGGCATTAGCATTGCATAGGGGCAGGAGCTGGCAGTGCGGAAAGCTCTCTCAGGGGATACTGATTAGTGGCACTAGGTGATACATGTAGTGGTACCATGTATGTAACTACTAATTCCAGTTCCGCAATTAGGGCTCTTGTGCCACGCAAAGTGAATGCAGCCAGAGCTGGTATCGCGGCAAGCTCTCTCGGGGGCTCCCGATTAGTGGTGCTAGGGGCTATATGTAGGGGCAACAAGTCTGTAACTACTGATTTGGGTTCCGCAATTAGATTCCCATGGGGCCCATGTGCTGCACAAAGTGAATGCAGCAGGGGCTGGCAGTGCGGCAAGCTCTCTCCGGGGACACTAATTAGCGGCACTAGTGCATACTTGTAGTGGTACCATTTATGTAACTACTAATTCCAGTTCCACAATTAGGGCTCTTGTGCCACGCAAAGTGAATGTGGCAGGAGCTGGTATCGCGGCAAGCTCTCTTGGGGGCTCCTGATTAGCGGTGCTAGGGGCTATATGTAGTGGCAACATGTATGTAACTACTGATCTGGGTTCCGCAATTAGATTCCCATGGGGCCCATGTGCTGCAAAAAGTGAATGCAGCAGGGGCTGGCAGTGCGGCAAGCTCTCTCGGGGGATACTAATTAGCGGCACTAGTGCATACTTGTAGTGGTACCATTTATGTAACTACTAATTCAAGTTCCGCACTTAGGTTCCCACAGGGCTCTTGTGCCGCACAAAGTGAATGTGGCGGGAGCTGGTATCGCGGAAAGCTCTCTCGGGGGCTCCTGATTAGCGGTGCTAGGGGCTATATGTAGTGGCAACATGTATGTAACTACTGATCTGGGTTCTGTAATTAGATTCCCATGGGGCCCATATGCTGCACAAAGTGAGTGCGGCAGGAGCTGGTATCGTGGCAAGCTCTCTCGGGGGATCCAGATTAGTGGTGCTAGGGGTTATATGTAGTGGTACCATGTATGTAACTACTAATTCAAGTTCCGCACTTAGGTTCCCACGGGGCTCTTGTGCCGCGCAAAGTGAATGTGGCGGGAGCTGGTATTGCGGCAAGCTCTCTCAGTGGATATTTATTAGTGGTGCTAGAGGCTACATGTAGTGGTACCATGTATGTAACTACTAATTCAAGTTCTGCAATTAGATTCCCTTGGGGTCCATGTGCTACACAAAGTGAATGCAGCAGGAGAAAGCAGTGTGGCAAGCTTTCTCAGGGGATCCGCATTAGCGGCACTAAGGGCTACATGTAATACTACCCTGTATGTTACTGCTAATCCATGTTCTGCAATTAATTTCCCACAGGACACATCTGCTGCCCAAAGTGGGTGTGCCAGGAGGTGGACTCTTGTGGAGCTCCCTCAGGGGCTGTTTGTCACTGGCCTTAGGGCCTATTCATATCTGCATTACAGTGACTCAAAAAACTGTCCGGATGTTTGCCACTTTTTGAAAGAATTGCTTATAACTCAGTCCCCATTTGGCAATAAATCATGAAACAATAGGGGTAGATAGCCAGTGGTCATGTGATCATGTATGCCAAATTCGGTTATGATCATGTGACTTGATACTGTACAATTAATTCAACATTGAGCACTACTCATCCGGACAGTTTTTTTGCAGGTGATCATAACTTTAAGATTGGCTGTGGCTATGCTGAATTATTCAGTGGCTGTGCTGAATTTCAACAAATTAATATAACCTTAGTATGATTATACATAAATTAGGTTCAACCACTGCCCATTATGCTCCCCATTCCACATGAAGGCCATCCCCTCTGATACTCATCTGGCTGTGCTGTCCATGCTTCAGGATGGCCAGTCTTCTTGTCAAATTGCTTCCAAACTTCATATTGGTCGTTCTACTGTCTCAGAAATATGTTCCAAGGCCCTTTCCCCCCTTCCAACCAATGCTGGAGGGCGTCCCTCCAAGCTTACAGCTCATGATCGTCGTCACATGGCTCGCCTAATCACCTCTGGGCAAGCAGATACTGCCACCCAGGTCAAGAAAGTCTCTGGGCTTGGTGTCAGCACCCAAACCATCAGGAATCACTTGAAGAAGGAGAACCTGAAGGCTGCTGTCAAAGCCAAAAAGCCTCTACTTCAACCTCGGCATGTACGACAGTGCTATGCATTTGCCCAGAAGTACCAACACTGGACTGAAGAAGACTGGGCAAGGGTTGTTTGGTCTGATGAGACCAAAATCAATCGTCTGGGGTCAGATGGGAGGCTTTGGGTGTGGAAGAAACCAGGATCCCCCCTTACAAACCAACATGTCCAAGGCACTGTCAAGTTTGGTGGAGGGAGTTTGATGATTTGGGGGTGCATGACAGTGCATGGAGCAGGCCAAATGTGCAGGATCAATGGGAGGATGGATGCAGCACTCTACACCAAAATTATGGAGGACCATCTGTTCCAATCTGTGGAGGAACATGGGATGGATGTCAACAACTTCATCTTTCAGCAAGATGGAGATCCCAAGCATACCTCCAAATTGGCCAAGAAATGGTTCAAAGATCATGGTGTTGAGCTTCTTGACTGGCCTGCACAGTCACCAGACCTCAACCCCATTGAACATCTCTGGCATGACCTGAAGAAAAGGTTGGGAACCTACCCAGAGCCCCCTAAGGGCATAGAGGAGCTGTGGAAGAGGATTGAAGAGGAATGGAGGAAAATTCCAAGGGAGGTTTGCCTTAATTTGATCAATAGTATGCCTAGGAGGGTAGCAGCAGTGCTCAAGGCCAAGGGTGGTTACACAAAGTACTAGATATACCCTACTTATTGTCACTTGGATACCCTGCAAAAAAACTGTCTGGATGAGTAGTGGTCAATGTTGAATTAATTGTACAGTACCAAGTCACATGATCATAACCAAATTTGGCATACATGATCACATGACCACTGGCTATCTACCCCTATTTTTTCATGATTTATTTCCAAATGTGGACTGAGTTATAAGCAATTCTTTCAAAAAGTGGCAAACATCCGGACAGTTTTTTGAGTCACTGTATGTATGTAACTTCTAATTCCAGCTCCGCAATTAATCTCCCTCGGAATCCATGTGCCGTGCAAAGTCAGCGCAGCTGGAGCTGGCAGCTTGATGCAGCTTGCACGGCAGAGCTGCCTCATGGGTTTGGATCAGCAGATTTAATGGCCATGGGTAGCCATAGACCGTACGCAATTGCTGGACCTCATTCTGCGATTTCATTCCTGCCAAAAATGTATTCTG
Source organism: Pisolithus albus (assembly GCA_024613165.1). Lineage (NCBI taxonomy): Eukaryota > Fungi > Basidiomycota > Agaricomycetes > Boletales > Pisolithaceae > Pisolithus > Pisolithus albus. Next base: position 453,389 of record JANFAB010000033.1, read on the forward strand.
TGCAAATTCGGTGTGGAAGCCCGGCTTCAGTGGGAGGGCATAAGCGCATATTGGTCTGCCAGAATGGTGACATAAGTAATTAAATGACCCATATGACGTACTTCCCCACACTGTGCCTGTCATTTGTTGTGGGGTTCATTATGACACCTGTGAATCTGCAATTATTTCGGTTGGGCATTACAAGTCACCTTCATGGATTTGCGTCCTGTAAGGGCCTGTTGTGGTTCCCACATGGTACCTCTATAGACATTCCAAGTTTCAGGCCCATCCAGTCATAGCTGAACACACTGGACGAAAAATGACATATGAGAGCCATGGGAAAGTGTCCGAAGATTTTAGGAGACTCCGAAAACATATGAGAAACCCGTCATAGCATGCTGCACAGTGACCCAGAGGACTGGATAATTTGGGGAGTGCCTGTGGGTACACTCATTGATACTTCAGCAACATTAACTGCAGGGCATGATTGCCAAAGTTGTCACAAGCACGAAAACTTGATCAAGTGCATTACATGTATTTGCTACTAGACTGAAGGAGTGTGATAGGGCATTGTTGCATGGCATGCATTGTGGGTAGGTATGATCATGTAGAAATGGGTATGGATGGTGAACAATGACAATGGCATTCTCCCCCTGCAGTCAGATTCATGGTCAACTCACTGTGCAGCATGCTATGATGGGTTTCTCATATGTTTTCAGAGTCTCCTAAAATCATCGGACACTTTCCCACGGCCTTCATATGTCATTTCCTTTGCAGCCCTTCCAATTCAAAGTAAATGGGTTTGAATGTTCGAATGGTGGTAGGTATGGTAGCCCAGAGTGTTACGAGTCGTGCTTGAGTGACACAGTCAGGCTAGACTAGTCGACAAGGGCAGCGACCAAAGGAGGAACACTAAACAGAAACAAACCAAACCACAACCAAAGCAAGGACGAACGACGGCGGGAAAGTCGGAGGACACGCAGATCGACGAAGACGATGACAAAGCCTAGGCAAGGCTCAGAGCACAGTCACTCAAACGATGACAAGAGGGATAACGCCCAAGGTGCAAATGAATAGAACTAAGGACTTAGTACAGGGTTGTGCCTACTATATATACTCTCTAGGTAAAGGCCATGAGGGGACCTCAAGGCATGGGCACAGGGTACGATGTCAGAGGTGACGTCAGTATGACATCACTATGATGACATGATGACATCAGGATGATGTCAGGATGACATCAACAAGTACTAGGCCTAAGATCTAGACTGTAAGTATAAATAGCTCGCAAACGGTAAAAGGGGAAAAGGGATCTGTAATCGGAGGTCTGGATCGTGGGTGGATAAGGGCTAGGTATGCAGCCCAAGGAAGAAAAGCCCTAGATAAGATCAAGATGATCTAATCGGATATCTAATCAGTGATTAGATAAGATAAAAGAAAGGGGCGAATCTGCGATCCATTACACAGAGTTAGCATATGGGATTTCGGGGCAGGTTACCCTGGGAGGACACACATGACATGAAGCCCTAAAAAGGCGGGTAGGCAGCCAATCTGGCAATTAGACTACGTGATCCCTCCAATGGGAACATAAATTGCAGACTGAGTTACAGTGATTAGATACATATTACCGCTACCTATAGCCACTATGCCCACCCATTCAAACAACCCGTGGCAGCTCTGCTGTGCTAGCCGCCCTTCCACCAGTTTTCGCGGCATCCGATCACTGGGGGAAATAAATTGCGGAAGGTGTTTCAGTAAACAGATGCATATTACAGCTACCCATAGCCACTACATCCACCTATCTGAACCCCCCGAGGTAGCTCTGCTGCACAAGCCGCACTTCCACCAGTTTGCGTGGCATTTGATCACCGCAGGAAATAAATTGCGGACCAAGTTACAGTAATTAGATACATATTACAGCTACCCATAGCCACTAAGCCCACGCATCCAAACAACCCGCAGCAGCTCTGCCATGCAAGCCGCACTTCCGCCAGTTTGTGCGGCATGCCTCCACACCGAGTTTGGGTGGCATCCATTTTCCAAGGGCAATAAATTGCGGACTGAGTTCCAATTATTAGATACACATTACAGCTACCCGTAGCCACTATGCCCGCCCATTTAAACAACCCGCAGCAGCTCTGGCATGCAAGCCGCACTTCCACCAGTTTACACAGCATTTGATCACCGTGGGAAACAAATTGCGGACCAAGTTACAGTAATTAGATACATATTACCACTACCTGTAGCCACTATGCCCGCCCATTCAAACAACCCGTGGCAGCTCTGCCATGCAAGCCGCACTTCTGCCAGTTTGCATGGCATGCTTCCACACCAAGTTGGTACAGCAACCATTTTCTCTGGGAGACAAATCATGGAATGAGGTCCAGTAACTACATACATGTTATACGTACATATACCCACTACTTCCACCCATCTGAACCCCCCGAGGTAGCTCTGCCGCGCAAGCCACACTTCCACCAGTTTGCATGGCATTCGATCACCGTGGGAAATAAATTGTGGAAGCAGTTTCAGTAAGTAGATAAATATTACAGCTACCCGTAGCCATTAAGCCTGCTCATCTGATCAACCTGCAGCAGCTCTGCCATGCAAGCCTCGCTTCCGCTAGTTTGCGCGGCATGCTTCCCCACCGAGTTTGGGCGGCATCCATTTTCCAAGTGCAATAAATTGCGGACCGAGTTTCAGTAAATAGATACATATTACAGCTACCCGCAGCCACTAAGCCCGCCCATCCAAACAACCCGCAGCAGCTCTGGCGCCCAAGCCGCCCTTCCACCAGTTTGCACGGCATTCAATCACCATGGGAAAGAAATCGTGGAAGGAGTTTCAGTAAGTAGATACATTTTACAGGTACCCATAGCCACTAAGCTCGCCCATCCAAACAACCCGTGGCAGCTCTGCCATGCAAGCTGCTCTTCCGCCAGTTTTCATGGCATCCAATCACCACAGGAAATAAACTGCAGAAGGAGTTTCAGTAAACAGAAGCATATTACAGCTACCCATAGCCACCCATCTGAAACCCCCATGGCAGCTCTGCCATGCAAGCCGCACTTCCACCAGTTTGTGCGGCATGCTTCCCCTCCGAGTTTGGGTGGCATGCATTTTCCGAGGGAAACAAATTGCATACTGAGTTCCAGTAAGTAGATCCATATTACAGCTACCCGTAGCCACTATGCCCGCCCATCCAAACAACCCGCAGCAGCTCTGCCATGCAAGCTGCGCTTCCACCAGTTTGGGTGGCAAGGCCAGTCCATGAGTTGTGTGGTATGGCCACCATACCAACACCTGGCCTGTCCATGAGTTAAGTACTACTACCTGACACCTTGGACGGGCCAGTCCATGAGTTGCACGGTATGGCCATTGTATCAACCCCTGGCCCATCCAGGAGTTAGGTACTACTACCTGATGCCTTGGACGGGCCAGTCCATGAGTTGCGCGGTATGGCCGCCATACCAAGGCCTGGCCCGTCCATGAGTTATGCACTACTACCTGACACCTTGGACGGGCCAGCCCTTGAGGTGACGGCCATGGCCTCAAGGGCTGGCCCGTCCATGGGTAATGCGCTGCTACCTATACCTTGGACGGGCCAGTCCATGAGTTGCGGGGTATGGCCATTGTACCAACCCCTGGCCCGTCCATGGGTTATGTACTACTCCCTGATGCCTTGGACGGGCCCGTCCATGAGTTGTGCAGTATGACCGTCAAATCAAGGTCTGGCCCATCCCCGTCCATGGGTTAGGTACTACTACCTGACACCTTGGACAGGCCAGTCCATGAGTTGCGCGGTATGGCCGTTGTACCAACCCCTGGCCCGTCCATGAGTTAGGTACTACTACCTGATGCCTTGGACGGGCCAGTCCATGAGTTGCGCAGTACGACCGCCATACCAACCCCTGGCCCGTCCATGGGTTAGGTACTACTACCTGACACCTTGGACAGGCCAGTCCATGAGTTGTGCGGTATGGCCGTTGTACCAACCCCTGGCCCATCCATGAGTTAGGTACTACTACCTGATGCCTTGGACGGGCCAGTCCATGAGTTGTGGGGTATGACCGCCATACCAAGGCCTGGCCCGTCCATGGGTTAGGTACTACTACCTGACACCTTGGACAGGCCAGTCCATGAGTTGCACGGTATGGCCATTGTACCAACCCCTGGCCCGTCCATGAGTTGTGCGGTATGGCCGTTGTACCAACCCCTGGCCCATCCATGAGTTAGGTACTACTACCTGATGCCTTGGACGGGCCAGTCCATGAGTTGTGCGGTATGGCCGCCATACCAAGGCCTGGCCCATCCACGGGTTATGTACTACTACCTGACACCTTGGACGGGCCAGTCCATGAGTTGTGTAGCATGGCCGTTGTACCAACCCCTGGCCCGTCCATGAGTTGCGCGGTATGGCCGTTGTACCAACCCCTGGCCCGTCCATGAGTTGCGGGGTATGACCGCCATACCAAGGCCTGGCCTGTCCATGGGTTATGTACTACTACCTGACACCTTGGACGGGCCAGTCCATGAGATGTGCAGTATGGCCGTCACCACAAGGGCTGGCCCGTCCATGGGTTATGTGCTGCTACCTATACCTTGGATGGGCCCGTCCGTGAATTGCACGGTACTACCTTGGCATCATGGCCGGGCCAGCCCATGAGTGGTGCAGTCTTATCTGCTCTCTCGGACGGGCCCGTACATTTGTTAGGGTATTCCCTTGGCTCTTTCAAATAGGCGGGCCAGTATATATGTTGTACATATTCGTTGCATCCTTACTCTCAGGCCTGCTCATTTGTTATTGTCACTCAGGGAACTCCAGCCCGCCTATAAGTCACGTATTAATTAATTTGACGGGCCCGCCACAGCCTGTCCATATGTGTTGGCAGTTTGGCGCGCAGGCTACTCATATGTTGTGACTAACTGTGACTACTATATGTGGACCCCCACATTCAGGATTGGTATAGTAATAACGGCGATCATTTAATGTCCCTTTCGTTTGCAGAGTTTATGACCAAAGTACGCAAATATTGGCTGCCTTCAGACTGGGCTGCTACAGTCCGTCAGAAGATGCTCTCGTCCACCCAAGGAACCAAGGCCTTCCACCTTTGGGCAGTCGAAATTGAAAGTTTAAATGTTTTGCTGCGGGGTAGTGAATCTTATCTGTCCGAAGTACACCTCCGTTTCCACCTCGAGTCTCACATGAACTCGGACCTTGCAGCCGAGTATCGCATGACATTACTGTCCAAGGAAACAGACTTTCGTGCATGGCTCGACATGGTCCGCTTACTAGATGAGAAACGAGTCCGGGATGCAGCCAAGATCGAAGCAGCACTTCGTGCTTCAAACAAGAGGCCTTTCCTACCCAGTCGTGCCGGAAACTCCAGTTCTGCTAGCTCTGCTGCAAAGACAGACAACAAACCCCGCACTCACATCCCACCCCTTACTGTTGAAGAGCGTCAACTGTTGAAGGATAATTCTGGGTGTTTCAAATGTCGCCGCTTCTTCCAGACTCACACCACCCCTACCTGCCCAAACAATTTTCCAGAGGCAAAGGGCTACAGAACCTTGACAGCCGAGGATGTCGACGCTGCTCGAAAGAAGCGTGTCAAACCCGTCGCCGCCATTATTGAGGAAGAACCTTCTCCTAAACGTGCCCGTTTCACTGAGGAAGATTCCAATACTGTTGCCATGGTGATGCCCTCAGCGGCTCTTGGCAGTGGCTCAGACTCGGGTGCAGAGTGTGTTGCTCCTTTTTCAACTACACATTTCCGCTGGCCCTGTCTACTGGACGGGCCTAACGTCTCCTCCTCCCTTCGTGTCAATGCACTGATTGACAACGGTTCGCATTTACTTCTGATTGATGAAAAGCTTGTCAATCAACTTGGGCTCCAACATTGCTGCCTCCCCAAACCATGTGAAGTCTCAGTTGCAATGTCTACTGGCAGTCGGGAGACTATGTCTCTCACTGAGTACGTTACGCTTTCTTGCCTCTCTTTAGACTGTGTCTTTCATTCGCGTTCTGTTCGTGCCATTATTGCCCCTCGTCTCTGCACATCGTTGTTACTGGGGGGACCTTTTCTCTCCCACAATCGCATCGTCATTGACCATGAGTCCCATACATGTATAAGTAAAGATACCGGTTACGACTTAATGCACCCCAATAATAATAGTCCCCCCAGCCCTGCCACTCCAACCGTGTACGAGGCGCATCAACTTAAAGAGGCAGTTATGGCTGAGTTACAATGGTTACTCCCAGAATACAAAGAACTTGTTGACCAATCATGTGAACCTGTCCATGGTGTCAACATAGTTGCTGCAGTACAACGACGCATTGCAGATTTGGCACTCTTGGAGGACTTTCGGAAATGTGATGCACGGTTAAAAGCAGAGTTCGTAGATCGCTTCCCTGTGGATATCCCACCTACGGACTGCCTCCCAAATGATGTCCTCTTCCGAGTGCAACCTAAGGACATGAACAAGACCATTCAGCTCCGCTCTTATGATTGTCCAAAGAAGTACCGAGAGGCATGGAAGACGCTTTTACAACAGCACCTCGATGCTGGCTGCCTGCGTCCCTCTAACAGTCAACATTCCTCACCGGCATTTATCATTCCCAAAGCAGACCCTACAGCACTTCCCTGTTGGGTGAACGACTTCCGTCAACTCAACTTGAACACCGTGCCTGATAACTACCCCCTTCCCCGTATTGATGAAATCCTCCGTGACTGTGCTAAGGGGCGTTATTTTGCAAAACTAGATATGACGAATGCATTTTTCCAGACCAAGGTACATCCAGACGATATCAAATGGCTTGCAGTACACACACCTTGGGGCTTATACGAGTGGACAGTCATGCCTATGGGTGTACGCAATGCCCCAGCAGTGCACCAACGTCACATGACCTCAGCCTTGCAGCACCTCATAGGCCGAATTTGTCACGTATATCTGGATGACATCATCATTTGGTCACAGACGCTCGAAGAACACGAGCACAATGTTCGCACGGTCCTAGAAGCACTACAGACAGCCAAGCTGTTCTGCTCCCTTAAAAAGACACAGCTGTTCTCAACAGAGGTCCTTTTTCTGGGCCATGTCATCTCCATCAGCAAATCAGTCACTTTTGCACAGGGCCACAGTGCCACAGTGATGTCACAGCTTACCCACAGTGCCACAGTGTCACAGTGTCACAGTGCACAGTCAGGTACAGTGTGACAATTGTGTGACATGGTAATGTCACACAGCCCACAGTCCCCCACAGGCTCCCACAGAGTGACAGGCCTACAGACACACAGTGCTACAGAGATAGGGGCATCTCACAGATGTCACTGTACAGCCACAATGTCATAATGAAAGTTGTGGGGCTGGATCACAGGATTGTGGGAATATGCTTATCTCATCAATATGCCCAAAAATGGGTGAGAAAAATGCAAAATACTGGAAAAATTGGATGTCTCAAAAATTAAATTTCAAAGATGTCCTAATGAAAGTTGTAGTGCCTGACTAGAGGACCCCAGAGGTATGCTTATGTCATCCATCCATGCAAAAATGGTTGAGATATAGGCAATATAGAATTAGTGTAGTGTAGTGTACATTTTATTACCAAAAGTGTAGAGTTGTGGCGCATTTTTGATTACCTAATCAGTGTAGTGGTAGTTGTTTTGATTAGCAAAAGTGTAGTAAAGTCCGCTTTTTTGACTACCAAATAAGTATAGTGTTGATTAGTAATTGATTAGCAAGGTGTAGTGTAGATGAGTATTACCAAAAGTGTAGTAAAGTGCGCTTTTTTGACTACCAAATAAGTGTAGTGTTTTGTAATGTTTGATTAGCAAAGTGTGGTGTAGATGTGTATTACCAAAAGTGTAGCAAAAGTCCGCTTTTTTGACTACCAAATAAGTGTAGTGTTTTGTAGTGTTTTGATTAGCAAAGTGTAGTGTAGATGAGTATTACCAAAAGTGTAGTAAAGTTCGCATTTTTGACTACCAAATAAGTGTAGTGTTGTGTAGTGTTTGATTAGCAAAGTGTAGTGGAGATGAGTATTACCAAAAGTGTAGTGTTGTGGCGCTTTTTTGACTACCAAATAAATGTAGTGTTTTGTAGTGTTTGATTAGCAAAGTGTAGTGTAGCTGTGCATTACCAAAAGTGTAGTAAAGTTCGCTTTTTTGACTACCAAATAAGTGTAGTGTTGATTAGTCATTGATTAGCAAAGTGTTGTGTAGACTATTGATTAGCAAAAGTCCGCATTTTTGACTACCAAATAAGAGTAGTGTTTTGTAATGTTTGATTAGCAAAGTGTAGTGTAGTCTATTGATTAGCAAAAGTGTAGTAAAGTCCGCATTTTTGACTACCAAATAAGTGTAGTGTTTTGTGTTGTTTGATTAGCATAGTGTAGTGTAGATGAGCATTACCAAAAGTGTAGTAAAGTTCGCATTTTTGACTACCAAATAAGTGTAGTGTTTTGTAGTGTTTGATTAGCAAAGTGTTGTGTAGACTATTGATTAGCAGAAGTGTAGTAAAGTCCGCATTTTTGACTACCAAATAAGTGTAGTGTTGTGTAGTGTTTGATTAGCAAAGTGTAGTGTAGATGAGTATTACCAAAAGTGTAGTGATGTGGCGCATTTTTGACTACCAAATAAGTGTAGTGTTTTGTAGTATTTGATTAGCAAAGTGCAGTGTACATTTGTATTACCAAAAGTGTAGTGTTGTGGCGCTTTTTTGATTACCAATTAAGTGTAGTGTTGATTAGTGTTTGAGTAGCTAAATGTTGTGTACACTTTTGATTACCAAAAGTGTAGTAAAGTCCGCATTTTTGACTACCAAATAAGTGTAGTGTTGATTAGTGTTTGACTAGTGAAATGTTTACACTTTTGATTACCAAAAGTGTAGTAAAAGTTCGCTTTTTTGGACTACCAAATATTTGTAGTGTGACTAAGAAATGTACAGTAGTGTTGATTAGCAAAAAAGCATAGTGATGATTAGGATTGTTGTGTAGTGGGCACAGCCACTAATGCCTCGAAATTTTGCAAAGTCACAAAAATACCCAAAAACGCGATATAGTGGACACCAAAACTCACGCCTTTCGCGCAAGCAGCCAAAGCCGACCAAACAATGGCCAATTCCTACTATAGGGTAGTGTATGCCACTAGCCCACTACTACCACACATTTGATTACCCACAAGTGTAGTGGTAGTAGAAAAAAGCGTAGTACTATTAGGAAAAAGCGTAGTAGTATTAGCAAAAAGGGTAGTGGTATTAGCAAGAAGGGTAGTGGTATTAGCAAAAAGCGTAGTAGGATTAGCAAAAAGTGTAGTAGTATTAGCAAAAAGCGTAGTGGTATTAGGAAAAAGTGTAGTAGTACTAGTAAAAAGCGTAGTAGTATTAGCAAAAAGTGTAGTGGTATTAGCAAAAAGCGTAGTAGTATTAGCAAAAAGCATAGTAGGATTAGTAAAAAGTGTAGTAGTATTAGCAAAAAGGGTAGTGGTATTAGGAAAAAGCGTAGAGTACTAGTAAAAAGCGTAGTACTATTAGCCTCTTATGTGGTAGTACTTGAATTTGAATATATTACTACTTTTGACTTGATTTCTGTTTGATGGAGTGATAAGCCTATTACTTTGAAAGTGTAGTAGTGGTATTAGCAAAAAAGGGTAGTGGTATTAGCCAAAAAAGCGTAATGGTATTAGCAAAAAAGCGTAGTACTGTACAAGTTGGTACAGGTGACTTGGACTGTACAACACTGTAGACGGACTGTGAGGCAACTGTACAGGGGGGGACCTTGCTGTGGCACTGTGGGCACTGTACAGTGCTGTACAGCATTGTACAGCTGCAGACTAGTTTGCTGATGTCTGCTGAAGGCATTGCGGCAGACCCATCCAAGGTTGCCAAGATCCTTGACTGGCCAGTTCCTCGCTCCAGTATGGAGATGCGTGCATTTCTTGGCTTAGTGCGCTACATTGCTGACCACCTCCCAAATCTGGCCGAACATACGCGTATTCTCAATGCCTTAACTACGAAGGAAGCCGACAAACACTTCCCACCTTGGACGCAGGAACATCAGACCGCGTTTCAAGCGATCAAGGATCTTGTAGTGAGCCCACACTGCCTGGCAACTATCGATCATGATAATCCGGGTGACAATCACATTTTTCTCACATGCAATGCCTCTGACTTCCGTACGGGTGCTGTTCTGTCATGGGGACCCTCCTGGGAGACTGCCCGACCAGTGGCTTTTGACTCGACTCCCCTCCGTGGTGCAGAGCTTAACTACCCCGTACATGAGAAGGAACTCCTCGCCATTGTCCGAAGCCTTAAGAAATGGCGCCTTGAACTCCTTGGCGCCCCTGTCCAGGTGTATACAGACCACTGCACCTTGCAGAGTTTCGTGACACAACGTGATCTCTCACGGCGACAAGCACATTGGCAAGAATACTTAGCCCAGTTTGACATCACTATCCGTTACCTCCCAGGTGACCGTAACATTGCTGCAGATGCCCTGTCACGTCGCCCTGATGACCCCCCACCAACGGCCTCCATCTCTGCAGTCGAGCTGGACAAGTCTCTGACGGCCGAAATTCTGAAGGGTTATCTCGATGACCCCTTCTGCCGCAAACTCTTCCACCTGCTAGATTCGTTACCAGGGCTCCAAGAACGCAATGGCCTACTCTATCTCGCCAACCGCTTAGTCATCCCTCGGGTCCATGCACTACAAGAAAAGCTTTTCCATCTTGCACACGATGCCTTAGGGCACTTTGGCACCGACAAAACTTATGCCACCCTACGTCACTCGTTCTACTGGCTGCACATGCGTCGGGATCTGGCCAGCGCTTACATTCCTGCATGTGTACACTGTATGCGCAACAAGTCACCCACGACAGCACCCGCAGGTCCCTTGCACCCACTCCCCATACCAGATGGTCATGGCGATTCGGTCGCCGTCGATTTCATTGGTCCCTTACCGGAGGATCAAGGTTTCAACATGATTGTCACCATGACAGATCGGCTTGGGGCTGACATTCGTCTCATTCCATGTCGTTCCTCCATCACAGCTCCACAATTTGCGTCTCTCTTCTTCGACCATTGGTACTGTGAAAATGGGCTCCCACTTGAGATTGTATCAGATCGTGACAAGTTGTTCCTATCCCGATTCTGGAAAACCCTACATCAACTTACTGGGGTAAAGCTCAAAATGTCGTCTTCGTACCATCCCGAAACAGATGGTTCCAGTGAACGGACCAACAAAACTGTGAACCAGTGCATCCGTTTCCATGTGGAACGGAATCAGAAAGGTTGGGTCAAGGCCCTACCTCAGGTACATTTTCACATTATGAATAGTGTCAACAGTAGTACGGGTTTTTCCCCATTCCAGTTGCACCTTGGCCGCTCGCCACGCGTGCTACCTCCACTCTCCCTGGAGGACTCACCACCCACTGAAGGCACAGAGGCCTTCTTGTCCCGCATACAAACTGACGTCCTCAAAGCACAAGACAATTTGCTGGCTGCCAAGACATCCCAAGCGTACTCAGCCAACCAACACCGTGTCCCTGATCCCCAGTTCAAGGTCGGGGACAAGGTTATGCTATCCACTAAGCATCGTCGTCAGGAGTATATCACTAATGGTACCAACTGTGTAGTGAAATTTATGCCACGTTATGATGGCCCATACCGTGTCGTGGCTGCGTCACCTACGACGTCCACTTATACTCTCGACATCCCTCGTGCTGCCAATGCATGCAATACTTTCCATGCCAGTCAATTGCATACCTTCGTACCCAACGACCATGAACTCTTTCCTGGCAGGGAACTTCCCAGGCCCGGGCCTGTGGTCACAGCAAATGGTCAACTCGAGAACTTTGTAGAGCAGATTTTAGATGAGAAGCGGGTAGGACGGACGAAGAAGTACTTGGTTAGATGGTTGGGTTATGGTCCGGAGGATGACGAGTGGCTGCCGCGGAAAGAGTTGGAGGAGTGTGAGGCACTGGACGACTGGGAACAGGAACACCCCCCGTGATGCAACACATGCGACCCACGCTCTCGCTAGACGATGCTCACACTGCCCCCCACTCATGACCATGTGCTACCCCCCGATCGCCTTTTTCCAAAGGGTGGAGGGGTGTAAGCATACGCTCACCATATACTCACCTGAAGACTCACCACACGGTCCACATGACCCACATCTGGCTTAGTGCCCTGCCTATCCTGGGTGTTTACACCTGTATTGGAGGCTGCTCATATATATAGTCGGGTAGATGCTCGTACGAGGGGATCACTCTCTTTCCCCCTCTCTCTCGCGCTCTCTCTTTTCCCCTTACGATACTTACGATACCCCTCTTGCCTGTATCGTGTTACGACGTATACGTCCAATCACACACGCCGGTCTACGTTCCTTCGAGTGCTGTTCTGAGTGTCCTCACCGAGCGTGGTGAGTTTACAATTCTTCAGCTGGGCTTGTCTTGGGCAAGCTGTCGAGCTCCCGGTCGGGTGTCCAGCAGCACGATCTCGGCACTCTTGTACTGTTTCTTTGGCGGCATTGCGATGGTCAGAGAATGGTCACCGACATCAGTCATGTCAGTACTGTGTAATTCATGAAGATTCCTCTAAGTCCCACGTGTCTGACTAATATTTTCTATTTCAAGTAGGTGCCATTATTTATGCAAACTGCTGTAAAATAAGTGTCTAAGACACTCTTAGTAAGCATCAGGACAGCTAAAAATCAGCGTCCGTCATTGAATTTCAGCGTCTTAACATGACGCTGAAGTGGACATCTGGCCTACTAAAAATCAGCGTCCAGGACATTGAATAAAATCATCACCGGCATTGAACAAGAGTGTTGAGATCATTGAACAAAAATAATTTATATGCTGCTTTTCATTGCCACACCATCAATTCTGACAGTTCACGATCGACTTCATTCTGTCCAGATCGAATACAGTCGTGTACTATCCTATCCTATACACAACGCAGGGGATACGTGCGCACTCCTGGGACAGGCGGCACACTGTAGTGGGGTCCTGTGCATGAAAAGCGTAACAGTACGACTGGGGAGGGGTGGGGCGTCAAACACGAGAACCCCGTGCTGCTTGAAATATTGCATGTGCGGGCAGGCTACTGGTGGAATCGCATAGCAGTGCGGCAGGGAATACGAGGCACCGAAAGCAACAATATTGCGTACCTCTTGTGTGGGCATCCAGCAGCAGGGTAGGGAATGCGAGGCGTCGAGGGCAGGAACAATGCATAGCTAGCAATATGTCAAATAAAGAAGAGGTGAGGATAATTACAAACGTACCGACCTTCTTGAGAAGGAATTTTGCACACAATGAGTGGGGCAGGCAGGACCTGGAGTATCTCTTGCAGTGGGGGAAAGAGAGTCAGTAAACCGGCCAGTGGAAATATTCAGGTTTCCCACAACTTGTGAAAGCATCACATGAATGGTTTGGTGCAACACCTCAGGAAGATCATGACCATCTATTGAGCGTCACCCTACGGAGTGTTGTGGAGTAGCATTGTAACAAAGGTCACCGCATACACTCACCTTTGTGTTCTCTAGCCAGCACATATAGGGACTCAAATCCCACATATCACGGAGCTGGTCAGTCCTTCCTAATAGAAAGACAACAAGACCTTGAGACGTATGCGAGAACTCTGAGAGAATCACCTATCTTGCGAGAAAGACAAGGACTCGTTCAACCTTACCAAATACCAACTTCCTTCTGTTAGTGTGGGGCTCTGCAGCATGTCGAATATACTGGATACAGCCTAGACAGGTGCTTGAGAACCGGAGTGCGATAGGTCCATACTTGCTGCGAGTGGCATGTCGAGGAAAGAGATGGGAGGAAGCAAAGAACGGGTGCTGGTGATAAACACGTGAGCGTGACCGTCACGCTGTTAGTAGGGACAGAGGATGGGATAAATTTAGCTGACTACGCTACAAAATGTAGCTCAGGTACTAATAAGAGTAAATACCTCGTCAGCCTGACAGACCGAAGACAAAATTTACAAGTGGAAGTAGCACGGAAGTAGCATAACAGTTAGGAAGGTAGAAGGTAACGTAGGTGATGTGGCAGATCAACGGAGGAAGTCGCCACAGAAAAGCGCTGACTGCGTGCACGCTTATACTCTCCCCAAATCCGTCCAGCCAGGAGGATACACTGTTCATGCCATAAATTGACCACTTTGCGCATGAGAAGTGGATGGCGACGAGTGCCAGATAGATTAGAAATAGCGGGTACCAAACCAAGATAGAACTGTGATGAAGACCGTGGCCATACGGATGCGTCATCAAGAAAGAGACCTTCAGCGGTGTGACGGATATGACGTCGAATCCCGTCAAACAAACGAGCGTCTTCTGTCGACCAGGACGACTGTGCACCATGCAAGCAGTCCTCCCGAGTGGAAAAAGTGGTTTCGGCCTCAGACAGAAGTGCTTCAGTTTGGCGGCAAACATGGTGACTGTAAGTGTCTCGTAGAGATTGGAAATGGTAACAGGAGACGAAGAGGTGGTGAGCGGTCTCAAGAGATGGGCACCCGAAGCGACAGTATGGTGTGGACCCATTGTGACGTGCAAAGTGAGTTGCAGCTGTGTCCAGTTGTGATGACCGAGCGTACAACTGAACCGTTGCAGAGAAGGCGGAAGAGGCCTTAGTGTACCGGTAAGACGGCGGTGGAAGGGGGTCGTATAAGGAGGACAGGAGCACTGTAGCGGGGAGAAAAGAAGAAGTAGACAGATGGAAATCAGCAAACAAGTGGTGCATAATTGGAGAGGCGGCAGACTCAATGAGTCCAGTGTGTGTGGTGTATAGGAAAAAGGAATCGAAGGCAAAGGTAGGAACGGGGACGGGAAATGGATGCGGACAGACCTGAGCCATAGTTGCAAGGCGGTCAGCGACGTCGTTGGCATACGTATCCACAGATGCAACGGGCGTATGAGCGTGAGTGAAGCGGAGATGGAATGTAGTAGAAGAGGAGCTAGTAATGTCATGTAGCCAGCGATACAAGTATCTCGCTGGGAGGGCTGACCATGAGTGAGGGTGGGGAGGACCATGTACATCAGGCCCAAGCGTACGAAGAATGTTGTGATGATCAGTCAACAAAGTAACATCAGGCACCGTGGAGGGGGCAAGAGCAGAGGCAATGAGTCCATACAGTTCGGCGTGAAGTATGGAAACGCTGCACCCAAAGAAATCGAGACTTGCAGTCAAGGTCATAGAGGAGGTGACGGAGGACAGGGTTAGAGCACAGGGCTGAAGGGGGTGGGGATCAACTGGTATCAAAGAACCGTCTGAAGCATGCAAACCAGATGGGATCTGAGGTCGGGATAGAGGTCGGAATAAGGTACGAATAACTCGTTCAGCGTGCATGCGGCGCCATGAGGGCGGGATTAGTAAGGAAATGCATAAAGAGTCATTTGCAATGTAAGAGTCGTCGCCCACGAAAAGGCGAAATAGGAAACGCATGGTAAGAGACGAGATCCATTGCAACAGGTGAAGTCGCTCTAAGTCGGATAGTTCATAGCATAGGTGAGAAGGCGTAATAAGGGGTGATAAAAAGGGGGTGTCGAAGCTATCAGGAGGATGAGAGGGCGAGAGGGCGACATGTTTCAAGTGAGAGAAACCCGCATTGGCGATGCGAGTTACTGCATAAGGGGAGATTGGAAGGCAAGAAGGTGGACAGGCCCGTGACAAGTGACGCAGCGACACATTGCCGGAAAACAAGAAGCTACAGTCTGAGGGAGGTAAGCTAACGTGTAGGTGCTGCAGTGACTCAGCTGCAACTCGCCAAGAGAGGGGTAGGGATGGGGAATGAAGATGGCGAGGATTGGTGAGAGCAGTGGAGAAGGGATAGCGACATTTGTTCATGGAACACATCCAGTCTGCAAGTGTTATCTGCGCCATGGTGCGGAAGACCGGGAGGTGGTGGTTGAGGTCACGAAGAAGACCAGTTATGGACAGGGAGGAGTTCATTAGTGCCAGGGACGGAAACCCGAACCCGAAGTTTGCTATAGGAAGAAAAAGCAAACGAGAACTGAAGCAATAGGGAAAACCAAGATATTGATGAACTTTGTGCGCCACCTTGAGGTCCAAGCGGTGGGCGAGCCTTGGAGGGAGAGGTTGCAAGGACAGTAAGGGACGAATGCGAGAAGTCAAACACTGAGATATTACCCTTCGCAACACAGTGAGAGGAAGGCGGAGGGGGAGATTTGGAAAGGTAAAATTGTCGACGATATCGGAGATACGACGAAAGTGGGTAGCATAGTCATTAACAGGAACACGAAGGAACTCAATATGAGAAGACACCACTTGAACATCATGATAGACGACATCTTCAGGGTGCAAAGAGGAAACGTTAATAGACGGAAGGCTAACTGACGTTGGGCACGGGAGTACATTAAAGAGGAATGCAGAGGATTTGGCCCAATTGGTTAACCAGCCATACGCCAATTGGAAGTGCTCCATGGAAAGGCAGAAGCATTGCAAACAGAGTAGGGACGGAGTTATTAACAAGGAATCATCAGTGGCTTCACACATGGATACATGAACTACGGAATGATCCCAGGGAGTGTGAGGGCCACCTGCGCGTTGTTGCTGAGAGGAAATACAAACCCCAGAACGGTCAGCATGTGAGGCATCGGAGAGCCAATGATTGCCGAGAGCTGTTGTCAGGGTGGATTTCAGAGGTGAAAGGGGGCCGCCCTGCTTGGTAACACCAGACACGGTAATGGGGTTCGTGAGGCCATAGGCAGTGCGAATGTAATAAGGGACGTCGAACTGAGCCGATCTATCAAATTCAATGATTGATGATGGGAGACCGAAAGAAGTGATGGCGTCGTAGAAGCCCTGAGGTTCCAGATGGTCAAACCCTTTCATTTGATCGCGACGAAGGATGTATAACGGTTGTGAAGTGCGAACAGACCAAGACTCTAGTTGAGATAGGAAGGATATGAGGTCGCGTCCTTGAACACCTGGTTGTGTGGCGACCTGACCCTGCGGTAAGACCTGGTGTTGGGCCAGATAGGGAACTAGAAGGTAGTTGAGCCACGCAAACGGCAGATTGAGGATAAGGTTGCTGCAACAGACACCACGGTAGTTCAATAGTTGGTGACGAGGACCTCTTTTGTGAATAGTGGAGAGATAGGTTGGTTTAACAGAAGGTGGAAAGTGGCTATGAACTACCTCGTAGTTGAGGAGGTCCAAAATTGCCGACAAGGCAAAGTCAGATAACGCCTTTAACCACCATTTCTCCCAACCGTCGGGACCTGGTGAGGGTCTAGGCTTGCCTTTACGGAGGAGAATACGCAGGCCTTCAAGGGGGATGGGGCATGGCCAGGGGAGTGGGTCGGCCGTCACACGCTGTCGGATGGCAAGAACGGATGAGGAGGTCATCCATGGCTTCTGAGAAGGAGGGCGGTCAGAGTGAGAGTAGAGATGGACAAAATACTGCCGCGAAATATCAGCGATATGGGCGGGGTCTGTGAACAAGGCTGTGTCATCATTTAAGGCAGACAAAGCAAGAGGAGGCCCTGGTTTAGGTGGCCTCTCATCACGAAAGAGAGTCTTCGCTGAAGCCCCGTGAGCCACGGAAGAGGTAAGTGCACCAGCTCTAGAAGACATTCTCCTCCAAAGTTCCTCGCGTTCGGCATGATAGCGTAGCTTTCCAAGAGAACGCCGGGTGCGCTGGAGGAAAGTAATAAAGGATGATATATCGAGCAATGGTGCGGAGGTGTATGTGGATGATCGACGATAGGAATCATAGAACGCCCATACCCAAGGGTTGACGCACTGAAAGGTAGAAAGGTGGCCCCTTTTGCACGCCGAAATCAGGCACCCTACATGGCAGAGGTTGAGGAGGAGCTGCCGTATGTGGTCATTAGTGATATGTCGTTTCATGACACTTGGTGACGATGCAGAAAGAGGGCGGAATGAAGAAGCAGCGGCTTTCCCTAGAACCTCGGTCATAGCTTGATATCTACTGTCAAACTCCTCATCATTCGGAATGGAACCGAGAGGATGATGGGAATCATGAAGGAGGCTGTCCACCTGTTGGGCAAACTCCGAAAGGCAGTATCGTTCGCCTTTAAAGGGATACCGAAAGCGACTAGAAACCTGAGGACAAGGGTAGGAGGGAGAGAATGGGACATTACCGGATGGTCGGAGAGGCATGGGATCATAGAGAATATGGAGGTGGAGAAGTATGGGGCGGTGGTCAGTGGCGCCAATAAAATCATCGACCACAGAAATATCGGAGGAACTAATGCGGAGAGGCGAATGGATCGCTCTATCAATGATGGAGTGACCACGGTTGTTACTGAAGGTGAAATGAATATGTGCATCGTTGTCACCTTGCAAAGACCAGACATCAACGCCGTTGGTGGAGGAGAGAAAGGTCCGGAAGGCGGATGACGCAAGAGCAGAAAAGGTAGAGGATGACACCTCCGAGGAGCAAAGAGAGGTGTTCATATCCCCAATAATAGACCACGATTTGGGTGCTTCACAACAGACAACGGAGAGTTGCTGCCAGAAAGCGGGTTGTATGCCAGGATCCCAGGGGGCATACACACCAATGGCACGATGAGGAACGCCTCGTCCAGAGGGAGTTGGTATGACAAGATCAACTGCAAGAACACGAGCTTGCAGGGCAGGGTAGGACTCGAGGGAAACTTGTTGGAAATGGATAGTGGAAGAAACACCTAAAATAACGCCCCACTTTCCTCCGTGAGAGGAGGTGGGAAGCCCTGGGTTTTCAAGGACATGATAAGACGGGGTACGAACCCGTGAGGCCATAGAGCGAGGAGACTTAGTTTCACAGATCAGCCAAACAGTAGGATTAAGACGCGAAACCATATTGGAAATAGAGTGACATTTCAGAGGATCACCAAGACCATTGGAATTGATAGACAAAGCAGAGAAAGGAACAGATGACGCTATACTTATCCGAGCGAAGAGAAGAACAGAAAACATGAGTAAAAAGGGGGAAGAGGGCACAGAGCAGAGCCGCCGGCCCGAAAGAGAAAGAAAAAGATGGAGAAAGAAGAACCCACATAAAGGAAGCACTGCCGAGCAGGGAACTGAGTTGTGAAGGAAATTAGAAGAGACCCAAAGCAAAAAGGTAACGACCATAAACATCGAGGACAGGCCATCACTTTTCAGGAAAGGAAGACGGTGGAGATGAACATATAGCCCGCACTCCTTACTAGTATTCTTCGTTAAAGAATGGCAAGGAGTACAGAGAAGAGATCGTACCTCAACCATATCATCAGAAGTACGTTGCTTACCCTTACGAGTCATATGACTAGAACCGGGAGACGCCCATCGTGAATCAGCTACTGACTGCAGGCGAGGCCTGGGCATGGCACGGGACTCTGCCATATCATCGGGAGAACTAGACCTAGTACGGGAGGCATGGGAGAGGGGGGGTGAGGTGAAGGGGACGTCAGGAGGTGAGACGGCGGGAGGTGGAGGAGCAGGGGAGGATGAAATTGGAAGTGCCAGGTGGTCGTGAGCAGTGAGGGAAAGGCGTATGGCCTGTGTGTCCTTGCGAACCTGCTCAATTTCGGTTGTAATGACGGAGCGACGATCGTTGGCACTTTCGAGGGCAGCCTGCAAGCGCTGGCGCGTGGGAGGGTCAGGGGCAGCAGCAAGTTGGTCATGGTAGCGATCGCACTGAGCATTCAAGCGATCCTGCTCATTAGTGAGCAAAAGAAGATTCATACGATAATCGCCCAGTAAATACTGAGCTGACATCATTCCCAAGAGAGTTTGATTATTCTGTTCGAGGCGCTGCTCAGCTTGTGAAATGCGGTCGAACATAGTATTGAGTGTTGACGTAAAATGGCCGAACTCGGAGCGGAAGTAGTCCAATTGAGGCTGTATAGCGTTTTCTGGGGAAAGCGATGGCAAGGGATGGGAGATCGGGTTGGGTGGGGCTCCCTGAGTATTAAAGGAGTATAAAAGGGTTGGTTTACCGACGGAGACCCCGTAGAGGAACCAATCTGTGGGAAGGCCATCGCGGTTATCATGAAGGAAGGCCTGCGTGGAAGGCCAGTCCCTCAATACAGCACAGTAGACGTCGTCTTCCAATTCAACCCGGCTACCGACAATGACGTCATGTCCATATCACTGACAAAGATGAGAATTAAGGCTAGATTCCACATTCCCGAGGCCGGCTATACCACCAATGGCCACCTCCCCACCGTACAGAGGAACGACGAAACGAGGACGACCAGGGCGTAAAGTGTGTCCTCGTATGAAAGGAGGTTCCCTTACGATCTGATCAACGTTGTTACCGTTGAAAAGGTCGAAGCTGATACGTGTTTGGGAAGTAGATGGAGGGTGGGTGGTACGCTCCGCCATAATGGGCATACGTCGGGCCCGGAACCACTCACGAAGGGGGGTGAGCATAGATTGGGCCTCATCGTCGTTTGGGAATGCAAAGAAGACACGACGTGAACGGTCAGGGCCATTACACAATCTCCAGGTTGCCCGCAGGTTAGGCTGAGCGTCCAGTAAGAGGCGAAGATCCTCCAGTAGATCTGGATGGGGGCCAGACACAGATGAGGAGAGGGAAATGAAAGCATAGTCCAGAGTTGACGTGGCATCTCCCCTCCGAACATTAACTGGCGGGAAGGTATGCTGATTGCAGAGGTCATTGAGAGTATGAACCAGATGGTCCCGGGCCGAATCAGGATTCTGATGGTCCAAGCCAAATACGGTCAGCTCGAACCCAACTGTCCCCATTGGGCTATTTTCTTTGTCAGCTAATGAGGGAGAAAACCTATCACGGTTCCCATAGTTAACCATTGGGCGAGCGGGCGGGGGAGGTGGACGGTACGACGAGGGCTGAGCCAGAATAGGGGTAGGACAGGAGGTAGCCATTAATCCCTGTAAGATGTTACTTTTCTTCTTAGGGTTAATATCGGAGGTCTCGTATCCCGTCGAGGCAATGAGTTGCTTTCAGATTATTCGGGTTTAGCTTAGTTTAGTGAAGGTGAAGGTGAAGGTGAAGAATTGAATGCAGCGTCGCATTATGTAATTTCACCAGGACTCGAGAAATAAATAAATAAAAACATGAACCTAATTTCTTAGGTAAGTCAATTTGTGCACTCGCCACACGCTTGTACCTGCTGACTAAGCATCACTCGTGGCTGCATCTACTTACCATGCTAAGTCAGTTTATGACACTGATTTTCTCCCCGACACTGAAAATCAAAGCATTTATTTTTTGTGACACGTAAAATCACTGTCAAACAATGACGCTGAAAAGACGTGTCCACTGTTTCAGCGTCACAGACGCTGATTTTGTCCATTTCAGCGTCACGGACGCTGAAATATAGCACTTTTACTTTTTACAGTGAAAGATCTACTTGAAACAGTGCACAATCACATCTCATATGGTCTACAGAGTTCCAATCTGTTTGGATGGTCGACTGTCATTCTACGTACATAAGCGCAAACCCTATGATAATCGCGTCTTACCGCTTGATCTCAAAACCGCTTAGTTGCCGAACGGTCCAACATGTTGACATGTCGCGCGGGCACCGCGAGCCATGTAGTTTACGAATTTCCCTTCCTCGATCATATCGGTCGAACAGTGAGAATGCATGGCCAGTAATATCTTACCTGTCTTCTCGCGACTTGAAGGTATGCTGATTTCTGACTATATGTACTGACCTGGAGAAAGCACCCATCGTCCACCTCAGATTGGAGAATTAGGAAGCAAAACCATGGGTGAAAGCGACTTTCATGATGAAAGAGTTTGGCCCGCGCGTACGCCATCATCCAACGGAAAAATTACTTCCGGACACCTAGGCTAAATGGATATGTATACTACCGGACGCAGGACGCGGAGATAGATCACAATCAAGCCTTCTGCAATGGCTAACAAAAATCGTGTGGATTTTCGCCTATAAGGTCCAAAGATGAAAGAAGATGATGACGGAATTTGCGGAAGGACGACCTTAACTCACTCATTCTTTGATACGTTAAGGTAGAACCTGGAGTGCCATCAGCACCTTCTCATGATCGAATAGAAGAGAACCATGCGTGCTAGTAGGTGCAGATTTTTTTTCGGTGCCCTCTGCATCCTGAAACCGCGACACTCAAGGAGGGCGGTAAGCTTGGACAACGGTCCACCT
Source organism: Pisolithus albus (assembly GCA_024613165.1). Lineage (NCBI taxonomy): Eukaryota > Fungi > Basidiomycota > Agaricomycetes > Boletales > Pisolithaceae > Pisolithus > Pisolithus albus. Next base: position 475,488 of record JANFAB010000033.1, read on the forward strand.
AATATTGGAGGCCGTCAGCTTTCTTCCGATCGTTCTATGAGGGCTGCTAATATGAGGTCCAATCCCAGAGGCCAGAGCTATGGGAACATGTCATAAAGCCTGCATTAGCAACATCAAGGAGGCCAAAGAAAGCGTGCCCCTGCCGGAACGCACGAGGATATCACTCTGAGTGCGAATTAATTATCTCATATCTGTATTCAGCTGCCAGCAACGTCGGGTCTGCCGGGTCAGGCAATGCAATGACAGGATCTGCTTCGACGAAGGAACTGAAGGTAGGGATTGAGCCCAGTAGAGAGAAAATTGACACCTACTGGCAAGTCAGACAGCCCGAGGCGAGTTATTAGTACGTACTAGGCGGGTAGCATGCGATTCCACAAGGTGACATTCCACTCTCTCTCGAAAGTGTAATTCTGGCAATAAATAACTGATCCCTCGACTTTTTTTTTTGTAATAGGGTGGACTGATATGGGAGGGGAAATCTGCGCAGTCTGTGCACAATGTATCGAGTCCGAGTTGTACGTACTTGGGGTTTCCACTCTTCTTTTATATCCGTCTTTAGCTTCCTATCTGAATAGTGCTTTCGCAATGGCATACCCGGACACCGTAGATCAGACCTTTGCCAAACACTGGGATAGTTGGTTCACGCAGAGCGACCTTCAAGACCTCAAGGATGCTGGAATCAATACACTTCGTATTCCGGTAAGACATTCGATTTGTCTTCTTGAGACATTGCTGACACGGGTTCTGATGTATCTCGACAGCTCGGGTATTGGATCGTAGAAGGCCTCGTTGAACGACCAGCAGAAAACTATCCTCGTGGTGGTTTGGAATACTTGGTGGGTGCAACCATATACGTATGGACGTCCTTTCAACAACTTACATTTTATCCAGCGCCGAGGTTTAGGCTGGGCAAGGGACTTTGGAATGCATGTTATCTTGGATCATCACGCCCTCCCCGGAGTGCAAACTCCTAGTCAGGAATTTGCAGGACAGTATGTGTGGACTCACAGTCTCGATCAAGCATATTCTGACCATCATTCGACATTTGTTAGGTGCACGGACGATGTCCAATTCTACGTTCGTTGTCGCGTCTCGGTTATTTACCAACACTAACCTATCTGTTCAACCGTAGACACCGCACAACTACCATCGTGCACTGGTCTGACAGCTGTCATGACTACTTTGTCGCACCTCGACCCCCAGTTTTCTAGCGTCTTTGCAATCGAGGCTGTCAACGAGCCTTTGACGGATGCTTCGAAAACTCCAGGCTATGGCGATTGTGCGTATTTCTTTATTTGTTCAATGGGTGTGTTCGGTTGTGAAACTATCGTGGATTTATCATGTAGTCCAGAAAAACTTCGTCAAGACCATCCGTGCCGTCGAAACTCTTCTTGGTATCCATGTTGCCGGTTATGGTCCGAATCTTCCAGCTACCCTGCCTACTACCAATTTCACCGCGGCTCTTGAGCTGTCGTGTTCTTTGTCGCTATTTGATGCCGACGTCGTCGCCGCACTCTCAGATGCTCTCCCAATCCTTTCGGGCATTGGACTGCAGTATGGACTTACCGGTACTCTTACCGCCGAACCATTTAGCAGTGGGCGGTCACCATTGGTTACCACGTAAGGAAAAAGAAGTTTCTCTGTTTAAAGACGCTTGTGTAAACTCGACAACTACGCAGTTTCATGGACGTCAATTGGCAGTATGACAATCCGCCCAATCCTGCGAATGCCGCTATCGGCCCCCAGGGATACGACAACCATCTCTACTATTCGTACGTATACATCTCATGTCGTGTGATGGGTGGCTTATTCTGTCCATCAGGTTTGGTGTAAGCTTCGTTGTCATGAAAACCTGCGAACAGCCACTGAATTATTTTCCTCACCATGCATAGGGTGTAGCGGCGGCCGATCCCACTTCGTATATGCAAAGCATCTGCAGTAGGTAGTTCCCGACTAGTGGAAACAAATGTGTGTTTACTATAGTAAACCTCTCAGATCTTCAACGGATTCAGAATGACGCTGCGCTCGGCAATTCACCTCTTTGGTTTGGGGAATGGGGCCTTTCCACCCAGTTCAACGCAAGTGATAGCTTCCTGAAACAATGGGGCGACGCTCAAAAATGGGCTTATGGCCAAAGCGCCGGATGGATCGTAAGTGTCTATACCCCTAATGACAGAGTTTCGTATATAGAGCGAATGATTTACACAATGTGCACAGTATTGGAACTTCAAAACCGAGATCTCTGACTTGACAAACGGCACGGACCTGGCTCGCCAATGGTATGTGCAATTCTCAAACCACCGTTTATCTTGACGTGGTGACAAAGCGTCGATATAGGTCTTTCCTTGAGGCTCTGAATATGGGTTTACTCCCTCAGAATGTTGCTTCTTACTTCGACGACGACGTTTGCCAACCATACATTAACAAGACCGCCTCGCAGAGCAGAAGTGTGCCCGTCGTCAAAGACGCTGCTGTCGCCCGCGCGCCTGTCGTGAACACATCGACGCCTAGTAAAGCACCTTCGTTAAAGCTATCCGGTCACGGGAGACGACTTGCGAAGAAACACCATTCTTTCTGAACGTTCTCGGTATAGGCATTTATTTCTCCCGGCTACTGTGATGGAATTATTGCGAGTCACCTGATATCCAAGGCCCTTAAACCACCTTCCTTCCAACTTGACACTCGTTTGTTCCCTGCACTCGTTTCTGTTGCTCATATAATTTAGCGTATCAGTGATTGGGAGCTATTGCTTCTGCATCATTCTAATAAAACTAGACAACTAGCTTCAACCAATGATACCACGTGTTCTTATGAAGGTTCAAGTTCGGATCTCTATGTACAACCACCTCTATGGACATAACTCCACAAAGTGCGGAAGGCACCCAACCCATGCAACACAAGCTGTTACAAGTACATCATATCAAACCCTCTCTTTTACTGCCTTGGTTTTGATTTGGGTCCACGCACATAACTTCGCACAAAAAACCCAAACGACGCACGTGGACACGGACATGGCTTCACTGGACTTTGGTACTCTCAATGTTCCAATATTCTTGCGCATAGTCTTGGATCGCCCTATCAGAACTGAACTTGCCCATCTGTTTCGCGCGTCCCACCAGTCAACACAAATCCTTCTCCTCAGAAGCATTGTACGAGACAGGAGCAGTACACACCTTGGCCGTCGTCCTGATACTTTTCTTGATCCATTCCGTGCGATCATCGTATTCGTCATCGACAATTCGTAGGGCCTCGATATCTAAGGGAGAGAGAGTTCCATCAGTTATCATACTTCTCGAGGATCAAGTATACCGTCGACTTACAGGAATCGAAATCGTCGGTGATAAGGTAGTGATCTGCTTGTCGGATAGTGTTGAGAAGGCTGCGTACGCAAATGCGTTAATACTCCGAACGAACGATTGAACTGTGTATCGCTTTAAGTTGGGAACTCACGGCTCGTATACACCTTCATCTCCGAAAAGTCCAGACGAAATCTGGTCTAGTACTCTGGCCAAGTCTGGCGACTTTTCTTCCACTGGAACAGGATGATGTCTGTGCTGGTATCGAAGCTCTTCGACGGCAGGCGTCAAGTGTCCGAAGAAAACTAGAGAAAGAAAAAAAAAACGATCGATGCTTTCGGAGCGGATCTCGAACTGATTCCAGATATGTACGTACAGACGTTGTCGCTGCCCACTTCCTCCGCGATCTCGATGTTCGCGCCATCTAGTATTACATTAGCAGTTGCAAAAGAAAGACGAGCGTGCGCGCACCGACGGTGCCCAGAAGAAGACCACCATTCAAGCAGAACTTCATGTTTGACGTCCCAGATGCCTCTGTACCAGCAGTCGATATGTGCTGACTGATGTCCGACGCAGGAATTAATATCTCCGCCATTGACACAGAGTAATCTGGCAGGAAAAAGACGTTGAGATAGTCCCTGGTATCGGGGTCGGCATTGACGACACGGGCAACGTTGACGATGAGCCGGATTGTCTGCAACAAGTGTTAACATCTGCCTAGTTGGACCGTCATACTGCTATGCGTACCAATTTCGCAATATGATCTGGTGGACGAGGTATGCTCAGACGACGTATATAGACAAGAAAAAGCATGTACGTACACCCTGGCGCTGCCTTTCCAGCAAAGAAGACATTACGAGGTGTCACCTTTCTCCTTTCCGACGGTGACATGGCTTTCAGCGTTAAATAGCGCTGGTAGAGCCAGTAATTAACAACAGTACCCAGTCCATAATTATTGGCTTACATGGATCACACCCAGAATATTGAGGGTTTGACGCTAAAAAGACCGATCAGGTAACTCCCCTCGCTATCCCAACTACGCGTACCTTATACTCGTGCAACCTCTGTACATATCCATGAACACCTGTGAGCTTTGTACCACGACAAAACACGGATCTTACCTTGATTTGCACGTCGAACATAGCCTTGGTGTTGACATCCAAGCCAAAGGTGACCCGCACATAATGTGCCAGTCGCTCCTTATTGGCTTGTTTCACAGCGGCCCACTCCTCACGGAAATCTTCGTCTTCGACATAGTTCAGCAGTTCCTCCAGCTTACTCAAATCTTTCAACCAGACGTTCTTCGGTATCTTGATTGTCTTGGTGATGAGGTCAGTAAGGCCCGGGTTGCACTAGGCGGCGGCAACGTGAGATAGCGTCTAACATGTATGTAGAAACGGAACGACGCACCTGCGCGAGCCAACGACGCGGAGTAACTACAGATGTAGTGAGTTAGAACGATCTATACGCTTGCAGCAATATGAAGACTTACTGCCGTTAGTGACATTGCCAAACCTTGCAGCCAGAAGGGTCAGCCAATCACACACTCCAAAAACTTGAAAACGCGTATCGTAGACGTACTTGCTCACTCCGAAGAAATCCACAAAGTCCTTCAAGATGGTCGTCCTTACTAACTCGGAATGAAGCTATGTATAGGCACAGCATGATGAGCGTCGTCATATAAAAAAAATACGCAAACGTGACGCTCACCTCGGCCACTCCATTGACCTTGCGGCTCCCTGCAGAATGGAATCCTGGTGAAGTGCAGTTTCCGGTCATCACGAAAACAAACTCACCGATGCACGCAAGGTGCGCCATACGAACGTACTTCGGATGATTCTCTGTGCATGGCTCAGATGTGATGCCCTTGTAAAACAAAATCATCTGCTTTGATTACCAACCTTCGATGAGAGACATTCTAGCTAATCGGTCGTTGTCTCCGGGGAACTTGTGCTCCACAGCTGGCCGACAGGGTCAAAGTCAATTCTGATCTATCGAGGAGTAGCATACCTTGCAAGAACTTGCTGTCGACGAAGAAAAGACGGGTGATATTAATAGCTTATAATCACTCTGCAGGAGAAGCTCACAGGTTCTGCAAAAGGAACGATCAAAAAAGAACGGCGACGGTAACAAGATGTCTACGCACGATATCGTAAATGATTTGCATGTGCCTAAAGAACAGACAAGCGACCAAGCGTGTCAGAGAGAGGTGGACAGTAGGGCCATGATAATTATACCTAGGCAAAAGATGTTCTATCAAAGGAACCGGCCACTTCTCCAAGGCTTCCTACGATGCGAACATTCTCTTCAAAAGATCGGCGATGCCCCGTATATAACCGACTTACTGGGAGGACTGTATGGTTGGTGAAGAAGAAAGTGTGGGTAACGACGTGCCACGCCACATCCCAGGGGAGGTCTTCCTCGTCGATCAGTATGCGCATGAGTTCGGGGATTGCCAGGGTAGGATGAGTCTACATTCTAATGAGAAGAGAGAAGTCTATGAGATACGGAGAACGCACGTCGTTCAACTGGATCGCGATATCTGGCAGAACCATTGAGCGACTACAGATCACCAGAAGGATAGAAAGCTTACAATCTGGTAATTCTATAAGTGGCTTTCCAAGGTTCCTGAAACGCCGCATGATGTCTGCAAGACTAGCTGCCGTCCAAAAGTACTGTTGTTTGAGGCGTAACTCCTTGCCAACTGATACGAAGAGGGTCAGTAATCGACTCCAAAGACGATGATGAAAGCCTCCTCACACGTGGTTTGGTCGTTTGGGTACAAAACGGATGTGATCGCAGCGGCACCATTCGAAGATTCGATGGCATGCTCGTAATCACCAGCTGAGAGGTACGGAGGTCACTTGCTGTATTTTTTCAATTGCGCACTCCTCACCATTGAAGCTCTGTAAATCGAAGCCCCGCTTTGGCATACTCCCCCACAGACGTAGATTGTTTGTGTTGCGAGTATCATAGCCGGGAATCGTCACGTCATAGGCAATAGCCAGGACCTCCTGACCGCCATACCAGACACCTCGGTCAGTGCCATTGACGTACTTCTGAGCCTCTCCGTAAAATCGAATCTCGTACTGAACGTCTGCACGAGAAACCTCCCACGGGTTCAAATGCTCCAACCACGGGTCGGGCGCCTCGAGCTGTTGACCATCGGGGGAGATGAGCTGCTGGAAAATACCGTACTTGTAACGCAGGCCATATCCCCAAACCGGGAGTTCTTGGGTCGAAGACGAGTCGAGATAACAAGCTGCAAGACGTCCGAGGCCTCCGTTCCCCAAGCCTGCGTCGCGTTCCTGGTCGATGAGATCCTCCAAATTGAAGCCCAGTCTGTCGACGGTTTCCCTGTACTGATCTTTCAGACCAAGATTGAGGAGGGCATTGTCTAGAGTGCGTCCCATGAGGAATTCGAGAGAGAGGTAATACGCGCGTTTTCCGGCTGTCCGATTCATGTGGATTTGGGTCTCATTCCAGTTGAGCTACTCGAGAGCGAGAGAGAGAGAAGAATGTGAATGATCTGGGCGGCATCGACGAGAGCAACTCACGAGTAGATTGTCTCGAACGGACAATCCAGTTGCAAGATAAGCACCCAGGTCGTTGAGGTTGTGCGGCTGACGTGCGAGTGACGTTTGGACGTGGTTGACGAAGGACCGGGCGATCGAGGGTACGTCTGCAGGTAGAACGTGTCACGAATCGAATCGGTATAGTGGTCAGGGGAATGAGTGCACCGTCGCAATTGTACTTACCTGTGTCTGGACTTCTCAGATTGTTTCTCCATATCTTCTCCTCGCCTCTGGGCCACTTTTCCCTTCCGTTCTCGTCTTGCTCTGGTATGTAGACTGTGAGGACCTCATCCATGATCAGTCTCCCGATCTTTGGTTAGATATCGACGATTTTTACATACGCGTTAACGTCCTCACATGTCGAGGACGACCGGGCTTTCCAATCTTCGCAACGTCTAGTACGGAGGTCATGTCTGGAAGAATGTCGTCGTGATCGGAATCAGAAGGGAGGAAGAGCCAAGCACGGCAAAATTGAAAGAAGCGTTGAAAAAGGGGCCAATTCACCAAATACGACACACGAGACCTCCTCGAAAATTCAACTGACATGCTCGACTATGTGGCAAGGGCCTGAGGAAATGCCATGGAACAAGTCATAAACTGCATCAAAACTGGAAGTCTAAAGAGTGTCGCCCGGCGCAGGTTCTCCACGAAGTTACGGTGACCGGAATAGTCCAACCAGTGCGTCATACAACCGGCTACCACTGTCAGCGGACACTTTATTCTTGCAGTCCCCAGGCGCTCCAGCGGCTGTTGTACAGTGGAAACGCGGACTCTCGTTCCACGTATATGGACGTCGACCTTACATACTTGCAAGCCCTGCGAGCTTCTGTCGAAGGCAGAGCTGATGCCTCGGAGCTCTGTCCTCAATTTCGAAAAGTTGTAGGAGCCATCATTCTCCTACAAGATCCCCTTTCCATCTCCGCCCTTGCACAATTGCTAGCGCGTGACGAGGCTGACGTCGAAGGAGCACTGAACCCGCTTCATTCTCTCCTTGATATCCCATCCAACCGTGACGAACCTGTCCGCGTACTTCATCCTTCTTTTCGTGACTTCCTTCTGGTCCAAGGGCGATGCCAAGATTCGCGCTTTGCTGTTTCAGAAGGTCGTACCCATGCCCGGCTTGCATTGTGTTGTCTCAAGGTCATGCTTAGACATCTGAAGCGGAATATCTGCAGCATCGGCGACGACATAGTGCTGAATTCAGAAATACCGGATCTCGAGAGCAAGCTCCGGGAGTGTATTCCACCGGCGCTTTCGTATGCGTGTCGACATTGGGGTGAACACTTATCACACGCTGCTAGAGACACAGATCACTGGGAAGAACTGACAGAAAGGCTGTCCGAATTTACATCTACGAAACTGCTTTATTGGATCGAGGCATTAAGTTTGGAGGGAAGATTTCCGTTGTGTATCAGCAATTTGACAACTGTCATTCCGTGGTGCAAAGTATGTTCATCGCTTCCCAAGCTACTCAGTCTCATTCTCTTTGTAGGCGAACGCTGTGGGACCAAAGACCTCCAGTTTAATATATGACGCCTACCGCCTTGTACTTGATTTCCACCAGGTCATCGACGTCAGCGCCGTGCAGGTGTACCATTCTGCTCTCGTCTTTATCCCCAATTGTTCTCTTCTTGATGCCTATCGACATGAACTACCCAGAGTCCGCATGATGAGCCCCCGGACTGAAGAATGGAATGTGTCTCTACTCGTCCTTGAGGGACATAGATCCTCTGTAAACATGGTGTCCATTTCGCGAGAAGGAAGTCGCGCTGCCTCCGCTTCTGATGACGGCGATATTCGTGTCTGGGACACCTTAAACGGGGGCCAAGTATCTTGCCTCAAAGGCCACGAGGGAGCGGTGAAGTCGGTTGAGTACTCCCCTGACTCGTCACATATTGTATCCGGCGGATCCGACGCTACAATCTATTTGTGGGATGCAGTCACCGGGCTCAACATCTCTACCTTGACTGGCCACAAAGGCAGTGTCAATTCTGCTATATTTTCCAGTGATGGGTGTAGGATTGTGTCTGCTTCCGCGGACGCTACGCTTTGCATATGGGATGTCCTGGAGACCAAGCATCTTGCCTCGTTGAATGGACATTCAGGCCCCGTCACCTGTGTTACCTTCTTGACTGATGGTTCTCGGATTCTGTCGGGCAGCGTGGATTCTACTATTCGTCTATGGGACCTGAAGACAAAAACTACCGTGGAGATGCTACATTGCACAGATGCTATATTATCCCTCGCTGTTTCCCCTTCTCATCAAAATCCCATATTTCTGTCTGGCTCTCAGGACGGCGTTATCAGTATTCGAGACGCTGGGTCCATGGAAGAGGTTGGGCGCCTTATCGGGCATGAAGCGGCCGTTAAATCAGTCACCTTTTCGCCACATGGAAAAACAGTGGTTTCAGGCTCTTCAGATGGATCCATTCGCATTTGGGATGTTGCCAGTAGATCCTGTGTTGCTGAATATCGGGGACACTCCGGGCCTGTGGAATGTACAAGGTTCACGCCCGATGGGACACGCGTCCTTTCTTCCTCCGCAGATCGAACCATTCGGATATGGGATGGGAGCGTCGAGGGTGTACATGGATTAAAGGAATATGCTATGACCGTCAAAATCACCGGCAACCTGGAGCATGTCGTGTCCGGGTCGACCAATGGAAAGCTTGCGTCATGGAAGACCAGCGATGGCAGCATGGTGTATGAGGTGAATGTCCATCACGGCATCATCCATTGCGTAGCTCTTTCGCACGACGACAAGGTTGTGGCTTCGGGTTCTGCAGATCACACCATCTGTATCCTCAACATGGATAATGGCTCCAAGGTCGCCACGCTTGAGGGGCATACAGATGAAGTTTATGCCACCGAATTTTCTTCTAACAGTTCTCTTGTCGTCTCTGCTTCCCAAGATGGGCATGCTAAAATCTGGGATGTCTCCACAAGGACGGTCAAGCGCTCCCTCCCACACGATGACGGCGTCGGTGGAGCCTCATTCTCGCCAGATGACAAGCTCATATGCTCTGGCACCATGGACGGCGCAATTTACATCTGGAATGTGGAGACCGGTGACCGTGTGGCCATCCTGAAGGAATATACCAGTCCAGTCCTAAGTGTTTTGTTTTCGCCGAATGGCAAATGGCTTGTCTCTTGGTTTGAGGATGAAGAGGTGAAAGTATGGAAGGTACAGGGCACGAAATTCCAACTCTCACCTTACGAAGAATGGAGGCTGGATCGACGGACTGATATAACCAACTCCGGGGACGGAAAGGAGTTGGTCAAGTATGACGATTTGCTTCCTTCGGATGAACCTCTATACCTCCAGGAAGATGGCTGGGTCACTTTTGCACCTACCGGTAAACGCATATGTTGGGTGCCACCCAGTCGTCGCCAACCTTGGCTTAGGACTCTATGGGAGACACTGCAGGGAATATTCGTAACGGGATCGCAGGCAGGAGTCCTCACCATAGTTGATCTCACATTCGCCCTCACGTAGTGGAAATGGCGTGTAAAAGTCTGTTATTTTTCATTCCTAGTAACGATAATTACTGTGGTCTAGAATACATCATTAGCCCTTGATGAAGGTGTTGGCTTTGCAGGGGTCACTGCAGCGAGGGTAAACTGCCTGAATTCGGGACTCCTCATGGCACAACGAAAACTCACCCGAGGTCATACGTTCAACGCAGGGCAATCGTCCAGTCTGCCACAGAGTCCCACCAAAAGGTAACGAGCGGACACCCGTCTACGCTCGGTTCCATGACTTGTGGCCGTGGCAGCTCCAGCATGCCTGCGAAGACGAAAGAACGCAATAACTTCTTGCGGTAGATCTTGAAGTATGCTTGCTCGACACACCGGACGATGTCCCCATCCGAGAAATAAAATTGGTCGTGTTGCGAATACGGGAGACTGGTGGGGTGAGGCTCGATGAGGACTGTTCTGCTGCGCTTCGTAGGCCGTGAGAGTTCTGAATCCGCCATGTCCTCCTTATCCTCCGTCGTCGTGAGCAAGAGGGAGTCAGGTCCACTTGTAGGGTCTACTTATGTATCTATTTACGCCGTGAGTGGCGTGGAAGGGCTCAGCGGAATTCAATTATATTCGGTACATAAAAACGACTCACTACTCCATCACTCCATCCTCAGCACCACCAAGCTCATCATCCTCGCCAATATTCAACTTTCGCTTCCTACCAGGCAACTCCGCCCCTCCCCAATACCCAACGCCCGCCTTCTTCCGAAGAACTTCTATATCCTGCTCCGCCTCCTCAGCCCACTCCAACACGAGATGCCGACCGAGCAAATGTGTATGCTTGAGCGCTGCAAACGCATTTTCGGCTTCTCGACGCGTGAGAAACTCGAGGAATGCGAACCCTCGAGACCGAGAGTCGAATTTCTTGGGTAGTCGAACAGATTTGAGCTGTCCGTGGGCGCTGCACGACGGAAATAAAAGTTGAAAACAATATAAGGCAGAAGGAAAAAAAGACCGCGTACCCAAATAACTCTCGTATATCCTTCTTCGATGCCTCGAACGGCACATTTTTGACAATCACCTTGGTCGTCCTCGCCTTCGCAACCTTGTTGTCCTTGGACTCTTCTTCTTCTTCTTTCCCACGTCCCGCAAATTTCACGTGGAGAGCATGGCCATCCAGAACAAACCCCTGCATACTTTTGATGGCTTTCTGAGCACCTTCCGGAGTCTTAAACCCAACAAATCCATATCCCATACTTAACCGAGGCGGTGCTTCGCCAGGGGCCTTGGGTCGTTTAGGATCCGGCTTCGTCTGAACGCGTGCGAACGAAAACTCCGGTAAAGCCCCGAACACTTGCCTAAGTCGCTCGGAGGTCGTGCTGAACGCGAGATTCTTCACGAAGAGCGTTGTACCGGCGGACAAGGGCGGCTCATCGTCCTTGCCAGCACCATCTGATGCTCCCTGCTCTGCAATCACAACCGGCTTGAATGCGGTGAGAGTAGTGGGAGATGCGTCGTCGTCTCTTGTCGTTTCTGCGAGCATACCTAGAGGACCCTTTTCCAAGTAAAGAATAGAATTTCCGAGACGTCTGTATGCCAGCGCTCGGAAAGCCTTCTTCGCCTCGTCCGCATGCTCAAATTCCACTACTGCAATCGTGCCCGCCGGAGGTACAAGAACACGATCAAGTTTTCCGTGAACTTCGAACATCTCACGTATCTGGTCGGCTGTGGTACCGTAAGGGATGTTCTTGACAAGAATAGTCGTATCCGACCGAGCTCGCGAAGAAAATGCGGAGAGGATAACTCCCTGTGATTCCAGATATGCTTTTGTCTCCTGGATGACATGGGTCTCGGCCAGTGCGAGTTTCACCGCTGCATTATCGGACTCGGGGTTCAGGATATCGGCCTTGGATATACTCAGTCGATCCGCGATTGACGAAGCTACGGCATCGCTCTAGATCATGGCACGAGATATATTAGACTACTAAGCATCAATGAGGACAAATCAAGGGTGCGACGTACATTCATGTATAGCGTGCTCCAGTTGAAGTCACGTCCCGCCATACCTTTCCGCTTGGCGTTGCGTTCCTCCTTCAACGAGCTCTTCTTCCCATCTCGGTCCGTTACCTCGAGTTTGCCTGGACGATCGACGGCTGGAAGGATGTGTAGCAGTCGACCTTGGAATGACTTCTTGTCGAGTGCCTGGTAAGCAGCGAGCGCAGAAGATGGTTGTTTGAACTTGATATATGCGAACCCTTTGGGTTGTTTTGAAATGGAGTCGATAGGTAAATGCACCTTGGGAAAGGACGAGAAAAAAAACAGTCAGACAAGCTCTACTGGAACTCTGATGTCCCACGATAGTTATCATCACGGACAACGTGACCGGGAAGTAACCAAGAAGTAAAAACACACACCTGGTCTATTTCACCAAACGGCTGGAAAGGCTCCTGTAATTCGACGTCCGTACATGAAAATGCGAGGTTCCGAAGGAACAGTCGTCCAGTTTGGAGGATAGTCGCCGTATTTCGATCCTCCTCCTGCGGCTGAGGGGCATCCTCAATCCTATTCTCCTCCTGGTCCTCATCTTCTTCCTGGAAGACCTTTCGTGGTTCAGATATCCGGTGCGTCATTCGTTGTTTCATCCACTCCAAATCCGATACCGAGTCATCTTGCTTCTGACCTTCAGTATCATGTTGCTGTTGCTCTTCTTCGTCGGGCGGTAAGATGGGATGCGAGGTGTCAGTTTCATTTGCCCACGACCGTCCTCTATGGGAACGCGAGATCTCGAGGAACTTGTCCAAATGAGGTTTTGATTTCAACTGGTTCTCGTCTCGCTTCTCGTCCTTTGCGCCCTTGTTTTGAGTAACTGCTGCTGGTTTGCCAGGTTCGATACGCCGCCGCTTGTTGGGTCTTGGCACCGGTGCATCCTTTACACCCGATTCCCCAGGTCAATAACGCGCAAAGAAGTGGAAAGAAGATAGAGCGGTCTCACTTCGACCACTTCAACACGTATTCGGGTCGAATCGATAAACGTACGATCGAAGTATTCTCTTGCTGCCGCAGCCTCCCCGTCCGATTTGAAACCTATGAAACCGAATCGTCGGGTCGTCCCATCTGGCTTATGGGACACTCTAACGTCCGTGATAGTACCTGGGGGTGCTCCCCGCTGTTCAAAATGACTGCGTAGCCCAGCTGGCGTCAAGTACGTTGGTAGATTTTTCACGATGAGACGGGACATCGTCGCACAACGGTGAGCCCCAAAAATCCAACGTCCGAGGATTACTAATCCAAGTATGTAATACGACGGTCTCCAATTGGCCGGGATCCCGATTGAAACTCCACTCGGCAATCACCGATTGGATGCCGGCGGTGTACACTCAGAATAAGGTTCGGTCATGCAATCGCTTCCCCAATCTTGGTCCGCTCTCCGTTTTGAAGAACAAGCCATATGACTAGGAAGGCAGTGCGTGGACCCACAATCCCTACCACGATGTACTAGTTCAGTTGACTGAACAAAGGCATGTTCTCGTGGCTGTCACTGGAATAAATGATCCCCGTCGTCTAGCCTCCAGTTTCAGGTCTGGGTCGATGGTCCCTCGGACCGAGTTCGTGCCCTTTATTACACTTCAGCGCTGATCGACCAATAAAATGGTCTCCCTCTGGAGTCTAAATGAAGGAGCTTTGCACCTGTTTTGTCATTTTAGGGTGAGTGAGTTTCGAAACCTTCCCCATCGATGTATGTAAACGAGCCATCAGAAAGGGTTAATGGCATTTAAACAAATTCTCCGTCCCCTTCTGAAGGCATGTTTTATTGTCAATCACAATTCAGTATGTCCACACGCGAAAGTCGACGCTGGCTGGCGGTGTAAGGGGGACTTCCCGTTAATTAATTATCCCCTCAACGCGCGCACGAGTCCTGTCTCACGGTACGTATAGTCCTCGGGTTTTGCATGCGGTTAGGCAAAAGTTCCCAGAGTCGCTGGTAGGCGTATAAACTTGATGCTGCTCGTCGTCCTTTTTGCACTGCCCAATCCCCCACTTCGTGTGTATATATAGGCCCCATCTTCTCCGTCTCCCTTTCATTCTGCTTGTCCCCTCTTGCATCCCCAGTACCAATGGACCCCGATGCTGTTGGATTTGGCAAAGCCCTGTGGGTTTGCATGAACGTCAAAAACAGTCTGGGGAACAAGACCATCAAAGTCCAAAATGCCACCGTTACCTGGTACGGAGAACTTGGTCGTTTTTGAACGCCCGTAACTGAAATTTCAATCAGGGGGAAATTCTTCCGCGATAGCAAAGGCACGGAGATTTCAGCAGATGAAATTAACGGAACTACGATCCCTCCCGGTGCCGCAGTCGCCGTGTCGGCCTGCAGACGTCCAAGCTCGTTCGCAGGGACGGAGGGTTCCATCGACCTCTTTGACCAGTCCACCCGGATCTGTACCATCTTTTGGGACTTGCCTTCTGCGTCCAAGCAAAATCGACTCGAAATCAAGAACTCTCACAGTAATTATGTGGTCACTGTTGGTTCCTGGGAAAAGTTTGGCACTATCGGACAAGTTGGTGTCGATGTTCAACGTGCGCCGTAAGGACCACACAGTTTTCGACTCCACACTGGACAATCCATGTATACCCCCTCTTTGTTCCCCAACTCGCTCAGAGATGATTAGATTGCTGTAACACCCCTAGAACGTTCTCTTGCTGTTGTACGGTCCACATTTGTTTGTATTCTTACACAGTCTGCATCATGTAACTCGCACCCAGCGTTGTATGCTCGTTGCGTTGTAGACGAAATTGGCATCTGCTGATAGGCTGTACCCGCGTAGGACCCCCGAATGCATTGGCAACACAGAACGTAAGGGCCAGGGAACTCGAAGCCAACAGACCGGCGGCATGTGCATCGTTCCTGCACTATCTCGACTCTGACATGAGTTACCCTGAGAAGCCACCGCATCGGTTAAGTTCACCGTTCAGGTGCAAGGGTCTGGCGTTACAATGTATGTACGGCCATCAGCGGCTCCTCCTATCGCCTCAGACTTGAGCGTTATCATAATGAAATGACGTCAGATAGCTCGTCCCACATGAAAAGGTCGCCTTCACCTCGTGCTGACACTTGATCTCTGTAGAAGCTCCTCCAAATGGGACCGCAATGTGACTTGTCGTATCATTCACAGAAGGAGGGAGAAAGAAAGACAAAAACTGCCAGCGCTTCTCCGAGAAATCCGTGACCCGGCATCTCGGCAGGCTCCTATTTGGACACGAATCTTAGCAAAAGTTTGTCACCAGATTTACTACCGATCTCAAAGACACAACTCCTCGACGCGACGAGCACGTATCGCGATGCCGCCAATTCCGACACTCGGTCAAGAAAAAAACCCTCGGGGAATCCCAAAAGCACCGTTCATCGTACGTATACAAAACAAGACCAATTATCGAAAACAAAAATGATATACCAACTGACATCATCGACAGGCAAACGTCGAAGAGTACATTGGGGGACCTGATGGCGATGTCGAGGCACCGTTGAAGGAGTTCCAGGATGCTGTCGCGTACGTTCATT
Organism: Pisolithus albus; assembly: GCA_024613165.1. NCBI lineage: Eukaryota > Fungi > Basidiomycota > Agaricomycetes > Boletales > Pisolithaceae > Pisolithus > Pisolithus albus. The sequence continues at coordinate 491,384 of JANFAB010000033.1, forward strand.
ACCCATGGAGTGTTCGGATGGCAGTTCGGGAAATCAAACACAGCATAGGAAATATCGGTATATGGACGGGAGTCTAACCCAAAGACGCAAGAGTCTCGAGGACAAGATTCCGGATATAAGGAAGACACTTCAGATGGTCGAGTTTCTGAAACAGAGACGGGTAGGTGCGTTTATAGGCGTGTTCTCTGGACGTCATGTCGATGAACGAGACGATAGGACGGAAAGCAGAAAGCCGGTGGCGAAGAGGACGATTTGGAAGACGATGACGAGGATTCCAAAAAACCTCTGACTACGACGTTCGAACTCAATGATACTCTCTTCGCAGAGGCACAATTGGACGATACGGACACGGTGTATCTCTGGTTAGGCGTATGTCCCAACAGATTTTACCTGACCATCGCCCCTGGCTCTGACTCGTACCATATCTAGGCAAACGTCATGCTATCCTATGAAATTCCAGAAGCGATCGCACTCCTCCGGTCTAAACTCGACGCCGCTGAAACGAGTCTGAAGACAGCGATCGAAGATTTGGAGTTCACACGCGAACAGCTGACGGTGATGGAAGTCAACACCGCACGGATGTACAACTGGGACGTAAAACGAAGAAGAGAGCGACGGTCAGCGGAGGAGGCTGCTGCTAAAGGGACAAAAGATAAAGATTCGTAGTTCAAAATCTAATCTTACGCCATCCCTTGACTATTTTACCCGCGTGAGCATTTCATATGTATGACACGGGCGTGTGACCGTTTTCTATAGTACGGACGGGGTTACCTCTGCACGTAACCAGAAGATCAGCTTGTTCCTACCAAGTTTGGAGGACATGTTGAGTGCTCACTGGAAAGGTACCCGTGACCAGAAAAGCGGTTTGCGCGCATTACCGACCAACGGTGCTAACGGAGTAGTGTGGCGTCAGGATATCCAACTCCTTGTCCGAGACACGGCTGCCCCGACTCGGACGAAGCACTTGAATATGAACTCTTCTATCTCCGTGTATCAGCTCAAGCAATGATATGCGAGGGGGTGAGGGACCCTCAGAGCTGTTGTCTCAACCCCCAAACTTTAAAAATCGTCTCACCGTGAACACCCACACACCGTTTACTGGCTGCGCATGACAGCGAATATCTCTGTCAAAACATTCGCTGATCTAATTCCGTCGCAGACAGGAACCCTATGTCCGCCGGTGTGAGCCAATCCGCTTGGAGGGCACCCACCGAGTCTATCCCCATTACGTCGATAAAGTTGGTCATGACGTCGGACGCTATCAGGTCTCAGTTGTCTAACCGTCCGGTCCTATCAGAGGTGATTGTTTACAAACTCCCGACATACCATGAGACTTTGGTGGCATCCTGGCCAGAACGTTCGGGATACGCAGGTGCCAATGCAGTTTACGCCGGTATACGGCGATTTTTTGTTTGTCCGTTTACCTGGCTCTCCGATGATGAACGACTGACCCCTTGGTTCGTCCTGCACTCCCTGCGGCGGCGTGGATATATTCCCTTCCTTACCCTTTGTCGTGACCCTATAGCGCCACAAGTCATCCCGCCTTTATCGCGGGCTGTGGCGCTGATCAAGGAAGTCAAGTTTACGAATGACATTACAGTAACAATCTGAAGGGCTTACCCGTAGGGTGCGTTTGTTTTTCGCCTGCATTACCACGTTCAGGATGTCATCAATCGAATTCTCGGCGACCGGGATGGACCTACTTTTACATTTCGCATTTTAGTAATGTCGGCCATTTCCCCTCCCCCCCCCCCCTCCCTTTTTTTTTAGCCACTCACCGTAGATGATCGACATGTGGCGTTCTACACGTACTCCAGTAAGATTTTTCCAGCCATGTATTGAATGATGGATAAGTGTACAACACTCTGCTTGCTACACTACCACCCCAGGTAGTTGCCGACTTGCAAACGTAATTGACTTGATTATTCTTGATCGGTTTGATCGGAGGCCTAGTCGTACTTCGAGATTTCGGGCGGTATGTACCGTACACCTTTGCTCAGTCAGCTTGGTAGCTATTCATATCTCTAATCACTGCATGTACTCCGAAGCCTCGAGCGTTCGGCCCACATTTCGGTTCCCACCGTCTCCCACCACCACAACGATCTCACTCTCGACGACGACTCGGAAAGAGGACTGGCAGTCATGTCGGAGACCCCAGTAAAAGATCATGTTGTCGTGCAGAATCTCGACGTACATCCGTACGGCCGAACGAACCCAATCACCGGTCCACCCATAGATCTCTACGAGAACGGATACGTCGACCCGATATACCAAGCAAAAGCCCAAATCTTGAATCGTTCGATACAGGAAATCGGGATGGGCAGATACCAGGTTAGGCGTGAATTGATTATAGTGCATTTACCTGGCTTAGCAAATGGGTCTTTTTGACAGTGGGGATTGTTCGTGGTTGCCGGCTTCGGGTGGTTTGCGTAGGTCTCTTCTGCTTGACCACAATCATCCCCTTTCTCATTGCTCGCGCTTTATATGTAACTTTCGTACACAGTGACAGCGCATGGCCGGTGAGTCCTATGGCGCTGCACCAGACAGCACGATCCACTGAATCATAAGTCGTCAGTCAATGAGTGGGCTCATACTGACGCCCGTGGTAAACGAATTCCATTTCAACGGTCCCTTCCTTTCTTTGGCATCCAATATCGGGCTATTCTTCGGCGGCCTCATCTGGGGACTTGGATGCGATATCTGGGGGCGAAGGTCCGTTTTTCTTATCTGTCATCACTTCAGCGTGCGTCTGCGGGCCAGCCCTGACGTCATTTCACAGATGGTCGTTTAATTTAACGCTACTCATTGCAGGCATCTTTGGTGTAGTTGCTGGAGGGTCGTCTAATTTCGTCGGTCTCGCCATTCTCATGTCGTTCGTCGGTGTTGGAGTCGGTGGTATGTATCTTGGCGGGTTTGACTCTTCCCCTCCTGTTGAGGTTTCCTATGACAGGTAACATGCCTGTTGACGCCGCTGTATTCTTGGGTAAGGTTTTTTTTTGCTTTGGAGGCACGTCTCTTATAGTCTGTTAGACTTTGTCCCGGGCTCCCACCAATACTTGTTGACCATCCTTTCCATCTGGTGGTGCCTTGGACAGCTTCTGGCTAGTCTTGTAAGACCACTTCTGCGTCTTGCTTCTCCTTAGAAGCTTACCCATCAAAAAGATCGCATGGCCTCTTATTTCAGGCTACAGTTGTTCATCGTCCGCTGGTTGTGATAAATCCGGCAATATGGGCTGGCGTTATCTCTTATTCGTCCTCGGTGGACTGACCCTTTTCCTTTGGGGTATCCGCTTCTTCGTGTTCACCTTGTTAGAGAGTCCCAGATTCCTTTCTGGTATCGGGAAAGACACCGAAGCTGTGGATGTCATTCGTAAACTTGCCGAGTACAACGGAAAGTCGTGCCCACTTACGGTCGAGGAATTTGAAGCCCCAGGCAAGATTCATGGGCGCGAGGTTCTTGGTTCCACCGGTAGACGCAGAGTCCTCAGCGAAGGCTCGGGCTTTGCCATAGATCACATTAGAGCTTTGTTTGCTACGCCTAAGATGGCGTGGTCGACCAGTCTGTTAATCGTGGTGTGGGGTGAGTTATATCTTTCGTGAACTCGAAATAATGGGTGCATTGCTGACATGCGACCGCAGGCGTCATCGGCCTTGCATCTACCTTGTACAACAACTTCTTACCATACATGTGAGTTCTAGTCTCTCATTTTCTGTTTCGGTGAGGGTTGAGTCGTCGATATTGCAGACTCACTACTCGGGGCGTCACTTTCGGGGATGGCTCGCTCTATGTCACTTACCGTAACGTGCGCGTTCCAAAATCACTCCCATTTCACCTATCTTACCTCCTGCCGTGGCCTTGTAGCAAGTCATTCTCAGTATAGTCGGTATCCCTGCTGCCCTCTTCGCTGGTTGGGCTGTCGAAGTCCCTTACGTTGGACGCAAGGGCACCCTTGCAGTCGCGGCAGGCGAGTCATACAATACTCCTTTCGCATGACATTACTCAACGACCTCTGGCGAAATAAAGGGCTAACTGGTACCTTTCTGTTCGCGAGTACCACATCCCGGACATCAAACCAGCTTCTCGGGTGGAATTGTGGTTATGCGTTGTTCAGTAACGTTTGTCATTTTTCCCCCCTGCGGCTGTGCCTTTTTCTCTGTTGGTTAATCGGGGCTTTGAAAACGTGCAGATCATGTACGGCGTACTCTATGCGATCTCATCCGAGATTTTCCCCGCCATACACCGTGGGACAGGGAACTGCTTGACGTCCACCGCCAAAGGCGTATTCGGGGTCATGGTAGGTTCTTCTTGTTTATCGTGACATTTCTTCAGTTGTCTCAATCACGTACGTGTGCTGGAAACTATGGTAGGCCCCCGTTATCGCGTTGTACGCCAACTTGGAGACAGCTGTACCCGTTTACGTCGCTGGCAGTCTGTTGCTGTTCGCTGGATTCGTGGTCCTTCTGCTTCCATACGAGCCCCGAGGTAAGGTCTCCATTTAGAAATCAGAAAGGGTAGTGTAGACTCGGGTGAGAGTCACGGATGGCCGTAGAAGTAGAGGTCAAAGTTCCGATTCGATATGTCCCTCCTTAGACTGTCCACAGAGCCGTGTAGCAGTAGAAATACATTTTGCAGCATATTGGAATCAGCCTTCTCTGCACTCGTTTGTTGCTCATTGTCGGAGTCTTGGGTCCCGGAGGCAACCCATTTGGGACAGGTGAAACCCGCGCCTTGTCACTTTGTTCCACATCCGCGTATTCCGCCTGCATGCTCGTCGTGGCATTTGTTCAACGGTCTCGATCCTCAACCCGACAGATCGGGCCTTTATCCACTCTTAGTTCTAAGAGTGTGAGCTTGGTCACAAGTCGTCATCCAGATCGAATTTTGCTAACAGTCTGTTGAAACTGTGTACTTAGGCTTGAGCAACTCAACTGCGCTGGACGTATGGTGAATGGCTGGGTGGCCTGATGGATGTAAAGGGTTTTTAATCCCAGGGTATGCACCGATATCCGAGCAGCAAACGTCGCGTTTCGTTTGCATGATTCATCATCGCTCTCGGAGTCGATACTCAAGATGGCCACTGTGCGGGAGGTTTGTGTTCCACATAGTCCTGCCCCGACGACGATAGGACTTGCCCACGCCTCTGTGTCTTGTCGCGGTCGCTCGAGGAGATTACATGACCAGGTAAACGTGCCATATTATCGCACCTTGCTCGATCCACAAGTCTCGAGTCGTCTCCGTCCTTACACTAATACGACGGCAGGAGAGGCATGTTCCTGGGACTGCTCTCAGGTCGTTTCTACGAGATGCGGCGCTACGCTCTGCGGGGGGCTGCCCACCGAGGGGATTGAAGCTCTTCTTTCCTGTTATATGTTCGGCAGCCACCCTTACGCGCGCCGTATTTGACTATCGATGTCTCATACCGTGGCTACGCATGAGCAACCTCGTCAAATACCTTCTAGGGTGGTCCCATGGTTCGACCGTTGGTTCATGCTGAAGACAAAGGAGGAGCTAACCCTTGTCGTCCTAACGATTGTTGGCGGGTACATCGTGTGCGGGAGTACATCTGGATGGGCGCGTCTAATGTACCCGCATGAAACACTGTTTGCTTCTTGTCATCTCATATTTGTTCCCGACGTTCGTCTCTCTCGAATTTTCAAGATTTCTGTCCGAGCTAATACGTTTGGTGTACAGATTGGACGCTGCGTCAGGAGAATCGTTGACAACCGGATGGACACAAGGGGCCCACTGCGGTTATTTCTTCGGCGCCATACTCTCAGGTTCTTACAGTGGACACACCCGCATTTTTTTTTGCTTCTTGGAAGTATTCAGGCATGCTTCTTACAGTGCTTTATTATACGTTTGTGGTTCGTTGACTGAATAGTTTCTTACAGTGTGCGTATTGATGTGTTACGGGTCGCAGGTAGTCAAGAGAGTACTGTTTCTTCAGTTTTGGCCGTGTGCTAAGCCAGTGGTGTTCGTTGCTCCCATTGCCAGTACTAGTGGACTACCTAAGGTGCGGGTTTTCGCTGGGAGGGAGACCGGACGGGGACTGACGCAGCACGGAATATGAGGACGCTCAAAATTTCTTAGGGCTCTCTCCCCCACCACAAGCCTTCTTCGGGTTGACTTCAGTTGGCCCCGTCCTTTGCTATTTGCCTCAGCCCTCACCCTATGCGAATTGGTTCTGGCCCCTGGACCTGCGTGTCTGTGAAAGCTATGAATGACGCATAGCAACCGTGTCCGAATCCCCAAGTAGCCAGCAGCTTGGTTAGGAACACTTTGATGATGTTAGGTGCAGCATTGACACGAAGTTTAGAAAACCGGTTTCTCGGGTTTCCAGACTTATGAGTGGGTAGAAAAACCATCCTAGGTCATGTCGGCTGTTGTATACTGTAGAGCTGCCCTACCATGGCATTATGTAAGTGCCAACTGAAGACCTTGTTTATCGACTACTAGCCGCGTTTCAGAAAATTCTGTATGACTTTATCAGCAGTAAACCCTGTGTCGTCTTACAAGAACCAAAGAACGACCCGAAGCCAGTAACAGTGAGATTACGTCCCCACCTGCAATTAAAGCAACCGGGACTGCCTTCAATCTCTTGTCATGCACATCAATCCTGTCCCAGCGGACGTCAATTTATCTTCCATCTTGTCACTTGGTACACTAGCTGCATACAAAAGCTGAACCAGTGTACGCGTATTTACTACGAATTGTGGTGAGATGTATAGCTCGCCTTTAGCCGCAGCGTGCCAGCCTCATGGCAGTAAGCGCTGAGCATCGCTATCGTAGTACCACCTTGTCTTTCCGGGTCGATTGGAACAACAGCGAATCGACTCTACACACGCATCCGCTTTACACGAAAGTATTTTCCCAATGTCCGACAACCAGTCAAGGAAATGGCGTTACTTGGGATTTGGGAGGTCTCGCACTTCATGTATCCCGCCTACCGCTGTAAGCTCTTGCCCTCCTGGTGGCGGTATTTACCGCTAAGTGAAAATGAGTCCCAGGGATCGCACCAGGCTTCTGCCGGGGTTTGCGCTGCTCAGGCCTCTGTAGTGTTGTTCGGGCCCGGCTTGGCCTGAAAGCCCCGGCTTGGGCCCGGCTTGTGGGGGCCTACGGCCTGCAAAAAAACAAGCCGGGCCATGAGCCCCCTGAGCCCTATATGGGGGCCCGGCTCAGGCTCAGGCCCCGGCTTCCCGACTACAGTCATACATTTAACAGTATAGTAACTAGAGATCCATGAATGAAACAAACACATCTGAATCATCCTCCGAGAGTGCCAGGTCCCTACTCTCATCAAAGTCCTCGACCAACCCATCCCAACCATCACAATCCTCTACAAGTGCTGGTGCATCATCCTCTACATCAACGCACGATTCTATTGCCCGTACCTCTGACATGACAGATGGGTCATCACGAAAGAGTAAATGCTTTTTCGAGAAGCATTTCATGAACTGTAAGGCTTCAGTGATGTCAGCTTTCAGCCGGTTGCGACGCTTGCTGATGGTGATGCCTGCAGATGAGAATGCACGCTCGCTGGAAACAGATGTTGCCATGATGGATAAGAAATCACGTGCAAGAGAAGCCCACACCGGGTATCGCGCAGCATTCAGGCCCCACCACTGGACTATTGAGAAGTTACCCATGTTCTCGTGTGTGCTGAGATATTCATGAAAACCTTGCAGCCATGGTTTTGCAGGATCACGCCACTGCCTACTTGTGTCAATGAGGGCAGGTGACCCACTGGTCTCGTCATCGGAAAGCTCGCCAAGGAGTGCATCGAGCTTTGGATTTCGAGTGGTGATGTTCTGGCCACTAGCAGCAGCTTGCTTCGGGGATCCATCCTCGCAACCATAAATCATTTCGTAGCGTGCCTTGTACTTCCCATGGCACTAGTGTTAGACATAGCTAATAGGATTGATAGCCGTTGCACATACCATTTCTTCAGCATGCTGTGTTGCTTGGGTAACCAATTCCTCACCCCAGTACGTGCGAATATGTTTCAATTTCTGCCTGGGGTCAAGGACTGGAGAGATAATGATCAGAGGTACTTGAAAGGTAGACTACTACGTACTCATGGCCATGATGTAGGCATCAGATGATGCAGTACGTTCATAATACTCAGATACCTTGCGTAACGCAGCCTCAAGGGCATCAGTGAAGTCCATATACTTTACGGAATCCATGCGTAAAGACCAAGCTTTGTGCAAGGCCTCTAATGCAGGCAAGGCTGCATGTAGTGTGGGCCCGTGTTCTGTAGAGAAAGCATGCTGGGCTTTTTCGGCATACTGTGGTCCAGAGTAAGTAGTCATAGACATTCCGCCAATGTGTAACCTACCCCAAGAAGGGACAACAATAGCCGTACACGGTCCCACTCTGCTTCTGATAGCTCAAGATTCAGCAACTTCTGTCGCTTCTCCACATTGCGTTCCTGTATGCCAATATGCCGGACAAACTCATTGACGTACTAAAATATTCCAAGCAGTGGGCATGTACTAATGTATGTCATAGCATGAATCAAATCTTACCTCCTTTAATTCCAGTGCACGTCGAAGCATAACATACGTGGATGACCAGCGAACCTTCATGTCGAGGAGGAGCTGCAGAGATGTTGTTTGCAGGGCTCGGCCATCATCCGCATGGGTCTGGAGGCGTTGGAAGAGTTCCTTCCATTTTGCTGAAGAACGTTCCTGCAAAAAATTGTAGCTTGCACTACGAAGAAGTCTCTACTGTTGTACCTTAACTACGATTGCACGGACAAGTCCCACCTCATCACGATCAATTCCATCTCGTGTGGTGACTAAGTCTGCATCTGGAGCTGAAGGATCAAAGTGTTTTGATTTACTGTGGGTTGTGAGGAATGCTTGGACTGCAAGATTGACCACATGCGCCATGCATCTATACTACATTCAATACTGTTCCATAACAGTCAACCTAAACTCACCGTAGGCGTCGTTTTTGTGCATCAAAAGGCTGATCAGTCATAGAACCAATGAGACGTGCAAGTTCTTGCATCATGGCATCATTATTCTTTGCACTATCAGATGTGATGTACCCAACCTAAGGAACACGAATCAGAACATATACTCATAGAGCCACACAAGAGGGGGACTCACTTTGTGCATCACACCAACACGTTGTATGATCTTGTACAGGGCATGACCAAGCCGCACACCATTGTGTGCATTATTCAAGCGCACAAACCCAAGCAGTGCAGTCTGAACTGTCCAGACAGCAGGAGTCTGTTCCTCAACCCAAGATCCCGTTACTGCAAAGTATCCGTCAGTATTTGAAGCCTGCCATGCATCGCATGTCATGTTAATCTGGCCCTTGACTGCGTCACCCTGAGGGATACAGCTACATGAGGACATAGCACAAACTAACTAGTGACTACGGTAGTACCTGTAGGTGCTTGCGGAGGTTGCGAAGATTGGTCTTGAAAAGGTCAATTATTTTCTGCCGTGTCTGCTTCCGTGTTGGGATGTCCACTCCATTGGTAGCCTTGGAAGCAATGGAAATCATTTTTTCGAATGCTGGGTGTTGGAGGGCGTGGATGGGCTAATAAAATAGGGGATTAGATGCAGACTTCAAAAGACAAATGACTCGCCTGATCAGTTTCAATCACCCACTGGACTGCGGCGTCATGGAAGCCTGCATCGGAGTACCGAACCATAGGCACCCTTTGGACAAGGTGGGCATTAAGGCTAGACTGCGTACTGAGTGCTGCCGAGTCCTCCCGCCGCTGCTTCGTGTCCCTTGGCAACATCGAAGTAAAGTCATTCTCTGCAGCCCACTTTAGATATTCAGCCTAGTCGTCATTCAGTCAACAGATAGATAGAGAAAAATAACCAATACATACCCTATGAGTTGCCTCCAGGTGCCGTCGTAAGGTAGTTGCCTCGCTCACAATGCGAACTGGCTTTCTGTACATTTTACTGCATGATCACGGCACGACTTGAGAGGTGCCTAGTACGAGGATTGAATATAATAAAACCTACGAGCAAAGTGTACAATCCCTGTATTTTTTACTGTCCTTCTCGTATGGGGCTGAAAAAAAGGCGCTGATATCAAGGCTGCGGTCTCGCCGCAGTTTCTTCGTGGGCTCATCCACATCGACTAACTCGATGTCCTTCAGAAGGCCATCGGACCCCATCTGAGTGGGATCGCTGCGTAGGGAGAGTTGCGATGGGCCATCGATGCCATTTGATGGTGCTCCGTGCTCGTTGCACACTGCAGTCGGCTCCCCTGCTTTTCCTAGTTACATACAGTTAGTATACGAAGAAGGCGCCTAATATACATACCTTTCGATAGGCATCTTCGTTTGGTGGGGACCTCGTCATCGGTGCTCACATCGTGGTCTGTGGAAGCAGGAGGAACCAAAGCGGCACAGTGAGCAGTGGCTGGACCACATGTACCCCATATAGCAGCCTGTGCTTCTCTGTGGGAAGTGAGCTCTAATACGGCGGCATTATCTGTACACCTAATTCTAGAGGATGGTGCTGGCACACGCTTGCGGCGGGGCTGTTCTTCCGTGCAGTCGTCCAGCATGACGTGGCACGAAGGAAAAATTTTAACGGTCGAGAGCGCTATGCTATTGTAAGCCACCGCAAAGTTACCGGAAATTCCCGGTAGCACAGCCACTGAGCCGGGGCTTGAGGGCCCGGCTCAGGCCTCACTAAACCTCAGGCCGGGCTCTGAGCCCCTGCAGGCCCTCCTAAGGGCCCGGCTCGGCCCGGCTCCTAAGGGCCCGGCTTGGCCCGGCTCCGGCTTTGAGGCCTGGCCCGAACAACACTAGGCCTCTGGAAGTACTTCTGGGGGAATGTTCCATGGGATAAGGAGGTTCTTCTGGCGGTCAAAATCCCGACCCACAAGTTCGGTGGCGGCGGAGACCCCCCACATGACTATTTGTGGGGAACCCCAGGGGAGACAAGAAACGGCCCCAGCCCGAGCGGCTCAGACTCAGGTTGTACATGATTTCCTTCATGCAGGTTGCCGTCCCCGTGCTGACTCTGAATCATCTCATCAAACACACTCAGAGATCAGCCGATGAAACAGAATCCGGCAATATTCCAGTATCAGTTTCCGGGCAAGTTGACGGCGCCCGGCGGGCACTGAATGGTATGATGCCTGTGCCATGGGTTGTCCCGAGGGCTGTCGAGATCGCTGCACAGGCCAACGTCATAGTGACAGACGCCCAGAACATCAGCGATACCTATATGCGCCCTATCAAGACTTTTAATTCTGTCGTAACTACTCTCGGAAAGGTACACACATCCTTTACTAGCTAAAGCCTGCTGATAAAAGGCCCAAGGTCCACCCGTATGTGCAGATGGCATTGGGAATTCTAAAAGCTGCTGCTCAGGTATGATTAGTGGTTGTGGCATAGCTTTTTTCTCTGATGTAGCTGTTTTGTCAGTTGATCATCGCGCAAGTCATCTTAGATAGTGCTATGTTCACTCTCCTGGAGAAACTTGGCTCCGTGTATGAGTTCCTGCTGGAAGGAGAGACTATCGCGGAAATCGAGAACATGAAAGAGATGCTTGCGAGGATAGGCCAGGTGGTTAGTGACTCTGCACAATTTATCAGAAATTATTCCGAGACGAAGAGCTTCTGTATGAATTTTTGTACTCTTTCTGGCTTCAGCATATTGACGTAGTGCATATACAGGGAAAAGGATGGGTAAAAACATCCTCTCCGAGACGCAGACCATTGTGGATTGCTACCTTAAGACTCTCGATGATTTGATGCAGCAATACCGTGACCACGCTATCCGGGATATTCATGTCAATATGTACCGCGTACTTGAAGACCTAAACCTCGAGGGCATGGCTTGTGCAGGAGGTGCGGGCCTCAATAGGACCAAGAGATGCCTCGACGGTACGAGAACCCAGGTCATGGCAGATATTGTCTCTTGGATTCACAACACCGATGACAATGCTCCGCGGATTCTCTGGTTGCATGGGCAAGCCGGCAAAGGGAAATCTGCCATCGCACATACTACTATCAGTAAATTCGCACATTACTTATTTCCGCTTTTGGCACTTGTACGAGTACAAAAATACAAAAAAGTGAAAAAAAGCAGTAGCTTATAAAAGCATCATCATGCTTTTAATAGTAGATCCCTTTGCTCAAAAAAGGAGGAAAAGTGTTGCTCTTCATGCTTTTCTTACTTTTCCGACTTTTCATCAACTTTTTTTTACTCGACAAAATACAAAAATATCTTTATAGTAGTACAAGCATCTTGCCCAAGGGAGGATGTACATCAAAGTAGAATTCGCGTTTCAGATAGTGGGAGCCAAATTTTCTGAAGTGAGCTTCGTCCCAGACAACAATGTCGGCGAGACCGATTTTGTGAAAGCGTGTCCAGCAGGAAAGGAGAGTGTAGATGGCAGGGGGAAGGTGTTCCAGGTTTTGGTGGATGAAGTCGCTCTAGGAAAGAGTTTTTTCAGCATTCCTAGGATGCTGAGAGGGAGTTAGCATACTATCGAGGTGGGTGGTGTGGGGTATGGCTTGTAGAGACGACCACTAGAGATGCGACCTCCAATGGGGGGTCTGAGCTTGGAATGACCATCCTTATGGTCGTCGTACTGAAGTTGGTCAGTATCATAGTCACTGCCGCTCATGAACCTGCCGCTGCATCCCGGCCCCTTTGCGACTCTTCGCCTGGCAGATATGTCCTCTGACAACATGTGGTGAAGTGGTAGTGAGTCGTCAGTTCGAGCGGTGGCTGGCGCGACGGAGGGTGAGAGGCATGGCTTTGACCTGAGGAATGGCCTGGGAACAGACTCGGGAGGGGGGCAGACGAGGTTGCTGGACGATGACTGAGGGGACTAAGGACACGAAACTAATGGGTACAGTCAAGGATATCAGGGCAATCATGAAGAAAAAAGAATCAAAACGATAGACGTACCCAATTCCAAGATATTTACCAAACTATCTTTTACCACCTGCATTCACGAAATCCCAGATATCTCCACAAGTACTGCACCAGTTACAATGTGACACACGTCACCCGAAAGCGCTAAATGAGTAGTATTGTTCCCCGGAGACACGAGAGTCCTGGCTAAGAACTGAGGGAGCTATGGTGAGTGCGAAGGGGTGGGGTGGCAGGGTGGGGGAGGAGAGGAGCACACCAGATGACGACCACTGGGACGATCGATACAAAAACGCGGGTGGGGGCAGGGGTCACTTAGTAGAGCATGGAGAAAGAGGAATCGAAGGAATAGACGCACCCAATCACAAGATATTTATCAAACTATCCTATACCTTATGCATCCACAGAATTTTGGATATCTCCGCAAATGCTACACCTATCATGACGTGAGGTATGTCATCTGAAAGCCTTGAACGAGTAGTACCACACCTCAGAAAAGCGAGAGCCCCGGCTAAGAACTGCGGGAGATATAGCAAGTGCAAGACTGTCCAACAACAACTGCTGCAGTCCAGTGATTGACACAAAAATTTGGGTGGTAGTAGAGGACACCTGAATGAGCACGAATAACCAGACTGACACAGCACTTACCACATGTGATGGCCGGCAGCAGGTCTTGTCTTGCACGAAAGGGAGAACGTGTGGGAACTTGGGCATTTTTTTGAATCATACGACACTTGTGAAATTCAACATGCTGACATAAGCATGCACGCAAAATTTCTTCCAAGTGCTGTCCCTGTACAGATCCTGCAACTATGTTAGTGACTTCGATGGCGGCCGGCCATGACTCGGAGCTCATGCCCCCTTGCCATTATCCACTTACAGTGATAGCAGTCCAAGTCATCACAGTCGTGGATAGATGAGGCAACTGATAATCACAACTACAACTCTGTGCCTTACTACATGTGCCTGTAATAGTGTGGTACACCTTGACTCGGAAAGCTGGAAAAGTAGAAAAAGATTACTTTATTTACTTTGTTTACTTTTCATGCTTTGCAAAGTGCAGGAATTTGGAAAAGCTCCAAAAGAGGAAAAAAGTAATGTGCAAATTTACTGATGCTATAGCTTTCTGGTTCAAGAATGTCGGAGGACTCGGTTCATGTTTTTGCTTCACTCGTGATAGGCAAGCAGAACATCGTGAGGAGAAGATATTCACAACTATTGCACGAGATATAGCGGACTGTGACCCTGCATTCAGGAAAGTTTTGGCTGATGTGGTTGCAAAGGACCATTCATTGAAGACTACGGCTGATGTCACACTGCAGTGGGAGAAACTCATTGTAGAGCCGTTGTCCAGGATCTCGGGTGCCATGATAGGGAATGTGGTCGTAGTGATCGATGCATTGGACGAGAGTGGTCCAGAGCCATCACGGAGGCACATTCTATCTGTTCTTGCATCAGCTCAGGCTGCCCATCTTCCTGCCAATTTCCGCATTCTTTTAACTTCAAGAGCCCTGCCCGACATTGACTTCGTACTTGGACACTCTCAACATGTGGTAGCAATCTCCCTAGACAAAGTTCCTCTGGCATCCGTGGAGTGCGACATCAACCTTTTTGTTTCTAAGGAGCTTGGCCACCTCAGGGACATTGGACCAATGGAGATACAGCAGATTGCCCGGAAGTCAGACGGTCTATTTGAGTGGGCTCGTCTGGCCTGTGAATACATCAAACCAAGCAGAGCTGGGAAAATGATAAAGGAATGCTTTGATGATGTGATCACTCTTCAGTCAAGGGAGGGAGGAGCACTGCTGGACACGATGTACATCGCAATCTTGAGTAGTGCCATACCCACGACATCAATCTCCCTTCCACGATTTCATTCAGTCATGCGACAGATTCTTCTGATGCTGGAGCCTTTGTCTGTAGCGGATTTAGTTGTTATGCGTGCAAACTTCCCAAATGAAGAAGATGACTTTGATGTTGATGTTATCCTCACATTCATGACCCCATTGCTAGGTGGTATTGGTCATCACCCCTCTCCAATCCACCCCCTCCATGCGTCATTCTATGACTTCCTGACTGATTGCTCTCGGAGTGGAGTTTACTTCGTTGACACCTCTGACTCATATGACTTAACCTTTGCTTCATTGCGGATTCTATGCAATCAACTTCAATTCAACATCTGTGGACTACAAAATTCATACATGGGAAATTCTCAGGTCCTGGACTTGCTGGAGAGAGTCAGTAGAAGCATTCCATCCCACCTATCATATGCATGCCGGTTCTGGGCCCAACATCTGCATGGGACTGTATTTGACTCAAGACTTGCATCATTAGTGAGGGCCATTATTGGAAGTGAAAGGATACTTTTCTGGTTGGAAACTCTGGGTCTTCTTGATGCAATTGGATGTGCTGTGGATGGACTTGGTCACACTGGAAAGTGGCTACAAGTGAGTATTCTCTATTTACATGTGATGACATCTAACATCATAACAAAGGGTCAAAAGGATTTTGAGGATCTAATGGCACTGATACAAGATGGAGTCAAGTTTATTCAGAACTTTGGCAGTGTGATCTCACACAGTGCCCCACACCTCTATGTCTCTGCCCTGCCATTCATTCCTACAAACACAGCACTGTCAAAGGTGCTCATGCCAAAATTTTCTTGCCTTGCTACTCCTGTGGGGGGTCTCAAAGATTGGCCAGCTGCCCAGCTTGCACTACAGGGTCATACCTCCTCAGTCAATTCAGTTGCATTCTCTTCTGGTGGAAAGAAGATTGTATCAGGCTCACATGATAAGACAATAAGGGTATGGGATACTGAAAGAGGCATGCAGATTGGCAGTCCACTTCAAGGACATACCTCATTAGTCAATTCAGTGGCTTTCTCCCATGATGGAAAGAGGATTGTCTCAGGGTCATCTGACAATACTGTGAGGGTTTGGGATTCTGAGAAATGTGTTCAGATTGGTAGACCTTTCCAGGGGCATACATCTTGGGTGGATTCAGTTGTATTTTCCCCTGACAGCAAGAGGATTGTCTCAGGTTCCTCAGATAAGACTGTGAGGGTTTGGGACATTGAGAAAGGCACACAAATTGGTAGTCCACTCCAGGGACACTCTGCTCCAGTTCTTTCAGTAGCTATTTCATGTGATGGCAAGAACATTGCCTCAGGTTCAGATGATAACACTGTGAGAGTATGGGATGTTGAAAGAGGTGTGCAGATTGGCAACCCTTTTGAGGGGCATATATCTTCAGTCCTTTCAGTTACATTCTCACCTGATGGCAGGTGGATTGTGTCAGGCTCATCTGACAACACTCTGAGGCTCTGGGACACTGTGGGAGGCATGTGCATTGATAGGTCATTTGAAGGACACATCTCTGCTGTCTTTTCAGTTGCATTCTCACCTGATGGAAAGAAGATTGCCTCAGGTTCACATGACAAGACTGTGAGGGTGTGGGATGCTGAGAGGGGTGGGCAACTTGGTAATTCACTGGAGGGACACACATCTTTAGTCAATTCAGTTGCATTCTCCCCTGATGGCAGGAGGATTGTCTCAGGTTCATCTGACAGGACTGTCAGGTTATGGGATGCTGAAAGAAGTACACGGGATGAGCATTCTGCATGGGGGCATTCCAACTTAGGGTCATTCCCATTTCATAAAGAGGGGTCAATATTGGATCTAGAGGACATTAACATGATCATATGCAATGCTGAGACTGAGAGGGGCATGCA
The DNA here is from genome assembly GCA_024613165.1 of Pisolithus albus. Classification (NCBI taxonomy): domain Eukaryota; kingdom Fungi; phylum Basidiomycota; class Agaricomycetes; order Boletales; family Pisolithaceae; genus Pisolithus; species Pisolithus albus. The sequence goes on from JANFAB010000033.1 coordinate 507,992, forward strand.
TTTCAGTGTTCCTCTTCAGGGACACACTTCTTCAGTCACATCAGTTGCATTATCTCATGATGGCAGAAGAATTGTGACAGGCTCAGATAACATGTTGAGAATATGGGATGCTGGAAGAGGTGTGCAAATTGGAAGCTGTCTCCATGGCCACACTTCATTGGTCAAATCTGTTGCATTCTCTGGTGATGATAGGAGGATTGCTTCAGGCTCTTCAGACAAGACTGTAAGGATCTGGGATGCTGAGAGAAGTGTGAAGAAGGGTGGTGTTCTTGAAGGGCACAGTTCTTCTGTAAATTCAGTGGCATTTTCTTCTGATGGAAGAAGGCTTGTGTCATGCTCATCTGACAATACAGTGAGGATCTGGGATGTTGTTAGATGTGTGCAGATTGGGATCCCCTTTCAGGGACATACTGATTGGGTCAACTCAGTTGCATTCTCACCTGATGGAAGGAGGGTTGTCTCAGGCTCCAATGACACTACTGTGAGGATATGGGATACTGAGAAAGGGAAACAAATTGGTAGCCCTCTAGAAGGGCATATTCTTTCAATTAACTCAGTTGCATTCTCTCCTGATGGTAAAAGGATTGTCTCAGGATCGTTGGATAGTACTGTGAGAATTTGGAATGCTGTGAAAGGGATGCAGATAGGCAGCACTCTGGAGGGGCATACATCTGCAGTTTACTCAGTTGTGTTCTCTCCTGATGGCAGAAAGATTGTTTCAGGATCTCATGACAACACAGTGAGGATCTGGGATACTGAGGGAACTGTACAAATTGGGAGTTCTCTTGAGGGGCATACATCTTTGGTCCACACAGTTGCATTCTCTCCAGATGGGAAGAAGATTGTCTCAGGCTCAGCTGACAACACTGTACGAGTTTGGGATGCTCAAAATTATGGGGATATGATCCACTCTCAGGAGGAGTTGAGTGCCAAGGGTATATGTGACCCAAATATAACTATGGATGGTGAGTTTGTGTGTCTCTTGTGATTTACTACAGGTCTAACCATACAACATTCAGTGACCAAAGCATATTCCATTTGTTTTTCACCAGTCCCTTCACATGCATTATGTGACCCTGGACAGTTGTTGGATGGGCTGTTACAGGAGGATTCCAGCATGAAGCATGAGCCAGTCAGACTTCATGAGGATGGCTGGATTAGGGGTCCAGCAGGTAGATTGCTTCTGTGGATACCACCTACATTCTGGAGACCATTTTACTCAATCTGGACAACAACAATCACTCCCAGAGGTTGCTGCATAGAGTTGGATTTGAGTCAGATGGTTCATGGGCAAAGATGGCATGAATGTTACAGACCAGTTCCATAGTCTCATCATTCAATATATATGTACAGTATTTGTGTTCTATAGGTGTTGACCAAAAAACATTGATGGCATATTGAGCAACTGCTGAGGCTGGTGATAAGCAGTGCCTTACATGGTGCATGACCTTCCACAAGATCTATGTGCAGGCATGTTATTTTACTTGCATAACTACTAGGAATGTTCATACTTCCCCAGGAAATGCCAATATTTACATAAGGAATATCCATATCATCTCAGGAGTTGCTAACCAGGCATGAGCATACACATGTCCACGTCCCCTTGGAGAATCTCCAGCATGGCATGGGGAATCTCCATCCCCCCTTGGAGAATCTCCATCCCCCCTTGGAGAATCTCCATCCCCCCTTGGAGAATCTCCATCCCCCCTTGGAGAATCTCCATCCCCCCTTGGAGAATCTCCATCCCCCCTTGGAGAATCTCCATCCCCCCTTGGAGAATCTCCATCCCCCCTTGGAGAATCTCCACCCCCCCTTGGGGAATCTCCAACCTCACATGGGGAATCTCCATGCCCCTTTAGCAAGTCTCCAATGGAACTGGTACAGCATTGGGCCATCCTGTGCTGGAAATTGGCATGGTGGGAGTGATGAGGTCATTGCCAGCATCTGGGAATTGCAGACAGGAAAGCATTGCTTGAATGAGACAGATCCTCATCGTCACTCAGTACAGTGCCCAAGTTGCATTGTTTATACTTCATTGGAAGCATCCACTTACCACCCTGTGACCTGGGTGAAGTGGTTTCCTATGGACACTACAGATGATTGATGATACTAGAGGGAGTAACACTTTAGGCTGGAAGAAATAGACCAAACCCCTTTCATAGACCAAGGACTTTGGATTCATCAGCCTTGCTTGCCACTCCCACCAATTGGCCAACAAGGAGCCATTCAGCTTCACTATTTTTGATCCTTCCATTCACCTGACCAAGGGGGTAGGTCAATTTAGCTTGGGAGTGCCCACATTTACCCTGGAGAAAACCCAGTTGTCATCAGGGAAGGTCAATTTCACTTGGGTTTAGCCCTAAAAATGGGTCAATTTATGCTGGAGAATCCCCAATGCCACCCTAGATAGGTCAAATGAGCATGCAGAATGCCCAGGATTGGGCTGAGAAGTGGGGTAATTTAGCCTGGAGAAGATCCCACTGCCACCTGTTCCAGGTCAATTTGGTATGGAGAATGTCCAGGGTGGGGCTGAGAAGTGGGTCAATTCAGGCTGGAGAAGACCCAGCTACCACTTGTTCCAGGTCAATTTAGCATGGAGAATGCCCAATTTAGCTCAGCAAGCAGGCCATAGTGTCATTTTGATGCATCATTCATTGATAACTGTAGCACATCTGTGATGCAAGAAGTACTGACTCCCTAGTACACTATAATAAAGCATCATACAGAAAAGTAACTATCACTAATCATTTGAAATAGAAATGAGTCATTAAGGAACAGATGAATAATGCAACAGAAAGGGGGATGAGTAAGCACACTGGTCACTGCTGAATAAGGGGTATGACTGCAAATGAGTCATTCTGACTCCTAGATCTGAGATCCAGATGCATTGGGGTGATTTGCTGCACATCCAAAAGAAGAACTGTGGGCATTTCTGCCAGGGGCCAATTTTGGGGGTCTCCAGGGGAGTCAGGGCTTAGGATTTTGCAACTTTCCCCCCTCTCTCCTCTCTGCAAAGTGACCTGTATCAGGTGCAACTAGTGCTCTGGAGGGCATGAGGAGGAGGAGCGGCCATCTTCTCCAATGAGGGCAGGGAAAACTGCCTCAAATTCATCATGAATGCAATCAGATAGTGTAGATGAGAGTAATTGGTACTGCAGCTGTCACAATTTTGGGAGAACGAAAGACGAGATTGAGAGATAGACATTGCAGGGGGCAGGAAGGAAAAATCCATAATCCTTTTCAACTGGAGAGACTGAAACAACCACATGAGACCTTCCAAGCCTGATGACAGACTTGAGGCGACCAAAGAACGTCTTCCTTGATGTCACATCAGCAAACTAGTCTGCAGCTGTACAATGCTGTACAGCACTGTACAGCGCCCACAGTGCCACAGCAAGGTCCCCCCCTGTACAGTTGCCTCACAGTCCGTCTACAGTGCTGTACAGTCCAAGTCACCTGTACCAACTTGTACAGTACTACGCTTTTTTGCTAATACCATTACGCTTTTTTGGCTAATACCACTACTACACTTTCAAAGTAATAGGCTTATCACTCCATCAAACAGAAATCAAGTCAAAAGTAGTAATATATTCAAATTCAAGTACTACCACATAAGAGGCTAATAGTACTACGCTTTTTACTAGTACTACTACGCTTTCTCCTAATACTACTACACTTTTTACTAATCCTACTACACTTTTTGCTAATACTACTACACTTTTTGCTAATACCACTACACTTTTTGCTAATACTACTACGCTTTTTACTAGTACTACTATGCTTTTTCCTAATACCACTACGCTTTTTGCTAATACTACTACACTTTTTACTAATCCTACTACGCTTTTTGCTAATACCACTACCCTTTTTGCTAATACTACTACACTTTTTCCTAATAGTACTACACTTTTTTCTACTACCACTACACTTGTGGGTAATCAAATGTGTGGTAGTAGTGGGCTAGTGGCATACACTACCCTATAGTAGGAATTGGCCATTGTTTGGTCGGCTTTGGCCGCTTGCACGAAAGGCATGAGTTTTGGTGTCCACTATATCGCGTTTTTGGGTATTTTTGTGACTTTGCAAAATTTCGAGGCATTAGTGGCTGTGCCCACTACACAACAATCCTAATCATCACTACACTTTTTTGCTAATCAACACTACTGTACATTTCTTAGTCACACTACAAATATTTGGTAGTCCAAAAAAGCGAACTTTTACTACACTTTTGGTAATCAAAAGTGTAAACATTTCACTAGTCAAACACTAATCAACACTACACTTATTTGGTAGTCAAAAATGCGGACTTTACTACACTTTTGGTAATCAAAAGTGTACACAACATTTAGCTACTCAAAAACTAATCAACACTACACTTATTTGGTAGTCAAAAAAGTGCCACAACACTACACTTTTGGTAATACTCATCTACACTACACTTTGCTAATCAAACACTACACAACACTACACAACACTACACTTATTTGATAGTCAAAAATGCGGACTTTTGCTAATCAATAGTCTACACAACACTTTGCTAATTAATGACTAATCAACACTACACTTATTTGGTAGTCAAAAAAGTGAACTTTACTACACTTTTGGTAATGCTCATCTACACTACACTAGGCTAATCAAACAATACAAAACACTACACTTATTTGGTAGTCAAAAATGCGGACTTTACTACACTTTTGCTAATCAATAGACTACACTTTGCTAATCAAACATTACAAAACACTACTCTTATTTGGTAGTCAAAAATGCGGACTTTTGCTAATCAATAGTCTACACAACACTTTGCTAATCAATGACTAATCAACACTACACTTATTTGGTAGTCAAAAAAGCGAACTTTACTACACTTTTGGTAATGCACAGCTACACTACACTTTGCTAATCAAACACTACAAAACACTACATTTATTTCGTAGTCAAAAAAGCGCCACAACACTACACTTTTGGTAATACTCATCTACACCACACTTTGGTAATCAAAACACTACAAAACACTACCCTTATTTGGTAGTCAAAAAAGCGCACTTTACTACACTTTTGGTAATACACATCTACACTACACTTTGCTAATCAAAACACTAATCAACACTACACTTATTTGGTAGTCAAAAAAGCGGACTTTTGCTACACTTTTGGTAATACACATCTACACCACACTTTGCTAATCAAACATTACAAAATGCTACACTGATTAGGTAATCAAAAATGCGCCACAACTCTACACTTTTGGTAATAAAATGTACACTACACTACACTAATTGTATATTGCCTATATCTCAACCACTCGGGGAAGTGCTGCAGGCGGCAGAAACCTTGCTTGGCCAGAAGGGCAGCCTGTGTGATTGGACACAGTGCAACGTAAAGTCAACAACACGTGATAAGGTGGTTCATGTACACTACAGAGCAACCGTCCAAGTCCTGTACTGCTGAAGATATGATGTGGGCGCGCTGAAATTTGCTGGTGAAGCCCCTGGCAGGTGAGGCCGAGGGCGGGCAACTCATTCAAGGGGGCTCTTGGGGCGGCACACAGGCCATAAGGTTCCAGAGGGCCCGAGGGGCTCTGTTCACAATCTCACTGCATGTATCTACTGTTCTAGCTAGTGAAAAGCGGTCGACAGTACCGAAAATGCGCAGGGAAAGGCTTGTAAAGTGCAAATTTTTACTGTGCGCGCGGGGGGGGGGTCACGTGACCGCTGCAATCGCCCAAAATGGCCACCTCATCATTGCACTCGCAAATTCGGGCTCATTTCCATACAAAAATAGCTAGTTTTTCGGGTCCATTCCATAGGTATCATCCCGAGCTTGCCTTCTACAGGGTAAATCGTCGTTTTCCAGGGGAGTAGCCAGTATTCGATCGATGGACTTGGGTTAGCCGTGATGGTCATTATCACCGGGTTCGAGAACCACTGCCCACCACTTTCGCTGCTTCAGATACATTCTCTAGTTGGGCATTCCTCTTCTGAGCCAATTCGTTCTGGCGCTCGAGACTCCTGTATGGCAACATCTCCTCTGTCAGCTTCCTCGCTATCTCGAGTGGAAATGAAAAGAAAAAAGATGGAGTTGATCTGGTTCTCGATCCATCATCCTTTCCTTACATATTGCCTTGCTGCTCATGTTTATATATCTCCTCTGCAGCTTTCAAACGAGCCTCGTACTCCTTGATGTGAGCTTCCCACTTTGCATTGGTCGTAGATGCCTTCTGATTCATTGCAACAATTTTTTCTTCGGTCTGTAACAACTGGTTCTGAACTACTTTGAGTCGCTTCTCCGCATTGACCGCGCACGAGAGTAGCATCTGCGTTTCTTTGGAATCACTCTGAGCAGGTCATCATGACGTCGCGAGTTGCTGCACCAGCTCGCTATTGGTGACCTACATAAGTGTGACCGCGAGCATCTATCATACCAACCAACATGGAACTCCACACAATGATTCGACTCACCTTCAACGTTTCAAGTTCACCTTCCTTGGTCATATACTTACGCCACCATGTAGCTTTAGCCTCAGCATACGTGTTGATGCTCGACTCGAATTTGTCGATCTGATTCCACCGCATATCCAGCTGTTTTCGCACCCTATTCAACTTCTATGTGAATGGGCTTCCGCTCCTTTGACTCGTTTGTCAAAGTCGAGCAGGATTTGGGATAGGGCTTTAAGGCACGAAATGAGGTTATCATGGAACACGCTGAAATTCGTAAATGGTTTAGCCTCGGTTTGGTTGCCTTTCTTCTAGAACAAGTCAGTGCAGATGTGTTAGAACCGTCATGGAAGACCGCACCGGTGTTCTGTCCACTCCAACTAGTATCTTATCCATATATTGGTAAATCGTCAGTAATTAGAGTGTGTTCCTCTCTGTCAGCTGATCCCGAAATTCCGCATTCAAAAGCGGCCTCTGATCTTTGGACAATCTAGCCTCAAGATCGATTGCGCATGCTCTGTATGTAACAAGCTCTGATTCGGTCGTCTTGAGACTCGCCACATGCAAGCTGTCTAGCACAACTTTGGATGTGAAAAGTGCACGGCAACAACCGTGCCAGAAAAGGAAACAGTTTCTGTCGTCCGACGGTTCCCACGGGAATTATGGTGCTGGAGAAACCTTGCCAAGCAAGGTAATTTTTGCATGGATGGATGACATAAGCATACCTCTGGGCTCCTCTAGTCAGGCACTACAACTTTCATTATGACATCTTTGAAATTTAATTTTTGAGACATCCAATTTTTCCAGTATTTTGCATTTTTCTCACCCATTTTTGGGCATATTGATGAGATAAGCATGTTCCCACAATCCTGTGATCCAGCCCCACAACTCTCATTATGACATTGTGGCTGTACAGTGACATCTGTGAGATGCCCCTATCTCTGTAGCACTGTGTGTCTGTAGGCCTGTCACTCTGTGGGAGCCTGTGGGGGACTGTGGGCTGTGTGACATTACCATGTCACACAATTGTCACACTGTACCTGACTCACCTAGCCTTCCCAACATGTAAGCCTTATAAAGAATGGCGCCGAATAGTGTCGCCACTCTTTATATGGCTTATTTACGCTAATTTCTCAACACCAGTAATAAATAATGTCCCAAAGGTAGCTTTTAAACTCTGTGTAATAGTACTAGAGTCCGTCTACTGGAGTCGGGCACTCGGCCATATCCGGTACACGTGAGCACAGCACTTCCCACGCCTTTCTCTCTCAACCACATCGTACGGCACGTCGATGCCACCTCCCGCCTTACTGTGCTCGCCGTCGGAGACGATGAGCTCGTCGCCGCCGCCACCACCACCGACTTGCTGTGCTCTTTCTCGACGCAATCATCAGCACTTCTTGCGACGCTTGCCGTCGACGCAAGCATCAATACTTCCTGCTGTCCCTGCGGCCTGTGTCAGTGCCAGCAACGTCCTGCTGTGCTCATCGTCCATGCAAGCATCAGCCTTTTCCACCATGCTCGCTGCCCCCGCAAGCGTCAACCCCTCCCGCCACCTTTGCTGTTTGGGCTGTGCACAGACAGCAAGTTCGTCGCCATCGCTACTCTCCAACACCCTCAATCCTCTGCGCGATGCTGACCACGATGATGCCGATTTCATCAAGGAGTTGAGGACGACACTTTCTTTTCTCAGTTGCATCACTCGATCACAGTGGTGTAGTCATCGTTGTTCATCCCACATTGCCGCCAATCTCGCCTTCCTGGTCCTCGGCCTTCACTGTTGGATTCTCGCGTATGCACTTTCTCTGATAACAGTCTCTCCGCCTGATCACAATGCCATTGTCAGTGTCGTCGTTAGTTTTCATCTCGGTAGCTTAGACTGGCTAGTGGAGTGCAACGTGTTGCATTCCCTTTTTAATCCTGATGTCCCGGTATTCCCCCTTCACTCTTTTTTTCACATTCTCCGATGTCTCATCGTGGATCCTCCAGTCGCCATCCCTCTCTATCCAAACGTATTAAGTCTCATGGCTTCCGTGGACCTACACACACCTCCACTATTCTTACTGGGGCCAAGTGGCACGAATGCCTCAAGGGTTTTCAAGAAAAGCGCAATGCGGACATCCAGGGTATGTACATTTACTTCGTTTGTCTTCTTGTCTAGCAACGTTTTGTAGCACTGTCATTTCAAGATCAAGCTTCGGCCGAACGAATGTTTGCGGATGATGGCGTCGATTTAGACGATATTCCATTTGCTCCCCCACCAGGTGAAGAGGCCTTTGATCTCAGCCATGAGGGTGGAGAGCATGAGGCCTTCGTTGGCCTCGCCAACCACATCAAGTCTCTTGCTGGGCGGTACGCTTCTGTTTCAGTCTGCAACTCGTAGCTTTACTCACCTTGATGCTAGCTGCTATGTCGATCCTCGCTTGCGGTCAGATCGGGTTGAAGTTCAGACGCGCCAGTGGACGATGCAAATGGATCGCCTGGTGGATGCCTACCTTGAATACCGCTCACAGGTTCCTGGTGATGGAGTGCCCTCTGTACCTTCCTCCACTGGAGATGCTGCAACTGTCTTCACGCTTTCAGATATTGAGTTGGTTGATATATTTGGTAAGGTGACTTTCTTTGTGCTGAGTCATGTCGGACTGAATTCCAGTTATGTCAGGTCGACATCGGACGTCCCTTAGTCCATCTCCTCAACACATATATCCAAATGAAACCTTGATTTGCCATGGCTATCTCGGGTGCTCGCCGGTGTTCCCTTCTGTCGCCATCTCAATACGTACCCTTGCCGTTTTCCGTCAACAACATCGAACGTGTCCACATTTTGGCATCCAGGCGCAGGCAAAAGCCCTGTGTCATCTTCATCACGTACGTTGTCATATGACTCTGCCGATTCGTAATATCTCATCCATTCCAGGTACCCTATCGCCCTAATTTGGCTATGCAATTGTCCAATGCATTTGACGCATACCTAGATATTCTCGACCGCGTCGACCGCCGCCTCCAACATGAGCTTGGCTGGGATGGGCCTAACTGGCGGCTACAAAACGAGTGTCCCACATGTTTTTATAAGCTTCAAAATGAGCCTGAGTTAGACTTCAGTTGGTTGGTGTCTATTGACGGAAACAACAGCTTGAAACGCTGGAACCCTACAGTTTATGGAGCTGTACCTCGTGAAGACAGTCGCCTCCCAGATCTGACTTGTGGCTTCCTACTGACGAAGTTGATAAGTTTGCAGGAAATGTGCATGATGCTCGGGTAAGTCTAGTTCGCTTTAAGTCAGGATCACGTGTCCCTAACAGATTTGTCCTTCAATTCCAATTTCATTGTATTTAGGTCGAGTCGGTGGACGAGCCGTCTGAAGAATGGATTGATGAAGACTCCAGCGTGTCAAGCTGTACAACACGATGGCAAAATGCAAGTCCTGAGCAGCGCAAGAAGATGTTTGCAATTTTCGATCAATCTGGGATCTTCATTTCATGCTGCCGACACCGCTTCGTGCTTCTAGGATGCGATATGGTCAAGAGTGGCGAGCTGTCAGTATACGTACTAGCTTCTGTATTAATTTGTTCTCGTTAACCCTGTCATTAGGATGAAGTATCCACTTGCTATCGTGAACAAACTCCTCTCTGTCTATGGATCCGACGGTGCTATTTTTTATGACATCGGTTGCACATTTGCCACCACACTCGCCAACAGCAGCATTGGACTCAAAGCCTCATCCCTCAATACTCGAATGCTCATGGGTGCATTTCATGGACATGCACACAACCGTAAGTGCCAGCTCGATTGGCATCCACTCTACGTCTGTGGTACGGGTAACACCGAGGGTGAGGGATGCGAACATGTATTTTCGGCGTCGAACGATCTTGCACGAGGCACACGACATGCCACGAAATTTCATCGCCACCAGGTGATTGAGCAACATTTCAGTTTTTGGAATGCAGATAAGTATGCTTCACTTGGTATGTAAAGTACAATGCTCCTGCACTCTACACTGATGCCGTGATCTAGGAAACTTCCTTTGGAACCACTACCGTGCTGCAACTGATGCCATTTGCACGCTCTCCGTTGAGCTGGATGTGCTCAAGACTCAGCTTAACCTTACGGACGAGGACTTTCAAAGATTTTACGAGCAAGAACGCTGTTATCTCAACAGTCTGAAGAAACTTCCCCTGCAGGATCGAGTGCAAATTCAATATGTCCACGCCCTCGATGATCTCGCTGAGAAGAGGTAAACAGATTGCGACTGCAGGAGCACTGGTTATTGATACTACATATTTCAGAGCTGAGTGGGATCGAGCACGTGAAGCTGCCAATGCTGCACTGACAGATGTTCATCCTGGCAGCTTCACCGATATGTCGGTAGCCCTTACGAGAGCACGGATCCCAGTCGACTCTGCTTATCAAAAGCTACAGTATGCAGAAGCGCTCATCGCTCATATCCAGGGACTTATTGGCATCGAGGATCGTTGGGAGATTGGTGGCGCAGAGTATACCCATTGGAAGGAGGAAGCTCGTATCATGAAGTATCGTAATGCCATCGATGAGTTGGAGCGCCTGGTAGTCATGCGCTTGTTCGAGCTTGCGAAGCTTGGAATGTCCGGTACCGGTAAGATTTATGCGCCCTAATTCCTTGCTCAAAGCTGACCATTTTCAGGATATAAGCTTCGGCAGCAGATTGCAAGGGGTCTTCAGCGTCGCTCCGAGGCCATTTGAAATGCGATCAACCGCTACAACAAGGAAGCGCAAGCACTCAATCCTCCTCGTCTGCAAATTACTTGGAAAGAAATCGTAGACTACAGCATTTTAGGTGAATTTGACCTCCTTCGACAGTCCCGCAACGATATTCGACAGGAAAACTGGGCGAAGCCCGCACATTGCGAAGCTATGATAAAATATTTCAGACTATGTCGTGCCCGCGAAGAAGTCACCCGTGTCGAGGTGGAAGTCCGTCGCTTGCACACAGCTATTCACGATGAGGAACAGGAGGTGCGGGAGACCATTCACCGCCTTATGCAGACAAATCCCGCACTTGGCCTGGAACTGGAACGACGGCATCGTTATCGTCGCAATATCAACGTGCTCCTCATTTCTCGTCTTAATCAAATTGAAACCTCTGTAGGCTACAGCGGTCGTAAGGGGATTGGTAGACGTATGCCTGTATCCACATCCCCATTGCCACCTCGTGAAAGTCCCGAGGCCAACTACACACACGATGGTGGGCTACATGTTTTACGGAGTAACACACCACTCATTATCATGCAGAACCCATTGGTCAGAATTCCGATGGATCTTTGCCAGCCAATGATGCCGACGATCTGGAAGATGAAGACCAAGAGATGCTTATACAAACAATGGCGGATTACTTGCATGATATCGGGGATGATTAAACGCATGTTGTAGTCTACTGCCATTGAGACTACGCATAATAACTAGTATTCCTCTGAATGAGCACAGCTCGTACAATGTGATCTATGTGATCTACGCATGTAGTATCCAGCGCAAGTACATAACTTGAGAATTTGTATGGCATGTCGCATGTCGTGCCACTGCCACCGAGTGTTCCAAAATCCGTTACAATCTGCACGCGCTGGCGTTCGAGGTAGCCTCAAGAAGACAAGGCTTGTCTCAACAAACGACACGTGCTGAAGCAATGGAACTTATCCAGGTATGATAATAATTGACTACATGAATTCAGTGGTACGTACAACGAAAATGATGCGACGACATCCTCAGGGTCCCTGGTGTATCTCTTTCCGATACAAACTCGTCCTCACTCGCACATTCCGACCTCTGTCAAAGCCGATGGCCGCGTCTACTCAAGCTCCTACTTTCCAGTCTCACGATGAAGAGTACGCCAATCCAACTCCTTTTACTATGGCTCATCTTGCTGCCCTACTCGACGCTGGTCTGGCCCAGGGCTACAGCAACAATGAACATCAGGCAGTCGCTCATGCTCTCCTCAGACACGATGCGCATCTAGATGGAACCCATTATCAAACTCGCAATCTTGGGGGTCTCCATCCCTCCTTCATCGGATTTAATCCTGCACCTTCACCTGATGAGGCGGTCCAATCGAAACCTGAACTGATTGAAGCGTGTCTCAAGGACGTCTTCGATGCAGTAAGACTTACGATTTTTTACTCGCCATTCAACCCATTTCTTTCCCTTAGATTACAACTCAAGATCATCTAGATGGAGGATTGTCACTCCTTATTTGTTGCCCAGGCTCTTATGCATCTCAGACGCTCACAGCTGATAAAATTACACTGGACGTCTATGTAATGCCCCGAGAGTTACATGCAGAGCAAGAGCAGATTAGCAGGGACATCGCTGGTATGGTGCAGGTGTTCTGTACTGAATTTGCCCTTCCACATCTTCGTCGCTTCACTGAACGCTGCCGTCTTGAGGTGGTCAAGGTGCCAGGCCATCATTGTAAGTGTTTCACGTTAACTTTACTTCAAACGATGTACTGATACAATACCCAGTTTTTTCCAACCCGATTAAAGCGACTGGCCCTCGCCATCTCCCCCCTCCACTTGAGGCAGTGGGCTCTCGTATTCGATGCTCCGCCTTACCACCAGACACCTTCATGAAATCTGTTGAGCATTCTACTGGTACGAAATCCAAGGTTCTCCAAGAAGTTAAAAGTATCGCCAGAGATTCCACTCCCACCCGTCCCAGTGTGCAAACCCCATCTGGAACTCCGTCAGGAACTCGCCGCCGCCGCCCAGCGGAAGCTTTTGAGTTGGTGCAAGCCAAGCGAGACACGACGGATGCATCTTTTGATGGTGAAAAATTTTCTTTGCCACTAATTAGCATTGGCCCCGACTCGGATGCCATCATCGATCGTTTTGGACTGGAAGATCGGATTTTATTGCAGCTCCGTTCTTTGCTTGGCACTGTGCGCAGTAGCCGCTGGGAAACCATTCTTAGATCTCCGGAGTGGGGCCTCCGCGCTGATCAGGCATCTATACTTGCTGCAGCCCTGCTTGTAACAGATCGAGGATTCTGCCCCTATCTTTTCATCTTATCTAATCATTGATTAGATAGCCGATTAGATCATCTTGATCTTATCTAGGGCTTTTCTTCGTGCGGCTGTGTACCCAGCCCTTATCCAGCCACGATCCAGACCTCCGATTACAGATCCCCTTTCCCCTTTTCACAGTTTGAGCGCTATTTATACTTACACTCTAGAACCTGGGTCTAGTACCTGGTGATATCATTCTGATGTCATCATGTTGTCATAGTGATGTCATACTGACGTCACCACTGACATCATACCCCTGTGCCCCATGCCTTGAGGTTTCCTCATGGCCCTACTTAGAGAGTATATAAAGTAGGCACTACCCTGTACTAGTCCCTTAGTTCTATTCATTTTCGTATTTGGGCATCTTACCCTCTTGTCACTGTTTGAGTGATTGCCATCTAGCCTCGTTTAGGCTTTGTCGCTGTCTTCATCGGTTCTGCGCATCCATCCTCTGACTAACCCCTGTCGTCGTCGTCCTTGCCTTGCTGGTTGTAGGTTTGGTTTGTTTTGTCTAGTGTTCCTCCTTCAGTCGCTGTCTTTTGTCGACTAGTCTAGCCTGACTGTGTCACTCAAGCACGACTCGTAACACTGCTTAAGGACGTTCAGGGTTCCCGCAACTATACTGTAGCAGTTGTCAAGGTAAGCGAGCATGTTATTTATGTCTAGCAAGTACTGATCCTTACTCTATAGAAATCGTCTTCATTCATCGGAAAGATTCTTCAGGGCCTGGGTATTTTGGCGTTAGTCATGATTCTGAAAGTTACCTGGTCTGTCATGAGGATGGAGTAAATCCCGCTGTCTACATCTGTTGTCCGTCGTCCCTCGTTTACATGCTAATTCATTGTTCGGAGTTCTCACCTGACAGACCGCTAGTTGTGCAAGCAAGGTATAAAGGCTGGCCTATTCAAGCAGAGACTCGACATGCAGGCGACATGGTCTTACAGGCTATGCGTGAGAGGCAAATACCTTCTCGACATTTACAGGTACCTACTCGCCAGTGTCCCACAGTGACTCTCAGCAAAGAAGCTCGCGAAGCACTCCTTGGTGAACGGAGAGACAGGTCGCACCATTTTCATGACGATCCCGAGAATGTGTGGTCAGCGCTTGACAAAGCGACGGTGAACATTGCCTCTACGCACCACAAGAGCATTCAATGCGTCCAACGCGACCTTTACTTCAATGCTACACTCAGTCGAAAGCGCACCAAGGTGAGCGCTTGGAACGCATTTTTCTGGAAGAAGTCCCTCGAAGATCGCATACCTAGTAAGTGATTCGTATTTTGGAGTTTGATCAAGCTGACGGGGTCATAATTTTTTTCAGTGACGGGTAAAAATGGGAAAACAATCCTTCCTGGGCTGGTGCAAGAGTACCGCCACAAATATCAAGCACTATCAGCCGAGGACAAGGATACCCTTGTCAAGGAATTCAAAGAGCACAAGCACACGAAGATGACGGGCTACCATGTCAGAGCACGCTCTCGGGTTAATGACATTACCCAGACACTGAGCAGAATTGAGAACGAGGTTTTCTGATTTTTTGAACCTCTCGTCAAGACACTGGACTTATATTTTTGGTGATACAGTTAAACAGTCTCCGTTGCCGTACGGGTATGGAGACGCTTCTTTTTGCTGTGCGGGGGTCTACAGACATCACAGTCGATGGTGTTTCCTTTGCAACACCGGGTGTCGAAGGATTTCTGGGGATGGTTATGGGCATCGACAATCTCACCCTCGTTTCAAAAATGGAAGGGTTTGCCATCCAGGGCATTAAAGGTTTTTTTTTTTGGTTGACCCTCGGACGACAAGTAATTTATTACCGGCGTAGGAGCTGCTCGAAATCATCAAGACCGTGTTTCACATGTTCGCAGTTCTATCCGTGAAATTATTAATCGGAAGCTCAGTGAGTTCTTCACACCAAGCTGCTGGGTATATGACCTTCATATACGTAACAGGGGAAATTACCGGCAACCCGGATGCTAAAATGCAATGGTCAGCATACTTCGCACGCGTCGTTTCACGGTATCTTGTCATTGTTGACGGGTGGCCGGATAACATTCCATTTGTGAATCTTAGTTCCGTGTCAAGCTCACTCCCCCAACTCGAGCGGCTCTTAAACAAGTGGGAGACAGGTGAGATACAGTGGAAGTGCATCACTCAGCAGGAACTATCAAGAATGCAAGATGAGCGGTGCACACAGTTGGAGACAGGACAAGCCATTGAGCCAAAGCGACGCACTCATTCGGATAAGGGTAAGACACATAAGAAATCATCGGGTAATCAAGCACGACAGCGCCAGACGTTCAAGAGCACTGCTGTAATTGGAAACTCAGATGGCGAGGATGGTGATGTTGGGCATACGACTGCTCTGCCAGATGATAGCAATGGGGGTGACATCGAGCAAAGGAGTACTCTACAATGTGAGCCTCATATTACTAACAGCGGACTGGTCACTGATTTTCATTACTATGGAGTTCAGCCAATTCTTCGGTCAATACAACACCATCCAACCCTTCAAATGGAACTGCTACTGGTGGTAGCACTTCAGTTGCTATTCCTGACATCTCGAATGTGGACTTTGATATTTTGATGGGCAACATTGACACATTTGCCTCGGAGAACTACTAGACATTACCAGGGCAGAAGACAATTATAACTTGAGCACTAGCACTGCATTCACGACAGATATGTCAATGGCAACGACGTAATTAGCTGAAGGTACTGCTTCAGCTTTATTCTTTGTGTCCCAGTTGTTGCTTGCGACCTGGTAAAGAAAATGACTAAAGTCCGCTACCTGTGAATAAGACCCTACCAAAGCAAAGGCGTCATCACCAAACGTCTGCATTAAATGAGCTACCTAACGTATCGAGGAACTGTTAGACTTACCTGTCATAAGCTATGAAGAAGAGAAGAGGACCGAATGGAACGAGCAAGGCAAGATCATAGCAAGTTGCTATCAGGGACCCCCGTGAAAATGTAGACGTGTGTTGTTAGGTAGTGTACGTACAAGGAGAGCAGGCGACGAGGGGCGAGGTCAGCATGCTGTGAAGAGGAATACTAACGACGACACTGACAATGGCATTGTGATCAGGCAGAGAGACTGTTATCAGAGAAAGTGCGTACGCGAGAATCCAACAGTGAAGGCCGAGGACCAGGAAGGCGAGGTTGGCGGCAATGTGGGATGAACAACGATGACTACGCCACTGTGATCGAGTGATGCAACTGAGAAAAGAAAGTGTCGTCCTCAACTCCTTGATGAAATCGGCATCATCGTGGTCAGCATCGCGCAGAGGATCGAGGGTGTTGGAGAGTAGCGATGGCGACGAACTTGCTGTCTGTGCACAGCCCAAACAGCAAAGGTGGCGGGAGGGGTTGACGCTTGTGGGGGCAGCGAGCATGGTGGAAAAGGCTGATGCTTGCATGGACGATGAGCACAGCAGGACGTTGCTGGCACTGACACAGGCCGCAGGGACAGCAGGAAGTATTGATGCTTGCGTCGACGGCAAGCGTCGCAAGAAGTGCTGATGATTGCGTCGAGAAAGAGCACAGCAAGTCGGTGGTGGTGGCGGTGGCGACGAGCTCATCGTCTCCGACGGCGAGCGTGGTAAGGCAGGAGGCGGCGTCGACATGCCGTACGATGTGGTTGAGAGAGAAAGGCGTGGGAAGTGCTGTGCTCACGTGTACCAGATATGGCCGAGTGCCCGACTCCAGTAGACGGACTCTAGTACTATTACACAGAGTTTAAAAGCTACCTTTGGGACATTATTTATTACTGGTGTTGAGAAATTAGCGTAAATAAGCCATATAAAGAGTGGCGACACTATTCGGCGCCATTCTTTATAAGGCTTACATGTTGGGAAGGCTAGGTGACCTGACTGTGCACTGTGACACTGTGACACTGTGGCACTGTGGGTAAGCTGTGACATTACTGTGGCACTGTGGCCCTGTGCAAAAGTGACTGATTTGCTGATGCAGACTGACAAGAAGAACACACTGTCCCAAAGTGATAGGATGGGAGGTCATGGACAAGGGAGGGATGAACCAGGAGGCTTCAAGGTGAGAGCTAGTGGGGATTCCTGGCAAGTACTCGTAGTTATTCTCCCTGGCAAAGGACACAAGTGAAGAGATGGTCGAGGAGGTGGCCATTACGATAAATATTGGCGAAATGGGCATTCAATGGTAGAAATGATGCAGAAAATCGTGGAGTGTGCAGATCGTTACCAAATTTGGCAGGCAGGATGGTGTGGTCGAGAGCTGTCTGTGAGCATGGGAATGGTGTCGATATCTTTAAAATTGATGGAGATATTTGAAAAATCAGAATGCCATAAACTGGTGCTCAAAAAGTTTTTTTGGGTGTTCAAGCGGTTTCTTCCCTAAGTTAAGGATGGTTCTCGTGCGATGGATGACTGCTGGCAATATCAGTCATTCTTTGCATTAGGGCTAGGCTTTGCTGTTCTTCATTATTCAGCTTCTGAGTCCATGCTCATGTCACCAAACATCTTTGGTGCATGACAATGGGTGAGTCGTAACACAATGCATCTGCATCAGCTGAAGAAGCTCAACAGCTGCCCATCAAACAGTGAGTATCGTACAACAAGAAGTACCATGAGGGAGGCGGCTGTCATTTCAGCAGGCCCCCCATGCAGAAGGATGACAGGAACCCCAATTTTCAACCTGAGCTTGACTATGATCTTTTTTTATTTTGCGACACCCAGAAGCAATGGCTCCCAGTTCCTGCTGGGTTCATTGCCGATGATGAGGAGCCAGCTGATTAGTTGCTATGTAGTGTCATACTCATTTTTTTTCCACTTCATCCCTACATCGTCGAGTACTTGCTGGTTTTTTTTCCTACATCATACTTGCATCCAATTCAAATAGAAATGTGAATGTGCACTGTGACGCTGAATGATTGAGTGCAGCAATGATTCTACATACATGGAAGATGGATCCTACAACATAGCTAGCTCAAACAATGTAGGCAGAAGCCCTGAAAAATCCCTCAGCTTTCTCTGGCATGATGCTCTGACATGCATGGATGATGGACATCAAGGGTGAGTCATGGCTGTGACGATGAAGATAGGCCTTGAGAGTGGAAAAAGTGTGTTCGATAGGGTTATAATCTGGTGAGTAAGGGAGGAGATAAAAAACTTTGCAAACTAGAAAATGGTGAGTATGACAGTGTCTTTTCAGAATGGATACCACTTACGTATGATTATCCTCTTCGACTAAATGCCAAATTTCTTCACCATGGTGGATGTGGCAATTGTCCATAACTAGGACACTGCAAGGGCCAGGGTAGGGGTTTGTGAATGGCATCTAGTCATAATATGTAGCGACAGAATAGGGAAAAAAAGCTGCTGTACTTACAACCTACTCTTTGAGGAACTTGACAAACCACTCAGTATCGACTGGACCCTCAATGATGTTGTATGCAATAATTCCATCGAGAGTGAGTGCGGGAAGGATAGCATAACATGTACCATGGATGAAGGGCCTCCAAGCTACACAGCAAAGGCCTCGGTGTGAGTGTCCATACCTCCTGGATATAGTGCATTCGTCCCTTGCAGCCTCATCGATGAAAACCAGCATGTTTGAGTCGGGAACTTCTTCAGCAATTTGATTCATAAATGCCACATGCAGTAACTCATTATGTTCCGAGGCACAGGAAGAGACAAGCTTGTGGGTGATGCCTAGATGTTGGAGGGTGCAGGAGAGAGTCGAGAGTGTGGTCTGAACATTCCATTTGAGTAGCAGCTCATTGCACAACTCGTCAAGGTAGATTGAACTCCGAGGTTGGATTACAGCATGGAGAGGAAGGCATGGTCAGCATGACCAAGAGAACGAGGGCGGCCCACTGCACATGAGTACTTGTGGGGGTTTGAGATGCTGCCAGATCGCTGATACTGGCTGAGAACTTTATAGACCAGGGATTTACTGAGGCCGAGTAAATGACAGATGGTTTTGATGGAGTAACCCTCATGATAAAGGATCAGAATCCAAGTCTTCAGGTCATCTGAGGTGGTCTTCAGCATGGCGAGATATCTTGCCAGTCAGCTGCACAAGTTATTCAACACAGTGTATTTTGATGTATTTGGAGTAATAGTACAGATTAGTAACACTGGCTAGTAGTGACTAGGGCTACTTCTGGGGTTCTCCCTTGGCAACTCCCTGAGTGCAAAACTGATTTTTGGGTTTTCCAGACTTTTGTAAACAGCTGTAACTCAGTTCCTTACCCTCAGCCTCTATATCAGTCAAGGAGTGACCAATAATAGTCTTCAGATTATTGGTGTTACAGTGACTATTTGAACTGTGAGGGGTCCTTTTGCCAGAATTTTCATTCATTCAGCCACCAACAAAGATCCTCACCAAACTGCTCTCTTCCCTTCAACAATCTGCATGTCTGGTTCAAGGTTTGCATGCAACAGTGGATGCATTTTGATTCAACAAAGACCTCTTCAGTATTTACTGTCCATGCTCACCCACCAGACTGCTACTGGAAATTTGGCCGATGCGATGCTGCCATCTTGAACACAAATCTGCAGTATCAATGGCTGTTGAGTGGTTTAGCAGGTATAATCTGCATCTCTAATGAGGGCTTCTATTGACATGTTTTTGTGAAACAGGGCACAATGTTGTTCTCATCCAACTCATCATGTCACTGCTATCTCCAAGAGGTGCCACAATACCTCGGGCTAACCATGCCCTCATCTATGCTGAACAATGTAGGAAGGGAAGCCTCCCTACTAGGTGATTTCATTTA
This sequence comes from Pisolithus albus, assembly GCA_024613165.1. Lineage (NCBI taxonomy): Eukaryota > Fungi > Basidiomycota > Agaricomycetes > Boletales > Pisolithaceae > Pisolithus > Pisolithus albus. The sequence continues at coordinate 528,215 of JANFAB010000033.1, forward strand.
TTTCATTGTTTCTACTTTAGTTTTGGTTTTTATCTTTACTCTACCTCTTTTTTGACTTAGTATTTGGATGAGTTTGGCTTATGTAAGCTAAACTTGTACTTAGAGTGTGTTGTACATACTGAGAATAACATCAGCCACTTTAACAGAGACAGAGCCAGATGGAAATCCAAGGACAGAGCCTTTGGATTATTGTTTTCCCTGTATCAGGCTCACTCCAGATGTTATCTTGACCATCTTTTGGGTTTATTGGGCACATTTTTCAGTCTTTTCCCACTCTTCTTGACTCTCTATCAGGCAAACTCAAGCCCCCAGTGTCAAACTGAGACTGACATTCCAAAGGGAGACCAACAGGCATCTCCCCTCACCTTCTCTTATCCAGTAACCTTCAATGACTGGATTTAGTTCAGCGAGCACATGGTCTCATTGACCATGTGACAGGGTTGCATGTACTGCAGAGGGCAATGAAGGATTTGAATAGAGGATGACTGGGAGTGAGATAAGACAATCTGAGGGAGGGAGTCTTGCCAAAGGGGCTTCTATAGCCTGGAGAGAGACTGTCTAGGGATGTCTGGGGGCTGCCTGATACTGTCTGAACACAGTAGAAGGGACATGAAACCTTCTTGAACTCGAACTTGACTCTGAACTCTCGAAATGCGACTTGTTATTTTTTTAAGGTAGGTACAAAGTAATGTAAGTACATGCGGGCTTACATAAGCCACAACATGAGTATACTATTCAGAATGCTAAGTAAAACTAAATTAAATGAACAAATTAAAATGTGAAAGTGAAAACAATAAAACAGTAGAAATCCCCTGGTAGGGAGCATACTCTCCCTACAGCAATACATGCATCAGGTGTGCCTCTTGGGGAGGTATTTCCACTAGACCAGATCAGATCTTACACTCACATCACCCCTCATTTCAGTGCTGCTGCTGATCTTTGGTAAGGCCCATTCACCTCATAAGCCAAATTTGGCAATTCATCATCCAAATGCTTATATCACATCCAACAAGAGACATATTGATGATATAGGCATACTGACATCACTACTGTGTGAAAGTGACATGTGCAAACATCACACCAAGGAGATATTAGTAAGGAAATAAATTGGAGTGCATTGGGGCTGGGGGCTATCAGGGTAAATGTGTAGACTAAGTAATAGACAACTGGATGGGTGCCCCCCTGTTTCCACCTTACCTCCACATGTGAGTCACCCCAGACAGGTTGTATGGCCCCTCAGCAGTCAGTAGCACTATTGAAGCATTCAGCAGTAAATCTGGTTTGGACAACTGTTTACAATACACAATATTCATGTACATATAGAATGGTGAGATTATGGAGCTGGTCTGTAACATTCATGCCATCTTTGCCCATGAACCATCTGACTCAAGTCCAACTCTATGCAGCAACCTCTGGGAATGATTGTCATTGTCCAGATTGAGTAAAATGGTCTCCAGAATGCAGGTGGTATCCACAGAAGCAATCTACCTGCTGGACCCCTAATCCAGCCATCCTCATGAAGTCTGACTGGCTCATGCTTCATGCTGGAATCCTCCTGTAACAGCCCATCCAACAACTGTCCAGTGTCACATAATGCATGTGAAGGGACTGGTGAAAAACAAATGGAATATGCTTTGGTCACTGAATGTTGTATGGTTAGACCTGTAGTAAATCACAAGAGACACACAAACTCACCATCCATAGTTATATTTGGGTCACATATACCCTTGGAATTCAACTCCTCCTGAGTATGGATCATATCCCCATAATTTTGAACATCCCAAACTCGTACAGTGTTGTCAGCTGAGCCTGAGACAATCCTCTTTCCATCAGGAGAGAATGCAACTGAATAAACCAAGGACATGTGCCCCTCCAGAGAATTTCCAATTTGCATAACTCCTTCAGCATCCCAGAGCCTCACAGTGTTGTCATTTGAGCCTGAAACAATCTTTTTCCCATCAGGTGAAAATGCAACTGAGCGGACCCATGAAGTATGCCCTTTAAGAGGATCACCAATTTGTTCACCTGCCTCAGTATCCCATAACCTCACAGTGTTGTCATCAGAACCTGATACAACCCTCTTTCCATCAGGTGAGAATGCAACTGACATCACTCTTGATTTGTGTCCCTTCAGAAGGCTGCAAGCTTGACCCCCTTTCACAGTTTCCCACACCCTCACAGTATTGTCCAATGAACCTGAAGCAATCCTCTCTCCATCAGGTGAAAATGCAAGTGATCGGATGCATGAGGTATGCCCCTCCAGAAGGCTGCTAATCTGTATGCCTCTGTCAGCATCCCATACCCTCACAGTATTGTCATATGAGCCTGAGACAACCCTCTTGCAGTCAAGGGAGAATGCAACTGATATGACTGGAGAAGTATGCCCCAGAAGGGGACCACCAACTTGTCTGTTCCTTTCAACATCCCAGATCCTCAAGGTCTTGTCAGATGAGCCTGAAACAATCCTCCTGCCATCAGGTGAGAATGCAACTGATTGAACCCAATCTGTATGCCCCTCCATTGGGCTGCCAATCTGTGCACCCCACTCAGCATCCCAAACCCTCACACAACTGTCAAGTGTTCCTGACACAATCTTCATCCCATCTGGAGAGAATGCAACTGACAAAACTTGAGAAGCATTCTCCTGTGAAGAAAACCCAGCAGCTTTCCATCTCCTCACATCTTCTGTAGAAACTCCAACCAGGCATGGAAATCTTGGCATGAGTACCCCTTGCAACATTTTTTCTTGAACAAAGGGCAGTGATGAGACATAGAGGTGGGGTGCACTGTGTGAGATTACACTCCCAAAGTTCTGGACTAACTCAATTGCATCCTGAGTGAATGCCAGTGCATCCTCAACACCCTTTTGACCCTTCATTGATGCAACATTAGATAACACTAGGTGCAGATGCAGAATACTCACCAGTAACCACTTTTCTGTTTGACCAAGTGCATCCACAGCACATCCAAATGCATCAAGAAGGCTCAGGGCCTCCAGCCAAAAGAGTATCTTTTCACTTCCAACAAGGGCTTTCACCAATCCTGCAACTCTCAAATCAAATGCAATCCCCTGCAGATGTTGGGCCCAGAATTGACATGCATATGATAAGTGAGGCAAAATGCATTGGTTGATCCTTTTTGGTAAATCAGGGATTTGAGCATTGCTCTGGTAGGAACTCTCGACCCCACAGATGTTGAATTGCAAGTTATGGCAAAGAACCTGCAACGAAGCAAATGCAAGGTCTCGCACATCAGATGTATCGATGAAGAATACTCCACTCCGTAGAGGATCAGTGAGGAAGTCACAGAATGAGGAATGCAGGAGTTGGACAGGTGAGGACATATCAGTGACACCAGCCAATAGGAGATTGATGGGTTCCAGAATGATGGCCACGTCATAATGATCTTCTTCGTAAGGGAAGTGACTCCGAATCTCATTCAGTGCTTCCACAGGCAGCGGCTCCAACACCGACAAAACCTGTCGCATCACAGAGCGGAATCGTACGACGTTGTTTTGCTCCTTGGTCATGACCCTGTCGAGGATTGCTCGATACAATATGTCCAACGGGTTCCCCTCACCCCTTGAATGTAACAATATAACGTCGTTATAGCGCTCCTTGACAGTCTGACCTTCGCTATTCAGTTTGATGAACTCGCACGCTAGACGAGCCCATTCAAACAAGCCACCCGACTTCTCAGCGAGGCTCCGAACTTCACTGGCACTGATCTCTCCAAGATGGCTAAGTTGCTTTGAAATGTATAGCGGGACATCACGTTCCGTTGATGCTGCAGAGACATCCAACGAGGTCACCTTCACCTGAGAAGCACCACTGAGAGCGCCCTCGATGTCGGGCAAGGGACGAGAAGTTATGAGGACGCGGATGTTGCGAATGAGATCAGCAGCTTGGACTGATGCAAGTGCTGAAAGAAGGTTCTTTCGCGACTCTTCGGAGCCGCTCTCATCTAAGGCATCAATCACTATCACCACATTCCCAACTACCGCTCTGCTAACCCTAGACAACGGCTTCAAGATGAGTTGTTGCCACTGCCGTGCCACGTCAGGTGTGGTCGTGACAAAGCGGTCCCTGGATATGGCATATCCCAATGCACGTCGAAACGTAGGGTTGCGGTCTGCTAGTCCACGAGCAATGGTCGTCAGAATCATTTCCTCGCGATTTTCGAATTGCCTGTCGCGGGAGAAGCAAAAGCAGGAGCCGAGTCCCCCAACGTCCTGCACCCACGATGTAATGGTATGGGCGATGGTGGACTTTCCGCTTCCGGCCTGACCGTTGAGCCACAAGATGGGGGGAACATTGACATCGGGATCAGTAATCCAGTGAACAATCTGCCCCAAAATTTCGGTCCTGGTACCATCAAGGCATTTCTTGGTCGTGTCCGGACCTGCGTTACGCACATAAGCCATCCCCTCCAGGTTCCAATCCCCGAGCATCCGGTATGCGCTGAGCTCAATATCCCAGACCGCGCGGTCACGGTATATCTGCATCAATCCGTTGAGATTTTTATTGTAATCATTCAGAATAGTTTGCGTTTCAGCAAAAATGTTCTTTCCAATTCGCCGCCCTGTGAATGGATAGTATCAGGGAATTGGAGTTCAAGAAAGTGGTGAGACCCACAGTAATTTTTCGCTTCAGGATAGTTTTTGATGAATTGCGCAGAGTCACTTATCACCAGAGAGATCTTTGCCAAGGTATCTTGCATGGCCTCGACATTCTTAATCGTATCCTCTTCCATAAGAAATTCGTAGACCTTTATGACTGCTTCTAGGAGTGGAGACCACGAGGGGTCCAAATTTGTTTGGTTGAGGAATAACTACGGACAACAACGTTAGATGAAGTATGTATACAGGAGCTGGAACGCACCCGAGAAGTGGCAGCCAAAGTTCTCAGAGTAAGCTGGGAGAAAGGGTGGATCTGATGCATGCGTGTAAACGTCGTATGGATGAAAAGTAAGTGGATTTACTTACAACGGGAAGGGTAGTGGCAACTTCACGGAATACCTTGAGTGGTTTGAAGTCCGTCTTGCGGAAGTCGTGAATTTCCACAGCATCAACCCCGCTGCCCACCAATGCCGGGGCCGGACCAAGCGTAACATTAACGCCACAGCCGGGATCAACAGCATTGTTATTGTCGTTGCCGAGTGGCCCGGCCGTAGTATCGATGTCGCTGCCACGCGCAGCTGGTACGGGTCCTGTTTCTAAGTTGTCGGCCGGACCATGAGTCTATCCAAGACGATTACTCGAGGTCATTTTCAACAAGGTAGAGCAGATCACTCACATCCTGAGTTGAAGCTGCCTGAGTGTGTTCTCGTTGCTCCTGCATACCCGGGACGGAACCTCCGTTCGACCGGCGGAGGATGCGCCTCATCCGTGCAAGCGTTCCCTGGGAGACGTCTCCCGACGCTCCGGTAATCGAGGTTATATCATGAACGGGAGCCTGAGACGGCCCTCCTGACTGTTTCCTTGTGAATCAGTCCAAGCGATAGCTAGCAAGTAATTTGACTGCTTACAGAGACAGGGCTGGACGCAGGGGCAGAAGTGCTTTTGTTTCCAAAGAGACGGTGTTTCTTTGACTGCTTGCGAGCCATTGAGAGATCAGCTGTATCTCGCTCAAAAGTTTCAGTGTGAGGGTCGTCGACGTGATTACAAAGACTGCAGTTGCAGTAAGCGCCGACTTGCAGTGAACACGTTTGATGCACTGCAATGCCGCTCACGCACGAGCCACCCTCATCTCGCAGTATGTACGCATCAAACGCGTAGTCCTCATGCAGTATGATGTACATTACAGGATCTCTTTGAGACTGGAAGGCAACCCTAACGAGACTTCCCCATGACACCGATTACAGTAGACGCGGCGGGTTGTTGGTAATCTTCATCGCGAAAGCCGTGCTCGCCCCCCGACTCCTTGTAAGCCATGCATGGGACTGAGTGTGATGGATCATAGCGAAAAAGGTCTACGGTGGAACGGACGCATCATGCAAGCCGGGGTAAATACGTCGGCCAATGGATTGCTTCCGCTTGCTCCTGGTATTGAATCCAGACTAAAGGATGACTAGAATTTTTGACCGAGGATACGTCGGTTCTGTTGAAATACCACCCAATTCCCTGGGAGACACTGCCCAGTGTCATGAGAAAAGACGGTCTGTCTGGATATGACATGTGAACAGGTTAATCATCCGCGTGATTAAACATCTCCAGAGTGGCATTTGAGGCCGCGAGCTGAAGGTGGCAGAAGAGTAGTTGTCCAATCAATAATGTCCTGGAACATAGTCGGTTCGGTATGGAGGAATCTCCGCTTCAAGCTTCACTAGTCGTCCACAGTTGTACCCAACTTGAGAGCGTGGAGAGATCATTCCGCAGCGTAGATCGTGCAGATAGACTGAGATGACGTTATTCCAGGACCCTAAGCTCGTAGAAGGCCATGGTGAAATGACCGGCACCAAATGGTAAACGATGATACGGCTGAACGGTGTGGTGAAATCACATGATCATGAAAGTGGGCGAAGTCTTCTTTCAAGCTAACCAGTCGGTCGTAAGTCAGTGCCAAGGTCGCTTCGAGATTCAACGCAGCGCTAACACAAGACTTCCGATAGGAGTAAGCGGAAACCGAGTATAACAAGGAAAGCTTTCATTGAACTGAGACACGTGGTTGATGGTAAGCATAATCGCGAAAGCCGAGCTCTGTACGAGATTTGAGTGTGATAAATCAAAGCGAAGAGGGTCTACAGTGGAACAGGCGATGATGCAAGCGGAGTGTATACCGTGGCCAATGAATCGTTTCCGCTTGCTCCTGGTGTTGAATCCAGAAGGGTAACTCGAAGGTCTGACAAAGGGTTGTACAACGGAAAGTCGTGCACGCTTACCGTCGAGGAACTTGAAGCCGCAGGTAAGATCCGTGGGCGCGAAGTTCTTAGTTCCACCGGTAGACGTAGAGTCCTCAGCGAAGGCTCGGGCTTCGCCATTGATCACATTAAAGCTTTGTTTGCTACGCCTAAGACGGCGTGGTCGACCAGTCTGTTAATCGTGGTGTGAGGTGAGTAGTACCTTTCGTGAACGCGGAATAACGGGTGCGTTTCTGATACGCGACGGCGGGTATCATCGGCCTTGCACCTACCTTGTACAACAACTTCTCGCCATTTATGTGAATTTTCGTCTGGCATTATATATTTCGGTGATGGTTGAGTCCTCGGTTGCAGACTCACTACTCCGGGTGTTCATGAAAGGCATATTCGTCGTCATGGTAGATTCTTGTTTTATCGTGACATATCTTTGGTTGTCTCAATCACGAAATATGCTGGAAATTATGGTAGGCCTCCGTTATCGCGTTGTACGCCAACTTGGAGACGGCCGTACCTGTTTACGTCGCCGGCAGTCTTCTGTTGTTCGCTGGTTTCGTGGTCCTTTTGCTTCCATACGAGCCCTCGCGAGGTAAGGTCGCCATTGAGTAGATGTTAGTGTGGACTCCGGTGAGTGACGGATGGCTGGACAAGTCGGGGTCAAAATTAGGATTTGATATGTCCCTCGTTAGACTGTCCACAACTTTGAGGCATGTTGCAATGGAAATACGTTTGGAAGCATGAAGTCAGCCTTCGGCTCGTTTGTTGCTTCATACCGTCAGCTTCTTCTTGGAGAAATATACCGGCAAAACCCGCATCTTGTCACTTTGTTCATCAGCATACTCCGCTTGCAAACTTGTTGTGGCTTTTGTTCACCGCTCTCGAAACATCTTCAACCCGGCGGGCCCCGGGGTTTGCACCAGCTTTATGCATTCTTAGTTCCAAGAATGTGAGCTTGACCGCACTCTAACTGTCATCCAGGTTGAATTTTACTAACGGTCTACTGAAACCAGGCCTGAGCAGATCGACTGCGCGGAACATAGTGTGAACCGCTGGGTGGCCTGATGGATTTATTCCAGGGTATGCACCGATATCCGAACAGCAAGTGTCGTGTTTCGCCCGCACGATTCATCGTCACTCAAATTCGAAACTCAAGACGACCGCTGTGCGAGAGGTTTGTATTCCACTCTATAGTTCTGCTTCGGGGGTGATAGAACGTGCCCGCACCTCTGCGTTTCGTGGCGGATGCTCCAGGAGATTACATGACCACGTGTACGTATCATATTCTCGCACCTTGCTCAATGCACGAGTCTCGAGTCGACTCCGTCACATCAATACAACGGCAGGAGAGTCATGTTCCAGCGACTGCTCTCAGGTCCTCTCTATGAGATTACACTATGCCGTGCGCGGGGCTGCCCACCGAGTGGATTGAAGCTCTTCTTTCCTGTTATATGCTCGGCAGCCACCCTTACGCACGCCATATCTGACTATCAATGTCTCATACCATGGCTACGCATGAACGACCCTCGTCATATACCTTCCAGAGTGGTCCCGTGGTTTGACCGTTGGTTCATACTAAAGACAAAGGGGGAGCTAACCCTTGTCGTCTTAACGATTGTTGGCGGGTACATCGCGTGCAGCAGTACATCTGGGTGGGCGCGTCTAATGTACCCGTATGGAACACTGTTCGCCTCTTGTCATCTCATATTTGCTCCCGACGTTCGTCTCTCTTGCATCTTCATGATTTCTGTCTGAGCTAATATGCAGATTGGACGCTGCGTGAGGAAAATCGTTGACAACCGGATGGACACAAGAGGACCACTGCGGTTATTTCTTCGGCGCCATACTCTCAGGATTCTTACTATGGACATACCCGCATTTTTTTGCTTCTTGAAAGCATTCAGGCATGCTTCTTACAGCGCTTTATTATACGTTTGTGGTTCGTTGACTGAACAGTGTCTTGCAGTGTACACATTGATCAGTGTTACGGGGTCGCATGGTCAAGCGAGTACTGTTTCTTCAGTTTTGGCGATATGCTAAGCTAGCGGTGTGCGTTGCTCCCAATTTCTCCCATTGCCAGTACTAGTGGACTATGTAAGATGTGGGTTTTCGCTGGGAGGGAGACCGGACGGGGACCGACGCAGCATGGAGTATGAGGACGCTCAAGATTTCTTCAGGCTCTCGCTCACCACAAGCTTTCTTCGGGTTGACTTCAGTTGGTCCCCGTCCTTTTATACTGTAGAGTTGTTCCCCCTCACACTTCCATGGCAAGTCACTGCCAATTGAAGACCTTGTTTATCGACTACTAGCCAGGTTTCAGAAATTTCTGTACGACCTTATCAGCAGTAAGCCCAGTGTCGTCTTACATGAACCAAAGAGTGACCCGAAGCCAGGTCGTGCTATGTCCCCATGAGAGGGATGTGGCTGTGGAGGTGGCACTTCGGAGGTAAATAGGGCGTGAACATGTTCAAACACGCCTTCCTAATTCCTAATTTGGATGTAGGCTACCGCCGGCGAGCCGCGTGTCCATAAACTGGTCGACCACCGCAGTCCCTCAAACACTGGTTGCCCGGGTCTCCAAGAATTTCGTCCCGTGCTTCTCTTTTCACAGACCACAGCCCATCGACTTTGCGCCCAGCCGTGTTTCTGACGCCAACGACCATGAACATCATTCCCAACTCTGCAGACAATGGTGCGTCGACTCTGACCGTTCATTACATTCATTATGAACCCCTCCGTCTCACTGGGTTGTGTCAAGCATCTGCAACTGTTGTCCCATCCATTATCATCATATTTCTCCCGGGCGTGACTGCACAGCACCAGGTAAGCGACCGTGTTATATTCTACATGCCCCTGCTATGCGACATCGACTGAACATTTATTTCTCATTACACAGGAGGATGTCAGCAACAGTTTTGAGTTAGCCGCGAGGGCCGCAACTAAGCAAGTCTCAGGCACCAACTACACCAGATGGTTCAGATTTTTCCAGTCTGTCCTTCGAAATATCCACTGGTTCACTTTACAGGCCGAGTTAGTTGTGTCGAGGTTTATCTATCGTTCCTCGTTTCTAGTTCACTTTTATGACAGGTCTGAACGTACAATTCGAGATCCTGTACTCGATATCATTCCAGTAGACGACTTAGAACGCCACCTTGCTAGTGAGGCGTTATGGGCTCTCCAGGACCCAGAATATGAAGACGCATTACGGCTCTTTTGTGACCAGCATCCGACTAGCGGAGCCGCCAGGGAAGATATTCGCCAGCTGTTCTTCGGTGGCGGGGGTCGATATACTAGACCCGCCAAGTTCCAGCTTGCCTTGTGCTCGTGAGTTGATACCCGTTTTATAGACTACCTCACTCATCCTACCATTGTCATCGTTCCTCAGGGAAGTGGATGGGGATGTGTCAGTGTCATCTTTCTTTATCCGTCTCCACAACCGAGGAGCGGGGCGGGTCACTATAGGTATGTAATTCTTACTCCATTCGCCAAGGATGTGTTCGAAATGGTTTATATTTCAAATCTCACTGCACTGAAATGCCAGCTCTCCACAAATATGGTTTGAATACTCGCCTATTCGAGAGGCTTCGTTCTGCGTTGAAGAAGAAACTTGAAGATTCCGGAGAATCCAAGCAGGTTCGTATCGAGTACTAGTCCTCAGATTGCAAAGATAGAGTGCAACCCAATATGCTGCATGTATGATTCCATTCCTTGAAATGTAATGAAAGTGTCATGGTATATGACGATGATTTTTTTCTGTGTAACATATCTCCATGTGAATTGTAACCATCTCTTTGGCTGGAAGTAGCCTTTGCATCAGCAATCTACCAGTTCCTTGGGTCAACCTCGTCTACTTTATTGTACTTATGTGGTGACCAAAGAATTGTTTCCACTTGCTCCTGGTATTCATGGATAGCTAGAAGGTCTGACCAAGGATACATCAGTTTTGCTCGCGGAATACCGCTCAATTCCCTGGGAGATGACATTATAGCCAAAGTTTAGTACGCGATGTACCTGCGAGAATACGGTCAGTATCATGCTTCACTTGACTTTGGTCGTCTTGTCGTTCCAACTTCCAAGTCACTCGCGGTGGTGTGGCGAGACCACGTGATCATTTATTTACCTCATTGCTGTCGTACCGACGAGGTGTTCTTTCAAGCTAACCAGTCGGTCGTAAGTAGCATTTTTCATTTCATCATGGTCCATTACGTTTTGCAGATGGCCCGACCACACTCGAGGCGAGGGGCTGGCATGATAGTGCTCAACCTGGGCGGCTAATTTCCATGCGAACAACTTCGCTCACTGTCCACGCCCTTGGGGGAGCCCGAGGTCACATTAAATATGTCGTGGTCAAACAATCCAAATCCCAAACAGGGCAGCAGCTACGACCAAAACCTTCTCTTCGGTGCACCCCGAGCCCCGGCGCAGTTATGGGTACGTGCGCAGCCCCATCCTCTAGATTTCCTCTGCACTGCAGACGCTGGCACTTGTCCGTTCCTAACGCGTGGTTCGGTGTTATAAGGAAGGCTATGATGTTGGTCTACTCGAAGGCGGTCGGTGCTCGCAGCATGTCGAGGGTCCGGCGAGCCCAGCAACGTCACCCGCTGCACCACCTCCCCCAGTACATCAAGGTCCTCAAGTGTTCACAGCGGCAGAGAAGAGTACGGAGGAACGGTTCGTGGCTTACGCCTCCAAATCTCGCACTGGATTTTGGCACAATCGGAAGGGCACCATTATCGTCCTCTTTATCGTTGTCGTTATTGCCGCCGTGGTGGGGGGAGTAGTTGGAGGGACCCTTGGAGATCCAGGAATACATTCCACATCACAGTCGTCGCCGCCCAACGAGACTACCAGTGACAATTTAACTAGCACGATGACTATGGAACCGACCATGGCTGTGGCCACCGGCGCTTCGAACCCGGGGGTTCCGATTGCTCCCAGCCCTAGTAAGTGGTCCTTAATGTGGGGGGTGGAAGGTCATCTCCTCATAAATGTCCCCCCGCACAGGCCACTCAGTATAGACAGCGTTCAGTTATGCCTGGACTCTGTTACGGACGCGTCATGGTCACCCTCCGAGTGAGATGGTGGTCGCGGAGTCAGTGGTGAACGTTCTTTGAGCAGTCCCGATAGAATGCCCTTGTGCAGTTGCTATCCCCGTTTTCACCCATCCTTTCTCTCGTTATGCGTCATATTATCACTTCCGGGAGACTTACAAACGACTTGACTGTACCTCTATGTAGGTGAGACAGGTTTATGGTGAAATTCTCTCACTCGGACCGATCGTACAATGGCATTGACTTACGGTCAATCGATAATCCCTAAGAGAACGGGTGATACTGTTGGTTGACGTCGCTTTCGACTTCTCCATCCGGACGCCGTCTCAATACGGTCCTAGTATTGATTTCATGCCATCTACATGGCCGACGCTCACTCTTCTTCCCGTGCCGGTCTACGATAAGAGGCCACTTGAGTGCTTCGGGGTTCCTGAAGTCCAAGTTCGATATCGCGACGGCAATCTGTGGCGGCTGTTCTGAAATGAAAGCCCAGCAGCGCTCGGATATGCCGACGGGAAGGTTGACTATTGGACATCCTCAGATCTTTGGCCCAAGATCACCTTGCTTACAAGTTCACTACCACCTACAATTCCAGGACGCGTAAGCAGTCCTGGTATGGGTGACAATCTACATCACCTCCGTGACGCGCCGGCGGGCCGTGCTTACCGTGAAAGATTAGTCATGCCCATTTCCATTTACTGCATCGTGTGAGGTTGTGATTGTGTATGTGCCGAGTCGTACCGCCCTCCTAACCTTGTCCATCTTCCCTGTCTTGTTGTGTTTCTTACCGTGAAGGCTGTGAACAGCGATATTACAAGGGCGTTTTCACCAGATCCCACCAATGGTGGGGATAACGGACTTCCTGTGGGGGGGTTTACAGACTTGTTCGTAGTACGAACTTGTGCTGCACATTACACTGCAGAGACAGAGGTACCATGCAACATGGATTGTTCACTTTTGCGGCGGATGTTATTGAGCAGTATTTGAGAGCAAATGCTCTGTTGCGCAACCCTGGCCCTCGAATGCATAAACGACAACAGCTGCACCTTCTGTGCCTAGCCTGAACTAACACTACGACAACTGTTTGTGATAAATCCTTTCATCATTTACGGCCAACCACTGCGGCCATCGCCCTTGGACGCACTCGTAAACGAAACATCCGATATATTACGTGCCAACAATTGCACGAGGACTGCCCATGTGGAACTCGCCCCTATGTGGAGAGGGGGGAGAACACTCAGACCGAACAACAGAACGAGAATCGGGGTGTGATATTATGGGTGTCTACGTAGACAGACAACAACGGTTACAGGATGATAGCAAAAACAAGGAAAAAGAGAAAAACCGTCTCTCGTCTGCGCAGCACGAGGCATATATATGATAGATCAACCAACCCCACGTGACATACCCACCACAAGAGCAAACATCCAGAAAGGGCCTAGCAATGACCCTGTACGGTGAGTGTGGTGAGCGTATGCTTACACCCTCCCCACCTTTCTAAAGGAAAAACGCGGGGGTGAGAAAGAAGGTGTATGGTGACCAGTCGTCAAGGGCACGTGAACGTGTGAGCGAGGTATGTGAGTCGGGCAGTGTAACTTGGCAACCCTCGGAGTCGTCGTCACGGTCGCCTTCATGGCGGACGGTTACGTTCCCAAACGTCCAGGGCCTCGCAATCCTCGAGTTCCTTCTTCGTCAACCACTCATCATCTTCGGGCCCATATCCTAACCACCGCACCAAGTATTTCGTCGTCCGTCCCACTTTCTTCTCATCCAATATCCGATCAATGAAATTCTCCAACTGGCCATCTGCTGTGACAACAGGGCCAGGCCGGGGGAGTTCTCGGGATGGGAACAATGTTTCGTCATTTGGCACAAATGCTCGAAGTTGGCTTGAATGAAAGGTACGACACGAGTTGGCGGCTCGTGGGATGTCAAGTTCGTACGTTGAAGTGGCCGGAGAGGCAGATAGTATTGTGTAGGGGCCGTCGTAGCGCGGCATGAACTTTGCTACACGATTACTACCATTAGCCATATATTCACGACGACGATTTTTAGTGGACAACAAAACCTTGTCCCCGACATGGAACTTGGGGTCGGGGACTCGATGTTGATTAGCCGCATGGGCTTGTTGAGCCTTGGCTGCGAGAAGGTTATCCTGAGCCTCCAGGATGTTGAACTCTAACTGCGAGAGGAAGGCAGCAGCATCAGCTGTATCAGCGTCGGCTGAGGGCTCTGTTTCTGAAAGTGGTGGCAAGAGGCGAGGTGATCGTCCAATGTGGAGTTGGAAGGGGGAGAAGCCTGTACTTTGATTAACCGTGTTCATGATGTGGAAGCGTACCCGAGGAAGGGCTCGAACCCAGCCCTTCTGATTGCGCTCAACATGATAACGAACACACTGTGTGACGGTCTTGTTTGTTCGTTCGCTGGAACCGTCTGTTTGTGGGTGGTAGGCGGAGGACATTTTAAGCTTGACCCCGGTGAGTTGATGGAGACTCTTCCAGAAGCGTGACATGAAGAGTTTGTCACGGTCGGATATGATCTCTAATGGTAATCCATTCTCACAGTACCAGTGGTCGAAGAACAGCGCTGCAAACTGCGGAGCTGTGATAGAGCTACGACATGGGACGAGTCGCACATCTGCACCCAAACGGTCAGTCATGGTAACCAGCATGTTGTAACCCTGATCCTCAGGTAGGGGACCAACGAAATCAATGGCAACCGAATCACCACGGGCATCAGGGACAGGGAGTGGGTGGAGAGGCCCAGCTGGTGCGGTAGTTGACGACTTGTTCCGCATGCACTGTGTACAAGCAGGAATGTAGGCCTGAGCCAAGTCCCGACGCATGTTGGGCCAATAAAAGGATCCGCGCAGAGCTGCATAGGTCTTGTCTGTTCCGAAGTGCCCGAGAGCATCGTGGGCAAGGTGAAAGAACTTCTCACGAAGGGAATGTACGCGAGGGAGGACCAGACGACCAGTAAGGTACAGGAGCCCGTGACGTTCCTCGAGTCCAGGAAGGGAGCCAAGGAGGGTGAAAAGTTTGCGGCAGAATGGATCCTCCAAGTAACCATGCAGGATGTCAAGCGTTAAGGTCTTGTCGAGGGTGACTGTGGATACTGCTGCAACAGGTGGTGGGGCATCGGAGCGACGGGACAAGGAGTCAGCCCCAACATTTTGTTCGCCAGGGACGTAGTGAAATGACAGATCAAACTGGGCGAGATACTCCTGCCAACGGGCCTGACGACGGGAGAGGTCTCGCTGGGTGGAAAAATTAAGGAGGGTTCGATGGTCAGTGTAAACCTGTACAGGGGTGCCAAGAAGTTCGATGCGCCACTTCTTGAGGGCACGGACAATGGCAAGAAGTTCTTTTTCATGCACCGGGTAATTTAGCTCTGCTGCCCGCAAGGGGGAAGAATCAAAGGCGACAGGACGAGCCGTGTCCCAGGATGGACCCCAAGAAAGAATGGCACCAGTACGATAGTCTGAAGCGTCACAAGTAAGGTAGATGTGGTTGTCACCTGGATTGTCATGATCAATGGTGGTGAGGCACTGAGGACTAATGACAAGGTCCTGAATGGCACGAAAGGCAGTTTGGTGGGCCTGAGTCCAGGCAGGGAAGGAGCGCTCGGCAGACTTGGTGGTCAGGGTGTTAAGAATGCGGGTGTGTTCTGCAAGGTTGGGGAGATGTGCAGCAACATAACGGACCAATCCAAGAAAGGCGCGCATGTCGGAGGCCGAACGGGGAGTGGGCCAGTCAAGTATCTTTGCGATTTTTGATGGGTCAGGTTCGACTCCCCGGGCTGATACGACATGACCCAAAAAGAGTACCTCCGTGCAAAAAAGGTCAGTCTTCTTTAAGGAGCAAAAAAGTTTAGCGTCACGAAGGGCCTGCAAGACCAAGCGGACATTGCGTTCATGTTCTTCAAGGGTCTGTGACCAAACGATGATGTCGTCGAGGTAAACATGACATATCTTGCCGATAAGGTGACGGAGAGCTGCGGACATACGGCGCTGTACTGCTGGGGCATTACGAACCCCCATGGGCATTACCGTCCACTCATACAGACCCCATGGTGTATGTACAGCGAGCCACTTGACATCGTCAGGATGGACCTTTGTCTGAAAGAAGGCATTGGTCATGTCAAGCTTTGCGAAGTACTTACCCCGTGCACAGTCGCGCAGAATTTCCTCAATGCGGGGCAAGGGGTGATTATCCGGAACGGTGTTGAGATTCAGTTGACGAAAGTCATTCACCCAGCGTGGTAGTGCTGTTGGGTCCGCTTTCGGAATAATGAAGGCTGGAGAGGAGTGTTGACTATTGGAGGGCCGTAAGCGACCCGCGTCGAGGTGTTGTTGCAGCAAGGTCCTCCATGCCTCCCGGTACTTCTTCGGACAGTCATACGAGCGCAACTGGATGACCTTCATCAGTATTTTTACACGCATCTTAATTGAGCTTAATCGGAACTTAAACTCGCTTACTAAGCTTATGGTGCCTTGTAAGATGCGTCAGTCCGGTTCAGATCACCAAGCCAAATAGACAGCTACATCAGCAAAGTTACAATTAGTCTACTTCGTCTGCTTTCGTCTGCAGCAGACAGTGCAGACAGGTGCAGACGGGCGCAGACGAGTAGACGTCTGACGTCAAAATTTTAACATCTGTTCACCTGTCTGAGCTGTCTGACTCGTCTGCAGTTGTCTGCGAGTGTCTGGCTTGGATCTGTCAATTCACACACTTACGAGTCAGACACTCAGACGCTCAGACAGGTAAAACGTAGCCAAACCAAAGCTGCATTTCAATATCAAACCGTAGTGAAATGTGGTACAGTAACGACTGAGATTAAAATGAGTGGTAAATCACGGTTTCGTTTCGAGCTAGATCGCAATGGTGCACCCGACGGAATGAAAAGTAGCAGAAATCACGATTAAAATGATTATAATGCGTGCAGACCCAACGCCGGGAGATACTGCATCCATCGTCCATGATAATCGATAAAACGTATGCGAGAAGAGCCGAAAAAAAGTGCAGCGAGGAGGGTATCAAATGTGCAGCAGTGAAAAGCCTGAGGGATCTATTGGTTATCAGTGCTTCGTATCACGGTCTGAAATGACCGTCGTTAATGGGCCGCTCAGGAATTGATCACCGAACTTGAGACCTGATGACGTTGTGAAGGGGTCCACGAACGGCGGAACGATGGAATGGAAGGAGGTACTGGAGTTGGCCATTGCCGCAGGATTGTCTGTGATGGGAATTGGGCTGAATGGTGGGAGTAGTGGTGCGAACTGGCTATTAGTAGTGTCACGGTTCGTGGTAGAGACTTGAGGTGCAGCGGGGAGTACCGGAGAGGGAGGGGAACGAATATCTGGGTTGTTACAGGCTCGGTCGACCCAGTGGCCATCCTGTAGATGTGCCGTGTACTCTTGTGGATCGTCGTCATCACCGCTAATGCTTCCGGTACTCTCCTCGTCAGAGTTGCAGTCCACAATGCACGCACGGGCATCTTCAGTAATATCTGGAGATGAGGTCTTAAAACGTCTGCCATTCTTGGCATACTCAAGAGCCCCGTCCTCGATTTCCTCCCATGCAGCGTTCGAAAGTTTTCCGATCGAGAATGCGTATGACGCACTACTGACGCCCCACTTTGTCTGAGGGCTACCTGAAAAAGCGCCAGCAAGCCTTTTGCTTTCCTCAGAATGATGTCCGGTCTCAGCCCACATGGAAATAGCTCGCTCAACCTACATATACGACTCGTGAATATTTCGGGGTGCTCGGTGCTGGTACAACTCACTGCGACAGTAGCCAATGTAAGTGCGCCATGTGGATAAACGTTGATCTGGGGACATGGAAGGGCATTGGCCATCTTCGTATAATGAAACGCCATTGTCTGGAGTAGTAGTGGTGCACGGAAAGCACCAACGCCCTTCTATAGTAGGGATGTTAGCGTCAGGCTGTCAGCACACACGAAACCAAGGGGAACGTCACATACGTTGTCGGACTTGAGGTACTTGAACACAAACGGCAGCCCGAAATTCTCATCAATGGCCCAGTCAGCCCACGCTGCACGGCTCTCATCATCTGTGAATTCGTCAGATTCAAACCATCCCGCTATTGTTTTCTCTCCCATCTCGGCGAATTTGCTGTGCCAGTCATATACACGTTGGCGAGCCTACATATGATTTGAAACCTTAGTAACAGCGGAAATATCTCACGAAGGACTTACCACTAGGAAGACAGATGTTCCGGGACCATGTTGCTGCTCGTCATAGGGTATCTGAGGGAAGACAACTGGCCACAGGTCAGCGATGATGTCCTGAAGTGGGTGCGGCAGATTCCATGGGTTGGGAACCGTGCCACAGAATGCCAGCAGTGTTGGAATAAAAACATCTTGGAACCGGGGGGAAATCTCCTCAGGTAGCGTAGTATTGGACTTGCCAAATGCACGGGGGAGAGCGGGCTTGCTGCCTGATTCATGGTCAGTACCACAAGTAACACGAAGGAGGGTCTAGAATGCAACAGTTAGTATGACTCAATGTAATCTGGCATGTACATTTTGGTTACCTTGCTGTTTGACGTCGTTCTCTGATGCTGGAGAGCAAAATCACGCTCAACAGACTCATCTTCCTCATGAAAGCCTCCATAATCATTTACGGGCATGTCTGCAGAGTCACCAGTTGTATGGCGAATGTGGGAATGACTCGGAGGCTTAGTCACAGGAGCTAATTGGAGTTTAGTGAGAGATGAAGTGTGAGCATCGAGAATGCGACGTACCTTGGCTTGTGGTAAAATTAAAGGAAACAGGTCGCACACCTGGCGTTTGCAGCTGACGAACAGTTTGGCTGATGGTCTCGTTGGGTGTCTGTTCTCGTGAAGGATAACCGGAGCCAGAACTTGAGCGACGATGCAATGTCAGGCCAGACGGCTTGTACGGTTTTACCCGCTTGTTTGAACTGCATTTGCGCAAATCAATTTTTATTAGTGTTGATTAGTATTTGCAACCACATCGCTCACCGGTCCTTATCAAAATCCAGTGCCGCTGCCTTGCGTTTCCCTTGCGTCTTCGTCAAGCTCAAACCTTCACCTTGCTGCTTTGCCATGGATTCCACCTCCTCCCGGAGCCTTGGCTTAGGTGCCAGTATTTTGCTCCGCTTGTGCACATCATGGTTCGTGGATGCGACCGCTGTGTTTTCTTGATTCACTGACGAATCACAACAGCACATCAGCAGTGATAACATGTCTGAACCCAGATGCCATCCCACCTGGTAAGCTTTGACTGTCTCCTAGTGATTCCAAGTTATGTACGCTGAACGTTCATGCAATCTTCTTGCGAACTTGTGATGCTGGTGGCCTTGCTGCCTGGGCTAACGCTTGTTGGCTCTCACCCAACATGCTCTGTTCCAATGATGCCAGGCCAGCAACATGGCCCCGCCTCTTTTCAGCCTTTCGATGGGAAGCAGTGGCCTTCGCAATCCGCTCAGCGGCAACCTGTTCCTTTGGTCTGCGGGGTTTTGGGGCCACAGGTTGACCTGGGTGAGTATCTTTGTTCTTTTCCCGGGTTTGGACCATAATAAAAGGAAAAAAAAAAGGTAGACGAAATGACCGTGGTGAACTGAACAAAGTCTTTGGAGCAAAAGGCAAACGAAATGAGTGTGGTGGAATGAACAAGTCCAAGTTGGGAGCGACGTGGTAGGTGACAAATTTGAATAGAGACAAGTATGGTTTCGTTGTGTTGACCTTTATTGGTTTTATTGGTTCGGTGCTAAGGGTCATGTACACGAGTCCAGACTATTTTCTAGACAGTAACTGCATGCCTTCCAAGCTCCCCCAGTCTCAACGCGATTTTACTTGTCCTTCTTGTTTCCGGGTTCTCAAAAATCGTTCTGGCTTGACCCAGCACATTATTCACACCCACTCTTCTAGTTCCAGAAGACCACCCAAGCAGAAGGCCGTTGATCGAGAAGACCCGCCGCCACGCGTGGGTTTCGAACCCTCACTATGTACTCGGGAAAATCATGCTATTCTTGATGGTAAGCCAAGTCTTCGTCACGGGGCCTATTGTCTCTTAAAAAAGTCAGCTATACCAACAGACGCTTGTGGCAATGATCTCTGTGCAGGCGCTCCCCCACCTTCTCAAATTACGGCTGACAAAAATGACTGGTATCCCTTTACCTCTCGTGTGGAATTCGAGACAGCGGAGTTCCTGTTTACAGACAATCAAATGCCACAAGCGCAAGTCGATAGGCTCTTGCAACTCTGGACAGCATCTCTGCTCCCTTTCAATGGCCGGCCACCCTACACTGATCACACAGACTTACACAAGGTCATTGACGCTATTCCACATGGTGATGCCGTGTGGACTTCCTTCCAGGTGCAGTATGCAGGCGATGTTCCCGAGCCGGCCCCTCGCTGGATGACCAAAGGTTATGATGTCTGGTTCCGTAATGCGAACGCTGTCGTCAAGAATCTTCTGAGCAACACCGATTTTCACGAACACTTTGATTATATTCCGTACCGTGAATTTGAACCCACGGGTCAGCATCGATGGGAGAATTTCATGTCAGGCAACTGGGCGTGGCATCATGCAGTAAGTTTCCGTCGCTTACTATTAAGCTCGTGGACATGTCAGCTAATGGAGAGGCAGGATATACTTGCGCAAGATGCTGCTATGCACGGCGCGATGCTCGTGCCTATTATATTGGGTAGCGATAAAACCACAGTGTCGGTTGCCACCGGCCAGAACGACTACTATCCACTCTACATTTCGATTGGAAATATTCATAACAAGATTCGCCGTGCCCACCGGAACGCCCTCGTTTTACTTGCCTTCCTTGCAATTCCGAAGAGTATGCTACTTTTTCTCATAGCAGCGCTTGGTATACTGACGAGAGTCTGCATAAACACAGCGGATCGTGAAAGTGAAGATAGCGCTGAATTTCGGAAATTCCGACGCCAATTATTCCATACAACTCTGTCCCATATTTTGTCATCGCTGAAATGCGGAATGTCCGAGCCAGAAGTCCGGCAATGTCCTGATGGACACTTCCGCCGCGTTGCATACGCACTCGCAGCTTACATAGCTGATTACCCGGAACAAGTTTTATTGTCATGTCTCGTCCAGGGATGGTGTCCACTGTAAGTCTTCAGTGCTATGACGGTGCATTGACTGAAAATGAGCTTGTAGTTGCATGAATATGTCCAATCACCTTGACGGGGGAAATGGTGTTCCACGTTCTCGGGAACATGCGGAGTACTGCATTCACGCATTCGCTTTTTCTGAGCTATGGGATCAATACGGAATAGTTGGAGATTTAACGGTATGTGACGAGCTCAATCTTCCAGTGCACCAATAACAATCCCTATGATAGCCATTCACGAACGACTTTCCACACGCTGATATCTACAAGCTCCTGACACCTGATCTCCTTCACCAAATAATCAAAGGCGTCTTCAAGGACCACCTGGTTACCTGGATAAGCGAGTACCTCAAGATTTCATATGGTGAAGCAGAAGCTAACCGTATTCTCGACGATATTGACCGGAGGTGAGCATGGCAACAATGTAGGCCATACTCTCACTTAGCCCTTTGCTCCGAGCAGGATTGCGGCTGTGCCTCTATATCCGAATTTAAGGCGTTTTCCAGAAGGCCGACGATTCAAGCAGTGGACTGGGGATGATTCGAAGGCGTTGATGAAAGTGTATCTTCCGGCGATCGAAGGTCATGTTCCACCTGGAGTTGTGCGCACAGTCAGTGCGTTCTTGGAGTTTTGCTACACCGCACGAAGGAACTCGCTAAATGAAAGCGCTATTGAGAGTCTCCAACAGGCCCTTGATCGTTTTCACCACCACCGCCAAATCTTCCAACAGACAGGTGTGCGTGAACAGGGCCCGAAAGGTTTCTCGCTGCCGCTGCCACGGCAACACTCCATGACTCACTATCGACATCTTATCCAAGAATTCGGTGCACCCAATGGTTTATGTTCTTCCATCACCGAATCGAAACACATCAAGGCTGTCAAGAAACCTTGGAGGCGTTCTAACCGTTTCAATGCACTAGGTCAAATGCTCATCACCAACCAATGCCTGGACAAGCTCGCAGCGGCACGTGTCGACTTTGAAAACCGTCAAATGCTTCAGGGCTCTGTGCTCTCAGCTACCATCCGGGATGCTGAGCTTCATGGATAATGGCTCAGATGGGGACTCTGGCAGTGAGGGAAGCGGTACTGATGACCATGAGAGCGAAACGCAGGATAGTCCGCGTGTCCTCAACTATGTGCGCTTGGCAAAAACTCCAGGTATGGCGTTATTACATGGCAACTTTCAGAATCTGATCCAACCCTTTCACATCTTATAGCACGCAAATTTCCCAGCGATATACATGCCCTCGCACATCATATCCAACAGCCGAAACTCCCTCAGCTTACTTCCCACTTCCTCCAGTTCCAGCTTCAGGATGATACCAACCCGAGTAACGATGATGTGGCACTGCCGGACCTTTCCAATTCTCCGGTATCCGTCTTTCATAGTGCCGTCTCGACGTTCTACGCCCCCAGTGACTTGTCGGGGCTTGGCGGCATGCACACAGAGCGCATTCGCAGCACACCATGCTGGCGAAAAGGGCACCCACGTTATGATACAGTCTTCCTAGAAAGGGATCCGGATTCACCAGGGATGAGAGGACTGTATGTCGGCAGGGTCTTCCTTTTTTTTCGTTCACTTATGGTGGCGTCAAATATCCATGTGCACTTATCCAATGGTTTTCGACAATCTCAGATGGACCCGACGATGACACCGGGATGTGGGTCATCCAGCCAGACTTAGACGCAGACGGTCAACGTGAACTGGGAGTTGTCCATTTACATTCCGTGCTGCGTGGCGCTCACCTCATTCCTGTGTATGGACACGATCGCCTTCCGACCGACATTCAGCATACCAATTCCCTTGATATCTTTCGAGCGTACTATGTAAACAAGTACATAGACCATCATGCCTTCGAGATAGCGTTTTAAACTAGCAGAATTGTACTAGGGTTCTACTGAAAATTTTAGTCGTGTTCACATTTCGGGGATGTGCCTTGTATTATAAGTGGTGCCAGTAGTACTAGTACTAAGTAGAGTAGGCTGCAGTTTTCATCTGCACGGTCTGAACTGTCTGCGAGGGTCTGCATGGTCTGTTACCATCTGCACTGCTGTCTGATGCTCTGACACGAGTCCTCGCTATTGATCTAATTTAGCAGACATGGTCAGACGACGTCAGATGACATCAGACTTAGTCAGACATGTCAGACGAGTTAGACAAATTGTAACTTTGCTGATGTACTACTCCAGCTAGTGCTGACTTCGTGAACTTACGAATCTAAATGACAGTTCCTCACCAAGTTGGCTGGGTAAGAAAGCTCTTAAGATTGCAAAAGCGTGAAAAGTGCAAAGAGTATATATATTGTGTAGGCCATTCACGAAGCTAATTCGAATGCATGATAATCTGCAAAACGGTTGACATAGAATCCGCGGTAAATATCCAAAGAATTATGAAAATCAACGGACCGCGGTACTTGCTCACGCCCGAAGATTGGGAGTAAGTGTGCACCGCGGACAATACTGTCGACATGGATAACAGAGAGATTTTTGGAACCATCCGCCATAAAAGAGGGCCTGACCATCCACATTCCTGTTAAATCGTCCGGTTCATCAGCTATGCGATCAAACCAATGAATAAGTGCACACGAGTAACTGTAACCATTTGTGTAAATGAATGAAAAAAAGCAGAGCACGCGAGCGACCTCCATACTCAACATGCCATTGAATGTGTCGTCTGTACTCATGAATAGAGTATCATACCATGCCGGGCCATGATGCCACACTGGAATTGCGCGGATTTTTTCCCGTCGCATGCCACCAATTCCGCTCGGGTCACTTGGTGAGACAAACGTTGCAGTGGCCGAGTGAAAAACCTTTAATGCACCGGCAAACACGGGAAGACGACGGGCACCGGCTGAGGGTGAAATCGACTCGCACTGGAGCTGTTCGTATAAAAATTGTCCAATGAGTGTTGAGAGCGTGGGGATACCAAGCTCGATGGCGAGCGCAGGGACGCTCCTCGCTCGACCACGAGCTTCATGGAATATCAGAATCTGTGAGAGGACAGGGAGACAACACTTACCATGGCATCGAGCCAGCTTCACGTCCGAATGTGCGAGCACGGGTCTGTCATCCACGACACCTGCATGCTCATGCTCGTCCTCCATGTCGTCGAAGTGTTGTGACGTGCCGTTGCTTTGAGGTCCTAAGAGTATTGATTTAGCTTATTGGTTGATCGGCAAAGGGAAACATTACATTACCTTGCAACACGTTCTCTCTTGGCCGTGATATTGGCAGCATCCCACGAGCCTCGAAATCAGAGCGAGCGGCAGCCAGTTGCGCGAGACGTTGATTGGTTCGTAGAATCTGGCCAAGTGCCCTATACTTGCTTGACCGCCGCCATGGCTTCTTAACCGCTGTGATGTGCTTTGATTCGGTGATCGATGTGCATAAACCGTTCGGCGCACCAAAGAGACGGATGAGAGCTTCGTAGTGGACAAGGGAATGTTGACGGGGAAGGGAGAATCCTTCTACCTGCACACCGACTTCCCGAAAGATTTCGCGATGGTAGTGAAAATGGTCAAGGGCATTCTTGAGGTCGCTCAAAGTATCGTCGGTAATTACGTTCTGTCGAACAATGTAACAAAATTCAAGGAAGGCACGTAATGTCTGCACAATGTCTTGTGGAACGTGCCCCTCGATGGCAGGGAGGTAAACCAGAGGGTACCCCATGTAAGACACGATTTAAGAAGGGGGATGGCATGCACACCTTCATCAACGCCTTTGAGTCGTCACCTGTCCACTGCGAGAATCTGCGTCCATCAGGGAATCTCCGCAGCCCTGGGAATGGCGGCGCTGCAGCGATACTGTTAAGTTGATTACGACGGTCAAAATGGTCATTTGATCATATGATGTAACGTACCGACGGTCAATATCCATCATCCGTTCCTTTGCACCAGCTTTGCCATATTTCAACTCTAAGTACTTACCTACCCACTCCACAAGGTGATCCTTGAAACCGCCTTTCACCAATTGATGAAGGATGTCGGGCACGAGAAGCTGGCATATGTCGGCTCGGGGGAAGTCTTCAGTGAACGGCTAGAAAGAATCTGTAGCCTCCATTCGAAACGCAAGTGTGAACTTACCACAACATTGACGTCAACGCCCCATTCATCCCAAGCAGTACCTGCCTGGAGTTCCTCGATCAGTGCTCTCATGAGTTGCGCAGTCCGTGGAGGCCCGCCTGCGTCGAGGTTATCGGGAGATGCAACACATCTTGAGTGAGATAAGTTTAGTGCATAAAGCGCAGGCGTGTCCAAACATACCTCCCACACCAGTTCTGGACGATTCCCGAAACTAGGACTTGCTCAGGATAATCCGCGATATAAGGGCCAATGCCAAAGATAGCACGACGAAAATGTCCGTCAGGACATTTCATGACTCGTGGTACCGTCATACCAGACTTGAGGGGACTTAGGATTCTGGACATCGCTGCATGAAAGAGTTGTTTTTTGAAACGCCGGAATGTAGGATCGTCCGTATATTTCTTTGCCGCTAGGTTCCACCAATGAGTGTGCATGATATGGTATACAGGCGAGAGGTACCTTTTGGGATTGCAAGGAATGCAAGAAGCTCGACGCCATTGTGGTGCGCACGCCGAACATTGTTGTGAATATTACCGATGGAAATGTATACGGGCCAGTAATCGTTCTGGCCCGTCGCAACCGAAACTGTTGTCTTGTCGCTCCCTAGAATGATGGGGACAAATGTCGACCCATGTGTTGACGGATCCTGAGCGATAATATCCTAACAGGTATGAGAGCATCATTAGTACTACGGTCGTGTGCTAGCAAAAGACGAAGTATGAAACCTCACCGCTTGCGACCACGCCCAATCTCCTGACATGAAATTTTGGTATCTTCGCTTGTCGTCTGCTGTAAAATCCCGGTAAGGAGCATAGTCGATTTCACCGTCGAATTCCGTATTTGAAAACATATTTTCCACCAGAGTGGAAGGGTCACGGAACCAATATTCGTATACCTCATCCATCCAAGGGGGGACATTGTCAGTAGGCCGTTCACCGCTGTACCTGAGCCCGAAGGTGTCCCACCGGACGTCACCAAGCTTCGTAGCATCAATTGTTTCGTATAACTCGTTATGGTCCGAAAACGGAGGCTGACCACCATTTGATGAGCCCCCCCAGAGGTAAAGAAGCTTGTCGATCTTCGACGCTGACATCTCTGCTTCCTGAAAAATAAACTCCGCGGTTTCAAAACGTAGCTGATTACCATATGGACCCCAGTCATCCGGGTCCTTTTCAGAGACAGGCGGTGGCGGGGAGTTCGGTTGGATGGGCTGCCCATTAGAATCGCATTTCTGGCCTGTACAGCGGACCAATGAGATGGGAAGATGGGTAGAGTCAACTAGCATACCTGTCAGCTTGTCATGGTAGTCACAGACGACGCCTTCGTGTGGACTGGTTGACTGCGAGTGTACTGGAAGGCCTGACTTGTGGAAAGAGAAGTTGTGAAAAGACGACTTGTGATGATTCAGTCCAGAGGCCGTTTTAAACCAACGATGGCAGCCGGCATGCAGACACGGAATCCGAGAAGCATTGACTGCTCGTCTGGCTGACGGAAAACGAGGAATGGTTTGGCACATTACAAGGAAAGATCACAGAGTCATAAAAACAGACTACGTGTGGTAGGAAGGGCTAGTGTCACGAGTGAGTCAGCAAAGTTTAGTGACAGTGGCAGAGACAGCCTTACAGCCTTACGGAATTTTTTTTTTCTCTACCGTGCCATCTTTACTCTCTGCATTTCCAAGTTTCGAAGATGTCCCGCCCTATTACCCGTGCCAAAAATGCTCATCAACACCCGGGGCATATCGTTTTAGAAGGGAAACAAAAACGACGCACCTCTGAGCAGAAGCAAGCCGACGATGCGGCAGCTGAGAGAGCACGGGAGGAGCAGGAAGCTGCCCAGGAACGTGGTATCCAGCATTTGGCTGATATCATCGACAACTCCACGCAAGAGGAAGAAAACCGACTCGCCGATCCACCGAGGCCAAGACCAAGGATCTGCCTTATACTCAAGGATCCATCACAGGAATCTGCGGACACGGCAGAGAGTGTCATGGGAGACAGTGACAGGCTGGCAAGTGACATGACTGGAATGGACCCGACTGATAAACGCCCGAGTGGTGAAGCTCTTGCTGATCTACAGGGTAGTGGGGAACTGTCAGTTTATGGGCAGGAAGAATCAGAGGATGAACTGGAGGAAGGGCTCACAGAAACGGTTCAGAAGCGGAAACGCACGCAAAAGACATGTACTCGAGATGCAGTGCTTGCGGCATGGGACAAACCTGGTGGGAGTGATGGAGCTGATAGGACCACGGACCGGCATAGCATGGATGTCCAGAAACGGAAGCCGTCTTCTGCTCGGTACGTGTTTTCCCATCTCTGACTCTCACTATGGTCACGATGATTTTACTCACTGAAACCGTTCTTTTTTACTGGGACTGCATCGATTCTAGCTTGGAGGCTGATAAACAGAAGTTTTCCAGAATTGGAGAAGTTGCTGACTGGGCTGACAAACTCGCATCATCCAAACCGCTTCACACACTCCTCTCGCAGCGCTCGGCTGCCAGCTCTCGCCATGCACGGTCAATCTCTAGCACGGGTACAAGCTCTCGGATCAAGCTTCGAGGGACCCCCGCAAGTACTCGCTCAAGCACCTGCCCCTCGACCCCTGCATCCAACAACCCTCCTGATTCAGAAACCTGCAACGACGACTCGCCTTACATTCAAGGCAATGACGATTCCGAGCGCCAGGCCATATCTAATCCATCTTTGAGGAGCATTCCTCGTAGGACAGACACCATGGTGCGTATCATTATTACTATTTAATCATGTTAGACTGACATTCCAAAGGCCGTTACTGATGTGGTTAGCGGCTCTGAGCTTGATGAGTCCGAGCCGTCACCTCCACCTCCTTCGCAGTACTCCCACCCTCGGAAAAACCGTGTCAGCAGTGGTGGCAGAAAAGCCACGAACACTCAAGATGATTACCTCGAGCCCTCAGCTGAAGAAATGGACGATGACGTTTTACTGATGGAAACCAAGAGAGGGACCAAGAGGGCCCCTCGCAGTCGAGTGCGTAAATTATGACTATCATTACACTATCTTACTGAAACAGAGGTAGGGAGAGGCGAGTAGCACCGCTGCCCCACCATCCAAACGAATGAAGACGCCACGCCTATCTGCCGGCCAAGGATCACAACGTTCAGGGAGTGGTGCGAATAAGAAGTACATCAACAGTGACCTACCTGCCGGTGCCACAAATGAGAATGCATGGCGGCAGCTCTTCATCTCCACTCTCGCCCACTTCGCTGCCGGCTACGACAACCCATGGACCATCCCCGACGACAAGTTCAAGCACGTACTGCAGGAGATATGGGATGTGGTGTACTGGGGCAAGGTAGTATACACCGTTGTCATTGGAGGGCCGGTATATAGTCTGGTAAGTGCGGTTCACATCCCTTAGTTTACTGTACTACACTCATTACGATAGGCTAAGCAAGGACTCAACAATTGGCGAGCTGGGTTTGCGGCTGCCGCAGTGGCAGTAATTACAACATTCTTCGCCCATGATGCCGATTTTGATGATTTGACGACACGTGTGGAGTTCGCCAAAGCAATGCTGAAGAAGAACCGATTCCTGTTTAGCCAGAACAGAGGGACTGACAACAAGGTGTGTACGTTTTTCGTCTTCTTCTTCTTCATAATTAGGGATTTTTTTAGACGTGGACCGGCCTCTGGCGAGCGCCATTCATCCTTCAGACGTTTGCACATCACTTCAACTTTATCCAAGGTTATACTGACGTTCCAATGCTCAACAATGATTTTTCTGAGCCATGTACAGCACTTGCGCTCGCTTCCGCTGCAGTAAGTGCTTTCCCTTCATTATGACATACGTTTACAGCCCTTTTCGTGATACTCTTAGGTTTGCCGCACCCTCTCGCTCATCGCCGAAGGCCATATGTCATTCAAAATAACCCAACCCGGTGATGTGTTGACTGCCATCATTCCGAAAGGGGGCCAATTTGAATTCGGTGAAGCTGTTTGGGGCGCAGTGACGAGGCGCTACCTGGTGCCCATCAAGGAATTATCACACGAGCAGTTCGGGCTAATTATCAGCGAGACTCAGAAATTTGTTAAGAAGGTGACATTCGGTACAGCGAGCGCTCTAGATTCGGGTGGGGATGATGAATTCGACGACCTTTTTAGTTTCCGGTGAAGGGAAAAACTCTCCTCCATTGCCATTCCTAATCGTCGCTTTTGCTGTCTTATTCCACATTTAATCGAAGTTTGTACTTAGCACTATTGCAAACTTATCACGCTTTTCTCTGTTCAATAAGCTCCGTAAGAAAAAAAGCAAATGAAGATGTAATAGTATTGCTACAGTGTGGTAACTAGCCGGACTTATGCAGTTTTGTGACTTAAATTACTTATCTCGGATTTTAAGTTGGTATAGTTTACATAAGATGCGTGTAAAAATACTGATGTTACTTGCATCCTTGGGTTGTATGCGAAACAGGACATCATCAGGGAGGAATTCTGTAGGTGGAATATCAACAGGAAAGCGGTCTGCAAACTCAGCCTTCATGTTCTCATCTCGCCGCTTGAGTTCTTCAGACACTGCCAACTGCTCAATGCGGCGCTGTACAGCGGCAATGACACCTACCCCACAGGTGGGAGAACAAGTGGCATCCGCCGTTCTACGGTACCTGGGGAGAACTTCCCTCAGTTCATTCATTACATCCTGTCGAAGCTTAAAAACTTCATAGTATGTAGATGTGGGAGACTTGTTCAAATCCGGAGACACAGAGACAGGTGGGTGCAATAAGTCATACCCAGTATCCTTAATAATACATGTACGGAGCTCATGATCTATGACGATGCAATTATGTGCCAGAAAAGGCGTGCCTAACAGTAAGGGGGTGCAAAGGTGCGGTGCGATGATTGCACGAACAGAACGGGAACGAAAGAGACCATCAGGAGAGGAACAAGACAACACGACATACTGCTGCAGAGACAAACTTTCACGATCACCGGAGGATAGGGCAACTGAAACCTCGCGTGGTTTGGGCAAGGAGTGGCAACGGAGCCCTAGTTGCTTGCCAAGCGCAGCATCAATCAGAACTAGATGCGAACCATTGTCAATCAGTGCGTTCACAGAGACAGGAGAAGTGACATTGGGGCCATCAACTAAACAAGACCAACGGAAGTGGGGAACAGAGAACGGAGCGACGTACTCTTCGCCAGACTCAGAGCCATCCCCAAGGGCAGCGGAGGGCATGACCACAGCAACTGTCTCGTCATCGCTAGAGCGTGCACGTTTGGCAGCGGGTTCCTCTTCAGTGACGACAGCGACTGGGTGTGGGCGTTTCTTGCCCCGAGCATTCTCCACATCTTCGGCTGTCAGCGTCTTATAAGTCTTGACATCCGGAAAGTCATTGGGGCAGTTATGCGTGGTGTGATTCTGGAAGAACCGCCGGCACTTGAAGCACCCTGAATTGTCACTCAAGAGGCGACGTTCATCAGTGGTAAGGGGTGGAATTCGAGTACGAGGGCGATTATCACCCGCTGGTTTAACAGTAGTACCCGGAGCATTGGCAGAGCGGCTGGCCTGGAAGGGTCTTCGACGCATAGCAGCTTCGATCTTGGAGGAGTCACGGATGCACTTCTCATCCAACAAACGAATCTGTTCGATCCATGCATGATAGTCTTTCTCGTCAGAGATCTTGGATGTCCAATAGTCAGCAGCAAGATCCGGATGCATGTGGGATTCTAAGTGGAAGTGGAGATGTTCTTCAGACAGACTCGATGAGCTACCACGTAATAAGACGTTCAAACTTTCGACTTCCACTGCCCAGTGATGGAAAGCCTTGGTGCCCTGAGACGAAGACAGCATCTTGGTGCGGACTTGTGCAGCCCATGTAGATGGTAACCAGTACTTGCGAACCTCAGTCATAAAGGCAGAGAAGGAGAGAGCAACGAGGCGAGTGCGATTGTTGCTGTACCAGTCTTGGACACGAGGGTCTAGAAGGCTACCAGCAACCTTCAGAACTTGATCACTAGCTGCGATTCCTTTCAAACTGAAAAAGTTCTCGCAACCGAGTTCCCATGCCCTCAAGGCTTCCGGCGTGATATCACCCGGGGTTAAGATGGGGGGGGCCTTACTCGGTGCAGGCTGCTCGCAGCGACCAGTCTGTAGTTGAGACGTTGACATGAAGTGCATAAGACAGGAAGGAGTGTACGACGACAAAGATGATGAGGATGACCCTGCCGACAGGGGAGGGACAACAGACGTAGAGGATTTCGAAGGTGGAGTAACGGGTGGGGGTACCTGTGTTGGTGACAGTGGCAACACGCGTTGAGCTGGTGGCACAGACAGTGGGGAAACTGATCGGGACAGTGAGGATAACAGTGATAAGACTGGAGTAGAGCCGCGTCCTCGACTACTACGTGTAGTCGGGGGTGCAGTGGCGGCAGGGCGGCGGCGGGGCGGCAGTTTGACACCTGCAAGCGGTGTCAGACACACAACCGACTGTTACGTTCAAAAAAAGTGGAACTCGCCCCTATGTGGAGAGGGGGGAGAACACTCAGACCGAACAACAGAACGAGAATCGGGGTGTGATATTATGGGTGTCTACGTAGACAGACAACAACGGTTACAGGATGATAGCAAAAACAAGGAAAAAGAGAAAAACCGTCTCTCGTCTGCGCAGCACGAGGCATATATATGATAGATCAACCAACCCCACGTGACATACCCACCACAAGAGCAAACATCCAGAAAGGGCCTAGCAATGACCCTGTACGGTGAGTGTGGTGAGCGTATGCTTACACCATGCTGGAAAGATCGCATTTGCACCATCGACGATGAATCTTACATCTGGATTACCTGCCCTCCACAACAAAAATGCCTACACGGCCAAGAAAACCCCACGTCTACGGTAAATTCGCGCCTGGGAAGATCCCTCTGCAGTAAGTTGCCTCCCTATGCCAAACCTTGTATTATCGTTGAGCATCGCAACTGGTACGTTCACCCAACGTCTCCATTCATACTACTAAACACCCAACGGGTGATCAAATTTCGTTTCTTGTACGGTTTTTATTTTTATTTTTTTAATACTTGTATTATCACCAAATAAAAGAGTACTACGAACCAACGCGTCCTGGGGTGCCCGGAGGGCCGGTGTATGGCACATGGTAATCTGGTGCGTTTTTTTGAACCTCGATGTTTATGGTGTGCATCTTCTAGCTTGAATGCTGTCTACAGTTCGGAGCTTGAGTTGGGAGGTCTAAATCATAAACATGGATGAATCGATGACTGGCAGACGCTCCACTCGTCAACGTTCAACGGTTAGACACAGTTTGCTTTGCGGCAAGTCCGTAACCACGGGATTATTGATCAGCTAGTACAGTTGCAGAGCTTCTTAACAGGTAGTCCTTATTTTCAGAGGTATGTAGCAGATTGCATACTCCCTAATCACATGTACTTATGTAGCTAAACAATGGCAGAAAATGTGTCCCTGATGACTGAATGATGTATGGCGTCCACGTCCGGATTCCCGAGTAGCCAGCAGCTTGGTTGGGGACACTTCGGTGACGCTACTTTTCCTGAAGAACAACCTAGCGCACGAAGATCCTGTCAGCGGATCTAAATCTTCGTCTTAGTCACGTATTCACTGAGCACCAGTTGCAAGTCTATTCTCGTCAGTGCGTGCTTTGCTGACTACCGGGACAGCTGCGTCACATGAATAAATACTCGCGAGCTCAGCACTCAGGGTGCTCACATGCTGCGCACCGCAGGGTTCCATTCGCCGTGTGTCATCAAGACCATACACAGGGCACGAGCCGTGGAACCCCAAACCTCTGGCCTCGAGGCAGATACATTCATCTCCCCATGAACCGCACTCGTTCGGGCATTCCTCGCCCAATCTTGCTATCCCATGCTAAACCAGAGTATCGGATACGACCATTGAAATCGGTCCTCTTCATATCTGCCATAGCTTCCACCATAAGCGTCTTGAGTTTCTTTTCAGACCTTGGAACGGTCACCCCATGGTTTTCCGGTAGCAGGCGTCCGTTACCAGCCAGGCGCCTAGTGCGGATGAGACGCTGGTTTGCGGTGAAGACTGCAGCGGACGCCGCCCTAGTAACAACGGCGGTTTTGGGCGCATTCGTCGCGCGGCGGGGCACCACAGGAGAGGCACGCCTGTTGTATCAGCAAGGGATGCTGTATACTGCGCTGCGCCTTGTGCTTTCTCCTCGTGTCAGTGATTCGTCGACTCGACATATTCCAAACCAAGCTGATATCCCCATCCAGGTTTTGCATTACGTTGCGCCCGCCCATGACGACCTGAATTTGCTCACCTGTAGGTTCTGGGCGATAGATATTCCTGCGTTATATTGCTTCCTGCGGGCCATAAAGTATGCTGGCGCAGAGTGACTTG
The DNA here is from genome assembly GCA_024613165.1 of Pisolithus albus. Taxonomy (NCBI): domain Eukaryota; kingdom Fungi; phylum Basidiomycota; class Agaricomycetes; order Boletales; family Pisolithaceae; genus Pisolithus; species Pisolithus albus. The sequence continues at coordinate 561,707 of JANFAB010000033.1, forward strand.
GGATGAATGGTAGTCTGTCGACAGGCTGCTTGGCATTCCATGTTACTTTACTTGCTTCAGGAGTTTCCAGCAAGTAGTGTAATGGTGATTGTACCGGCCAGCTTAAGGGTCGCTGAGGACCCGTTCAGACAAGATACAAATTCAGCTTGAATTGTGCGAAATCTGGAAATCTGGATTTGCGATGATGTCGTCTGTTGAGAATGCACTGAGAGTAGCATCTACATGTAGTAAAAAGAACGAAGCTTGAAGCCTAATCATCTTGTAACTCGTCTTCTTCACTCTCTCCCGCACACCCAAACTCTTCTTTGACCATGTCAATGACAGCATTCACGGCGGCCTTGGACATCTTGGGCATGGCACCTGGCCGCAATAGAGGGTGCCGAGCGACATCGAGCACTTCATCCGCTTCGCCTTGTTCGTCGTCGTCATATCCGCTCCCTTCATTATCGTCACTGACATCACTTACATCAGGCTGCTCGTCGTTGGAGTCACCTGACGACTCGGAGCCACTGGCAGCGCTATCTGACGAGTCGGTACAGAAGTCCTCGTCGTCTGAATCGGAGTCATCCCATGCGGGCCCGTTCACTGAGGTACCTGCGGTCAGGTTCTTATCGTTTGTGTTTTTTCTCTTCTGCACGGAAGTTTTGTCAGGGGCAGATCCTGGAGGCCTTCCAAAGCTATCCTCCCGCTCTCTCACCCACGTAGAGATGGGATCTTGCTCCTTCCCGTCCACCATAGCGAATTCGGTCTCAGAGAAGTCTTCTTCATCACTGCTATCACCACTTAAAGTGGTTGCCCCAGTCCGCCTTCTGCGCAGTATAACCGAACACGTCCGCCCTGTTGCGCTCAATAATTTGACTCCATTTCGAGTAGTCAAATCTTCCGTAGCCCAAAATTCGCAAGGCTTGCTTTCTCCCCACAGGATGCCATCATCGAAAAACCACAGCGTTCCTGGCTTTGCGGATAGATATGCATCAATTCCAGCAGCGCCATCCCCGGTTTTAGCAGGCGCACACGCGCTCTTGAATACACCGACAGAAGGTTCGTGAAGGGGGACGGGTAAAAAGGAGAGAAGTTTACAGAGGGATGGGCGAGTTTCCGACCCTTTCGAAACCGTCTCGGTGGTAGTTGTCATAGACCTCGAACCAGCCACGGAGTGTCCGTTGGCTTTTGTGAAAAACGAGTAAGACGTCGTGACAAATTGAGTCGTACTTAGTGCATCAAGACCGAATATGACTTGTTGATTTTGCCTCGCCTGTTGCTGTGCTGCGGCGCCAGCCTTGCCCTTGTCCGGTGGTACGTCCGAGCAAAGAAGCACCACGGTCCAGTGATCTTTCGCTTTTCCACGCGTAGGGAGTAAGAACGCACGGGTGATGTTCGTGAGTGAAATGGATGCCTCGAGTGCACGCGAAGACGGGTTAACGAATCGGATTGACCGCGAGTGGGCCGTGATGTCAACCTTTTTGCGGACAGGGGACGTGGTGGAAATGGCTGGCAGTGTAAAGAGAGGCGGGTCATCCTCATCATTGTCAACTTGTTCTGTTCTGGGCCGCTTCAAGCTCTGTGTCGCATCGGCGTCTTCATCTTCTAGAGTGCGTTTGGAAGTTTTTGAGTCCAGGCCCCGAATGTTCTGAATTGCTCTAATAGCCTCGGGTTGCCTGTGTACCCAGTCCTTTCGTGTGTCAGGTGACATCGACGCAGGGCAATCCCCACCAAGTGCAAAGGAAAGTAGCGTCTCCACGTCCGCACGCGATGACTCTGTGCTCAAACATCCCAGCGGGGAAAACTCGTTCGGAAGACGAGATAACAGGATATCCAATAGCGGAGTCTTCGTTGCCGCTACATCTGACTGGTCCATGAAAATGACTATTGTTGAACGAGTCTTCTAAGATATTCAGATGAGAGCCCCGAACGTCGGTGATCAAACATACTTGGTGGACTTGGTGGTGGAACTCAAAGAGCTCTGGGCAAAAATGGATCGGTGTTGAACGCGTTCGGTGCACTGCCACCGTTACAACACGTGACCTTACTCGCACTTACTGCGTGTCAAAGCATATCAACGACAAAAAGCTAAACACCAGAATCGCTGTTCGTTTGAGCGTACGTCTTGTTCTACGTATCTCAGGTAATTAATGAGATCTCACTCCCCCTGCACAGCGAGAGTAGCTGTTGGAGGTCTTTCCACTTACCTTTCGCGTTCTATTTCGTGTACGGTTTCTCGTTCTCGTTCCCTGTTCATATTTGAATCGACCAACGAAGAAACACCAAGCTTTCGGTACCGCTGATCGATTTCTAGTACAGACAGCAATCATCCTTCCGTAGGAGTGGATGACGCACACAGTTCTTCTAGGCTTTCGCATCTGGCTGACACCAAATCACAGCGAGGTACTTGGGAAGTTACTTCGCCACTACAGAGCTTTGTCCCCGTGCCGTATCGCAATGTGTGGCCTCTGCCCTGCCGATCCCAGTAGGGAGCATTGTTCCGGATCTTCATGAACGTCTCACCCATAACCCAAAGAAGATTCCTCATGAACCCTCCCGATGATCAAAGCCCATGGTCTCTCAGATCTCAACAACGCACCACAGCAAGGCCACACAGTCCGGCTGACTCATCGCTGCTATCGTTTAAAATACTGCGGAGCACGGGAAACATTTGTTATTGGCAGGCAAGGTGTCAGTAGCCGCGATAGGGCAGGGCTGGGTGCGTGGATGACTGCAATCCAGGGTAGTTTGAATCGATATGCATTGTGTTGACAGGCAGGGCAACAACACGGAACATTCACGGACGATCAATTCCGTGGATATATGGACGGTGCCACAACCCACAGAAGTACTACGCGTACCTCGATGATGTCGACGAATCAGCCTCTTCAAGACTCTTATAGGTTTGGCAGATCCAACCCTTGGTTTGAGGGGTTCTTGTGAGGCTGACATCATCTCGGAGGGACGTCGGATCAGGGACGTCGGATCATCGACAAGTTGTCCATTGACACCAAACAGGACACGATGACCACATTCAACCACGCGAATTCTGGAGAAAGCTTTTAGAGCTGAGTAGCTCTTAAGGAATACCATGTTCCGGCACGTTAAATCGTTGCTCACATCATGTCTTAAGCCGCCAACCGGAAGAGAACGCAAGTGGAGGATCGAGCGTATTCACTGTCGAGTTTATTCGGCTGGAAGGACACTTCCGTACTTCCCAAGGCGTCTCTCTAAGTTCCACGGCACCATACCTGTCACCGCTGAATATCTGGCAGGTTTCCACCCAGAACTGCTAAATGTGATCAAGCCGTCCATGTCGTGTAGTATTGGCTCGTTCACGATGGCTCGAGCTGCTTCCTGGGCTGTCATGATATTAACGATTTCTTACCCAGAGTTCTTCAAGGAAGTATGGGCGTATATTCCCTGCAATGGGCTTGTCAAGAACACGGACTTGCGCAAATCTGTCATTACTCTGTGGTGTGGAGACCCCTACCTTTCCAGACTCGATGTCACCAATCTAGGCATCCATTCATCATTTCTCTTTGTATCCAATCGTGATAGCTCTGAACACTCCACGGCCATACATATTTAGTACGTTGGATGTCGATATCACCCTGAGAGGGCGATTCAATGGCTGACTCCACATGGACCTGCAGTTCGTCGGCGCGCGATGTTCCCCCAGCGTGTCTTCTGGTAAGACTTTAAAGAAGGGATACAAAGGTTCCGAGTCGACGATTCGTATGTGGAAGTTCCGCTCCTAACGGATTCGAAAGGTACGGTGCTCAACGCTGAAAGGTTGCGAGTACGGTGCAAATCTACACAGCAATTATGCAACCCACATGGGATTTACCAAGCAAGCAAGCAACACCATGGCCAATCGTGCCCTTAGCATATTGGATCTACGGTGCTTGGGGTGCGCCTGCCGCTGGCACGGGACATGTCAGGTTAGTGGAAGGTGGAACAAATAGCGCCGTCTCTATTAGACTTTCTACCAGTAACTTGTAACTCACGAAAGCGGTGTAGATACATTCGTAAGGTACACATGGTCAGGATTCTGGGGTCGTACACGAGCAACGAGCACGCTGTCAAGTTTGCTGCTGAAAGCCATAAGTCTACTGTGATCGCATTTTTGCTGGTAGCTGGATTTCTGGCAATATTATCGTACAATTGGACTAAAGCAAAACGTCAACCAGAGATTCACTTGAGCAAACGGGAAATCCTACACACCTGAGGCATCCGCAAGGCATTCCACTATCTACTACTCAGTTTCCCTGTTGGTCTGCGAAGTCCTCTGCCTTCAACAACCGTCCATCCAGAATTTTTCCCATATGTGTCGCTACGAAGTTCATCCCCCTCCTCCGCAAGTTGATAACGTGCTTGAGAAAAGGAAGTGGAGACTGCTGGAAAGAATCAATCGGTCGAGCCGCCAGGGGACGATGCGCAGGAGCTATGAAGCCGTCACTCTCAACCTCCAAATCCCCTTCACCAGCAAGATCGTCGGCATAAACGCAAAGGAAACGGCAAAGGCGGAGATACGTGGTGTAGTCACGCAGGTACAACTGGCCAGCAAACAGATTGATCTGGTCCACGAGTGAAGCCGGTGGAATCGGATAGGAGGGAGCAGAGGGAATTGTATATAGGCTCAGGTCATCACAGGAAAGCATTCTTGCCTGCGTCCGTGGTGTATAGATGTGAAGACGGACAAAGCTGCTGCTTCTGATCTCGGGTAGTAACTCGTTTACCTCGAATGGGCTCAGGATGACGAGAATGGTGCTTCCACTCGACTGGCTGGACAGGATCCAGTTAGCTGGACGCAGGTATTCACCAACATTTGTTCCTGCTCGTCCCTGCACCACAGTACAGTAGTCCGATGTTGCGAAGATGTGTTGGGACCATGCGGACTCTTCTTGAGCAAATGGAGTGGCGTTGCGGAATGAATCAAACATGAGAATAAAGGCTTTTCTTGGACTCGGAGCAACCACGCCCGTGCGCACGAAATGGCGAACCTCCACAGATACCCGATGCACGGCAGGGATAGCTGGCGGGGGTCGTTCGACTTGGGTCTCGCGTTCTATTTCGTGTACAATTTCTCGTTCTTGTTCCTCATTCATATTCAAGTTTGTCGAGGAGGAGACGCCAAGCTCTCGGCACCGCTGATCAATTGCTGGGATAGACAGTAATGGTCGTTCCCCAGGATTGCATGGCGCATACAGTTCTTCCAGGGTTTTTGCATCTGGCTGGCACCAGGTCGTGGCGAGCTCTTGGGGGGTTATCTCGCCGTTACAGAACTTCCACCATGCACTGTGCCGCAAAGAGTGGTCTTTTCCTTGCTGAGACCAGTAGGGAGCACTGTTCTCGATCTCTATGCACGTCTCGCCCATGGCCCACAACAAAATGTCCGACGGATGTATCACGTCTCCACCGCTTTTTCTAGCCGCATCGCGGATACTCCTGTCTACCTCCAAAGGAGAGAAAAACATTACAGAGTGACCATGTCCAAGCCTGCGCATGCGCATACATCCTACAACCAGGATCAGCGGCATACCTCATCAGCAAATTCCCATAGTCATACCTTGGGTCAGGCGGTCTTTTGTGACTTTGGGCCCCAGGGTGACCGCTGCACGGAAGCCGATCGGAAACTTGATGTCGGTACCTCGTGTGTGTGCATCATCGAGATATATGACGCACTCGTCCAGTCGGCCGGCATATGATGAATCTAAGAATGATTGGATGGTCCCTTCACGTGAGCGTACGATCAGCTCGTCTTTGTCATTGAAGTAGATAGCGGCAAGTGCATCAGATTTCAACTCCAGCCAACGTGCGGCAAGCTCGTTGTTTTGCAGCTCGAGGACCTGAGCACCAACATCCAGTATCACGCGTATTTCCGGCTTTTGTTCCGCTACAAGTGTAAGGAATTCAGTAGTTGTTCGCCGCCGACCACATGGCCATGACGTCTGTACATATACGTCGTTCTCAGGCCGGAGGAGATAAGTGAGAACCTTTGCGTTGGTGGAGCGCTGGTGATCGAGGTCTCGTTGCGTGATGGAAGTCGGCAGCAGATAGCGTGTGTCGTTCGTCCCAGAAAACCCTAATGAACGGGCGAATGAATAAGGGTTTGTAGCCGAGCCACGCACTTACCGGTGGTGACGTGCTCCCGTTCCTCTGCAAGGTCCCATCCGCAGCTAGACAACCTCGAAGGGAACTCCTTAGCCTCTTTTGGGAAGACGACTTGAGATAGATAGAAATCTATGGTCGATTGGTTGTGCGAGAATAACGGGACAAGGTGCAGGTTCCACTGGTCTACAGACTGTGTGTTGATGCCGCTGATCTGACGGAGGTGTTCGGGAACTTCGAGGCAGTTGCGGACCCAAGACTCGTATTCTTGGTCAGGATTATCTAGCATCAAAAGACGCTCGAAACATAATCCAAGCTGTTCCCGAGTCAGTCCACCATAGTAGTACGAGAGACAAGTAAGCAATATGGCAACGTCCGGATGACCAAATTCTGCTCTTGGCGCTGGGACGTCCTTTGCACGATAGGGGACAGCTAACATGGTCCGCGAAGGCGCGAGTCCGTAGCCAACGCGCCATCGTCGCTCCATGAGTGCAAATAACAGGATTCCGGATGCTAGAAGCCCACGTAAATGCAATAAAGTCATCCACATGGCGGTGTCTCCACAGTAGTCCCGAATCATTTGAACTTCGGAGGAGGCAACGTCCATGCGGGTGATAAAGTGGTGAATCGCAGTTTTTTCGATACCACGCGTCCCACCGAAGTTAAGTAGCCGTCCGTCCATGACATCTTGAGCAGTCCTGGAAATGAGCTCGTCGCCTGCATCTCGATGAAGAATACGAATGTGAGGGAAAGCTCTACTACCGTGACGTTGTTCATATTCTACACCAAGTGGAAACTCTGCGTTGAGCGTGGGGGCGTGTTTCTTTACCAGGTGGAGCAATTGTTGCGTGGTCGACCAGCGAGTGGGGGAGCCCTCCAGAGGTCTCTGTGAACCGACCGCATAGATCAGTTGATTTCGAACATGCAGAATCTCGTCACTTTCATCAAGAATGTCGCGAGCGTATGAATGGAGCCACCGCTGGGTTTGCAGCAGTTCTTTGTCGACGTCCGTGGTGTCACCTAGCTGCTTCTCCACGCTCAGTAGCTTGAAAGACAGGATATGTTCAGGTTGCACGACAAGGATACCACGGTCGCGGACACACTGTTTTAGGATTTCTTGGATTGCTTTGGCTTCCGACCTGCCGATTTGCAAGGATCTTGAGAATGGCAGGTAAAAGACTCGTCGATTGACGAGTCCACCTAGTCGATGCACGAGTAAATGGAACATTTGAGAAGCGAGGGCTTTCGGGACTACCACTCGCACGAGTTGGTTTCCGTCTGCGAGGACCGAAGCTATTGCCGGTACGATTACGGAGGATTTTCCTTCACCCATATTCAGTTGCAACACGGTGTTCCGGCCAGAACGAGGTGCGATCATTTCTAACGCGACATCCGCTTGCACACGACGAACGAGGAAGTCTCCATCCAGCTGAACCGAGAAGAGCGACAATGAATGAGTTTTGCACAGAAAGAACGGTGATGAGATAATAGCACCTGGATTAGTAGCCGGTCGACATACAACCCTGCCTCCCAGCCATCGCATCCAGTATTCTCCAGTTCCTTTTGTAGATCCTCGGCTTGGCTGTTCTTTGCCAAGGCTAGCATTCGGCGAGCGCGCTGATACTCAAGTGCGAGCTTTGCGAATGCTATTAAACAAACCCTCCAGTCATCAGGTAATAGAATTCGGGACGTCGAGGCAAGGCAACCAAAGAGAACCTTCGCTGTGATGCGTGGCCAGCGACCGGATCTGTTGACTGCACGCTCGCTTATTGTTTGTGGCCCCAGGTATCCTGAAAGGAACCTCAGAGCGGAGCGGTACCTTCTCCTGCTTTGCCGGTAGTGTGTCCTGAACAATCCCACCAAATTCGCGAGAGCGTCTACTTTTAGGGTTGTCTGGTCGCAACTAAGGTGACTCGCACTCTCTTCGAGCATATTTGCATACATATCCCCAAACGCCGAGTTTGCATTGCGATGAAGGTCGCCAATCAACTGGCTCATTTGCCTAGATCCAGTGAAACAAGTCAGAGTCGGAATAATGCATATGGAAAGGTCGAAAGAACGAGTACCCTGTTGAAGACGTGGATGGAGAGCCGATGAGATGATTCAAAGCATAATCGCAGGGGAGCTTGATCCTCAAGTCCTCAGTCGTCACCCCTTTCAGTAGCACGGCAGGTGCAGGGCGGTGGAAAAGGACTTCTAGGGTCACGTTCCAATTCCTTCGGTGGTAACCTTGGTTGAATGGTGCGAAGGAATACCCTAGCGGTCGGTCCCCGGGCGAAGGCGTTACTTCATGGAAAGACTGCAGGATTGACTCCACGCGCTCAAAGTGAGCCTTCAACTCCATGTTTCGGTAGCAACTCGTGAACAATTCACGGAAATCGACATGCAATGCATCAATGTCATGCCAGTTGGAGCGGAAGAAGTTACGGGAAGGGGGATGCTTCGTACGGCGCCATGCATCAATCGCCTTTGCAATTATTTCACCTTTTTCCTGCTGAAGCTGTTCCTTGTACTCCTGTCGACTTACGCTGTCTTTTTCCCGCCAGGAAACACGTTGGTCCAATGCATGTCGTGAAGGCTCGTATCCATCGGAAAGGTTATAGTCCGGGTAGTCAGGTGGGTTTTCATGCTCAAATTGAGGCATCGTTGCGAAGGCCAGCAGTGTATTGACGACGTCTTCGAGCTGCGGAGAGGCATATGCCATGGCAGGCAGAGAAAATATGAGTTGGAAACGATGCTGCGGTCCGCTCCTACGACAACCATCATATAACGAAAGCCAAACTGCACGTAGATTTGGGGATAACCATTCCCTACTGTAACGCAACCGAGATGCGTGCGAAACGCCCAGCAGAGTTCCGTCCCACAATTGAATCAAGGATCGGATGTTATCTGCGGGACGTTTCTGAGTTGACCAATTGTAAACAGCGAGTGCAGTGCTGAATACGCGGAGTTCATCGGCGGATGACTGTTGTACGTCCCTTGCCTCGTAGACGGAGTCGGATCCACCACCTGGACATGGATTCGCATACGTTGGCTGGTAAAGCACGGCAGCCCTGATTGCAGCGCGACGAAGCAGGTGCTCGTCACAAGGCGGAAAGTCTGTGAAGGCTGGAGTAGACTGGCCATCATGGAGAATGTGTAATTGTTGCTGGATGTTTTTGATTGACAAGCAAGCAACGTAGAAGTCATGGTGTTGGGATCCAACCGGAAGTTCCGCTGGCCAATGCACGGTTTGCATGCACCTCATGTGTCTGGGGTACCATGTTCGCGGAGTGGTCAGCTTCGCAATGCAACACAAGAGTTCAGCCGAGCGAGAATCAATCTTCATGAACGAGTGACACGCAGCGGAGTGCAGAATAGATAGTGCTTCCTCTGTGCCGGTTCTCCGCGTCAAAGGGTCCACCAAACACGGTTTGCTGGTCAGTGCATGTAGGTAGGCGCGATAAAGATTGCTCGCCAGGGTAGCATTGCCAGCCAGACACCCAAAGTCAGTATCAATCCGGAACGTTTGGTATCGGAACCGCCTGCGCGCAGGACCCGATGTATCAATCGTGACCCGCACATGATTGTCTTGCCTCCTGCACGATACATCCGCCTCTGGCACAAGGACGAGCCTTTGCGCACCTTCATCAGCCAAATTAGCTTTGGGTCGTAAGACGAGCTTGTTTGCTAGTCCGATCAACGTTCCCGCGGATTGGCATTCATCGTACACCATGCCACGAGGGTGACGGCACTCCAGCTCCTGGTCGTCGTTGATAAAGAAAGACAAGCCATAGCGTGGTAAACTAGCGGACACCGTTCTTGCATTTTCAAGTAAGATGACGAGGTTCCGTGATTTTTCCAGAGGCTGCAGCCGCTCAGACAACATCCGCCAGGTCTGGCTGCGGACGTCGAAGAGTCTAGTATCACCCTTAATCATCGAGTGGCTTCCAGGCGAAAAGTGAAGCGTCCAGTTGTCGGCAGAAGACTTCCAGATATTCTCTACAGGGCGAGCTTCCAACACTTGAGTGGTAAGGTTGAGCCAATGTACGTGATTCTCGACCAGTGGAGCTGGGAGATCGGACGACAATTTCCCTGGGGGTATCAATTCGAAGACGTCTGAGTCAGCTTTTTTGGCCCGAACTACTAATCCGTCTGTTCCCGTTCGGAAGTAAACCTGGAGGAAAAATCTCAATCGTCTGTGGATGCAAATCGAGCACCACACCTACGCGGTAGTCCTCAATGAAGCCACGAGTGACATATTCCATTCCCACCATATCACCAGGAAGGACGTCCGGTGCTTGCTGATGAGGGTCAGTACACAACATAGATTGGCGCCAACGCACTCACGTCACCAAAAAGCGAGGTAAATATTGGATCGGTCCTGATCGCATTCGGTAGTCTTCCCATCGGTCGCCCATCCACCAATATAGTACCGTCGAGGGCATCAAAGTGTACCCACTGCGAACACTGGGTGTCGGAGCTAGACGTATTGGTAGTGAACCAACTGCAGTTGCCCAAGCTCGCTCTCTGCCATCGTGTGCACTGTGTGTCTCTGCGGTACCCTGGCCAAACACGCTTGATTCCAAGATCAACGCCCTCATTCCCTTGGACGATCATAGTGCCCACGAGTTCCTCCAGATCCCATGATAGGCGGCGGTCACGTTCCATAAGGAGCCTCGACACCCCACCAAGAGAGTCGAACTGCGGAGGTTTGTTATTGTTGATGATTATTGCACAGCATATTAGAATCTCCAGAGCCTGTGGAGAGTCCAGAACGTGCGTTGCGATACCGCGGCCTACGTCAAAAGTGCTGCGGCAAATGGCAGCCGAGTCGCGAAGACGTCCTCGAAGTTGTTCCTTCTCAACCTCACACGTAGTCTGTTCCAGTTTGTGAAAGAGTTCTAACACCCAACAGAACGTCTTCTCCCGAACGGTACGGAGTAACATGAGAGCTCTTCGGAAGCTGTCGTCCTGGACTGCGAATGCCACTGCAAGTATCCTAGCGACCAAGAATGAAATCGTCACCATTGTTGCACCCTCCAGCCAGTTTCCCGACACAGAAGATACAAGAGTTTCAAGTTCGCCCAAGAGTGAGAGACGGAAATTTGGCTGTTCCAGCTCAAGATGCCACACCAACTTCCCGTCGTCTGATACAGGGCCAACTTGGCTAGCCGCCTGAGCGAACAATATGTGGACCTCGTCACGACGAAGGGTCAGCGTATTGGCCCGAATTTCCCGCAAAATATTCAGCCATTGCAGTAAGGGACTGCTGCGTAGGTGACCATAAGCTATAAACTCATGAATGGAGAGATCTTTGTCACAGTCTGCCTGTCTGCACAGCACCTCGTTTGAGGTGTGGGCGGTATGTTGAAGATAGCACTGCAAGTTTTGATATGGGCCTCGTGGAAGCTGGTGGGAACAACGGCCAGAGATGTCCACGGCACTGAAGGCTTCAGCGAGGGAGACCTTGGAACATTTGTCGTAGTAGTAGAAGCTGAGACCATTGTTAGTACAAACTCGGCTTTCCTCGGTCGGCACAGAGGCTGAGCGGTAGTGGGAGTATATGAAGGGCTTCTTATCAGATGCCAGCGTGACGCGAGTTCTGGCGTGTTCGGTGCCGTAGGAGTACAGCACAGGATATCCTTCTAGAGAGGTATAAGGATATTTCGGTTCTGGCGGCGGGGAACAGATGTCAACAAGAAGGAGGCAGGTCGCCGAGCGCCACATGTCGAAAGCGAGTGGGCGCTTCAGCTCGAATACAGCAATTTGGACCCGGGGGGTATCCTCCGGGAGCGGCCACTCATGCACGGCAATTTCGATTTTCGACTGACGTTCAAGGCTGCACTTTTTACAATCAGACTGGCAGCGCTGGCGCCCCCAGCGAGTAATCCAATAGTCATGATCCATCTTTTCAACGCGCCTGCTGAGATCGTAATAGAGTTCGTTTGATCGCTTCAGCTCTTCGACTTTTTCCCGTCTCTCTTGATCAGCAGCATTGACAATGCGGTCCCTAAGAGCTTGCAAATGAGGATCCTGATTGAAGTAGCGCACTGCGAAGTTGTTTGAGCTTGCCGAGTCCGAGAACACGGACCACTCATTCCTTGACCGAGAATGCCGTTTGCGGATGTAATCGTATACAATGGAAAGCCGATGGATGTCATGTGCATCCCGAAGAAGTAATCGTTCCAGAAGGGTGGTAGGTACTTCAGGGGAGTAATCACCAAGCATGGGAATCTGTCGTATGACGAGCTTGTCTATTGCAACCCACAATTCGATTACGGTCAGAAGCATTCGTGAGAAGTCCTCCGGGTTGCCTTCGTAGGTGTCCCTAGCTGCCACTGAATACCTGCTGGCCAGGAGTTCCAGCCTCTCACATGCTGCTGCAATCTCATCTACTGCAGAAACAGCGGCGACCCAATCATCGATACCATAGCTGACCCCTCGCTCCACGTCGTAGAGCGTCACTCGAGGGTCTGCTTCGTAGGCAACTTGGAAGAAGTCGCTAGTCATTGATAGGAAATGGTCCAAATCACCACGCAAGCGGCCGTCGGTCACAGGGTCGGCAGGCTGCAAAACGGCGTAGTTTGAGTTCAGGACGTTGCTGATATATTCGTGGCTATCAACTAGGGAGAGAGATGTGTCGGGAAGGAAATTGAGGGAAAAGGGATTCCACGTTGACGAGAATGCGTCGAGTTTCCGCACCTCCTCCCACCTGCTATCCAACAGACTACGAATACCCGTACAAGTCTGTAGCACGGAGTCTGACAACCAGTCGGGAGCTGATCCTCCCAATTTCGTCAGTCGACGACTAATTTTGGCGGATACCCAATGCAAGATGTCGTCAGGCATTCCACTGTCCTTGGCTTCTCCGGCGAGTCCGTTCATGAAAAATAACATGAATATCTTGTAGCCGTCTATCCCCAGACCATTCCGTGCAAGGGTAGTCTGCAGCACGACTCTGACCAACAACCAGAACGAAGAACGACGCCAAGGAAGACGGGCATCACGCCATACCACGTCATCACCGATACGCTTATTGATACGCTGGACTTCGGCAGGCCTGCCAACAGCCCGCAGGATGCCGGTCAATAATTCTGTTATATACCGAGGATGCGCCGTATCCCTTTCCTCGGAAACTGTGGAACCCGCCTTACAGGAGGTAGGAACCGCATCGAGAATGTCCTTGTTCATCTCGCAGAGGAAATGGGCAAGCTCGAGTCGGAATACAGAGTCGTCAAAGACCTCGTTTGGCACGGCAATCGCAGGGCCTGGGTACGAACACACGAGTTTCCCGCAGGAACCCATGACTGCCTCCGTAGTAGGGGATACTTCGAATGATTCTGCGATCGTATCCTCAGCACCTCGTCGAAATACAACGGCCGCATTCTGAGCACGGATAAGATAAGCGACAACATCTGTGCTATGTGAGCAGGAAAAAAGAGCCGCCGGCAGACATGCACACCTCCAGCTGCCATAGATTTGAGCTGCAACTCCACACAGTTTTCCTTCATGTGGTGAGAGCTCGTTGCGTCACAAAGATTTTGCAGTAATTTCCTGATGCATTCCCAATCAGCTTTGGCAGAGTCACCAAGGTATTTAGAGTAGTCCACTGCCGACTTGCATACAGCTTCCGATAGAGCAAGATCATTGGTGTGACAATGATCATCTCCATCAGGAAGCTGTAGAGGACAAAAAACGTGCGTGATCTTATACTGCAACGTCATATGTAAGAACCAGCCTGTTCAGCGATCAGGTTAGCAAGTGGATGTGCAACTTTGCGGAGTCGAATGCGGTGAGAGAGAGACCTGCAACAGCATACTGCGCGGCGAGTTTATATACCGCGGGGCGTCTACATTGCCTCAAGGCTGCTCACCTCTGATAGGTCAAAGATTGGGGCACAGCTGCATAAGGAAGAACCTACATCAAAGAATGGAAGGGTGTTGATGCGGCAGGTGACTCGTTTTTGGTCGGAAGTCCCCCACGCGATCAGCGCTTGACAGCGCATTCTAAAAAGATCAGACGGGTTTCTTTTTCCGAGTGTCAGCGAGTCTACATATATGCCACCAGAATCCTGGAGCGACGTACGCTAACCATCATTCGACGATCAACAATCCAGTGAGCGTACAACATCTGATGCGTGGACTTCAAGCAGACATGTCGAAGAGATGGGCTTAGGGCAACTACTCATTAGTCTCTGTTAAGGGGGGTGCATAATTATGTCATACACAGTTAGAGTTTGTTGGTCCTCGGGAGATTCCGAAGTCGGCTACGTTAAGACCAAAACGACCTCGCGAGTCCGATAAGTACAGCAGCCCCGAACTTCTGTCCCCTGAGGTCAGTTTATTCCGGAAAATTTGCCCACCTGCAAATTTCTCGCATTAGGTGTGCTATGACGTGATGTCAAAACCCACAAGAGAGAGAAATCAACCTACTCGGGTTATTTAGAACGGCTGCTCGGCAAGTACTTCTGATACCTTCACAACGAGCTCATCTCTACCTCGCAGTTCGGCCGCGAAATATGCCTTGTGACCATTCGTACCCCCAACTCCTTTACTCCTCACAATTCGTGCGACAGTGTCATATGCCTCAGGACCCGTGTTTCTGTGGGTGATGCACGTAAAGTCCCGTTGTCGATTATAGATCAGCAGACCCGTTGTAGACGACACTGGAACCTGGATCTTGACAATCATACGCCTGTTTCCGGATGATGGAACTTGAGTTCCAGGCCTCTCTGCACTTTTTGCGCCGCTCGACAGACCAAAGAGCCCCCGTACGAAATCCGCTGTTGAGTAAGCTGCTGTATTGTCATAATACTGGGGCTTCAAAGTAACAGTTGTCGATGGCGAGAAAGCACGACAATCTGGCCGATGAGTAGGCCAATGCTCTCCTTCATAACCTATGTGAGTCAAAAGTCGCCGAGAGCAAAGGAGTGTCTCACTTTGACATTCGACGGAGCAGTAACGAACTGTGTGACACCTAGCACACTGTCTTAGCCCGCTCTGCTCGGTTCCACAGCTCTCGCACCGCTTCCTCGCCTCGCACGGTGCAGCAGCCTCCCCTGCTTGTCTTCTCTCCCATTTTCTAATTGTAGCCGTCACCTCCGCACCGAAAACGACATACATCTTCCTCGGTGAATCTCCGTTCGCATCCTGGATGTCCATATTCGCTCCATGTTCCATAAGTAAGTCCGTAAGCTTGGCGTCTCCACCCTGCAATGCGAAAAACAGAGGAACTTCGCCATAGCGATTCTGAGCATTCACATTCGCGCCATGCTGTAACAGGGACTTTGCGAACTGCAGCTTAATATCTGGCGGGGTACACGCATGATGGAGTGCCGTGAGACCGAAGATATCTGGGATGTCAACTGGTGCGCCAGACTGGACAAGGTATTCCACGATTGCGAGGTTCTCCGGATTGCACGGAGGAAGGCACCTGTGTCTATTGACGCCAAGCACTGCTAGCGAAACGTACCCAAGTTGGAAGGGTGTCTCTGTTCCCTTGATGTCCGGTGCATCAGCCCTTGATAATACCTTCAGCAGTCGGTGAATTGATACGAGCATCAGCACAATAATAGCAATCATTAACCTCTTTGACAGCGTCCAAAGAGTGTCCCATCATACATGCCCGTGCAAGCGGCGAAAGTTTGAGCGGGTCGAGCTTTACCGACGCTATAGTAGTTTTTTTTCGACGGATCAATGTGAGCTATGGGCCGAAGACAATCAAGGCAAACTACTCACCAACCTGACACATCTGTCGAAGCTGCGTGCCGCCCATTTGCGAGCTTATGAAACCCGGTTTGCTGAGTATTCTTTGCATATCATCAGTAACGGCAAGCCCCCCATCATTCGTAGTGTTCTGTTGGTCTGTAAGAAGTTGGGATATCAAATATTGGTATGCCTCGGAATGCAAAACACGCCTTACGAGAACGCATGATAAATCCACTGAACAAGCACAAATTTATTAGTAAAGAGTACCACTTGGCAATACGCCGTGCATCGTACCTAGGCAACAGCAACAAGCAAGGTGATGGAATGCAACGCTAGGTGATCCGTCTCAGACCAATTAGCCTTGGTGTAGGCGGACAAAAGGATTTCGCCAGACACAAGTCGCTCGGACTGGGCTGAAAGAGAGTCGGAAGGGAAGATGCAGCTCTTCGAATATTGGCTGAAAATGGTGCCAAAAAAAACACGTGCAACCTGAAATTTCGACCGTCGGCCCCGCCACTGACGTAGTCTCGGCACGAAGACGTTTTGCCATTCACTGGCACAAGACCTCGGGATCATCGTTTTAGGCTGCGGCAAAGTATTAGGGTGTCAAACCCAAAGTGTCCTCAATTGGCTGGTTTTCGAGATTAATACCCGCTACGGATAGGCACTGC
The DNA here is from genome assembly GCA_024613165.1 of Pisolithus albus. Taxonomy (NCBI): domain Eukaryota; kingdom Fungi; phylum Basidiomycota; class Agaricomycetes; order Boletales; family Pisolithaceae; genus Pisolithus; species Pisolithus albus. Next base: position 578,163 of record JANFAB010000033.1, read on the forward strand.
CTGTCACAACTGCCTCCGATATTGTTGCAAGCTCACTGCGGTTTTCTGTGGTTGCTAGACATGTCATCAATTACCCTGAGGTAAGTTCTGAGCAACCAGACAGGCATCAGAGTGAGCCTGAGAACTAACGATGATCTTTGGGCCCCTCTCAACTTCAACGCCGTATAACACCCCAAACCACAGTCAATCCAGGCTCCGAAGGGTAAGCGCAGTTCTCTGGTGTCACCAGTCGCTGACATGATCAGAACTGGTGCAACCAAACTAGCACTGCCCAGTGCTATCGTACATCAACTGCGACGTCACCTAGCCGAACGCAGATAGACATTGTGGGGTGCAATTCTTCCTACCCCTGACAGGTTCATATCGCAAAGAGCTATGAAGTTACGCCGTGAGCCTGCACTGCTGCCAACTTGATGACCCATAAAGCGACTTGTTGTGGCAGTGGAGGCGGCTTCTTACATAATACCCCCGCAGGAGCCAAGAGTACTCGAACACCCTCTGAAAACATGCCACGTTTAAAATTTAAAGGGCAATGGCAGCGGACCATCCTTGCACTTTCTCGCCTCTGGGCCGTCCAAGGAGTAGGTATTGGTGTCCCCCATGATGTGTTGGTTAATGACATGTTAACATTGAAGCAGGGGTCTGATGTCTGAGTGAAACGCCCAATTCCATAATCGCCATAATGCTGTACCCGTCAGATTCATCTACCTTTGGAGGAGGCCGTCGTGCCTGTGCGTTTGACAAGCTTGGGCGCTTCGATTACTGACATTTGCCCAGGCTGTCAGTGTCACTATTAAGGTTTCCAGTTTCCAACTGAACAACATGTGCTCGCGCCCAAACGGCTGGTGGAAGGTTCCACCAATGCACTTGGACGGACCGGTTATGTAAACTTTTCGGAGTTTCCGCCCGTTGCTTGCCTGCAGGCTTTAGTGAGGCTGTTTTCGGCCCGAAGCCATCAGAATCATTTCTGCTCCAGCATCTACGACCATTCTGTTTTCGTACGTTCCCCTTCAGGGTCATATACGCAAAGCATATCAGCGCATACCTCCGCCTGTTCCTATAGAATCACCCCATCCTTGCATGCCCCGAGTTCTTTTCCTCTGCCCCTGACAATGTCCAACATATACGACTCAAACTCACGTCTCGACGTCACGCATGAAGAGCACACCCACAATCAACGTGGGTACTCCCCGCAGGTGGACAGGCGCACAAGGCGCATAGAGTGCGTACTAGCATCACCTTCTCCTGACAATAGTCCTATCGGATTTCAGAGATGTCAACCTCAACTTGGAAAACCCGTTGCGAGGCATTGCTCCAGAACACCTCATGACGGATGTCGAGATATTTGCTCGGGAACGAGGACTGACGCATATCGTTGACGATCTGAAAAGGGGCGCTCTCCTGGCTCAGGATCCCAAGGGTGAACTGCATACCTCACTGTTCGTATTCGCCTGTCACTGACTCGTTCAAAGCGTACAAGCGCTATAATTACTATTCGGAGGCAGATATCAGGCATGTGGAGGACGAGGTCTACCACAAATGGTCTCAGACTGGCACACTCTACTATGTGAGTCTCATATCCGCTGGATGCCGCAGTATCAATTACCTAAGGCTATACAGGTAGTCATCATGTCTTCCCTGGCTGCTGCAATACAGGGCATGGATGAAACTGTGGTCAATGGCGCTCAGCTACTGTATGCCAAACCATTTGGTATCCAGTCTTCGCCGGGCAGTAGGTTCAATAATTATGCCCCGTATACTCGCGGCATCCTAATCAGATTTTAGAGCCAAGCCGTGAGAGTTGGTTACTCGGCGCTGTTAATTCCGCACCGTATCTGTACGTCATAATCCCACAATGCCCATCCCCTAATCTCATGCCGCGGGGCTAGATGCTGCGCAACGTTTTCATGCTGGTTGACCTATCCAATGAACCAATGGCTTGGACGAAAAAAGACTATATTCGTCTGTTGCCTGATCTCATTCGTGACGTGTATCTGGTCGGCCTTGACTAACAGTTGGTGGCATCTCTTCATCGCAAGGTTTTTCCTCGGTATCGGCATCGGTCCGAAGTCCGCAACGGTTCCTGTGTATGCTGCAGAATGTTCTCCTGCTGCCATCCGTGGAGGACTCGTCATGATGTGGCAAATGTGGACAGCGTTTGGTATCTTTCTGGGAACGCTGGCTGACCTTGCTCTCTACTACGTTGACGATGTGAATGGCATTGTAGGCCTCAACTGGCGCTTGATGCTTGCTGCCGCAGGTATCCCCGGATTGATAGTCTGCCTACAAGTACCGTTCGCACCGGAATCCCCCCGTTGGTTGATCAGTAAGGGTCGCTACGAGGATGCATTCAACGAACTCTGTCGCCTGCGCTTTACACGTGTGCAGGCTGCGCGCGATCTGTATTATATCCATGTCCTATTGGAAGCAGAGAACGAGATGAAAAAAGGCAGAAATCGTTTGGTGGAGATGTTCACGATTCCCCGAAACAGGAACGCAGCATTGGCAAGTTGGATAGTCATGTTCGGCCAACAATTCTGCGGAGTAAACGTGCTCGGTGTGTCTGATTGTATCTCTCTACGGTTGCGTCGTCTTATTGTGTTTGTAGCATACTACTCATCGAATCTATATGCTCAGTCGGGCTTCACGGTTCCTCAGGCTCTTGCAGCGTCTCTCGGCATTGGCGTCTTGAACTGGGTGTTCGCTCTCCCCGCAGTTTTCACGGTGGGTCCATGTGTGAAATGGTCGCATGGCGCTTCTTTATTCCCCATCCTATAGATTGATACATTTGGGCGCCGCAATCTACTCCTAACTACTTTCCCCTGTTTGTCCGTCTGTCTATTGATAACTGCTTCCGCTGCCTGGATTCCGAACAAGAAGGGAAAGCTCGCAGGGGTCACCATAGGAACGTGTAAGCACTCCAATCTTCACTGGCATCCCAATGGCTCACATTTGTCAAGATCTTTACATGATATTCTATTCGCCTGGAGAAGGACCCGTTCCGTTCGTCTACTCCGCCGAGGCGTTCCCGTTGTACATTCGAGATATCGGCATGTCCTTCGCAACAGCGACGACATGGTTCTGGAACTTCACGTTGTCCATCACGTGGCCGTCGATGTCAAATGCGTTCCAACCCCAAGGTGCTTTTGGCTGGTATGCAGGATGGTGCATGATTCTTTGGGTCCTCATCCTCCTGTTTGTGCGGGAGACCAAGGGAAAAACTCTGGAGGAGTTGGATCAAGTCTTTGCGATACCTGCCAAGATACATGCTGCTTACGGTGTCAGACAGATCACGTATGCAATTAAGAAGTACTTGCTGTTCCAAAACCCACCACCGGTAGATCTTTACAAGATGGCAGCGGAAAACGAGAATAACAACGCCAGACGGCAGGGTACGAAGAGTTATGTTCCGTAGTTCCCAGCTTCGAGTGACTGGACACTATTTATGTGGTACGGTGCTCACCTTATGCGGGTACTGATGATGGTTAGTCGTACGATGATGATAGGTTGTACTGTATCTGTAGCTCTTGATGTTTCTCGTCGACAGGACCCGTTGATATTCATATGTATTATCTCCAGTGATACTCCCAAGTCTCATAGGATGATGACGACCAACTGATTAGTGACCGATACTGCGGCGCACCGATACATCACGTTTATTTTGAACAAGACTGGCTGGCTCGACGACATACCCCAAGTACGAGATACCTCGCCACCGCAAGCCAGACGTAAACCTTACCTACAGTATTCGTAGATAAAGGGAATGTACATATCATTCAGACGATTGAGTCTCGGAGTCCTGTCCATATTCACTCGTTCTTTTTCTCTTCAGTCCAAGTCGAGAGCTACATTGGATCGACTCAGTGAACAAGATTTGAGTGGGAACTAGTCACGAACCAGTCCTGGTCAATCGCGATCAATTGCCAGTTCCCTGAGCTCGGAGTATGGCTCGCAGTAGATGAGGATGAACTGGTACGAGGGGAGGCTACGAGGACCGGTGTCTCTGCAACCCCACGACGTAAGAGGCTATCGTACCTCTCGCGAGCTTCCGCGATCTCCACGTCTGAGGGGCGTGGATCATCTTCCGGCTTGATACCTTCTATAATGCCATGTAGAACTGCCAGGAAGGCCGTGTGTGTGACCGGCGGAGGGGGTACAACCGGCAGCTCCCAATGAAATAGCCTGTACAAACGCCTGATGCCGTTTAGTACCGCCTGGTGCTTCTTGAAGTAGGGAGAGATACAGTCGAGAATCTCTGGCAGCATTCGCTTCTTCTGGGTCGCAACAGAGTCAGGGGTGAGGCCTTGTCCACCAGGTTTCGCCCAACTTGGGATGTTGGTCTGACGCTTCCTCTCTTCTATCTCTGCCTTAGTTCGAGTGGCTGAGCTCTGCCCCCGCTTACTGCTGTCATCAGTGGATCGTAAAATATGCTCGGGGACCTCGGCAGTGTTTGCAGAGGCATACAGCCGCTCTTCCTCAACGACCCATGTGACGCGACGGTCAAACGGCCCATTCATATTGACGCAGATGATCCAAATAAGCCAAAAAAATGACTCTAGATCGTGATGGACACCCTGAACCGTGGTGTCCGATGGCGACAATAGTTCTGCGGCTTGGTAAGGAAAGGTTCCCTGGTTATTTGGTTAGTAGAAGTATGCTGACATGTACGAGATGCTCACTGTCAGATATACTTTCTCATCTGATGCTGGCAAGGTTTTGTCCCTCCCAAATCCCCAGTCGCCTGTCATTCCTGAACGCTTGGGGTACCAATCGCTGGGCTTATCTGTCGGCCATTCTGGCACAGCAAAAACAGGTAAAGCTTTCTTGATGCGCATCCATATGTTGGTGTCGCTCACATCGCAGTGGAGAACACCGCGTTGGAGGTATCCATTACGATGCCCTTTAAATATTATTCAGACGTGTTACAAGGCTGCGAGAACGTGACATACCAATTACCGCCCCCAGTATAGCATTGAAAAATTCCCTGACGCATGAAAACCAGGTGATTCCGACGGCACATATGTGGAAGGTGGTTCGAACGTGAGTACGTGGATGCTGGACAGCGGCCAACGACTTTAATAGATTGTCAATCCCCTCGGCGTCTGCTATTCTCTCCTCTGAGTCGTAGATCGGGATACCGTGCAGGTACGTTTCCCCGTCCCATCTTGGTGACGTAGGATCCCAGCCATCGGATCCATCCGCATGTTGTTCTTGAAAGGCTTGGCGGTCCAGCTCTGCCATCAGTGCGCTGCAAGCATGCTCATCCAATGTGTAGTCGTCTCTGAGGAGTCTGGGGAGAATGAAGACACCTTCCGGCAACACTTCATGGCCGCCCACCATCAAAAGAGCAGTGCTGTCAAAGAGGGCCTGTGATATCGGCTGCCGCCCGTAGCCCACGAACTTCAAGTACTCCAGGTTCTTCTCGCTGTCCAGTAGATATGCGTGCGCAGCTTCAATGCAGTTCAGGCGTATTAGATTAGTGAGGAGGTCACCATTTGGCTCCGTAACGCCCGAACGTTCCCTATTCTGCAACAGTTCGTGAATATCGCCATCGGTCGGCATGCCACGGGAAATCCAGCTGTCTTTAAGTACAAGATAGTAGTCGTCCCGTTTTACCACGAGGATCCTGGTCCCTCTCCCTTGAATGCCGTTGGAGCGGAATAGGATAGAGACAATGGGAAGCCACTTTGCCCTGAAGTGAACACTGACTCGATCCTCAAAGACGTGAAAGTTTGGGTCGTATCCTAGCCAGCGGGGAGCACCATAAGTGAGAAGTATGACGAAGCGAAGGAACGCGGTGTGTTCTTTGTGGATATCGATGGGTTCGAGTTCGAAGTCACCATTTCTGGTGTATACATACACGCGAAGAGTAGGATCACAGAGACTGAAAGCCACGAAAGATTGTCGATTGATCTGGGACGAGAAGACAGAAAATGCGGTGTCAACGACCTGCTCGCTTGCTCGTTTCGCCAAGCGCCCTGCGTTCTGATACTTGAAGTCACCGGCGGAAGCTACGTCTGCTCCTTTGTCCGCGCCATGGCCAAGCAGAACAATGTCCGGTTTGTGACGTTGGTCGATCAGCTGTGGCCCATGGGCTACCCACTTGCGTGGCTCTAGCGCCCAGACATTCAGGTGTTGGCCTGGTCCCTCAGGTACAGCATCGACGAAGCGGACGATCTATTTATTGACTGAGTCGTTCACCCAGTACGGGGTAACAAGCCACTTACAGTTTCAAACAGTACTGTGGTATCACTCTCTCTCGCGTCGCTTTCGCCTGCAGTGGGAGGGAACATTCCTTCGCATTCTATGTTCCAGGTGCCTCTATCAACGCGGTAGAAGCCTTCTTGACAAAGGATGTTGAACAAATCGTCGATGAATCGTCCTTTCATTCCAGAAGGAAGGATTTCTTCAGTGAACACCGACTGGAAAGGAATCGTCACCCCGAGCATGTCGTCCATCTACTGAGCGAGGTGGTTGTGATGGCGGGCGTGGACTGGGTTCGACTCCTAATGTCACGCTTGCTTTTAGGGGTCGTCGCCCTGCGGATCTCCTATGAAGACAGAAGACACGCCACCTACGAAGGACGTCAGCCTTGCCTGCCACCTTACCCAAGATCGAAACCGGCGTCGATGGCAGAGTACCGCTCGGGAGACCTCAGCCTCGGTAGGATGGCCGTCTTTACGGATCTGGGACAAATCCCTTCCATGTCCCTTGCATACTTCAACTCTACTGTCCTTCCACCCCTTCCTCAGCGGATCGACGTAACCAACATTAAGAAATCATTGCAATGTGATGCTGCAGTTTGGTGCGGGAGCTCACAGCGGTGGGTTGGATTCGAAACACCGAAGGAATCGGGGAAAGCCGAGGACACGAGGTTCACATCCCTTTCGAATGTCTTTGACGCAGTCGTACGCGAGGCTAGCAAAACTGTCAGTGATACCCCAGCCAAGCTCAGCTTTGCCTCACGACCTACGCGATCGCCAACCACCGAGCAGTCCAACTCCACTTGCCCGGATGCGTACCTATTACTGTTGGATAGGAGTATCGACGGCCGTGCCCACACTGGCAAGAACTCCAGTCCTGACTCGCGGAATGATATAGCCATCTCATTCGAGTTCAGAAAGGGTACAAGGGGAGACGAGGACTGCAAAGTGAGTGACAACCACATTTTCGTCTGGACACCGCTGATCTAGTATCTAGGACGACAGGGGGGTGACCTGGCTTCTACGCGACGTCATGCAAATTAGCGTTCCCTGTCGCCATCCCACCTTGTGTGTCACGATCGAGGACACGCAAATGAGATTTTGGTTTACTTGGAGGGCAACCACGCTTGTGACCAAGCCGTTCAACTTCTTCACCGTTAGTGGCCACGTCGTCGGATCCTTTCGTTGTTTGTTAATGACCCTCTGAACAGGAGTCCGAACACCTTATCCACTTCTTCTGTTCCCTCGCATTTGCCAATGAGCACGAGTGTCTGGTCATCAAGGGGGTTCGCCAACCCATATGCGAGCTTCGACGGCTTGATACCATATGCCAGACACTAATGGATGTCCATAAAGGTTTGTTCAGTTGCAATGTGCTCTGTAGCTGGTGGCTTATATGCAATGCAGCCTCGCAATTTTTGCACAGTGCGGACTGGGTGCACCGCAACGTTACTGGTGGCAATGTTTTACGCTCGGGCGAGATGGGCAAGTTAGCTGACCTCGAGAATGCACGACGTAAGGGCACAATGGGTTTTATGGCTTGGGAGGTCGGAACCCAATCATACCTGTCCGAACCGCCGCTCGGAGGCAAACCGCGTAGCGAAGTCCCATTTCGATTCAATCCCCTACACGATATGGACTCTGTCTGGTGGATCGCAAGGTGGTTACTCTATTGCCATGTTGATCAGGAGGACAGCCGGCCTTCGTCAGAGCAAATCACGTGCTTCCGCGAGCCCTTCCTTAGACGACTCAAAGCGTGGGGCGATGTATTTCATACTCTCGACTTAGAAAGGCTTCCGGCGTCTTTGCAACGTGCACGTCGTGCGGTTGCATACATGGGCAAAGAGATTAAGGTAGCTTACACCGAAAGCGAGAAGAAAATGCCACCGGCCTTCGCTGATCCACTTAAACGACTCTCCGCTATCTTTCTTGATCATCTTACATCCGCTGTTGCCGACGCTGGGGGCGTCAGTACTTCAGCCCAAACGCCTAAGCGGCAGCAGGAAGATCCAACGCCCGACACCCGAGACACGAAGCAACCCAGGGTTTGAAGCTTTTGGTGTTCAATACCCGAATACTGGTATTCCTAGCGAGATGACGTGCACCGGCGTTCAAATGGTGGTCATCAACAACAACTTCCAAGCCGTGCCACCACATAAACTGTAATTGAACGATTACTGTAGTATATCGTGTACGAAATCCTACTCTCCTTTCCTAATTCTTCTGGGCGGCGTGACTCACCGTCGATTGATGTCGAATTTTGTGTCGTGCGTGCTTCATTGCACGTACCTTCACTTTTGTCGCTTCCGTCTTCCTGTCATGTCTACGTCGTGTAATGTTTATGGAGTGTGAATCTGTCAAGAATCCGGCTTACAGTATTAGAGAGTTGTCACCTTAGTGTGGAGCAGCGCAGCCCAGCAGTACTGTAGAATCTCACAGTATTTGCCAGACTTTGAAGTCGCGTGTCTCGAACGGAACGACGGGGCGAACTAACCGATAATACGGCCCGGCCTTCATTATACTCAATCGTTGCTATGACGGTGTCGTGGCTCTGCAGAGGATGGCTCGGTGCTCCTCTTGCGTCAGTGGTCTGAAGATGACAAGGTCATGTTCACTCTTCATTCGTGCTCTCTCCACTGTTCGCACATGCAGGCTCCTCGCCACGGGAACTAATGCGCTCCAACCATAAACCCTGTGGCTGGCACACATTTTGCACGCACGCCAAGGAACTGCCAGCTACTCTGGTTCCTCGTTTCCGGTGACACCAAAGGGACCCCGACGGAGGCGGCACCTAAACGTCGTGGACTTGAAGCTCAGCGCAGATCCATCCTTTGACCGGCGTTGCACATATCTCCACTCCACGACCCTTGTGTAAAAGACTCAGGTTCAACGGAAACGTTGTGTGCATGACCTGCTTCTCGTCGGTTTCTGCAGGTTTCTAGGCTGTGGGTCATCATCGGCTTTCGTGGAGCTTTGATATTTGATGTGGCAGCTTTGCTAATCGACATGGTAGCGTGTAGGATGCTGCACTATTTATTTGCAACGAACGAGTACGATCAAGTTCGGACGCAGACAACGCGACGCACCGGTATATCCTGCTTGGCTCATCCCAAAACCTTCGTTGCTGAGCTGGACTCGAGCGCAGGAAGGACGGAGTCGCACATTATCAGGGCCAAAAAGGGGTTGCGAGCTCGATATCAAACGACTCAACGCAGTTCATAGGAGGTCTGGTCCACATCAGACTTGTCTTGGTCCCTTTAGACTTTCTTCCCTAGTCGCCTATCATGTCGACTGTCGCGCTTAGGGTGGCATGGCAGAAGGGCAGATGAATTTGGGGAAGCCTACTTTCGTCTCGGCTACTGAGATCTAAATACTTATGATCGAGGAGGGAGACGAGCTTCCCAATTGTACCCTTGGAGTTCTCGGGGGTACGTCTTGACATATCGCGCGTCGACTTCTGACATCGTCGATTTCTCCAAAGATATCCTCTACAACAATTGCTAATACCTGGTTTCATGCCCACCGACCAACCCCATTTACGGCAGAGCGATCACCCCGACCCAAGAACCTTATGACGGAAAACGGGCTCCTCATTCTTGTCTGTTATGAAATAAAAGCTGTGGCGCTTTCGTCAGTTGGTCCGCTGCACGCAAGGCCACCAGCCGACACGCCGGCCTGCGAGCATGACGATCGAGCTGAGCGGGTAGTTCCCCGTCTGTTCTTTGCTGGAAATATAGCTCAATGAAAACATGCACGACCGGTTCCGTAACCATCACCGTACTGTGCAGTCGAATCCCTTTAACAGACCCGACGCAGCCCGTTACACCGTGCACAGGGGAACGAGAGCAGACGAAACGTACCCACCATCCAGGTCGACTTTGTACCTAAAAACAATGCCTCGTGGACTACAGCTCGGTTTTCGGCCGGCTGATTCGGCTCAGGAAGTTCACAACGCTGTGCTGCTTGGTTTCGAGTGTAGCCTCGTGTTCATCGTGCTGTCCACCTGCCTCGTTCCAGATTCACTCCCTGCTGGGGGTGCTGGTGGTGGTGTCTGTGTCACAAACCCAATTGCCGATCTGGCCCCCCCTACCTCGGAACACCCCCTTACGCCGTCCCTGTTCGATTCTTGGTATTGATTGCCCCGGAGCCAAAATGGCTTATGAAACGACCGCACGGTCAACGTGTGCGTGCGTGCGTGCTTTAAAACCCGCAGGGGGCTTTATAAAGCCATGCAGTCTTCAGGGTGTTAACAAGCATTTCGTTTTCCGTCCAGCCGACCGCACCATAATTGCCGTCGTCGTTCCCCTCTCCCCCTCCAAGTCCTCCCCTTCTTGTGACGATACATGAAAGATATGCTTGACGCTTTCAAGATCAAAGAGTTCGATCTTAACCCCGTCTACGAATCATGGAAGAATCCTCCCATGTTCTACGGAGATCCCAAGCGGGATACGTCCGTAGACGACTGGCTCGAGAAGATTAGAGCTGGCTGCGTCGAACGCAAGGTACCTGAGGAGTACTGGCACAAGGTTGCCCAGCACTACCTTGGCGAAAAAGCCAAAGCGCGTTTGATAGAGTTGAAGAATGTCATGGCTCAGATGAACGGGGGCAAGTACCGTTGGAGTTGGAAGAAGTTCAAGATTGCGATGAAGAATATGGGATGTGAGTTTAGTCCCCGTTTCTGGTCTTTTGTTGTGGGTATTGTTGATGCTGATCGTTTTCCTGTGTTAGGGGATATCGATATGAGTGCAACGACCCCTGTGGAGGTCCAACAGAAATCCACTCATGCTGGAACTTTCTGGCTGACTCGTCGGAGATCCTCGACGGGCAGTCGTTCGGTATCTTCGAAATCGTCAAAAGAGAAGGAGGTTATCGAGATCGTTAGAGCTGACCCTCCGCAACCTCCTCCGAAAGATCGACCAAACCCCGTCAAGATGCTCTCTGATACTGCCGTACATGTTGCTACCTCTGCATTCAAACATCGCTCACCACAACGTGCAAACACGATGGGTGCTGCAATGACCCCCGCTCCGGCGTCGTCACACCCACCCGTTCCGATGATAGCAACCGCTCCAGGAGCCGTCGTTCCTGGAAACAATGGTGAAGCCAACAACGGTAAGTAATTGACCGTGTCTTGTTTGAACCTGAACCTGATTCGCATATGCAGCAGTGACCACTGTATCCAACGTCCCGACGTGGCTTCTGAACGCTTGCCAAGCGCTCAACTTCCTCACTGCGGAACACCCCAAAGCGATGACAACGCTAAGCACGGTCCTTATCACTGCAGGAACGTTGCCGGCTATCCCTGCAATAAGCGGGGGCACAGTCTTAGCTTCTGGAGTTGCCCAGGCTGTCGGAGCGATTGCAGTAGGTGTAGGGAACCTCCTCAAAGCACAGCACGAAGGACAGATTCAGATGTCCGGGCAGTCTACCGACGTTGCTCCTGCACCTCGTCCGCCGGTACGAGCAGCTACGTTCATGTGAACGTCCTCACGACGTTTTGTTCCATTATGCTCGGCCCGTTTTACCGACAACGTTTGCTACAATAAACCGGAGAACGTTTTTTCCGTTCGAGGTTTCATCCGAATGGGTCGTCGCGCTGGTTCGTGTGGGCTTATATACAGTGACCACCGGTACACGGACTCAAATCGAGACGGTAAATTATCACTGTACAAACTTGCGTTTTTTTTTCCTCTCACAAAGGCATATATGCATTCGTTGTATATCTTGACACATCTACCCCCATGCCTGTATAACACGGAGATACCAATTCTACGCAGAGGAATAAGAAAATGCACTACGAGCCTACGACACGTGTATCATTCGTTGTTTGCCCTGTACTGTCCATGCTATGTACACACACACACGTAGAAAAAGAACCCTTGATTTTTCGCGCGTGATCTCTAAAAGTGGCTAACCTGGTTCCACAGGCAACAGCGAGCGAGCCTATCAAGCAAGTGTACTGTATTATGAGGTGTGAGACCCTGATGATCGATGGAAACTACTCAAATGAAAAACAAACCCACCCCAGGACGCCTTCGGCGTGTGGCGGCCGGCGCGACGAATGGATGGATGCCTACTAGTTAACATCCCCGTTTTTCAATCCCCCACCTCCCAGAGTCTAGATTTGCTTGCTAGAGCTGAAGGAGCTCGTGGCGTTGACGGCGGAAAATGGAACCAACGTACCGCGGAACGCCTGCGGTATCGGCCAGGAATACAGATAGGGAAAGACAAGAATTAGCGAGAGAGAGCTATTTCTGCCGCAGAGTGGCGCCGACATGCTTATTCATGAAAGCCTGGACTTCCGGAGGTGGAAAACAGGGTAAGCTCTATTAGATCCGAAACGATTGGTGGCCGCGAGCATTGGAGCAAAAGTCGCAGGGACGAGGTGGTCACATTGACATTGGATCTTCTGACATGTTACATGTAGCCCTGACTTGTGAGAGGATACCAAAGGTGGTCTCATGAGCATTTTTCGATATCGTAGAACGGTATGACGTCGCTGCCCAGTACTAGTAGGTCATACGATGTTGGAGTGGGGTTACGATGGTACATGTGGACACACACCGGGAACCCCTGTTGACATTATCGTTGGTACCCGCCACGCGAGTAGGTTTTCGAAACGACAGGAAACGATGCGAAAGGGGTTTGTTGCCAGAGTGTCCAGGTAAGGTTGCGGACTTGCCTGCGATATGAAAAGGCGGAGATGAGCTGAGAGAAACTTGACTTGTGTGAAGTCTGGGGGTTTACGAGTACATTAATGGCCTGTGCTGTACGTTACCCTTGCGACGTATAGCCACGTACCATACATAGTGCTCTTGATGGAATTCGAGAGCGTCCATTCAAAGGTATAGGGGGCATTCCGACATTCTAGCTGAAGCGGAATATCCAATACGACGCCGAGGCTCTTCTTACTGTGACGGCGCTGCAGAGGTCTACTCTCGAATGGAACGGAAGATTCGACGGGAAAAGTGTTCACAGCAAATTGTAAGACAGCCAACCAGCAGTTGCGGTCGGAAGCCTCGGATATGCTTCGAGACGCCCGGGATCAGAATGCAGAGTGGGCAGAGCAATATCGGTTGCAGTCCCCGGAAGCATTCAAAGTTGAAAAAGTTCTTGCTGTGCTACCAATCGTCAGGTACTAAGCGCAATGAAGGCGTGAAATGAGTGCACAGGCGAGATTATCGAGACTTTGCTTCATTCTGTGAAGAATTTTCGGTTCGGACTTGGTAGTCTGCCAGGTGAAAACATCCGACACGGAAGATCATACAACCCACTCGTGTTAGAAGGCGCCTGGCATACCCAGAGTCGGTTGGGCAATGCCATATGTAAGGGGGCCGTGCAGCAGGCTGATCAGTGCAAGCTGGTTGCAATGCCAACCCACGACTTGTTCCATCGATTATCAGTCGCAGACACGCTGACACCGTCAAACCGGAGTCTTTTATCGGAAGCCCTCTCTTTTTGCAATTGACTTGACGAATTGCTCCGACAGCTGGCTTGTACGGCGTCCACGACGACGACAACTACCAACTGTCTGACACGATGGACGCTCTCCAGACGTACCAGACTCCTTTATCAAGGTCAGTTCATCGCCCGCATACCTTCGTCTCATATCAAGTTCACAATCGATAAAACTAGCCGATATGCGAGCAAAGACATGGCAAACCTGTTTTCTCCCGCAGTACGTGGTTTTCCACTCGCACTTTCCATCCGATCGTTTTCATTACAGAATGTTTTCTTTCTCAGAAACGGTATCGGACATGGAGGGAGTTATGGCTGAACCTGGCCATTGCTGAGAAGGCGCTCGGACTACCGATTACAGACGAAGCTATCGAGCAGATGAAAGCCAATCTGGTATGTCATGTTTTTCGATTGCAACCAAAGTTTCTTTGCCACCACCCCCTTTCGTACCCACACATCAGGCGTGGGGTGTACATATATATGTATAAAAAGGGGCGAACCTCCATTAATCTGACCTTCTTAGGACCTGACCCCGGAGCAGTTTGACATTGCCGCTGAAGAGGAGAAGAAACGCCGCCACGATGTCATGGCACACGTCCATACGTTTGGGCAGGTTGCTCCTGCCGCAGCGGGAATCATTCAGTACGCTCTCTTCCCTTCACAACGCCACTTTGCCACTATGATATGAAAAGACATTCTCTTTTCACTTTCACAGTTTGGGTGCCACCTCTTGTTACGTGACCGAGTACGTCCTTGGACTAGTCCTGTCTGTCTTAAGACTCGTGTTCGGCTGCTCATGCGTGGGTTCGTGGAATTTTGGAACAGCAATGCGGATTTGATATTTATCCGTACTGGTCTCACGTATCTCCTGAAATCGCTCGCCGTCCTGATATCGCGGCTATCTGCATTCGCACGGGAAAACGGAGGTCTCCCAACGCTCGGTTTTACCCATTTCCAGCCTGCTCAGCTGACGACCGTCGGAAAACGTGCGACCTTGTGGATTCAGGTAAGCCCCTTTGTCCGCTCCGCCGCCCGTTTCCTTATGGAAAACGTTGGTACCTTTCTGGAAAACGACGATTTAGGAGCTGCTCTGGGATCTTCGCAACATCAAACGGGCACGCGATGACCTTGGCTTCCGGGGTGTGAAAGGCACGACTGGCACGCAGGCCAGTTTCCTGGCATTGTTTGATGGGGACCACGACAAGGTCGAGGAACTGGACAGACTCGTGACCAAGCTTTCCGGGTTCCCATATGCCTATCCTGTCACTGGCCAAACGTACTCTCGAAAGATAGACATCGACGTACTGGCTCCGCTAGCATCGTTGGGTGCCACTGCACACAAGATCGGGACGGATTTGAGGTTGCTGGCGAATCTCAAGGTCGGGGGTTCTCTCTCGTTCGCCAATCGAGTGTCTGTCTGTTGGTTCTGATAAGAAATGTAAAGGAAATCGAAGAACCGTTCGAGTCCACGCAGATTGGGTCATCTGCCATGGCGTACAAGCGCAATCCCATGCGTTGCGAACGCGTGTGCAGTCTATCAAGGCACCTCCAAGTGCTGCATCAAAATGCACTGATGACGTCCAGCGTGCAATGGTTCGAGCGCACGTTGGATGATAGGTAACCATCTATCATCTCCTCCTGTCGCGCCAAAAAGGCATTAACGAAGGTTTTTTTACGTAGTGCGAATCGTCGAGTGACGTTGCCAGAGGCATTCTTGACGGCGGACATCGTCCTTTCGACGCTGCGCAACGTCTCCGAAGGGTTAGCCGTATACCCCAACGTGATTGCTCGGCGGATTGCGCAAGAACTTCCCTTCATGGCCACGGAGAACTTGATTATGGCCATCGTCAAAAAGGGAGGCGACCGGCAGGAGGCGCACGAGAAGATTAGAGTGAGTGAGAGATCGCTTGACCTCCGAGGCGTTTCGCTGACGATGCACTCTCTCCTGCATACGTAAAAATGAAATGAACCTGGTGCAGGTGTTGTCTCATGAAGCTGCATATCAAGTGAAGAACCTTGGCCGTGAAAATGACCTGATCGAACGCGTCAGAGAAGACCCCTACTTTGATCCTATCAAGGACGAATTAGACCAGTTGCTGGATCCAAGGACGTTTGTCGGCAGGGCACCCGAACAGGTTGAGCGGTTCCTCAAGGAGTGGGTTGAGCCGGCTCTCGCGGACGAGGAGCTGAAAGAAGCACTGGCAAAGGCTGACAAGGTAGAGTTGAGCGTGTAAAACGGACTCGATACGTGTCATAGAGAGATCAAAAAAATGGTTCCATGTTTTGGTTTTTTATCATCGGACACTGTAAAAATTATACTCCCTTGCTGTCGTTGGAAATTGCAATACACCCGGGATCGGACAGCGTCCGCTCGCCTTGTCTCTTTGTTATTTTTCTTCCACCTTATGAGGGTGGACGTATACCAGCGACGGTGAAGATAAGCACGGACCCGTGTCAAGTACGTTTGTCCGTTGGCATCGCTGGCGTGGATTTGATGGACATGTCAAGTTTGTGTGTAGGGGTCCCACTGCTTTCGCACGATACACAGACAGACAGACGCGTGTCTTCATTGTCCCATCTTTACCCTTCCATCCATCGCATCGAACAAACCCTCTGCCTTTGACCAAACAGTGGAGAGTGGTTGAGTAGACCATTGGAACGCATAAAACCCAGTTGCTGTGAGTTGCGTCCTTTTTCGTTATGTTCTGGTCGTCCAGCGAGGGAGGCTTGCTCTGCTCTTCCCATGCGGACGCGCTTGTTTTCATGCCATCTGCTACTATAAGCATCTCCTGGTTTACCCTTGATTAAACGGTTTGCCTTCTTTCCCTTCTCCACCACCACCACGTCGCTCGTCGGCGGTGTCGAACTCGTCCAGACCAATAATCGCCATGAGCAACCTTCAAATACCCGACCCATCTTATGCAGTCTCATCCCGGCAGCACGGCGTCCCCAGACCTGTGTCCGTCTCCGTTCAACCGTCTCCAGCATCCGCTTCTCAATCAGCATCTCGGCGTCAAAGAGCATCCCATCAAGTCGTCTCCTCTCAACAACATCAACAGGAGTCCGCTGCCGACGATCAACCACCTTATCGCGACGTCTACGCTCACCCCGCCGCAGTCAACTATGCGGCAGCTCATCCCCGCAGAACCATCCCAAAATTCGGCCCGTATCTCCTTCTACAGACACTCGGCGAGGGCGAGTTCGGAAAGGTCAAGCTGGGTCTCCACCACAAATGGGGCGAAGAGGTTGCTGTGAAGCTTATCCGGAGAGGAAACATCGATACCTCCGTGAGGATGTCCAAGGTGGAGCGTGAGATCGAGGTTCTTCGGGTAAGTCTTCATCCTCGACTCGCACTCCACGACGATCATTCCAGATGTTGAACCAACCTTGCGCAGTCCCTCAAACACCCGAACATCGTCCGTCTCTACGATGTTATCGAAACGGACAAGTACATTGGCATCATCCTGGAATATGCTTCCGGTGGAGAGCTGTTCGACCACATACTGGCTCACCGCTACCTCAAGGAGAAGGATGCCGCAAAGCTGTTCTCTCAACTGATCTCTGGCGTCTGGTACATCCACCAAAAGAAAATCGTCCATCGCGACCTCAAACTCGAAAACCTTCTCCTCGACCGCCATCGAAACGTTATAATTACAGACTTTGGTTTCGCTAACCGGTTCGAACATCGTGCCGACGACCTCATGCAGACCAGCTGCGGATCGCCCTGCTATGCGGCCCCGGAACTCGTCATCTCCGAAGGCCTCTATGTCGGTTCCGCCGTTGACGTCTGGTCGTGCGGTGTCATCCTCTATGCCATGCTTGCCGGGTACCTACCCTTTGACGACGACCCTGCTAATCCCGACGGCGACAATATCAACCTTTTGTACAAGTATATCGTGAATACCCCGCTATCGTTTCCAGAGTACGTCTCCCCGGAAGCTAGAGATTTACTTTCGATGATGTTGGTTCCGGACCCAACACGTCGCGCCGACCTTCACGCCATCATGGTACACCCCTGGCTATCGGCGCATGCCCACATCTTTACTAATGCAGTGGACGATCTCGAGCGTATGGCTTTGGAACAACACCAGATGAAGAGGCTCGCTTATCAGAGACAGATGCGCCAAGTTTCCGCGGCCGTCGCCAATGCCCAAGAGCCTTCCAGAGTCTCCCGTACGCAAAGCGCTCGCGTCGACGGTATGCTCAGCGTGGCATCATCATCCGCTGCTGCTGCTGCCGCACCACGTAGCCACTCGTACAGAGACAATGCGAACGCACATAACCAGCCCGAATACCTCTATGAGACTTCCGTGGACCAGTCGTTATATTCCTCTTCGTCACCACAGGTGGTTCGGCAACCCGTCTCCGTCGCTATATCCTCGAGCACTCCCGTGGACGACGATCCGTTCGCGGTTCGTCCAACTGCCACTGCCACCATCCCCGTCACCGTCTCAGCGCCTGACGAGATACCATCCGTTATCACAAACAACGCCACATCCCCTCCCGTCTCCAATGGTACCGCCACTCAGAGCCCAGCGGACCCGAAGAAGAAGGGCCCGAGCGGGTTCAGGCACACTATCCAGGTCGAGTATCCTGGTGAACTTAGTCCTGTGGAGCCTTCGCGATTGGATCAGGTCAAGGTTACCACCCCAGGCAGGAAAGAAGTTTCACCTACCCAGCCCGGATCCACACCAAACACGCACCATCGCGAGCGCAAGCCCTCTTCGCCTCAAGCTGCGGGCACACCTTCCAAGGAGAAGACTCCCCGCAAACCTTCGGCGGATGTGAACAACGGTACTGCGAAACCGCTCCCAAGTCCACCACCTACCACAGCCAAACCCTCCAAGAGGGCGTCAAACGATACGTTACGCGACAGTCAACCACTTACTCCAACGCTTGCTGTTTCTCCGGCCAGTCCCCCCGGTACTGCGAACATGGAAGAAAGGTCGGCACAGTCTGTCAAAACTGTTGGTTCCTCCGGATCTGCCTCTAGCCGTCACCGCAAGGGGCTGTCTATCGACAAATTCGGTCTCGGGAAGATATTCGGTTCCAACTCGGAGAGTACCTACGGTTATACTTCCCGTGTGCCGTCGGAGGGCTCTGCTGCGGGTGCATCATCTGTTCTCGAGGAGAAGCCACAACCGGCTGGTCCGTCGCCGACTGACGTTCCTCAGTCTGCTTCCAGAACGTCTTTGTTGAGCCCTACGTCGAGCGACAATGCGAAGAAGAACAGGAGGAACACTCTCACTGTGATGGTAGAGCCGTTCAGCCGGACTATCAAGAACCGCAAAGGAAAAACCCCTACCGGAGAGACGCCCGTCAAAGAAAACCGCGACGTCGAGAAGAAGGGTGCCATCTCCTCATCTACGGCATCTCCCAAGGGACATCGTCAAACTGCCGTGTTTCCGAGCATGGCCAAGGATGGCCACCCATCCAGCGACAACCCGGCCTCGACGATCAAGGCTCGCAATGTCATGCAATGGTTCAGGAGGCGCAGCAATGCCAAGGTGGACATGGAGGAGCGTTCTTCTGCAGTTTCCCCTCGTACCGATGCATCTGTTTCCGAGAAGACGAGGAACGGCGATCAGTCCCGGACTACTACGGCTGCAGACGTTTCGTTCTCCTTCTCCAGGGCAGGTTGGAAGTTCACTTCGTCGGCGGCGGCCCCTCCGAAAGATGTTCTTCGTATTCACCATGGTGCCGTCGACCAGACTACCATTACTACCAGTCCTCCGCCGGAGGTGATGAAGCGGATTTGCCAAGTCCTGGAGGAGTTGGGTATGGAGTTCAAAGCCGAAAGCGAGTACAAGTACCGATGTGTCCGAGCGAAGAGAAAGAAGGGTGGGTCTGTCGGTTTGGGTTTCAGTGGTGTTGGAACCGGAAATGGTTTGGCAGCGTTTGCCATGGTTGGATCGGCTGCGTCAAACGGGGTGAGTAGTAGTGTTGGCCATCGACGATCCTTGCACTTTTTAATGCTGAACGTTTCCACCCTTAATTAGGTGGATAAACGCGGGCTACCTCTCCCCTCGAACCCATCGGCCGGTGGAATGCTGAAGGGTTTGCTCATGCGAAGACAGTCATCCCAAGTCTCTGGCGTTGCTCCTACGCCACCGTCGTTACCCACAGATGACGAGAACGTCACTGCTACACCCTCTCCTGTCGACCAGTCCCCTTCTGGTGGTGCAGAGCCCATTTACGGCGACGCAAGCCAGGATGCAGGGGACGAAGTTCGCTTCTCCGTCGAACTCACGCGGATAGACCGTCTCAAAGACACATACAGTCTCGATATCCGGCGTCTCAAAGGTAATTTGCGAAGCTACAAGTTCCTGTACGACACTATCAGAGAGTGCGTTACCCTGTCATTTCTCCGCCGTTACCCGTGCCTTGCTGATTCGGAGTCCCCCTTCTCTTCAGGAGAGCGGATCTTCAGAGATAGGATATCGGCGGGCACTTATATCCAGCCACTCTCCCCTCTGTGCTGATCTTTTATATAGCATCATAGCTTTTTGCACTGTTTTCTTTTCGACTCCTCCATACCCTAGTCAAACCCTTTTAATAACCAATTTTTCACGCACTCATATCTCCAAGGATTACAGTGTCTTCTTTTTTCTCTCCATCCATTCAATGCCGTCCTCTTTCATCGCTGTCAATTATTCGTTTTTTTTTTCCGTTCAATCTGGTCTGTTTTTTCCGATGCAGATGCTTTGATTCTTTTAGTTAGCGCAGTGCTTTTTCCCCTCCCCATTCCCAGGCGTGTTTTCTTCCACCATTCCAGATGTAGGCCCCACCAAAAAAACCCTTTCAGAAAAAGTCGTGTCTGTAATATGCTGTATAGGCATCACTCGGATATACATATGTATATAGTTACCCGCTGGAATGGATAACCATGTTGTACATATGAATGTACGATCTTGGGATGATGTGATATGATATGGTAGAGTGACTACAAATGTAACCGGAATGATTGAAGGATGTCCGTCCATGGAATAATAGTGTATGAGCTATGAATGTGGTAAAGAGTAGCTGGCAGTCCCGGAAACCAAGAGGTGGTGGGAAAAAAAAGGTTCAAACATTCATCGACTATCACATCCAACCACGGAAGGGGATATGGGGACGGAATGTATCAATATCATCGGGACCAGGAAGAATTGGTGGTTCCATCAGCCATACTCCATTGTCGTCTCGGTGAATCCAATTCCAGGGTTCAGGAATCGCTGGACCAGCTGAAGGAATATTCCTGGTATGGCGACGGTTGGCGTGTAATCCGCGGACAACAGGTGTAGACGTTCGCAGCGGGGGTGTAATTTCCGAATTCGCGCCGTTAGTTGGCAACTCCAGGTCCATTCTGCTGCAGCTGCTCGAGCTGAGCATCGCAGGGTCGACACATAAACGCGTCGGTACCGGCGCTGGCTCATCTTCGCGATGATGTGTCACCACGGGTCTCTTGATGAGCAAACGCTGAAGAGTGGGTGGAAGGCTCTCGTCCGCGTCGTCATTGTCAAGAAATGCAGGCTTGCGTAGCGCGCACGAACGGTTATTCGGAGTCGCACTGTTCATCAAAGCCTCCCTGAGCGGTGGTAAACCGGCGCTGTTCCAGATGTTGTTAGTCCCACTGGTGAGATTTCCGAAATAACGCAGAGTGTTGAGGGGACGTGTGGCTGCACCCGGGGGGTGGAACTGGGGCACGGCATGGAAGCTACGTGGAATGGGACATTTGATTTCCAGCAGTCCCGTGTCGTTTTTCTGTGTGGAGTCCGCTGGTTTGGGTTGACGGGCGGAGAGGGTGAAGGGGTTGTCGCCCCGCATGTTGCAAATGGATGCTCCAGCAGCCGGAGGCATGTTCTCATCATTGGACCGGTGCAGAATGCTAGTAGCCTTTGGAATCGACGAGTTGGAGGGCTCCGTGGGTCCCATTGTCGGCCGACCCACCGAACCAAGCCCTCGAAGACTGTTGCCTGCGTCCGTCTTTTCTTCTTCCTCCTCCTTCAATACCCCACCACTCGCCATCTCCCTCGTCACCATCAGCCCTTGAATCCCGGTCCTCTTTATCGAACATGTCGGACATGCCTTGACGAACTGCGCGACGAGCTCTTTCGGTACCCATGAATAGTGCTCCCGCACGATCCCACAGGTCTTGTCTCTTCCCCCGTGCTGAGCCAAGCCGTGACAGTAACACAGCACCTCATACATCTGCTCCATGATCGCCACCGGCCGATTCTCATGCACCACGACAGGGGGAAGTTCTTCACTCTTCATCCGTACATCCTTCCCTTTCGAATTAATGGTCCCGTTCTCAGGGTCGTCGCCGTAAGAGGCCCGGTGCCATGCCCGGCCGACCCTATTACCATCTCCACCCTCCTTACCCTGAAAATTCACCAGTCGAAACATCTTCCTCACCCAGAACCGGAATTGTGGAGTGCCGACACGGGTCGCCTCTGGCTGCCACAGCACCTCCCATATCTGGTCAAACAACGCCTGCGTGATCAGTGCCTTGGCTCGTTTTCGCGGGGCTAGGTTGGCGAAATATACCGCCTCGATGCGTTTGTATTGTTCGTATGTCGGGAAGCCGGGTTGGGAGGTTGTGGTGGGGCCCGTTTGGAGTAAGGGTGACACGGCGTAGTCGGAGGCATCGTCGGAGGATGACGAGGAGCTGGGAGCGGGGCTGAGGAGTAGTCCGTCGTAGTAAAGACTTGGGCTTGGACTCGGCGAGCGTTTGCAATAGCCGTTGGGGAGCTCTCTGAAGGGTTGACGACTGGAAGGCTGGCAGTCGCTGTGTTCACGAGGACGAGACATCGTATAGATGGACGACGAGAGGACAATTACGATTTTACTGTTAGGGTAGTGGTAGGTAGGAAATGTTGTAGTGCGGGTGTCCCAGCCACTGACAGGGGTGGCTGGACGACGCGACGTGGTATGTATCACGTGCTCCCAAAAATCAATCATGTGCCAAAGCTTATGTAAGCGAAGACGACCGCCAAAACTCGAGAGCAAAGAAAGCAGATAACCAAAACTGACGCACGACACATAATATGCGATCCAGAGACAACCAAAGACTGAAGAAAAATAAATCTCAGCAATTATCGACCAACCTATTCTTCGGATTCGTCTGATTAAACTGGGCCCACGTCGTCAGATTGAAGTTCGTATAGGCCTCCATATACCTGTGTACGAACGAAAATCATCTCGTTTTAGCTCGTTGTACTTGCTTAACGTAACCCAACGCAGGATCACACGATAGGACTCACGTATTGATATACGCCGCCGTAGGAAACTCGACGGGATCGCACCCGATATTCTTCGCATTTGCAGGCTGATATATCCGGACGTAATCCACAAGCATCGTCGCTGGCAGCTGAATATTTTCGAAATCGATACCCCCAAAATTGGTCGAAAACCCGAGGTTTGCGATGATATACTACGCCAGGCGGGGAATGACGGTAAGCATGAACTTCCCTGCGGCGCATAGCACCATTGTTACTTACCATCGGCTCCTGTGGAATCGGTCGTGCCCCAATTTCAGTGAGAGGATCTGGTCCTACCCCAGCGGCCATAACCGTCCACACTGGTTTACTGTCGCTGATCCACGTTATATATCCATTGTCAAACCTGTCCATAGCGCAACGAAACGTAAGTTTGATGCATATAAAATATACTACTAGAAACCATGCACAAACGCACCCAGGGACGTATTCGAACCCATAGACGCTATAGCATCCTGTGTCCAACTCATAGCAGTCCTGGATTTGTAAGAGAAAGTCCGCTCGTCGTTTCCTGATATACACCTGTAAACGCAGGATCCTGGTTCAGAGACACGGACATCGAAGACGACTAGGAGCCCTTGCACTCACCTCCGTGGTAGTCATTCAGCACAGTGATCGTCGGATCAGTAAATCTTGAAATTGTCCGACGTATTTGACCACTGATATGCAGCCTACGAAACACGTTTCCACATCAACTTCGAGAAATTACTCCAACGAAATTCGAACTTGCATTAAATGGTGCCCACTGTGCCGACTGCGATACCTGCATGGGACGAAGAAAAGGTCAAGCGACAATAGTACGGACGACTGACTATACTCGAACCTTCCCAACTCCATTATCGACCGTCGCTTCAAAAATATCGATCTCAGGTGCAGCACGACCTACGTAGCTCCCATTGCTGCGCACCGGTCCTGGATGCGACTCTCCTGGACACGTACACGCAGACAACCGCTGACCGGGAAGATACGACTGTTTCACGTGCTCAGCAACGCACCACTCATAGATAGAGACGCATAGAACACATGACGTACCAGGACACCACCGTGATCGGGATCCCCGTTCTCTGTGGCGGCCAGAGGCGTCTGTGTACCTGGGAATGTCTGGTTAGGGAGCGTCCCAACGTCACAGCTGTCGTATGAGTACGGCCACTACAGGAGTCGGATGATAAACAGCGTAAAGAGGCGACAAGAAGCCACCTACTAGGCCATCTAAACTCGCACCGAAACCTGCCCGACCTAGAAAAACGTCAATGGAGACTCGATAGTTCAGCGGAGACCTCACCTAAGTTTCCCATCGTCCATCTTTCGGAATAATCATTAAACAGTGCGTATTCGGACAATCTGACAGCTTACATAGCGGGCCATAAACCACTACAGGTCTCTCGTCACTACCACGAACATCGTTTTCAGAGCAAGGAACCACTCACTGGACGTTATTCGAACCTGGAAGGACAACCGAAGCTGTCGACCGTTTAACGGTTATATACTAGCAATATCGCACAACTCACTTTCGATCAATCCCCCTGTGAAGCAAAATTTGTTCCTACAGGCGTCAAGCTCTTACTCTGTCAGCGACAACGCTGCACACACCATGATTGAACCTGCACAAAAAACCGTCAACCCAGGTGAGGACTCTAAGAAGACAACGAGCTCACCATGCCAGATTTATACGTCAAGTTATGATTTGTCGCTGGATCGACCTTGGACAGCGTGATCGCCAATGCACCGCCTTTGGTCGTGACCGCAGACTGGATCGTACCACTCCAAGTCGTTCTATACAGAGCCATGCACGTCGTCTCACGACTTTAACAACAAGCAGGGACTCACTGTGCCCCAATAATGCAAATTTGGCGCTTCCCAGTATGGATCATCTCCCGGATAAAAAGATCGCCCTTCAGTATTGAACTCGTCTGAAAAGACCAGTTCCCATGTATCACCCGGATTCATATACGATGCTTTCGTGTACGCATCTTTGGGCGTGTCGACATCGATGAGGCCCCAATTACCGGGGATGGAAGGTATTTGACCAGTCGCATTGATACCTCCAAGATTGAACCCGCCTTGGGTGGATTGTTTCTTGGTCAGCAAGTGGGTGAGGATAGGTAGCACAAAACTGCCAAGCAAACATCGTCATCCCCGTCGGTACTCGTATACCCCACCGCTCCTGCAACCAAGCAACCGCAAAAAGAAAAGAAACGGGGGACACTCACAATATAAAGATGAGCACCGCGGCGAGAATGAACAAGCACCCCAGATTGGCGATGCCTCGCGCAGTGAAGATATGTCCGCCTCGGTCATTCTTGAGGTCCCGCCTTGGGTCTGGGTTGTGTAGATCGTCATCTGGTTCAGGTGTATTCACCGTGAGGGCGGCTGAGCCCCACTCTGCAGGGTTGGGTTTGAGGGCGTACTGTGTACGTCCGTCATTGGCAGTCGTCTATCAGTACTGATACGAAGTCTGCAAGTAGGAGTTTCGCCCACTTACCATGTCTGACAGCGAGTTCTAAGTGGCCGAATCGTCGTCGCACGAGTAATTGAGTGATGTCCAGTGCTCGAGAGTAACGGCACTTACACCATAGGGTGACGGACTCAGAGACCTGCTCTGGGTCGGTGACAGTAATCCATCACAGAATTGCGACGAGTGAGTACCTCTGGGAGATTCCTGCAGCACCAACAAGTTCGAGGTTGACGAGGACGAGTCAAATTCCGTTTTCAGAAGAGGAGACTCCATGAAAGACGGAAACCAGAGGGCGGCACTCTCACAAGGAAAAGAAACGAAGGTGATACTGTAAGGAACGTCGACCAGTTGGAGTTTGGTATAAGAAGTAAACGACTGTTCAATTGCTTTGCCGCGCCATTCTTTGTATTCTACCGGTTGTGAAAGTGTGAAAGGAAAAGGGGGACACACGCACCAAATGGGTAAGTGTCAATCATCCGATGACGTCCTTGGCCGCGGTTTGCATGTCACAGCGCGGTTAGCACAGTTTAGGCCGGGTGTAAATGTAGTGGGAAATGTGAATAGGAAATTTTAAGTTTATGTTGACATTTGCACGTCCGTACAATTCCAAGTATCGTTAACTGAAAGAATGATGGCGAAAATTTGATATGTTGGCTGTCACACTGTTCAGGTGTAAATGTTGTCACAAACTCCAAGTTTGGGCACTGCAAGTATGACCGTGTGAACATCAAATTTTGCCTCGAGGTTCACTGCCGGACTAAACTTCAAGTTTGTCTCTAGCAAAAACAGGGGCCTCAACCCCAAATACTGACGAACATCAGGAAGAACTTCCCAATTAGAAATAAAATTTGTGTACAAGATGTAGGACTAAACTTCGAGTATCCCTACGGAGTAAATAAAGCGCACGATCATCGCCCACTGCTCACATGATCATCGTCCGACTTCGGCCTGCCACGGCGTCCGTCATCCCATCCTCGCCTCAATGCTAACACATTCCATCGGACATACTATAAATCCAGCCAATGTAATTGCTAATCCTATTGAGGAGAGCTCAGTTCAAGCCAATCGTCCAAGCTAATCATGTCGTAGCCACTTACCTTACATAGCGAAAGTACCACAACATGTTCACTCGAAACAGCCCACCGTGCATAGTGACTTACAACCCAAGACACTCGCACACTTTCTAACCTCTCTTCGAGAACAGAAGAGTAAAGTTTCGCAGGGAAATGTGGATATGCAGCATAGGGATCAGTACCGATAGCGGCTAACGACCGCTGTCGCTGGACCGCAAGAAACCATGAACCCCCCGATTCATAGATATATTTGATACTGCCTGGAACAGGGGATAGCGACCGATTTCCTTGTGAGTAGAATAGGATGAGCGAGTTACCCATGTGGGTGGACGACCGGCAATAGTATACCCCCGGTGCATGTTTGAGCCGAGCTCTCAGCACGACTTTGCGTTGGCCAGTGAGGGGGAATAACTCCTCAGGAACGTTTATTGCCTTTGAATTGAGGGTATCTACGTCATCACCATCATCGTCGGTCTTGTCTGGGGTACCGTATGCACGATCAAGGAGAACTTTGCATTCGCGTATGACAGGCGGACAGTCGGATCGCGACATCCAGCCTCGCAACTTTGCGCCCTTGAGAAAAGACTGGAACATAGTTGCCTCCAGTTCCCCTGGAAAGTGTGTTAGCAAATCATGCACGCTGCAGAGAGCATACCGACCGGATTTATGATTGCTGGGGAGGCGCTGCAGGATTCCAATGAGGCGTTCAAAAGGGAATGTCCACCATGAATGTACAGGACCAAATAGCAAAAGATAGTCGTAAACGTGAAAGGCGGCATGGTGGTTTGGTCGTAAGTTGGAGGTCGGGTGGACACGCTTCAAGTTCTTTACGTAGTCAGCAATGTTCCGGCGATAAGCAGATGCCCGCTCGAGAGTCATTGTCCGTGCACAGGCAAGATGAACCGCAGAAACTAGATTCATGGTATGATCAAGGATAGACTTCAGCCGAGTCTCCGAATTTGCCCAAAGACTGATGAGAGCAATCGGAATATATATGGTAACAAGCCATCGCCACTCATCAGCTTTGATCGTACCTGCAGAAGCATCTCCAAAATTTTTCGGCACGCGCCCGAGCCATGATGGCACAATGGTGTCACGGATAACACTTCTAATTTGCTCGAGAGCCCGCTTCGAGTCGCGGTCACGTATATCCTCATCAGTGCCAGTAATCAGTGGTTGTTGAGCGCGCTAGGCGTATAAGTATTAGTGAAGAATCTGCGGATAAAGTGTTTCCTTACCCATTGGACGAGCGCCTTAGCATAATCCATTTTGAAATGCCTGGTTTTCTTCGTGGGCACGCAACCCAGCGATTGGCAGACATAACGCAGTGACGGCTTGTTTTTGTGGAGAAGGGCTTCTCGAAGCCTCTCGAGCGATGCAGCTACCTGGACAGTATCGCTCGCACACGGTACCTGTGCAACCAGCAGCGCGTGAATTGCAGACACTTGCCCGACCTCTTTGGTGGTCATAGACAGACTGGCAGCTGCCTCCGGGTCCAAAGTCTCAAAGTCGTAATGGAAGGCAGGTGGCGTCGAATAAGTAGTCGATGTGATTTCTGTCGTAAGGTTGAGTAAGCTTCGCATGTGGTGCTGCACGAGACCTTCTAGGAGACAATGCATGGAGTCAACCACGAGCTGACGAGCCGGATCCCAGTATGGAAGCCGCCAAAGCTCAGAGTAGCGTACACCATGCTGCTTGAACAGCCTTTCGCGCTCTGCAGAAGTGGGGGCATCTCTCCATTGCTCCGCATAACGGCGCAGACTGTCCTTATCTCGAAGCACCCAGTTTTCGAAATCAACGCGACCATAGTTCGTCTTGTGATAGCAATTACATGCAGCACAGAAGAAATGACTGCCCGTTCCAGCAAGAGCAGCGACGTGGCGAGCAGCAGGAAGATCACAAACGACAAAAGCAATGGCGCTACGCGTGACACGGCCATTTGGATGATTCGCAGTACTCGAATACCGAACGCCTCGTTCCCATGACGTTACGAGGTTGGCTATGAGGGGCCGAATGTAGTGGTTAAGATTCTCCAGAGATGGTTGTTTCGGTCCTGGAATTATGCCAGCAAGATACATATTTTCCGGTTTATACCTAACATCCAGGGGCAAGTTGAGACACGCCATGGAGATGATGCCAGATGATGTCCTCGCCCCACGTTGCGTCATGCCCTCGGGGTTGAAAAAATCAACATGCAAGGCGAAGGCGTAGCGTCCCTCGTCGCCTCGATCGACAAAAAGTTTGCCAGCTTCAGGACCACTGAATGTACGGAGGAACTCGGCTTCGAACGGATTCTTGACAAATTGAGGTCGCGGCGAAGAGAGTGATTGCACAAGATCGTCGCACGACTGATCCATCATGGCCTCAATTTCCTCTCTTCCTAACAGGTTGGCGAGATAGTCGTTGAAGTCGCGGTAAGTATATGTCTTCTTCGGCCGCTGCTCACCATTAGGTAAAACGTCCACGAGCGCTTCACCGCATACAGTCTCCGGTGTCAGACAGTTTGTACAATGTGCAGGGTAGCGTGGGGTTTTGGATTCAGGGACATAAGTAGGTTGGTACATGCAATGGCATTTGCAGACCGCATACGGCACCACGTTAGAAGTAAGATTGAACTTCGACAGGGCGATCTCCGTTGTTGCTGGAATCTGTCCCAAAACGTTCTCGTGGGAGGTACTCAGTGTCCCATCGTTGCGCTGAAATGCGAGATAGAGGAGCAGTGAGAGCGCGCCCATGATGAAGTTGCCGCCTCGTTGGGACACGCCCATAATTACACTGCACACGACGCCAATAAGAAGTGCGACCTGTGCGACAACGTCCATGCGCTCAACTGGCGGGCGATGCTGGTCATCTAACGAACGTGTTGTCAGCGTAGTTCTACTAGTATGAATAGAACTTACCGATTTTGTAAAGGACCGGATCTACGGAACTTTCTAAGGGCTCGTGTAACCTCAGCTCTGCCTCAAGCTTATCCAGACCAGTAAGGACGCCCTTCTTGTAAGAGTCAACAGAGTGGTGACCGTGCTTGACTCCCTCCGTAGCATGGCGCAGCAGGTCAAGCTCTTGTCTCACCATGGAAGGTATATACTCGTTAGAATTGTCCAATAGAAGGCGAAAACACCGTTGGGTGCGAGCCTCAATATTGGAAAGAATCTCGAGTGCCTTCGTGATACATCGGCGGCGGTCCTTCCTTGGGGGACTGCCCCTGGTTACGACGGGAATAGACGGATCGGGGCTGCTCTCGGGAACAGTCCGAGGCTCGTCGGCCAGCGCAGCATCGTGCAACCGGAGACGGCTAAGGCTATCAACAATGTCGGGTATTTGAAGAGTATTGAGTGAGCCAGCAATAATGTCGCTGCTAGGTCCTGTTTTCTGATAGTGGGCACGCGATTTCCATAGCTTGTCGGCGGTAGCGTTGGGGTCAGGTCCATCATCCGTAAGGGTAAGGGCAAAGAGATGGCCAGTAAGGTCCTTTAAAGAGCTGTCTTCACGCCTAGAGCGCTCCACTTGGACTCTCTTCAAATGCACAGGCATGACTCGTGCGTCCATCAGAACGCCATTGGCATTTCCTTCAATGCACTCCTCACATTTACACCGCTTGAACACGGGGCGTGAAGAGGGCATGTCTAAGTAGGGCTTGAATCAGTTTTTTCAGGATTAGCGGGAAAAACGCGAGGCAAACGAGGATTTGGACTGCAGGTAAAACACTGGCGACCTGAAGGCAGGTTCTGAGACGGAACTGGCAGATTATGGTCATAAACGGACGTTAATATACACACATTTCTCAAGGAACTCAAAAAGTACGTACATCAAGACAAGGCCATTCCGTATCCCGGGGCACGTCGTTGTTTTTCGAACAAATGACAATTAGCATTGGTGCGATCGCGGAGAGGTTTAACGACAGACCTTCGACCTTATTTTCGGGGGCGGGACGTAACTGCCATAAAGGCTGAACAAAGACAATAAGCTAAAAGCGATCACAGAGGGCATCTACACAGACCTTAATTTGCACTTCGCAATACAAGGTTGCCCACCTCCTTATCCAAGCATGAGGCAGAATGGCAGGGCGTTGGTGGAACTGGCCAACCAATTCGGGCAGCTACTTTGTTAGGTCTGTACAACACATCCGAATACAATCACTAGTGACGACGGATTGGGGGACAGATTGGCGGTCACATGGATATCGAGTAAACTACTGATCGGTCAAATGCTCGCATCCTCCCTCCCTAGAGCTCCCCAGCTCTGCAAAATGGCGATCATGATTGATCCGCAAACTATGACAACTGTGACACCCAAGAAGGAGTCGGGAGGTAAAAGTCGGTGTGCAATGTCGATGACAGTTGCAAGACCAAATAGCATTACCACGCCAATTAAGAGAACAACCGCGTGGGACGGCGGTGGATCTGGTGTGCGGTACTTCGGTCGATGTTTCTCCTTGTGCGAGCGCAAGGGCGGGGTAACCTATGATATCGTCAAATCTGCGTTCACCAGGATTACAGAAGACTCACGGCTGGTCTCTGCTGCATAATCTGGAGGCTGAGAGATTAGAGCGTTGTAAGCTCCAGCTTAATATCCTGACATGCATGCGTAGTGATGGCGACGACTTCTTTGTTGTTCGGGTAACGACAATAACAACTATTTATCGGGTATCGAGATGTATCAAGATATTAAGACACGTAGGGAAAAAACAAGCCGAGGAAACAAGCTATTTAGTTTTACAACTGAGACCGGGATCGCTTCCATGCGCCAGGCATGTGCACGAGGCTGGAGGACGAGTCAGAGTACGCGGCTGTGGGCACGACAATGCGGGGGCTATGCTGGATCTTGAAGTCAATCAAGCAACGCTAACGGTGGAAATAAAGAAAAACTTCTTACCGGATGAGTCTCTGCAAATGGCCGCTCTATGATGTTCAGTGTGAAATCGATAGCCTCCGAGAGTCCAAGCGCTATCTGGTTGCAAAGGCCAGCCTCTAGTTGAAATGCATACTTATTTACGTGGTGTTTGATCGCCTTATGAATGCTCTCCTTCAATCCGGGAGGAATATGGGAACCTGAAAGTAGGCGCGGAAATGAGACCAGGGAAGTACGTATAAAAAAAAGATTCTCTATTCTCACCTACGCGTGGCTCTACAGGACAATCCACCGCTCCATGTGCGTCCAAAATCACTGCATTTTGACGAGTGAGGCGGGAGGGGCTGGAAGAGCTCGCACTTTGAGACGTAAGCGACACGACTTCGGGCAAGGAGAATGGGGCCACGGAGGCGGACTCGGTTATGTCAGTCCCACCTAAATCGCACGGGAATGTAAGATATGGAAGAAAAGAGAAGGAACAAATGCTTCATACTTATCGATTGTAGATGGTCTACAGCAGTGTAGAAGCTCAAGTCCTATACACGAGTGTCATGCCAAAGAAGTATGATCCTGACGACTCACATACCTCGTTGGTTGAGCCAGATGTGTCCTGAATCATAGCCCTGCTACGAGTGCGGGGGGTAGATGAAGAGGAAGGGGATTTAGGATCCCTTGACCGGTAAGGCTGATATTTAGAAACAGTGCGCGGGCGTTTTGCACGAAGGGAGCTGGAATCGGATTTCATGGGGGTTTGGAATTCTAGTGTGGACAAGTTAGCATGTTATAACGTGCGGGAAGACTGCTCGACTCCCCACCAGTGCCCGTGAAAAAAGACAAAAAAAAAAACAACTCATGGTCCGACAATAAGTTCATATGCTGAAACGTCCCGTTGGTCCCGACAATAACTTCATACACCTGAAGGTTATGGAGTCGTTACTGGTAACGAATATTCGTCGCCCGACAATAAGTTTATGCACTGAAATGTGATGAGCTGCAGCCTGATAATAAGTTCATATACTGAGATGCAGTGTCTCTCTCACCTGAGCCCGATCGCTGCTGAAGGCTGGTAGCGAATAACCATCGCCCGACAATAAGTTCATATATGGGGCTGAACGGCTACCTTTATATTAATTAATTTAATTGTTGGCTGGCAACGAACGACAGCGAACAACACTCACCACAGTACGTCGAGAAAGATTGCCGGGCAACAACAAGTCCCCTCCACTAGCACTAATAATGACAGTGCTGAGTCGACGGAGAGGGCGATTGATTGTGGCTCAAACAAAAGAAAGAACAAGCAACAACGCAACGGCACCCTCACCCTAGCTACCTTTATCCAGTATACGATAAATAGCCAGGAAAGACAGACCAGGAAAGTAATAGCCATGAGAACCATACTATCGGTCAGGTCAGCCCCAAAGTACACTTTGGAAAGACGCCTTTCCTCCCACCGGGACGGCGTACTCTGCCTTGCAGTCTCGAACAACGGCAATTTCCTAGCAAGTGGAGGTCAGTGATAATTACACGGCGTAAAAATCGCACTCACGTCCCTAGGTTTCGACGGATTACGAATGTGGGACTTGCAAAATTCGCTGGAACTCCACAAGCCCTGCCAGACACGAAACAACCGAGACCCCATTACCTGCGCAATGTGGTTAACTCTCAAAGACGAACGAAGTGACATACTTTGCTGCGGGACTGGGCTTGGGTACCTCTTGTTCTGGAAACAAAATGCGACCTCGGCGAGACCTGAATTTGAAGAAACGCTGGTGAGACGAATAGGGACTGGTCAGGAAGTTATGGCGATCAGCTGGTGCCAAAGAAGTTATCAGCTTGTCACTGCAACGTACGACAAACGGGTCCAAGTCTGGGCGGTAGGCACAAAATATACCTTGACAAATACCTTCAGCGTTGAATTACCGAGCACTATTCCGCGTGCCGTATATTTCCATGGCGCTGATATCCTGGTGTTTGGGATGTATGACGGAGAAATGTGAGTAATGAACGGAATGGCAAATAAGAAACGAAACAACTCACTTGAGTCGTAGACACACGTTACGTGGAAAAGATGGCACGATTCTTGCAACAAAGACTATAGGAAGAATGATGTGAGTGGACGTTCGCGGTTACCACGCAAATCTTACGATGTTTTTCAGAGGACATGCTGCCATTGATGCAACCCACACTAGCTTCGTCATCGACAACGCTGTAAACGGATTCAGTCTTCATAGGATGGAGGACGGTGTATGTGCTAGAACGTATGATACGACTCCCAGGAAAGGATTTCCGAAGCAAGTAGCAATGGCAGAGGGAGGTTCGATGGTCGTAGGTGGAAGCGATGACGGATTGGTCTACGTCTTCGACAAAGGAACCAGCGAATTGGTTCAAACACTGCGACACTCTACCAGCGGGAGAGTGCAAACCGTCACTGTAAGATCTGGATCGGAATTTGACCGTGGACAACAGCTGATTATACGCACCAAGACGTACGATGCAGGGAACATTCATTACATCCTCGCAGCAACATCGAGCAACGACAACGATATCTCTATTTCTGTGTGGAAAAAACCGGCGTCAAATTCCAGGCGACATCCAAAAAAAAGGGGGGGGCCTACAGTACTATATTTTCTGCGGCTGGTCTGGCAAACTATTCCACATCTCACAGCACTCGCTGCCATTGTGATGTTCGTGGTGCAAATAAGGGTCGGTAATAACGAAGCTTCTACGAAAGTACTTACTAACGAGGACACAGAGTGAGAACCGGGCTGTGAATCACCTGGGATGGAAGAGTAGTCCGATGCCAATCTATCCTATACAGCCAAACGAAAACAGATGATGAGTCCTTGGGCAATCAGAATACGTCGTAGATGCTTTGAAAAATTGTAGATGACATACCGCTGACGATAGTATACCAATGGATCAGACCAATGGATCAGGCAACGACACATATACGAATGAGCCGTCTGTAAAAACGATCAGAAGCATTTCCATAGATCCATATTTCAGAGAACTTACCGTCGCATATGTGCGTGCATGCATCAGTCCATGCACCAGTGTATAGCTTTGATGTCAGTGATGACCCGGAGACCATACGGAGATGATTGATTTTTTTAACTTAGTCGACTAGAGGACTACCAATCCAACCTCATAGATACGCTATTACTACTACGCCATTCACGATACACTTAGGTCACGAAGAATTTTGTATCGTACATGTTGTAAAGTACACGGTACACGAACACCCGACCTCCGAATTCGTTGAATATTTTACGAACACCCGACCCCCGACTTCGTTGAATATTTTACAAACCGACTTTGAATATCAGTTACGTGGTTCCTGGGTAGTTGTTAGCGTGTGCGTGTTGACGAAGCATCGTATCACATACCTATGATTCTCTTTTTTGGCAACTTGGAGTTTTCACTGCTTTCCGGATCAACGTACGCAGGAATTTTTATTTTGGTGGGACTGTTAGCAACGGGGGGTGGAACTGTTAGAAACGGGGGGTGGAGGGTGGTGGCAGAACAAGTACACGAATTACAAGTACACGAATTTGAACGATAGAAGATCTAAGTACGAACGGTAAGGAAAAGGAAGAAAACGAACAATGGGGAAAAGAAAGAAGAGCGGAAAACGGAGGTTGACGCCTTATAAAGTGAAACGAACTCAGCTGGAAAATGCCGAATTCGTATCCAGTCAAACACGGTCACGTGTATGTCACTACACAAGACGCGTCCGTCACTAGGCAATAAATGTATCCCACCCGACGAGGCACGCCATGACCGCCATCGGTCCAGACCGGGGCTAGACATTTGGGTGCGAGTACAAGAGAGGTAGAGACAGAGACACGATAGCTAGAGATAGAGACACGATAGCTAGAGATAGAGACACGATAGCTAGAGATAGAGACACGATAGCTAGAGATACGACAGATATAGGTAGTCCGAGACTGGGGAAATTTGAGAAAAGAAAAGAAAGACATGCTGAGATCAGGTTGCGACAACTTTCATCCATGGGAATGGCGCTTTCGAGATTTCAAGTTTCTCCCTCTGACGTTCCGTAAGTTGCAAGATCCACGCGTCATCATACAATGCCATGGGTAAACCCACTACTGGGTCCCGAGAGGAGATCGGGTTATCGGGTGCGCGCTTCCTGGGGAGGGGTTTTGAGCCTTGTGAGCAGAAAATGTCCTTGTCAAGGATACGCTGGAGATCCACAATCTCTAGTTCTTTGTCGATATTCTTCCGCCATTCCAACTTCTTCACTCGGAGTACATTCTCGATGCCATTTTCGACAGAACTCTCCTCAGAGCTCATACCGTGCTCACCCAAAGTGTTGATGAGTCGTTGAAGCCATTTCCAGCTCCGTAAATCGTCATCATCAGGGGCTTCTGATTTCATGACGACGATGTGCTCGAGAACCGTTTTCCTACGGTTATATTTCTATGCGAATATCAGTTTAGTCGACTTCACAGCAAGGGATGCCTACGTTTCGGCGACGCGTGGCCTGTCTACTTTCTTTCCCTAGCCTTCGGCTCTCTTCCAGTAGTCGGGTCTCGTGTTCAGCTGGTGTTTCAAGCACTCCCTTGGTAGTTAACTTCGGTTGTGCATTCTTCCACAATGTTCGCAGTCGCTTGTAACGTTCCCGTAGTATTTCTTCGACGTAGTCGTCCTCTTTTCTGATAGGCCATGTTTCGCTGGTGCAGCGCAGTTGGAACTCGCGAAGGAGGAAATTCAGTAAGAACGTGTTCCAGGGTGACGAGTAATTCCGCGTTAGATCGAACGCGATGTTGTCCGTATCAGGGCTAGGTCCATCTTCATACTCGTAGGCATGGACGTTGGCGGCGTCTGCTGGTGCATGCGTTATAAAATCAATATCTTGTGTGATACCAAGCTTATCCTTGAAAAGACGGCGGACTTCAGCCTAAGTAGAAGGGGTCAGGGGTCAGCGCATCAACGACAAAAAAAGTATCCACTACCAAGATGAAGTCGCGGTGGTAGCTTGGCTCCGTTGCCTTTTCTAGCTGAAGCTTGAGGTTTTCCTGCTTCCTCCGCCGTGGGGTTCGCCTTGAACTTCGTAAAATACTGCCGACGGAAAAGTCACTCCTGTTCTCCAAAAGGGTTCTGAGAGTTGTCTCGACACTTTTAGTGATGGCTTCCACCATTGCAGATACGGGCTGGTCGTCTTGAGTGCCGGGCGCTGACTTCTCTCCAGTCTCTTCTTCGTGTCCAGCGAGATCAGGGGGATTGGTCTATACAAGGATCACGGTCTTCCATCGTATATAATTATACATGAGCTTACATCAATATCGACTCCGATGAGTCGCGTTCGTTTCGAGACTCCTCGGCTTCTCCTAATCCGCTTAATCGCATCTAGATTCGGTGTCGAACGTAGTCCTACCGGAGTGTCTGTCTCGGTATCGGGATGCTTCTCAGGAAGAGTGGGTCGCAAGCAGTACTTTAAGTAACACGCGGCTTACAGGTTTCCTTACAGGTTTCTTGAGCCGCGCATAGCGCTGCTCGATGTTGGCAAGTTCCCTCTCTTTTTCTGCCTGGCATTTGGCAAGTTCCCTCTCTCTTTCTGCCTGGCATTTGCATTAGTGCCGGCCATGGAATGTAAAATTGAAGTCCGGCATACCTGTAGCGTTGAACTCAGTCTGGTAACCTCTTCTTGTACACGGGTTTCGATTTCAGTCATTCTGGTAGTTTGGAGTTTGTCGATGTGAGATTGCATGCTAGACTGGGAAACGGTACTTCAATGCTCGGCGATGGGTGAAATTTACGCTAGCATTTCACTTCACCTCAAACTGCTTTCGCAATTCATTGAGCTGAACTTCATATTGTCGAGCAGTTTGCTCCTGGCCACTTTGAATCTGCTGCTCCGACGTTAGCGGGTAAGAAAAGTTGTAGATATCAAAGACCTACACCAAACGCCTCACGGAGTCCTGATAACTCTCTTTCCCTTTCATTCAAAAGGGACTGTAGACTAGTAATCGCATCATTTTGCTTGTTTTCATCAGCAGCAGGAAAAGTATCCTTAATGAGTAACATACCCGTCCCTGCTCCCGTATTCTCTTTCGAAGTTTTTGGATGACCTCCTCCTTCTCATACAACCCTTGTCGAAGTGAACGCGAGAAATCAACTTCCTCGTAACGACACTTAGATGTCAGCAACGGATCGCTTTTTGTTGGTGTACCCAGGTCCATGGGAGTGTCCGGTTCCGCACGTTTGCTGGTGCTCGCATTAGGTGTGGACAAGTGTTCTGGTTCCGCGGTGCTATTGTGACTGGGAGCATGGAGCCTCCATACACTAAGGTTGTATTCCGACTCCGAATCGGAAGGGGCAACCAACGCCAGTGCGTCCAGTGCGTTCGGTTGTGCATGAGCAGTGCGGAGAAGGGCGGACGGCTGGGATTGGGGTGGAGTGGTGGTACCATTGCTACGATTACCAGGATCAGGGGTGGGTGTCACAGCGGCGGATGTCGTGTCATCGTCAAAAAGATCATATTCGGGTATGGTCTGGGTATCCTCCAAGTGGTTAGGGGAGCGCCATGAGTGCCAAGGATTGTTGAACAGTCCGCCAGGGAACATGGGAGTATTAGGGGGGTATTCGGGCGACGTCGCACACTGTCTCGACCTACATTATATACAGGGAGCACGTTAACAAAAAACATCGCTCAACAATAATGCAACTACCTCGCCCGACAATTCCCTCAAGTGCCCTCTATAACAACAGATCACGCTACAGGAACACGTCCTCGACTGCGGGGAACAAGGTCAACAAAGAACATCGCTCAACAATAAGGCAACTACCTCGCCCGACAATTACCTCAAGTGCCCTCTAAAATTAATTAGTACGAGGCGTAATAATAACAGACCACGCACGCTCGTTGGGGACGTTGCCAAGGCTGCACTACGCTTTTGGAGACGTTGCTAAGGTTGCACTATAGACAATAAGAGACAAGCGAATAAGAACTTTGCAACAAAATAGAGGAAATCTTATATTCCAGGATACCTTGTCGTTCCCTTCAACGTCCCTAATCATGCCAGTGGCGAAATCGCGACCAGTCCCTGCGTTCTATGATAGCAAGCCCCACCTAGTACCGGTGTTGTCCTCCCAGGTAGAGATAACACTTCTGCCAGGGAGACATGTGCGCGTTAGCGCATCCGAGTCGATGATTCTGACAGAGTTAAACACCTTTTCGCGGACGGCAACCAGTGCAGAAACTCCCAGGGCGGCAACTCCCAGAGGAAAGACACCCATAGCGACAACTTCCAGAGCACAAACTCCCAGGGAACTAACACCTGCACCCATGCTCAGAGGAAAATCAGTCGCCATCGAACTCCCTTCCTCTGATTCAGAGCGTTCAGAAGGCTCACCTACGCCATCGGAGTCGAGTCTGTCATCGCTCGAGTCCGAGCTGGGTGCAAGTGACAAAATCCCTAAGCCAAGTGGTGAGGCAGGTCGGCCTGGCCGTGGAGGCTACAACTTGGAAGACCAACTGGGCTGGGGCGAAGACGGCTTCAAAAGTTTGAAGGTGAGTATTTGTCGACCTGAAGATGACACCGGCACTCACTGACACCAACTAGCGGTTTGTAAACAAGGCCATAAAGAAACACTTGGATACCACTAAATGCCGAAGCCAGCAAGATCGTCAAGCACTGGACACCGTATGCGACCTAGTAAGCTTATACCTTCGCGCCAACGATGATAATTACTCACCACAGTGCATAGGTGACAGCCGAGTTTCCAGACATGGACAGCTTCGAAAACTGTTGGCCCGTTCTCGATTTGATCCAGATGCGTCTGAAATATTTGTCTTCAAGAGCTCGGCAAAAACAAAAAATCGGCGAGAGTTCGAGCGGGGCTGCGAGAGGTGAAAAGAGGACAGAGAAATCGCCCAAATCGAAGTCACCTGCGCCATCGAAGAAATAGTATACTCCAACGTCTGGGAATCGCTAGGGACGATCTGCTGCAACGTGCCTTGCAGCGTAGGCAGCGTAGATAGCGTAGTCTTATGGCATTCACCTGTGAACAGAGTGAGAAATAGCAAAGACATAACGCGGATGCCACACCTGGTTTATCTTATCTTTTGCAACTGGTATTGCAGTCTTGGTGTTTTACGACGCGAACATTTTCATATTAGTTTTACAACGACTACTACACTGCTACGCTACTACGACACTACGACGACGACGACCAACTACCGTAGAGCTGTGTGGTGATAAAAAGAGGAAGAAGAGATTCGTGAGAAAGTAAAAACGCGCTTGATAAAGTGAACTGTTTGGCTGAGCACGTGACGCTGAATTCGTTTAGCTGAGCGCAGTGTGCACGTGATGCTGAATTCGTTTCACTTTATATACATTCTAAGCTCCGCTAAGATTTCTTTTTTTCCTTTCATACTTTCCTTCACGACGACTTAGTAGTAATGTTAATTAGTAGTAGAAAAATTCCGGTAGTTTCGTTCTTCGGCGGGCAAGCCAACGAACGTGCGCACTAGTCAAATCTTCCAAGTGAAGGCGTGAGGAATGACCACAATGTGGCATTGAAA
Organism: Pisolithus albus; assembly: GCA_024613165.1. Taxonomy (NCBI): domain Eukaryota; kingdom Fungi; phylum Basidiomycota; class Agaricomycetes; order Boletales; family Pisolithaceae; genus Pisolithus; species Pisolithus albus. Next base: position 618,011 of record JANFAB010000033.1, read on the forward strand.
TACAACTGATTTGAGATGGCGGGCATGTGCGCTTTGTTTGGGTGTTACAAGGCTTTACTAAAAATCGAGTCCCATAGGCTTCGACCTGCCGCTTCAATTCACGCCGAAACAACATCGTCCGACGACATCCACCCGAAAATGTCCACCCGCCGAACGTTCAATATCACGCCAAAAATGATTCACCCACAAGCATTCTCCAGGCTCAAACAATTTGCGGAGGGTTCCATCTTGCTGGACACGGCACTAAACAGCATCGAGCTCACCCTTGGCTCGAACTTTGACTCCGATGAGTGGATGGACCTTACCGGCGATATTGTGATGGAACCGGATTGTTGGCCCGCTATCGAGAAGATATTTTTACAGGAGTTGGGTACTGGTACTGTGGGATCGCCCTCTGGTATGTTTTTATCTATATGTATAGTTCTATTGCAGTTCCCAATCTTTCGCCAGAGTCGCATTCCCAACCGTCTCGAGTACTGAATATGTCGGGTATACAGCAGCCTTCCTCTTCCACTGGTACGTATGATAATTTTAAGTTCGACACTATTCTCTGAATATCCACCTAGAGGCACGAGCGTCGCCATCGTCTGGGCCGGGTATTCAGGAGTCTTCCTCCTCCATGCCGCCGCCCTCACCGCTGAGTCCATCAGGTGAGACCATTCCTAACGTCTACCCCCTAAGATCCCATGGAATGATCCGATATTCCCTCCCGCAGCTGTACCTTTACTGAAAGACCCATCCGCATGGCGCCTTATGATGGATTGGGCGCAGGACAAGATTGGGTTTGGCGAGCTTGATGATAGGATGCGAGCATACGGACCTCGTTATATCCCCGCGGAGTGGAAGACCCTTATTGACGAGGTGTTTATGCTGTCGGACCCAGGAGTCGAAAGTGCGGGACCCGCGTCCCTTGTCGTTGAAAGAGCAATGGAGTTGCAGGGCGTTACTTTGTCGACTGCTTCTGCCCCTGCACCGTCCTTTTTGGTCCCCCCTCTACCGTTCATTCCTCCCACCCCTCCTGCACCGTACTTTTGGCCCCCCCTTCGGCCCGCCACTTCAGCCTCTCAGAAAGAGCGTCATAAATCATCTCGTGGAGCTACTCGGGAAAAGCGCCGTAAATCATCTCATGGAGCTACTCAGAACAAGCGCCGTAAGATGAGTTCGAGCATTTTCGTCGACATAGATGCCGAAGACGCAGACGAGGATGAGGACGAGGACGAGGACGAAGGAGAAGACGAGGGAGACGAGGGAGACGAAAGAGGTAGGCGCATTCGTCGCCCTCAACAGGTGGGATCCTCGGGAAAGGCTTCTTACCTACGGTCAATCGACACCCTTTCCGAACGGTTTAACCGCGGTGTTCGGGAGGGGACGGCCTCCAACAGTCCTCTCGACACGCAGCTCCCGACCAGCATCTTCCCGCCTCCGCGCAAAAATATCTATATAGTTGATTTTTATTCGGGTGTGTGCGGTATTCTTAACTGCGTATTTTTTTTTTTGACAACACTATCATCAGCCAGCGCGAGAACATTTGCTTTTGAATTCATTAAGACGCAAGGGTTTGAGGCTACGACGTTACCGTGGCTCCCTCACCGGCTGTACGTGGAGGCCTCTTGTCCCCTCGATGTGCAACAAAGTCTCCCTCCCTCTCACGGCCGAAGTCATAAGGAGATCGTTCTTCTTCCCCCGCAGGAAGGCACGTCGATCTTGGCATACCGAGCTCGGCAAGTACTCCCAGCCCGAAATTGGGTTCGGGTCCGGGTTCGGATCAAGCAGTCAGTATACAAGGGCGATGTTGGGTATGTCGAGGAGAGCGCCGAAACTCATGCGGTTGTGCTCGTTGCACCCCGCCAACTTCCCTATGGTCATCCCGAGGAATCAGGCGAAAGGATGACGTTTGACATTGAACTGGCTAAGCTCGCTGGCCTTGATTTTGTTCCAATCCTATCTCCCTCTGGTGCCGAGATCGGATATAGTTGCGATGGGCAACAATTCGTATACGGACTACTTAGGTTGACGTTACCGGTCAACACTTTGGAGTTAGTCGAACTACCGCATCCTGACGACATCAGATTTCACGTGGCCGCTGGTATCGATCCTCCGTTTGTCGAAGAAACGCTGAATACTTTTTCAGCGCAATTTTGGCGAGAGCATGACAGCGTTGAGATACAAGAGGGGGACCTCAGGGGAAAGAGGGGAACGCTTGCTGACTTAGAATTGCACAAACGATCCGCCGTCGTCTTGTGTGACGGCGATGATGCTTTCGACTGCAACTTGCGGGAGCTACGCAGAGTATTCAAGATTGGGGATACACTAGGGGTTATAGCAGGTCCGTTTTGCGGAGAAACAGGCTATGTTGTCGCTGTACATGAGCGTACGCTTGTCCTTGTTGTCATGCAACCCGACAAAACCTCAGCTAATGTGAGTTCTCATCCTCTCCGCTACCTATGTCCTGACAAATTCCAGATTGAAGTGTCGAAGTTCGCCGTGCAGAGCCAAATGCCAGAACATGTTTTATCTCTCGTCCCTGAAGACAATGAACCTCAGTTAGTTCACCCGCTTCCAGGAGATGAAGCCCTCCCAGGTGACGTGGTACGAGCGCATCGCGGCCCATATATTGGCGAGACGGGGATCATCGAGTGGATTAGTTCTGACGGTAAAGTATGGATATTTAAGCACGGGAAGGGCAAGGGAAAAGAGGATGCGAAGGGCAAGGGAAAAGAGGATGCATTGGCAGACGAAGAAAATCCGGCACCGAGTCAGACTGTGGTCGCTATGGATATATCTGACCTCTTTATCGAGCGAGCTCCGAATACCCTCACGTTTTCAAAGGACAAGGGCTATAATGTTGCTGTGGGCGATACTGTGGAGGTGGTGAGGGGGCAATGGCGTCACTCCCAAGGCACAGTGAAGGCAGTGAATTTGACGAAAGCTAGCCTTGAAATTGTGCGTCCAACGGACGGAGTTCAGGTGAGCCCATTTTGTTCACCTCGATGCCTATTTCAATCTCACTCCCCTTTTTGCCTAGATTAATGTTCCCATTACCTTTTGCCAGATGATCAAGGAGCGTTTTGACCACGGATTATCGAAGTTCGTCGGTCGCGATGTCTGGGTTATAGCCGGCGACAAGAAGGGCAGTCTGGCTACACTGCGTACCATCGGAAGGATGTCCAGTTGGGTGGCGCTATTCGGTCAACCGATCCAGCTGAAAAATAATCAAATCGCAACACCGTAAGTCATCTTTCTTCGAGGGCTAGCTCTTCTGATGCTGGTCTTAGAACGGGTATGCTACTCGACGGCACACTGCTTCACCCGCAGTTGCAGCGCGCCCTCAAAGCCCTGCACAGCCGATCCTTCATCACACCTGTTGTTCCCCGTAGTGTCACTCCGCCACCTTCCCCTGGCCCTTCAAATGCGGGGCCTTCAGATGCGGGTCCATTAGATGCGTGGTCAATTACCCCTGACGACATCACCCAGACGCAGACCCCTGATCATGGTAGGATATGACATTTCATTATCGTACTACAATTACTAAAGTTACTATAGGCATAGGCGACGACATCACCCAGAGGCAGACCCCTGATTATGGTATGATATGACGTTTCATTATCGTACTACAATTACTAAAGTTACTATAGGCAATGTTCCATGGCTTTTCGAATCCGACTTCTGCGACTTCAAATCGTTCCATCTTGGATTCAACGTTAGTGTTGGTTTCACCCAAGTGTCACTAGGCAAGCGCGTTGTCCGGACGGTGTGCCCCGACCGATTTACAGGCCAGAATGGCCCTGCGCTGCCCGGCTCTGTCTGCGTTACAGTGACCGGGCACAATTCGGGTTCGGCCATCCAACATCTCACTATCCCTGCTCGGTACCTTACGCCAGCGAACCCCACCGGCAAAAATCAGTTATGTTTGGTACTAAAGGGACCACAAGCAGGACAAGTCGTGCGTATAAAGAAGTGCCAGAGGAACTCCAAATCGGTTGTGACGGAGGATGGTATTACTATCCCATTTTCTGATGTATGTGTCGCATTCGAGTACAATCGTGCATAGTCGAGGGGATTTTAATTTACGATGACAATTGTACTGTTGCCATTTGAGTGTTCCGCGTTAATTCCCTTGATGGCCTTACGCTTTATGTAGACAATTACACCGCCCTACCGTAATTGCAACCGTCTATAGGAACTAATTGTATCTGGCACCTATCGGTGATGGGTCGAAGGGTTTTTCGCAACTGAGCCTTCCATCCCTTATTGTCGGGCGGCGATATACCAAGCAAGTCATGTCTTTTCTGTCAAACGATGGTTCAACCAGTAGTTTAATAGGCAAGTTTATTGTTGTCATCGTCATGGACAAGTTTGAATGATGGTTCATAGGGATTCATGCTATTGAGTGTTTCGTTTGTTATTGTCGGGCGGCGATGTGCCCACGTCAAATGCACCTCATCCAACCGGTAGAAATAGCACCTATCCATCCATTCTGATTTTCTTCGCAATTGACTTCTCTAGACTTCTGTCACCGACGTCGAATATGGGCCTTGTCCTAAGTCACTTTGCGGGGGTGCAGGTCTCTCCCCTGAAGCGTCAAGATGACAATATGGCAGCTCGAGAGGGTTGTCCTATCCTCTGTGATCTGGCTCGTACTCTACAGCTACAGGTAAGGATTTAAGCCATTCAGACAACCCTTCATTCAGAATCCGTAGACATCCCGGGGTCAGGATCTTGCGCTTGGCTCCTCACCCAATATTTCCCGCGCGACTTCACTGGTTGAAGTCACCCCAAAGCGCAAATTCTGTGAAGATGAAGATTCGGCACTTGGCCCTCCTCTCAAGATTTCCCGTGGTACTTCGTTGACCATCCAGACGTCCGCTGTTAACATTCGGGTAAGGCTCTCGGCGCGATCAAGTGCTACGCTAACAAGTTCTTCAGCCAATCCTCTCTGCGCCACTGGTCATCCCGTCTCGGAAGCGCAGAGCTAGTGAGGATCAGGATTTGGCGCTTGGTCGTCCTGCTAAGATTCCTCGTATTCCTTCGCTGGTTGATCCCGCGAATCTCGCCCCCAGAGGGAACAGTTGTTTCGTCTGGCGACTTCCCAATGAGCTTCTCAGGCACATTGCAACTCTTCTTCCCCGAAGTTCCCTTCTGGCTTTGACTCAAACGTGCCAGCTACTCAGGGAAATCGCTGCACCGCATTATTTTGCGCTGCTTGGATTCGATACCACTCAAAGTAACTATCTATCCCTGGACGACGATGGATGTGAGGGCCTATTAGTGTGGCGTCGGACAGAGGCGTTTGTTGCTCCTAATTCTCTCTGCTTCTCTATCTCCCAGATGACAACCGACTCCCACTTGTGCGCTGTACGAACCTTCTTCGAGTCGCTGACAGGTAGCAGGGTAATCCCTCGAGTACACCTACTTCTGTACTCTGGCCCCGACGAGCTGAGTCATTCATTCTTGCGCCTGCTGGAGTGCATCCGAGGGTCAGGATGCAAGGAATTGACTTGCCATGGCTTGGCATGGGGAGAACGGCCGCGGATTTGCCGTAGTGAAGTGACTTCTGTTTGTAACACTGAGATCAAGTCCTTAGAGCTCTCGTCGTCACTTTTCTTCACCTCGATGTCCATCGCTTTCACACTGTGTACTTTGCGCAGTGCACCACTAGTCAGCCTTAGGCTCACCAACACGGCACTTACAGCTGTGCAGTGGACGAAGTTCCTCGGGGATTTACAGCTCAGCTCCCTTCGCTCGCTGGAGGTAGAAGCTACTTGTCCTCCCCGCAGCCTCGTAGAGTTCCTCTCACGCCATCAAGTGAAGACCCTCGCTATCATTAGCAGTACAGCTCCACGCAGTTGCCTTCCCCGCACCCCACTGCGACGTACTCGCCCAATGGCCTTACTCTCTTCGCTGTCCAGACTGGATGGTCCTCCTTCCCACATACTCTCTCTTTTGCGTTATGCTTATATACCAGGTACTCTCGAATATCTTGGGCTTCGACTTGGGGCATCCAGCTTCACGGATTGTTTTCTATCGGATGTGTTGTTATGCACCGAACATTTGCCTGGGATAAACGAGCTTTCCGTTCGAATTCCTGCGGAGGCAGACCCCCGTGCGCTGGCTTTACCACAGAATAGCTCCCGAATTTGTCTTGCCAAAGTCAAGGACCTCACTCTTCGGATCCTGAACTCCGAATCAGATGACAATACAATTGTACGTGGGTTTTGCCCACTGTGACCATGACTAACGAGCTTTCCAGTTACACTGTGCACGGTGGTTACCCACTTTCCCTGAAATCGAGGACCTCTATCTGTGCGCAGGGGCTTCTAGTTCTGATGACGAATTGGTGCATCTCTTTCAATCGTTTTCCTCATCCAGCAGCCTCGGGATAACGATCTTGAGGATATAGATTGATCGTCGTCGATGATCTCTTCTGGTCAAGAGGTGGTCTTAGGTATGTGCTTTGTTGATATTCCTCCGCCATCCCGCCGTCGCTCATGATGGCTAGCCTGCATTCTCTCCATTTACAGTTTACACCGATGGGCCTCAAGTTCGTTGCTGTTGCTGTTGTATCACTCGAATTTGTCTATACTTAGTTGCGTACTGAACAAGTTCTTCTGGATTGTGCCCGTCGAGCATGCTAGTCGTGCGTAGCACTTGAGCGCGCGGATAGAAATTTCACAAGGGCTATAGAACTGCTGGCATGACAATGCTCGGCGTTGCCGGTGTCACGCACCAAAGGTGTTTGGCGACGTGAGCATGGACTCAGAAGCTGAATGATGAAGAACGGAGAAGCCTAGCCCTAATGCGAAGAATGACTGATATTGCCAGCAGTCATCCATCGCACAAGAACCATCCTTAACGTTAGGGAAGAAACCGCTCGAGCGCCCGAAAAAACTTTTTGAGCGCTAGTTTACGGCATTCCGATTTTTCGAATATCTCCGTCAATTCTAAAGATATCGACACCATTCCCACGCTCACAGGAAGCTCTCGACCACGCCATCCTTCCTACCAAATTTGGTAACGATCCGCGCACTCCACGATTTTCTGCATCATTTCTACCAACGAACGCCCATTTTGCCAATATTTATCGTAATGGCCACCTCCTCGACTGTCTCTTCGCTCGTGTCCTTTGCTAGGGAGAATAACTACGAGTACCTGCCAGGAATCCCCACTAGCTCTCGCCCCGAAGCCTCCTGGTTCATCCCTCCCTCGTCCATGACCTCCCATCCTATCGCTTTGGGACAGTGCGTTCTTCTCATCAGTCTGACGTCGAGGAAGACATTCTTTGGTTGCCTCAAGTCTGTCGTCAGGCTTGAGAGGTCTTATGTGGTTGTTTCGGTCTCTCCAGTCGAAAAGGATTACGGATTTTTCCTTCCTGCCCCCTGCAACGTCTATCTCTCAATCTCGTCTTTCATTCTCCCAAAATTGCGACAGCTGCAGTACCAACTACTCTCATCTTCACTATCTGATCGCATTCATGACGATTTTGAGGCACTTCTCCCTGCCCTCATTGGAGAAGACGGCCCCTCCTCCTCCTCATGCCCTCCAGAGCACTAGTTGCACCTGGTACAGGTCGCTTTGCAGAGAGGAGAGAGGGGGGGAAAGTTGCGAAATCCTAAGCCCTGACTACCCTGGAGACCCCCAAAATTGGCCCCTGGCAGAAATCCCCACAGTTCTTCTTTCGGACGCGCAGCATATCGCCCCAATGAATCTGGATCTCAGATCTAGGAGTCAGAGTGACTCATTTGCAGTCATACCCCCTTATTCAGCAGTGACCAGTGCGCTTACTCATCCCCCTTTCTGTCGCATTATTCATCCGTTCCTTAATGACTCATTCTATTTCAAATGATTTGTGATATTCTTCGTCATGCTGACTGATTTTACTTACCAATCGCTTACTGTCCTTACTCAGCCTTGCTCGGCCTTACCAATCCTTTACCAATCCTCTTACCAATCGCTTACAAACCCCTTACAAAGTGTTTCCCTCTATTTACTTCAGGCTGCGCTACCTTTTGTATATAAGTACCAATACGTCGCAGCAAGTAGCACACACAGACACATACGCAAGCAAGTAGCCCCCCCTGCATAGGATACTGTCCCCTTTGTAAAGAGACTACTGCCCAATCATTATCGACGTTATCTGCCTTATTGTCGTCGCTTTAAGGCCCCCCATTATCTTCTTTATCTTTGCAGTATCTGAGGCTCCATTAAGGGTCTATTTACTGTCACTCTTCATCACTTTACGTCGCTTCTGGGCTCCGAGTAGCCTATATTACTTCGCTTTTCTCAGTCTCCCCCGCTCCCCTCTTGTCAGGAGCACCTTCCCTTCTGCCCTAGTCATCTAGGTGTGCAGAACCCCTCCCCCATTTCGCTATAACCGATCCCTCGAGCCAAAGTCCGTGCAGGTAAACCACCGACTCGGCATTTGTCTTTGTGTTGGTTTTGTGGTGTTTTCGCCATAGATCCACACGTCGACTCACATCTGGAGCCCACCGCGAGGGGTGGTTACATTTGGCTCGAAATCCATCTCATTTTCTTCGTAAACGACTCCTACATCGTCTGCCCTATCGAAATCTTCGTCATCGCTGATAACCATCCATTCCACCTCGTCGCAACTCGCCTTTTCGACCGCCAATTCCCCTCGGAATAATCCCCATACTTTCCCACCATGTCTTCGACTACTGCGAACCCACTTATGCCAGTGCAAGCTCAGGCAGCTGCATCTGTTAATTCTGCTCGTTCTGTACTCACTATGCCACTCCTTGGAACCAAATCTTCCCCAGAACTCTTCCAGGGCGACTGCTCTCGAGTTCGAACCTTCCTTGACCACTATGAGCGACTCTGTGCCTTCCATAACGTCACTTCGGACCATGATATGGTCGCCTCTATCCTCCCTTACTGCAATACTCGTGTCAGAGAGATCATCGAAGGAATGCCTCACTTCCATACCCCCAACTGGGCCAGATTGAAGGCCAGTTTGCTTCGCTACTTCGATGCCGACATCTTCGACGAAAGGTTCTTTGAGAGGGACCTGAAATCTCTTGTGCTGCGATTCAGGAATCAGCCTATCATGTCCCTGCATGATTTCCGAGCCTATAACCGAGAGTTCACTCGAGTTGGAGGCTGGATGAAGCACAAGGGAAAGCTCACTGAACATGAACATGATCGCTACTTCTGGGCTGGACTTTCTCCTTTGTTTCGAAGCTCTGTAGAGGGTAGACTGAAGCAGAAGGACCCCAACCTCGATGTCAGCATACCTTTCCCCTATGACGAAGTCTGTAGAGCTGCAGAAGAGGTGCTGCGTCGAGATCGGTTCGATGCAGATGACCTTGACCTCCTCGGTCCTCGATCCATATCCAGTCTTTCAGAGAAGGAGAATATCCCTCCACAGCAGCATGATGCGAGGGGAGGGAGTGTCCGACCGCTTCTACCACCCCAGGATGCCAGGAGAAACTTGGAGACACTGGAGAGGGAGGGAAGCATGGCTCAGAAGCAGGATGAGGTCGAAACCCTGATAAAATCCTTATCTCGTATGTCCTTAAACGACCCAGATTACTCATTGCTCTATTATCGAGCCATCAAGATGGATCCCGATGCTGCAAAGGTGATTCGTCCCCCAGCACTCCACTCCGCCCCTGTTCCTAGCTCCACTACGCCCCCTGTCAGTCCGAATTCATCCCAGGCACGCCCCCAGAGGAAGCCCATCGTCTGCTTTGGCTGTGGAGTCACTGGACATGGTCTAGACACCTGCGATGTGATCAATGATCTTATCAAGAAGGGTTCTTTGGCTAGAGATGACAACCATCGCGTCATATATCCCAATGGGCAGCGCATCTACAGGAATGGTGATGAAACGATCTTGCAGGCTTATGAGAGATCTGTGAAGCCGACCCAATCCCCCAGTAGTGTCCACTTTGTTATCCATGAAGAAGCCGATGAATTTCTTGGAGCAGAGATCTATGAGTTAGAGGATGACGCTGTTGTTGCTGCTGCAGAGAGAAATGCGAAAATCTCGAAGGATAAGCGAAGGGAAGTCTTCGATGGAGTGCTCCTCCCACCTCGGAACCATGGGAAGGGCAAAGAGAAGGAATTTCCGAAGCAATCTACCTCATCGACACCTGCCAATCAGCCTCAGCCACCATCAGCCCCACACTCTGATCGCCTATCAGCCCCACAATTTGATCGCCCATCAGCCCCTATCCATCATCCATCAAATCAATCTTATCCGACACCTGTCGCACAGCCACCTGTCAATGTCACTGCGCCCAAAGCCCCTGTCTTTGTTCCTGTCGATGTCCATCGTCGTGGCTTTGATGGGAATGATGATGATGCCATCATGGAAGATGAATCCATCAATAAACCTTCGCAACAGGCCTCTGAGTCCCCTGCAGACAAGGGGAGGAAACCCAAGGCCCCTGCTGCCATGACTTCACCATTATCTCAATCGGCAGACCCAAAGGCTATTGTGGATCGCATTCTGGCTACCCCTATGACTCTTTCATTGGGGGAAGTGATAGGAGCATCAAGGGACGTCTCTCATCATCTTCAGGAACTCATCAGATACAAGCGTCAACCCATCACTCAATCTGTCAGAACTGTCGATGGGACACCTCCCATCAGTTCTTATCTCGCTTTGACATCTAGCCCCTTAATCACAATTAATCTCACCTGTAATGGTCGACAGGTGACAGCTGTCATCGACTCAGGCTCCACCCTTAATGTGGTCAAATCGAGTATAGCACGATCTGTCATTCAGATGCCCATCGACATCTCAAGATGCATCAATATGAAGGATGCCAATGGTGGAGTATCAATGCTTACTGGTCTAATCAAAGATGTACCGCTCTTCTGTGGTGCTGCTAGGACCTGGACCAATCTATTTGTTGCCCCTGATGTCGATGCAGGCTTTGATTTGCTTCTAGGCCGCCCCTGGGCACATGGGAATGCTGTTAGCATCGTTGAGAGAGGCTCTGGTACCTTTGTAGTCTTTGGATCAGACAAAGATCATCCCCTCGAGCTCTGTGTCACTGAAGGGACTGCTGAACCGACTGCTACTGCTCTCATGGCGACTCTCCAGCCTTCTAGCTTCGAAGAAGACTCTGGGACCTTGGCAGATAATGAAGCATCCGAATCTCCTGCTACTGAATCGCCCATTACTTTTGCATCACCTTCGCCACCTTATGAAACTCCCCCTTCAACTCCCCTGCATCCAGACTCGATTCCCAATGGCATAGATGGCGCTTTTGGACTTCCAGAGTTCCATCCTGTCCCCACTATCACTGTTGCCCCACCACCAAGCCCACCATCTTTGAATATTCTTCGTGCACTCCATGCAGAGTTACAGGCTGCTGAGCCAAGTGTTGTGGATGATGATCCCTCTGTAGCTGCTCTTCGTCGACGAATTAGGAGGGAGGAAAGTCAGTCCCTCATGGCAATCCTTACTAGATTCACTCATCGGAACCCCCACTTCTTTCGACTCTACTTTGATTCCGATTATGCCCTTGCTGGTGCAAGCGGCATCGACCAGAATGACCACGAGTATCAGGACTTCATCCTCTTGCATACCTACCTAGTCCAACGCCTTCCTGGAGCTTCCTGGAATGATTGCCTCGACTTTACTGGCTCGACTTATGCTCGCTTCTATCCCGATCCTCGCCCTGATCCTGCGGATCAGAGTTCACTCCCCAACGACCCCATCCTATCCCCTGATCCTCCTGACGAACCAGATCTTCCATCCTCGCATTCTCAGTGGAATATGTGGTCCTCCGAAACCAATACTCCTCGAGATAATCCATCCCTGCACTCTCAGTCGAATATTTTGTCCTCTACGGATGAAGGTCCTCTTCATCCTCCTTCCCCTCATTCACAAATGAATATTCTGCCTGCTGAAGCCCCGAATCCTCCACCTTCACCCATTACTGGGCTTGCCTATCTCGAAGTGCCCCCTGTCGATTTATCCGAGTCTTCACTGTTGTTTCAGGTCGATGATCCACCTCCTGATTCTGATCCTCCAATTTCCTACCCGAATCACTCATCTACTCCCTCGGATACACCACCTATCAGTGCCAATCACCGACCTTACCCACCTATTCCTGATTCCGACTCCTTTCGCTTTCAGACTTCATCGTGGTCCTCTGATGAGTCTATCTTCTGAATTTTCCGATATTACTTACAATTTTTCCTATGAATCATATGCTTCTTATGCTTCTCCATATGCTTCGTATGCTTCTCCTTTCATTTCCTATGCCTCTTATGCTTCTCCTTTTATTTCTTATGCTACTCACTTCGACCGAGAAGTCGTTAAACTCCTAACTCCACAGACGATTTCGTATGCCTCATATGCTCCTCCTTTTACTTCTTATGCTACTCACTTCGACCGAGAAGTCGTTAAACTCCTAAATCCACAGACAATTCTTCGCTCTCATACTCTTGTACCACCACCTACTATGCCCGCCTCGGTTCAGTGCTTCGAAAAATCTTTTTACTGTAATTTTTCATGTTCTCTTTCGCCTTCCAGACCCCTGACTTCTCCAGACTCGTTATCTATTCAAAATAACAAAAAGCCACAAAAAATCTTTTTCTCCTTATCTGATTTCCTTGATTTGTTACATTTTAGACGCTCTCTTGTTACAGATACAGAAAACCCAGATATCGACAATGTACGCTCAGTATATGGCGCTTATAAACGAGTTGATCGCAAGGTCAAACCTGTTCCGGGCATTTATCCAGAAGACGCACACGTTCACCGCCGTTTCCCGGAAGACCCCCTTAAATCCCTTATCCCACTCACGCCTCACCCCCCTACTTTTGTTCCCACGAAGAAGCTTACCAAGGAACGCCTGCACTCCATGAAATTAAATGCCGACAACTTCCTGTGGCCAGAAGAGGAAAAACTTTTTTGCCACATAATGAAGCTAAACGAGCGCGCGCTTGCCTTTGACGAATCGGAACGCGGCAACTTCAGATCTGATTACTTCTCGCCTTACATAATCCCTGTCCTGCCCCACGAGCCATGGGAATATCGTAACATTCCGATCCCGCCCGGTATCCGAGACCGAGTCATACAGCTTCTTCGGGATAAGATTGCAGCCGGACTCTATGAACCGGCTCAGTCCTCCTATCGCTCAAAATGGTTTTGTGTTATGAAGAAGAACGGAAAGATCCGAATCGTCCATGATCTGCAGCCTCTCAATAAGGTTACAATTCGGGACGCTGGTGTTCCTCCTATCTTGGACGACTTTGTGGAGCCGTTCGCTGGCCGGCAATGCTATACCGTGTTCGATCTCTTCTCTGGCTTTGACGCACGCCAACTTCACCCCGATAGCCGAGATCTTACCTCATTCCTGACGCCGCTTGGCTTGCTACGCCATACTGCCATGCCTCAAGGCTACACCAACTCGCCATCGGAATTCCAGAATTGCACAGCATTCATTCTTCAGGACGAAATCCCTCACATCGCCAATGTTTTCATCGACGATCTGCCTATCAAAGGCCCTGCTACACGTTACGAAGATGCCAATGGCCATGCCGAAACGTTAGCCGAGAATTCTGGCATCCGGCGCTTCATTTGGGAACATGCCAATGACGTACATCGGATCATGCATCGATTTGCTCATGCCGGAGGAACGTTTTCCGGTCCCAAATCTCAGATCTGCCAACCTCGTGTGACTATTCTTGGCCAAACCTGCCATCCTCGTGGTCGTTCCCCTGACGACAGCAAGGTGAAGAAGATTGTGAATTGGCCAACGCTCCTTACGCCCAAAGATGTACGGTCATTCCTAGGCCTCTGTGGTACCGTTCGTATCTGGATTGCGAACTACTCGCAGCTGGCTCGGCCACTGGTCGACCTCTATCGCAAGAATGCTCCGTTCGAATGGGGAGAGCCCCAACAGGAGGCGTTTGATGCCTTGAAGCACGCCGTTTCAACTGCCCCTGCCCTTCGCCCCATCGACTACTCATCCGATTCCCCCGTCGTTCTTTCCGTCGACACCAGCAATGTCGCCATAGGATTCATTCTTTCGCAGTACGACTTAGAAGGACGCAAACGCCCTGCTCGCTACGGTTCACTCCCTATCAACGAACGAGAATCACGCTACAGCCAGCCTAAGCTGGAGCTTTACGGTCTTTTCAGAGCACTACGACACTACCGCCTCCATCTTTACGGTGTTCGTCACCTATGGATCGAAGTCGACGCCAAGTATATCAAGGGTATGCTTAATGACCCAGATCTTCAGCCCAATGCAACGATCAATCGCTGGATCGAAGGTATACTCCTCTTTGACTTCAGGTTGATCCATGTACCCGCTATCAAGCACCGTGGTCCTGATGCACTCTCTCGTCGTCAACCTACCGAGGAAGACTACGAGGAGGGCCGTATTGATGCAGAAGAAGCCGACGATTGGTTAGAGAACGTTCTTTTCTTTGCAGGAACTCATCCCCTTCCTTATGACGCCATGACGCTCCCATCGTTCCTTTCCAATGATACGACCCAAGACGCCCAGTTACGCCAAATCCTACACTTCCTTCGCACCACCGAACTTCCCATTTTCCCTTCCAACACCTCTCGAAAGCGATTCATTCGCAGATCCTTGCAGTTCTTCCTCCGTGGAAGCCATCTCTTTAAACGTCGAGGTTCCCGTACCCCTGTCAAAGTTATCTTCGACCCAGATCTTCGTGCACAGATACTGAATCAAGCCCATGAAGAACTCGGTCACAGAGGCGTCTTTGGAGTCTTTCAGACGGTCAGAGAGCGCTTCTATTGGCCCCAGATGTACAAGGATGTCGCCCATCACGTTCGCTCATGCCATGCATGCCAGATTCGCAGCACTCGTAAAACCGAAATCCCCATCACGATCTCTGCATCCCCCCGAATCTTCATGAAGGTTTACGTCGACATCATGCTCATGCCCAAAGCCCGTGGCTATCGCTATCTCGTTGTAGAAATGATAGATGAGGACCTGGGAGGGTTTACCTGAGGTCTCGAGAGTGGTCAGTTCGACCAGAGGGGGCTGAGAGCTTGGTGGGAGGGTCAAAGAATTCAGAAAAGACCAGGAAACGCGCCCTAAAACCCAAAGAAAGTCGAGATAACGTCTGAGGAGGGTCTGATAATGGAGAAAATGATACTCCGAGTCCTTCGGGCTTGGATTTCCGTCTTTTTGTCTCTGTAACTCGTCTTGTTATTGTTGCTAAGTATGTACAACACTCATCTAAGTGCGAGTCTGGCTTACATAAGCCAAACTCGTGCAAATACTAAGTAGCAGAAGAGGTAGAGTAAAGATAAAAAGAAAAACTAAAGTAGAAACAATGAAATAAATGAAATCACCTACTAGGGGGGTTACTCTCCCTACATCCGAGGGGGGCTTTGGATGTTGACTGTCCCCAGTCATCTCATACCTAGCTGTACCATAAGATGAGGTGGGGTATCAACCCTCAAAATGAAGCTCTAAGTGAAAAAAGCAAAAAATGCGAACTCGAAACAAGAGAAACCACATAAAAAAAATAAAAGGACTACTCAGCTGCCACCCACAGTGGTATATGCACCATTATCCTCAAAATCGAGAGAGGGGGAACCCAGCTCGAAGGGGTCTGAGGCTACCTCGAAGGGCTCGAAGGGGGTTTCGAAGCGAGCTGAAGGAGGGGAAGCAGGTTCCCAGCAACTCGAAGCTACCCTGAGGGTCTCGAAGGTTGCTTGAAGGTAGCTCGAAGGGCTTCGAAGGCGGCTCGGAGGGTTTCGAAGGCGACTTGAAGGGTCTCGAAGGCGAGTTTGGCCTCTGGATCGAGTTCGAGGGTCTCAGAGGTGCTTGGAGGGGGATGGGTTACCTTCACACTCATAATCCGACCCTTGATAGTCCCAGGTTGGTCTCGAGAGGGGGCCAGGGGCTGGCTCGAAGGGGGTTGGGTCGCTTTCGAAGTGGGTAGCTGACCCTCGATGACCTCGGGGCGAGCTCGAGAAGGGGTGGGGGTCTGGGAACTCGAAGGGGACGCCTGTACCTGGGTAGCTAGACCTCCTGGGCCTCGAGCGAGGGCCCAGAAGTCCAATCGAGCCTGTAGGCTGCGCCCGAGTGCCTCATGAGGGATCTCCTCACCTGTAGGCAACACAACTCGACCTCTGACTATACGACACCTCCCTGCAGCCAGATACGAAGTGCAGATTCTGCACCGAGCTCGAATGTGTCCTTCCCGGCCACAGAAGAAACAAAAACTAAACCTTCGAGGGTGCCTCTGGTGCTTCGAAGTTCCTCGACTGGCAGGGGGGGCCTCACTTGAACCTTCGCACTCTCGATGGGGTGGCAGACCTCTTGGCGCTCTTGAACGCGATTCAGAAGGCGCAGGGGTAGGCTTCGACATCGAGATCGAGGGCTCTCGAGGCTGAGGCGAGCTATCTTTCCATGTCTCGAAGCGAGGGGGGAGTCTCGATGGAGTCTCGAGGCGAGGGGGGCACTTCGATATGGGCTCCGGATGGTGAGCAACAGTACCTGGGGGGTGCTCGAGGTGCGACGAATGCCTTGAAGCAGTCTTCGAGGGGGTCTCGGAACGTGAAGGGTGCCTCGAAGGGGGCTCTGGGTGCGATGAGTGTCTCGAGGGGGGCTCAAGATGTGAGGGGTGTCTCGATGAGGTCTTCAAAGGAGGGTGGAGGTGCGAGGACTGTCTGTACGAGGTCTCAAGAGGTGGACTATACCTTGATGAAGCCTCGAGGCGAGGGGAATACCTCGAAGAGGCGCTCGAGAGTTCATGAGGATGAGGGTGAGAGGTTGAAGACGAGCCGAGGTCTCGATGCTTGCTCGAAGACAACTGAGCACGAGGGGAATGATCCTCCATACCATCCCAACAATCCACTGGGTACAAATATGACCATCGATCATCTCTCGAGGCACGAAGCGAGTTTGAGGACGAGTCACTGGCCTGCTGAGCATGGTCACACCTAGCTGGATGTGCCACAGGGTGCCATGAGCCTGCATCAGTGACTCGGAGAGGGCGTGAGCCGCTCAAAGCGAGCTCAGGAGTGGGAGGGGGGTTCTTTGAAGTTCGAGGGGATGCCTCGAAAGGGGGACGAGAGAGAGGCTTCGTGCTCGAGCTTCCCTGGGAGTGTCTTCTAGAATGAGACCGAGAGCACTCCACAGGGGCATCTCGAGGGTTTCTGTCCAAGGGAGAATGCGAGTGCCGGGGTAAATTCTCACCTCGCTCATGAGTAGGACCTCTCGAAGGGTCCTTCGAAGATCGAGACAGTCTCTCGAAGCCTGCAGAGGGTTCGTACCAAACCTCATGAGATGATGAGCTTCTTGAAAGAGACTCTAGGCGAGGCTGAGGGCTGCTCAAGACTCGCATGTAGCCTACATATGCCGGTCGATCCTCGAGCTGGTCTCGAGACCTTCTCGAATACTTATCCATAGCTCTTCTCGAATACTTATCCATAGCTGGTAGTAGCTGAGTGGATAGAATGAAAATATAGTTCGCAAATAAAACTGAATATTGGACGTAATAGGCACAGGGAATGGCCAACGAGCGAATCGAGCGTCTGCGGGAGGTCTCGAAGGGTATTTCCGAGTCTCGATTTTGCCTCTATGTGACCTGGGACGTCTAAAGGAAGTCGGAGAGAGGTGGCAACGAACCACGAAGGGGGGAGAAGGGTGCAGGGAACTCGTATGACGTGTCTCGAAGTGGTTTCGACCACCAAAAACTGAATTTAGTCACTGCTGTGACTCGAAGCTTATCCTCGACTGTGCAGCCTCACTGGACTGCAAAAATGCGCAGATAACGATTGGAAAATGACTTATATTCGTCTATAAATGAAGTTGCACGTCTAATGAAGCGTCTCGAAGGTCTCGAAAGTGTCTGATGGTAAATGCGAAGCGTCTCGGAGGTTCTCGAAGCGTCTAGTGGGGTCTCAGAGCGACTAACAGGGGTTACGAAGCGTCTAATTGGAGTTTCGAAGCGTCTATAAGGGAGTTCGAAGCAGTCTCGAAGGGATCTCGAAGCGTCTCGAATGGGTCTCGATAGGGTCTCGACGTGGTCTCTAAGCAGTCTCTGGTGACTCAGTATGACAGGGAATACTTTCCTACAACTCCGAAGGGCACAAAAATGCGAGGGAAAGTGCCAGGGAGCAAGGCTGTGGCAGGAGGGGGAAAGAGTGGCACGTTGACGAGGAACCACTGGACGGAACTTCACCAAACTTTGGGACGAGGTTGTCGACGTCTATGGCTGCTGGGAGATCGAAGAAACGAGAGATTCTGCGCACCCTATCCCGAGTTATGCCAAATTTGGTCCTACTAGGCCTTTCTCCACAAAATGAGGGATATCTCCAGAACCGCTGGAGCGAACGCGTCGAAAAAGGTATCGTCCGAAAGCTCTCGTCGAGTAGAATCAGGACCTCGAAAAGCGAGAGGTAAGGCGCGTCGGTTGTTGAGATATCGCGTGCTCGAGCACGAAGGTAGGAGGAGGAGAGGGTTACCAAGCAAAACAGCCCCCTCGCGGTGGGCTCCAGATGTAGAAATGATAGATGAGGACCTGGGAGGGTTTACCTGAGGTCTCGAGAGTGGTCAGTTCGACCAGAGGGGGCTGAGAGCTTGGTGGGAGGGTCAAAGAATTCAGAAAAGACCAGGAAACGCGCCCTAAAACCCAAAGAAAGTCGAGATAACGTCTGAGGAGGGTCTGATAATGGAGAAAATGATACTCCGAGTCCTTCGGGCTTGGATTTCCGTCTTTTTGTCTCTGTAACTCGTCTTGTTATTGTTGCTAAGTATGTACAACACTCATCTAAGTGCGAGTCTGGCTTACATAAGCCAAACTCGTGCAAATACTAAGTAGCAGAAGAGGTAGAGTAAAGATAAAAAGAAAAACTAAAGTAGAAACAATGAAATAAATGAAATCACCTACTAGGGGGGTTACTCTCCCTACATCGTTGCTGCTCGAGACGATCTTTCCCTCGCAGCGGAAGGCCGTGCTCTCAGACATGCCAATGCGGATAATCTCACCAAGTTCTTTTGGGAAGAGATACTCTGTCGATATGGAATGGTCTCTCAGATTGTCACTGACAATGGCAGTGAAATCAAGGGTGCCTTCGAGAAACTCATGCAGCGCTACTCGATCCCTCAGATTCGTATCTCGCCCTACAATTCTCGAGCTAATGGAGTTGTGGAGCGAGGACACTTTATCATTCGAGAAGCTATTGTTAAGGCTTGCGAAGGCGATCTCAATCTCTGGCCTACCAAGGTCCATCATGCTTTCTTTGCAGACAAAGTGACGACTCGACGGTCTACTGGATTCAGCCCCTACTTCCTCCTTCATGGTCTCGATCCCATTCTCCCATTCGATCTCTTTGAATCTACGTATCTCGTTGAAGGATTTTATTCTGGAATGAGCTCAGAGGAGCTTCTTTCACTTCGCATTCGCCAATTGGAGAAGAGACAAGATGATATCCATGCCGCCTTTACTACCCTACAGAAGTCACGCCTACGATCCAAAGACCAGTTCGAAAGAAAGTATGCCCTACGCCTTGCAAAGTCATCATACCAGCCTGGAGACCTTGTCTTGGTTCGCAATAGCCAGGTTGAGAAGGAGCTTGATCGAAAATCGAAGCCGCGGTACCTTGGTCCCTATGAAGTCGTTCGTTGCACCAAGGGAGGCTCTTACGTCCTCAAAGAACTCGATGGCACTATCTCTAGACGAGGCATTGCTGCATTCCGACTCATTCCCTACTACTCACGCGACACTCCTTTACCTGACGATATCCTCCTCAGTGGAGACGACGAGCCAAGCAATGACGATGACGAAGATGACGACGAGAACGAAAATAATGCTTATGACTCTGATGAATTCTCATGATTTCCTTCACTACTTTTCATCTATCTCCAGCCACTCCTTTCAGATTCTTTTTTTTTTCTTTTCTTTGTTTCACCCGTTTGTGTTTGCTGCATTGGTCGCAATCGGGGACGATTGCATTTCTTGTTGCTGGCGGATGTCACGCACCAAAGGTGTTTGGCGACGTGAGCATGGACTCAGAAGCTGAATGATGAAGAACGGAGAAGCCTAGCCCTAATGCGAAGAATGACTGATATTGCCAGCAGTCATCCATCGCACAAGAACCATCCTTAACGTTAGGGAAGAAACCGCTCGAGCGCCCGAAAAAACTTTTTGAGCGCTAGTTTACGGCATTCCGATTTTTCGAATATCTCCGTCAATTCTAAAGATATCGACACCATTCCCACGCTCACAGGAAGCTCTCGACCACGCCATCCTTCCTACCAAATTTGGTAACGATCCGCGCACTCCACGATTTTCTGCATCATTTCTACCAACGAACGCCCATTTTGCCAATATTTATCGTAATGGCCACCTCCTCGACTGTCTCTTCGCTCGTGTCCTTTGCTAGGGAGAATAACTACGAGTACCTGCCAGGAATCCCCACTAGCTCTCGCCCCGAAGCCTCCTGGTTCATCCCTCCCTCGTCCATGACCTCCCATCCTATCGCTTTGGGACAGTGCGTTCTTCTCATCAGTCTGACGTCGAGGAAGACATTCTTTGGTTGCCTCAAGTCTGTCGTCAGGCTTGAGAGGTCTTATGTGGTTGTTTCGGTCTCTCCAGTCGAAAAGGATTACGGATTTTTCCTTCCTGCCCCCTGCAACGTCTATCTCTCAATCTCGTCTTTCATTCTCCCAAAATTGCGACAGCTGCAGTACCAACTACTCTCATCTTCACTATCTGATCGCATTCATGACGATTTTGAGGCACTTCTCCCTGCCCTCATTGGAGAAGACGGCCCCTCCTCCTCCTCATGCCCTCCAGAGCACTAGTTGCACCTGGTACAGGTCGCTTTGCAGAGAGGAGAGAGGGGGGGAAAGTTGCGAAATCCTAAGC
This sequence comes from Pisolithus albus, assembly GCA_024613165.1. Classification (NCBI taxonomy): domain Eukaryota; kingdom Fungi; phylum Basidiomycota; class Agaricomycetes; order Boletales; family Pisolithaceae; genus Pisolithus; species Pisolithus albus. The sequence continues at coordinate 638,858 of JANFAB010000033.1, forward strand.
CCTGACTACCCTGGAGACCCCCAAAATTGGCCCCTGGCAGAAATCCCCACAGTTCTTCTTTCGGACGCGCAGCATATCGCCCCAATGAATCTGGATCTCAGATCTAGGAGTCAGAGTGACTCATTTGCAGTCATACCCCCTTATTCAGCAGTGACCAGTGCGCTTACTCATCCCCCTTTCTGTCGCATTATTCATCCGTTCCTTAATGACTCATTCTATTTCAAATGATTTGTGATATTCTTCGTCATGCTGACTGATTTTACTTACCAATCGCTTACTGTCCTTACTCAGCCTTGCTCGGCCTTACCAATCCTTTACCAATCCTCTTACCAATCGCTTACAAACCCCTTACAAAGTGTTTCCCTCTATTTACTTCAGGCTGCGCTACCTTTTGTATATAAGTACCAATACGTCGCAGCAAGTAGCACACACAGACACATACGCAAGCAAGTAGCCCCCCCTGCATAGGATACTGTCCCCTTTGTAAAGAGACTACTGCCCAATCATTATCGACGTTATCTGCCTTATTGTCGTCGCTTTAAGGCCCCCCATTATCTTCTTTATCTTTGCAGTATCTGAGGCTCCATTAAGGGTCTATTTACTGTCACTCTTCATCACTTTACGTCGCTTCTGGGCTCCGAGTAGCCTATATTACTTCGCTTTTCTCAGTCTCCCCCGCTCCCCTCTTGTCAGGAGCACCTTCCCTTCTGCCCTAGTCATCTAGGTGTGCAGAACCCCTCCCCCATTTCGCTATAACCGATCCCTCGAGCCAAAGTCCGTGCAGGTAAACCACCGACTCGGCATTTGTCTTTGTGTTGGTTTTGTGGTGTTTTCGCCATAGATCCACACGTCGACTCACACCGGGCATCATACTGCAGTGTCCCATGAGATAGTGCCGAAGTGGTGTGGAATCGTGATTAAACTACCGGCCTGTGTCCCGCGACGGTACGAACCGTTGACTCCTTAAATTGCTCTTCGGTCGTTCCGTTATTTTAGGCATGCTCCGGTTTAAACTCATCCACGGACTGCTGACTCCTCAAATTGCACTCGGTCATTCCCATATTTTAGGCACGCTCAGGTTTCAAACCTCCTCATCCCGCGGTTCTTCTCTACCCCCACCAAGATCTTTCCGCATTTCTTTTCCGATTCGAGCAACATGGACGGAGGAAAGCTTCCCAGCTACAAGGTGTTGTACCACTTTGCGTTCCACCCGTACGCGAGGATCAAACCTTCTGCTCGTGAGATCGTGATGGTAAGTTCTCACTGCCTCGAGACTTCACAATATCGACAGTAACTAGGCTGCGTTATACGACGACACGTACGACGAACGTTTCATCCCCTCGTCGTTCGCCATCCCCTCTTCGTCGTTCGCCATCTCCCCTTTGTCGTTTGTCATCTCTGGTTCTGGCACGGCCTCGGACGGTGGACGGCTTCCTTCCTGTAGGTTGTCGCGCCAATACAGGTTCCACCCGTACGTGAGGGTCAAACCTTCTGCTCGTGAGGTTGTGATGGTGAGTTGTCGCATACCTCGAGACTTCAGAAACTGATGGTGACCAGGCTGCGTCATACACTGCCTGACCCAAGACTCGTTGAGTGGGAATGGGGAGACCGCTATCTACGTAGATCTTGTACCATATACGTATCATTTTTCCTGACATCCCTTCCGTCTGTCCGGCGCCGCAGTCTTCAACGTGCTCCGCCGGAAACGTCGTGCGACAAACAGTTTCTCGGTGGGCCTCTTGAAACTACTTAGGTCTACTGCCGACTCATGGCACGAAGGCATAGTCTCTGTTTGTCCCGTCGTCCTGACCGTCTGTTATAAGGTCTGTACTCCGAATTGTACACCGAATTTAGTCTGACGATAGCAGCAGTAGCTACCTTATCTCTCAAGAGGCTGGGTTATGTGATAATATGTACGACACAGAACGCTTCATCCCCTCGTCGCCCACCACCTCCCCCTCATCAACTACTGAGTCCTATTCCGGCACGGGCCCAGACGGTGAAAGCTTCCTTCTTACAAGCTATCGCGCCGGTGCAGGTTCCACCCGTATGTGAGGGTTTCACCCTCTGCTCTTAATTTACTAGAATACCTGGTGGACTACATCTAATCTCCCGAATGTACTACCAGTGCTAGTATGTAGGGTAAATATGTGACGATGATCGGGGTGACAGTCGGGCGATGATCGGGCAACCAGTTTAGTCCCGGACGAAATCCAGAGTTTCGGATAGAATATTCCCCCTGTCTTTACTTTAACAATAAAACTTGGTTTCTATGCTAATGAAAATTTGAAGTTGAAGTCATTGTCTAGGCAACGACAAAACAATAAATTCTTCCCCGACTCAAATGCAAAGGTAAAACTTAAAGTCTTGACAAGCGTGTTGTCAGCTTCAATACTTAATAATCAGCCCGACATTTTGGACAATACTGTATGGCCGTGCAAACATGTAGTTATCGCAAACAATCTCACAATTGGCCAAACTTTGAACTCCGTCACTGTGAAAATTTGATTATAATCTTAAAATTTTGCATTCACGTTTTCGACTACGTTTTCCCCCATCTTAAATACTGGTGGCCGCGTTGTGTGTACAGGGAGAGAACTTCGCAATGGGGGTGCTCTAATACACAGAATGATTGGCACTATCAAATCCAACAATCGCACTGGCGAGTTCAGCAGGAGTCGGTTTGGGCGCGACGACGTCCACTCGCAAACCCAGCTCGTCATGGAGAGCGGACGCCGTCGTAGGACCTATTGCAGCAACCTTGGCAATTTCTTTTCTTCCGTGTCCAAGCTCATCAGCACCGCCTGTATCGACCAGACGAGGAAAGAAGAAGTAATTCCGCAGCGTCGGATAAACATGTCGAGCTGCGGAGGGAGCAAAGAACACGATCCATCCCCATGCCTCCTTGGCATCATCTGACAAGCAGATTGGCAAGCTCAGCCCGATTCGAGTGTGATTCGGCCAACAACTTGCCTCCGTCACACCCTACAAATCCAGCTCTTCTCAATGCATCCTCCAAATCATGCGCAAATGTTAACGACCCACGCGTCTCATACACCTGCAACTCCTCCAGGCCAACACCTCCCTGGTTCAAAATCCGCGACATCGTATCCCGATTCTTATCTCCCGTCAAATACAGCATATTCTTCGACTCGGGTGCATCTCCATCCTCCAAAATGAGCCTCGCAAGCTGCTCTGCCGAGCCAGCCTCCGGCCCGCCCCGTACATCCGTCGGACCCAATCCACGTGGCAATCTCTTGCCCAACTCACGCGCTGCCTCTGCGCTCACTTCTCCAACGACATAAAATGGGATGGAACCCCAACTCGTCTTGTCCTCGTTTCCGGAACTCACTTCTTGGACGATGGCGCTCTCCCGTGACTGCGCGACGATGCTATCCACGGCCTGACCCCATGCCTCGATCGACCTCTTGCTCGTTATGATGACACCGGTGAAGCGATGCACGCTCGGTCCCTCGGCTATCCTGTTTGCCAGCTGCTCGAGATGAACGAGCGTTGTTTCCAAGACAGGCACTGATATAGGGGAGTATCCGTGCGTACGAAACACGGCTTCGTATTTGTCGGGTACATCCGATGTCGGGGATCGTAGTAGTAGTACATTCATAGTATTAAGCGGAGGAGTGAGTGAATACGCAGTTAAGTAAGTCGGTTTACGGGGAGCTCGCGCGGCTGATGGTCCTCGGGAAATTCCGAGGCAGCCGACGTGAAGACCAAAACGGCAATGAGTGGTTGCCCCAGCCCCATTTCTTCAAGTCGGCATGTCCACGATCAGATATTGTACACTCACCGGATTGTTGCCTGTTGAAGGATGTTTAGCGTACATCGCTTCAGAATTCTGCCGACATGTAGACTCGCTGGCAATCAGAAAACCAGTCTAAGTCTTGGAGAATGAGTCGACTGCCGACCCTGGGGAAGTCGGGTGGTGAAAAGGAGTCACCCGCGCCGATCGACATCCATCCATTCCGCGTAGGTTCTTTTTTGCAGCTGCGCCCCAAACTTTGACCCATCAAAGGTGAGCAGCCTTCTCAGAGGGGAAGTGGTCGTCGTGGGGCTACGGTATAAACTGACGGCACAGCGTCCTTTCGCAGCTGTCTCTCACCACATACGACTCCGGAAAGTTGCTGTTGCACATCCACTTACTGACCGGGTCGCTGAAGAGACTGGTCCTTACAAATGTCATTGCAGTATAAAGTCACGCACGTTTTTTGTCCTCTACAGCTTCCTGACGGAGATGATCATTGTCCCTCAAATGACCTTGCTCTGTCGGAAGCTGTATGCAAGTCGGCAGTCGACTACTCTATGTACCTTGGTGACTCTGCTAAAGCTGACTGGGAATGCGCCAGGAAACTACTGCAAACTCTTTGCGACGCAATGAGCTCCCACGACATGGAGGAAAACTGCGTGGAGTTGCAGTTCAGATCTATGGCACCTGGGGGTGTGTATTCATGTCTGCAGGCGGCTCTTTACTCTTGCTCACATAGTACAGACGTCGTCGTCTATCTCATCCGCGCTCAGAACGCGGCTATTGTATTTCGACGAGGTGCAAAAGATACGATCGCAGAATCATTCGAAGTATCCCCTACTACGGAAGCGGTGATGGGTTCCTGCGGTAAACTCGTGTGCTCGTACCCGGGCCCCGCGATCGCCGTTCCGAACGAGGTTTTTGATGACTCTGTATTCCGACTCGAGCTCGCCCATTTTCTCTGCGAGATGAACAAGGACAGTCTTGATGCGGCTCCTACCACCCATAAAGCTGGTTCCACAGTTTCCGAGGAACGGGATACGGCGCATCCTCGGTATATAACAGAATTGTTGACCGGCATCCTGCGGGCTGTTGGCAGGCCTGCCGAAGTCCAGCGTATCAATAAGCGTATCGGTGATGACGTCGTATGGCGTAATGCCCGTCTCCCTTGGCGTCGTTCTTCGCTCTGGCTGGTGATCAGAGTCGTGCTGCAGACTACCCTTGCACGAAATGGTCTGGGGGTAGACGGCTACAAGATATTCATGTTATTTTTCATGAACGGACTCGCCGGAGAAGCCAAGGACAGTGGAATGCCTGACGACATCTTGCACTGGGTATCCGCCAAGATTAGTCGTCGACTGACGAAACTGGGAGAAGCAGCTCCCGACTGGTTGTCACAATCAGTACTACAGACTTGTACGGGTATTCGTGATCTGTTGGATAGCAGGTGGGAGCAGGTGAGAGAACGCGACGCCTTCTCACCAGTGTGGAATCCCAATTCCCTCAGTTTCCTTTCCGACACATATCTCTCCCTAGTCGACAGCCGCAAATATATCAGCGACATCCTGAACTCATCCCACTCTGCTTCGCAGCCTGCCAATCCCCTGACTTGCAGCCGCTTGCGTGGTGATTTGAACGATTTCCTATCAACGACTAGCGACTTCTTGCAAGATGCCTACGAAGCAGACCCTCGAGTAACGCTCTACGACGTGGAGCGAGGAGTCAGCTATGGTATCGATGATTGGGTCGCCGCCGTTTCAGTAGATGAGATCGCAGAAGCATGTGAGAGGCTGGAACTCCTAGCCAGCAGGTATTCAGTGGCAGCCAGGGACACCTACGAAGGCAACCCGGAGGACTTCTCACGAATGCTTCTGACCGTAATCGAATTGTGGGTTGCAATAGACAAGCTCGTCATACGACAGATTCCCATGCTTGGTGATTACTCCCCTGAAGTACCTACCACCCTTCTGGAACGATTACTTCTTCGGGATGCACATGACATCCATCGGCTTTCCATTGCATACGATTACATCCGCAAACGGCATTCTCGGTCAAGGAATGAGTGGTCCGTGTTCTCGGACTCGGCAAGCTCGAACAACTTCGCAGTGCGCTACTTCAGTCAGGATCCTCATTTGCAAGCTCTTAGGGACCGCATTGTCAATGCTGCTGATCAAGAGAGACGGAAAAAAGTCGAAGAGCTGAAGCGGTCAAACGAACTCTATTACGATCTCAGCAGGCGTGTTGAAAAGATGGATCATGACTATTGGATTGATCGCTGGGCGCGCCAGCGATGCCAGTCTCATTGTAGAAAGTGCATCCTTGAACGTCAGTCGAAAATCGAGATTACTGTGCATGAATGGCCACTCCCAGAGGATCCTTTCTGGGCCCAAATCGCTGTTTTCGAGCTGAAGCGCCCACTTGCTTTCGACACGTGGCGCTCGGCCACCTGCCTCCTTCTTGTCGACATCTGTTCCCCGCCGCCAGAACAGAGATATACTTATATCTCTCTAGAAGGATATTCTGCGCTGCACTCCTACGGCATTAAACATACCAGAACTCGTGTCACGCTGGCGTCTGAGACGAAGCCCTTCGTAGATTCCCACTACCGCTCAACGTCTATACCGACGGAGGAGAGCAAAGTCTGTATCAACAATGGTCTCAGCTTCTACTATTACGACAAACGTTCCAAGGTCTCCCTCGCTGAAGCCTTCCGTGCCGTGGACATCTCTGGCCTTTGTTCCCATCAGCTTCCACCAGGCCCATATCGAAACTTGCAGTGCTATCTTCAACATACCGTTCACACCTCAAACGAGGTGCTGTGCAGACAGGCAGACTGTGACAAGGACCTCTCCATTCATGAATTTATCGCATATGGTCACCTACGCAGCGGTCCCTTACTGCAATGGTTGAATATTGTGCGGGAAATTCGGGCCAATACGTTGACCCTGCGTCGTGACGAGGTCCACATGTTGTTCGCTCAGGCAGCTAGCCAAATTGGCCCCGTATCAGACGACGGGAAGTTATTATGGCATCTTGAGCTGGAACAGCCAAATTTCCGTCACTCACTCTTGGGCGAACTTGAAACTCTTGTATCGACTGTGTCAGGAAACTGGCTTGAGGGTGCAACAATGGTGACGATTTCATTCTTGGTCGCTAGGATACTTGCAGTGGCATTCGCAGTCCAGGACGACAGCTTCCGAAGAGCTCTCATGTTACTCCGTACCGTTCGGGAGAAGACGTTCTGTTGGGTGTTAGAACTCTTTCACAAACTGGAACAGACTACGTGTGAGGTTGAGAAGGAACAACTTCGAGGACGTCTTCGCGACTCGGCTGCCATTTGCCGCAGCACTTTTGACGTAGGCCGCGGTATCGCAACGCACGTTCTGGACTCTCCACAGGCTCTGGAGATTCTAATATGCTGTGCAATAATCATCAACAATAACACGCCTCCGCAGTTCGACTCTCTTGGTGGGGTGTCGAGGCTCCTTATGGAACGTGACCGCCGCCTATCATGGGATCTGGAGGAACTCGTGGGCACTATGATCGTCCAAGGGAATGAGGGCATTGATCTTGGAATCAAGCGTGTTTGGCCAGGGTACCGCAGAGACACACAGTGCACACGATGGCAGAGAGCGAGCTTGGGCAACTGCAGTTGGTTCACTACCAATACGTCTAGCTCCGACTCCCAGCGTTCGCAGTGGGTACACTTTGATGCCCTCGACGGTACTATATTGGTGGGTGGGCGACCGTCGGGAAGACTGCCGAACGAGATCAGGACCGATCCGATATTTATCTCGCTTTTCGGCGACGTGAGTGTGTTGGCCCTAATCTATTTTGTGTACTGATTCTCATCAGCAAGCACCGGACGTCCTTCCTGGTGATATGGCGGGAATGGAATATGCCACTCGTGGTTTGATTGAGGACTATCGTGTAGGTGTACCCATCGATTTGCATCCGCAGATGATTGAGATCCGTCCTCAAGGTTTACTTCCGCATGGGAACAGACGGATTAGTGGTTCGGGCCAAAAAATTTGACTCGGACGTTTTTGAGTTGGTGCCCTCAAAGAAGTTGTCGTCTGATCTCCCAGCTTCACTGGTCGAGAATCACGTATATTGGCTCAACCTTACCACTCAAGTTTTGGAAGCTCGCCCTATAGAGAACATGTGGAAGTCTTCCCCGGACAACTGGAGGCTTCACTTTTCGCCTGGAAGCCACTCGATGACTAAAGGTGATGCGAGACTCTTCGACGTCCGCAGCCAGACCTGGCGGATGTTGTCTGAGCGGCTGCAGCCTTTAGAAAATTCACGGAACCTCGTCATCTTACTAGAAAATTCAACAACGGTGTCCGCTAGTTTACCACGCTATGGCTTGTCTTTCTTTATCAACGACGACCAGGAGCTGGAGTGCCGTCACCCTCGTGGCATGGTGTACGATGAGTGCCAATCTGCGGGAACGTTGATCGGGCTGGCAAATAAGCTCATTTTACGACCCAAAGCTAATTTGGCTGATGAAGGTGCGCAAAGGCTCGTCCTTGTGCCAGATGCGGATGTGTCGTGCAGGAAGCAAGACAATCATGTGCAGGTCACGATTGATAGGTCGGGCCCTGCGCGCAGGCGGTTCCGATACCAAACGTTCCGGATTGACACTGACTTTGGGTGTCTGGCTGGCAATGCTACCCTAGCGAGCAATCTTTATCGCGCGTACTTGCATGCACTGACTAGCAAATCGTGTTCCGTGGACCCTTTGACCCGGAGAACCGGCACAGAGGAAGCGCTATCTATATTGCACTCCGGCGCGTGTCGGTCATTCATGAAGGTAGATTCTCGCTCCGCCGAACTCTTGTGTTGCATTGCGAAGCTGACCACTCCTCGAGCGTGGTACCCCACGTATCTGAGGTGTATGCAAACTGTGCAATGGCTGGCGGAACTCCCGGTTGGCTCTCAGCATCATGGCTTTTACTCCGCTTGCTCGTCTATCAAAAGAATCCAGCAACAACTGCACATTTTTCATGATGGTCCATCTACTCCGCCGTTCAAAGACTTTCCGGCTGGTGACGACCATCTGCTTAGTCGTGCTGCAGTCAGGGCTGCTGTGCTTTACCAGCCAACTCTTGCGAATCCATGTCCAGGTGGTGGATCTGATTCCGTCTACGAGGCGAGGGACTTACAACGGTCATCCGCTGACGAACTCCGCGTATACAGCACTGCACTTGCCGTTTACAATTGGTCAACTCAGAAACGTCCTGCAGATAACATCCGATCCTTGATTCAATTGTGGGGCGGAACTCTGTTGGGCGTTTCGCAGGCATCCCGGTTGCGTTACAGTAGGGAATGGTTATCCCCAGATTTACGTGCAGTTTGGCTTTCGTTATATGATGGCTGTCGTAGGAGCGGACCGCAGCATCGTTTCCAACTCATATTTTCTCTGCCTGCTATGGCATATGCCTCTCTGCAGCTCGAAGACGTCGTCAATACACTACTGGCCTTCGCAACGATGCCTCAATTTGAGCATGAAAATCCCCCTGACTACTCGGACTACAACCTTTCCGATGGATACGCGCCTTCACGACATGCATTGGACCGACTTGTTTCCCAGCGGGCAAAACCCTACCAGGACAGCGTAAGTCCACAGGAGTACAAGGAACAGCTTCAACAGGAAAAAGGTGAAATAATCGCAAAGGCGATTGATGCATGGCGCCGTACGAAGCATCCCCCTTCCCGTAACTTCTTCCACTCCAACTGGCATGACACTGATGCATTGGATGTCGATTTCCGTGAATTGTTCACGAGTTGCTACCGAAACATGGAGTTGAAGGCTCACTTTGAGCGCGTGGAGTCAATCCTGCAGTCTTTCCATGAAGTAACGCCTTCGCCCGGGGACCGACTGCTAGGGTATTCCTTCGCACCAATTAACCAAGGTTGCCACCGAGGGAACTGGGACGTGACCCTAGAAGTCCTTTTCCACCGCCCTGCACCTGCCGTGCTACTGAAAGGGGGGACGACTGAGGGCTTAAGGATCAAGCTCCCCTGCGATCATGCTTTGAATCATCTCATCGGCTCTCGCTCCACGTCTTCAACCGGGTACTCGTTCTTTCGACTTTTCCATATGCATTATTCCGAGTCTGACTTGTTTCACTGGATCTAGGCAAATGAACCAGTTGATTGGCGACCTTCATCGCAATGCAAACTCGGCGTTTGGGGATATGTATGCAAATACGCTCCAAGAGAGTGCCAATCATCTCGGTTGCGACCAGACAACCCTAAAAGTAGATGCTCTGGCGAATTTGGTGGGATTTTTCAGAACACACTACGAGCAAAGCAGGAGAGGATACCAATTCGCTATGAGGTTCCTTGCAGGGTACCTGGGGCCGCAAACAATAAGTGAACATGCAGTCCACAAATCGGGTCGCTGGCCACGCATCACAGCGAAGGTTCTCTTTGGTTGCCTTGCCTCAACGTCACGAATTCTATTGCCTCATGACTGGAGGGTTTGTTTAATAGCAATCGCAAAGCTCGCACTAGAGTATCAGCACGCTCGCCGGATGCTAGCTTTGGCAAAGAACCGCCAAGCCGAGGATTTACAAAAGGAACTTGAGAATGCTGGTTGCGATGGCTGGGAGGCGGAGTTGCATGTCGATTGGCTACTAATCCAGGTGCTATTATCTCATCACCGTTCTTTCTGTGCAAAACTCATTCATTGTCGCTGTTCTCGGTCAGCTGGATGGAGACTTCCTCGTTCGTCGTGTGCAAGCGGATGTCGCGTTAGAAATGATTGCACCTCGTTCTGGCCGGAACACCGTGTTGCAACTGAATATGGGTGAAGGAAAGTCCTCCGTAATCGTACCGGCAATAGCTTCGGTCCTCACGGACGGAAACCAACTCGTGCGAGTGGTAGTCCCGAAAGCCCTCGCTTCTCAAATGTTCCATTTACTCGTACATCGACTAGGTGGACTCGTCAATCGACGAGTCTTTTACCTGCCGTTCTCAAGATCCTTGCAAATCGGCAGATCGGAAGCCCAAGCAATCCAAAAGATCCTAGAGCAGTGTGTCCGTGACCGTGGCATTCTTGTCGTGCAACCAGAACATATCCTGTCCTTCAAGCTACTGAGCGTGGAGAAGCAGCTAGGTGACACCACGGACGTCGACAAAGAACTGCTGCAAACCCAGCGGTGGCTCCATTCGCACGCTCGCGACATTCTCGATGAAAGTGACGAGATTCTGCATGCTCGAAATCAATTGATCTATGCAATCGGCTCGCAGAGAGCTCTGGAGGGCTCCCCCACTCGCTGGTCGACCACGCAACAGATACTCCATCTGGTGAAGAGACACGGCCCTGTGCTCCATAAAGATTTCCCGCTCGGTGTAGAATATGAACAATATCACCGTCAATGTGGAGCTTTCCCTCATATCCGCATTCTTCATGAAGAGGCAGGCCAAGCGCTGATTTTTAGGATTGCCCAGGACGTCATGGGTGGATGGTTACTCAACTTCAGTCGAGCGCGCATTGCAGAGAGAACCGCAATCCACCGCTTTATCACACACACGGAGGTTGCCCCATCCGACATCCAAATGATACGGGACTACTGCGAAGGCTCCACCGTGTGGATGGACTTGTTACATATACGTGGACTTTTGGCATCTGGGATCTTGCTATTTTCACTCATGGAGCGACGTTGGCGTGTTGGCTACGGACTCGCACCTTGGAGGACAATGCTGGCCGTTCCCTATCGTGCAAAGGACGTCCCAGCACCCAGAGCGGAATTCGGTCATCCAGACGTTGCCATATTGCTTACTTGTCTCTCGTACTACTATGGTGGACTGGATCGGGAACAGCTGGGATTATGCTTCGAGCGCCTATTGATGTTAGATAATCCGGACCAAGAATACGAGTCATGGGTCCGTGACTGCCCTGAAGTTCCCGAACACCTCCGTCAGATTAGTGGCATCAACGCACAGTCTTTAGACCAGTGGAACCTACATCTTTTCCCGTTATTCTCGCACAACCAATCGACCATAGATTTCTATCTCTCTCAAGTTGTCTTTCCAAAAGAGGCTAAGGAGTTCCCTTCGAGGCTGTCTAGCTGTGGATGGGACCTTGCAGAGGAACGGGAGCACGTCACCACCGGTAAGTGCGTGGCTCGGCCACAAACTGTTATTCATACGCCCGTCCATTAGGGTTTTCTGGGACGAACGACGCACGCTATCTGCTGCCGACTTTCATCACGCAACAAGACCTCGATCACCAGCGCTCCACCAACGCAAAGGTTCTCACTTATCTCCTCCGGCCTGAGAACGACGCATATGTACAAACATCACAGCCATGCGGTCGGCGGCGAACAACTACTGAATTCCTTGCACTTGTAGCGGAACAACAGCCGGAAATACGCGTGATACTGGACGTTGGCGCTCAGGTCCTTGAGCTGCAAAACAACGAGTTTGCCGCACGCTGGCTGGAGCTGAAATCCGACGCACTTGCAGCTATTTACTTTAGTGACGGAGATGAATTGACCGTACTATCACGTGAAGGGACTACGCAGTCATTCTTAGATTCACCATATGCAAGTCGATTGGAAGAATGCGTCATATATCTTGATGATGCACACACACGAGGCACCGACATCAAGTTTCCGATCGGCTTCCGTGCAGCAGTCACCCTGGGGCCCAAAGTTACAAAAGACCGCTTGACCCAAGGTATGACTTTGGGGATCGGCTGACGAGGTATGCCGCTGATCCTGGCTGTAGGATGTATGCGCATGCGCAAGCTTGGACATGGTCACTCTGTAATGTTTTTCGCTCCTCTGGAGGTGGACAGGAGTATCCGCGATGCAGCTAGAAAAAGTGGTGGAGACGGGATACGTCCATCGGACATCTTACTGTGGGCCATGGGAGAGACGTGCAAGGAGATCCAGAATAGCGCTCCCTACTGGGCTCAGCAGGGACGAGACCACTCTTTGCGGTACAGCGCATGGTCGAATTTCTGTAACGGCAAGATAACTTCCCAAGAGCTCGCCACGACCTGGTGCCAGCCAGATGCAAAAACCCTGGAAGAACTGTATGTGCCGTGCAATCCTAAGGAACGACCATTACTGTCTATCCCCGCAATTGATCAGCGGTGCCAAGAGCTCGGCGTCTCCTCCTCGACCAACTTAAATATGAATGAGGAACAAGAACGAGAAATTATACACGAAATAGAACGGGAGACGCAAGTCGAACGACCACCACCAGCCATCCCTGCTGTGCATCGGGCATCTTCAAAGGTTCGCTATTTCGTGCGCACGGGCGTGGTTACTTCGAGTTCGACAGCTTTTATCCTCACGTTCGATTCATTTCGCGATGCCACTCCGTTTGCTCAAGAAGAGTCCGCGTGGTCCCAACGCATCTTTGCAACATCGGACTACTGTACTGTGGTGCAGGGACAAGCAGGAACAAACGTTGGTGAATACCTCCGTCCAGTTAACTGGATCCTGTCCAGCCAGTCGGGTGAAAGCACGATCCTCGTCATCCTGAGCCCATTCGAGGTAAACGAGTTACTACCCGAGATCAGAAGCAGCAGCTCCGTCCGTCTTCACATCTATACACCACGGACCCAGGCAAGAATGCTTCCCTGTGACGACCTGTGCTTATACACAATTTCCTCTGCTCCATCCTATCCGATTCCACCTGCTTCACTCGTGGACCAGATCAATCTGTTCGCTGGCCAGCTGTACCTGCGTGACTACACCACGTATCTTCGCCTTTGCCGTTTCCTTTGTGTTTATGCCGACGATCTCGCTGGTGAAGGGGATTTGGAGGTTGAGAGTGACGGCTTCATAGCTCCTGCGCATCGTCCCCTGGCGGCTCGATCAATTGATGCTTTCCAGCAGTCTCCACTTCCTTTTCTGAAGCACGTTATCAACTTGCGTAGGAGGGGGATGAACTTCGTAGCGACACATATGGGAAAGATTCTACATGGACGATTGCTGAAGGCAGAGGACTTTGCAGACCAACGGGGAAACTGAATAGTATGTAGTTGGGTGTCTTTTGGATGTCTCAGCTATGCAGGATAGGCCGTTTGCTAAAGCCGATCCGGGGTTGACGTTTTGCTTTCTGTAATCCAGTTATTCTGTATGTCCAGCACGAGATGTGCGATAATATTGGCCTGTTACCAGAAGTCCAAGTACCAGCGAAAATGTGATCACGGTAGAATCATAACTTTCTTAACAGCGTGATTGCTGCTCGTGTACGGCCCCTGGGCCAGAACCCGGACAATATGTACTTTGCTGCACCAAAAAAAAGTCCTTCGATAGACATTCAAGTATGTTACTTACTAGTGCCATTCGGAATCCATCGCAAGTTCCAGGCATTCAGGCTTTCGGAAGTTACAAGTTACCGGTAGAAAGTCAGCTAGAGGTGGACGTGGTGCTATTTGGTCCACTAACCTGACATGTCCCGTGCCGGGACCAGGCGCACCGGAGCACCGTAGGTTCGCATACGAAAGACATAATTGATCGTAGCGCGTTGCTCACTTGGTGGGCCAAGTGGGTAGATTGGTCCCATATGCCCAAACTCGCCGTGCTTAGCTAGCACTGTACTTTCAACGGTTCAGCGCCAAACCCTCCACCTATCGAATCCATCACAAGCGAAACTTTCACATACCAATCGTCGGCTCGGAACCCTCTTTTCATAGTCTTACCAGCAGAAGTCACGCTGCGGGGACATCGCGTGCCGATGGACTGCAGGTCCATCCGGTCCCATGGGGAGTCAGCTATTCCTCTTCTCACAATATATGGACAACCAACGTACTACATATGTATGGCCCTGAGTGATTAGAGCCGAAAAGGTTTGTGTGTACTTGGCAATGAGGGTGGTCTAATACACAGAGTGGTTGGCGCTGTCAAATCGAACGATCGCGCCGGCGAGTTCAGCAGGAGTCGGTTTGGGCGCAACGACGTCCACTCGCAAACCCAGCTCATCACGGAGAGCGGACGCCGTCGTAGGACCTATTGCGGCAACCTTGACCATTTCTTTTCTTCCGTGTCCAAGCTCATCCGCACCGCCTGTATCGACCAGACGACGAAAGAAGAAGTAATCCCGCAGTGTCGGATAAACGTGTCGAGCTGCGGAGGGCGCAAAGAACACGATCCATCCCCATGCCTCCTTGGCATCATCTGACAAGCAGATTGGCAAGCTCAGCCCGATTCGAGTGTGATTCGGCCAACAACTTGCCTCCGTCACACCCTACAAATCCAGCTCTTCTCAATGCATCCTCCAGATCATGCGCAAACGTTGACGATCCACGCGTCTCATACACCTGCAACTCCTCCAGACCAACACCTCCCTGGCTCAAGATCTTCGACATCGTATCCCGATTCTTATCTCCCGTCAATACAGCATATTCTTCGACTCGGGTGCATCTCCATCCTCCAAAATGAGCCTCGCAAGCTGCTCTGCCGAACCAGCCTCTGACCCGCCTCGTACATCCGTCGGACCCAATCCACGTGGCAATCTCTTGCCCAACTCACGCGCTGTCTCTGCGCTCACTTCCCCGACGACATAAAATGGGACGGACCCCCAACTCGTCTTTCCCTCGTCTCCAGAACTCACCTCTTGGGCGGTGGCATCCTCCCGTGACTGCGTGAGGATGCTATCCACAGCCTGACCCCACGCCTCGATCGACCTCTTGCTCGTTACGACGACACCGGTGAAACGATGCACGCTAGGCCCCTCGGCTATCCTGTCTGCCAGCTTGTTGATATGGACGAGCGTTGTTTCCAAGACGGGCACTGAGATACGCGAGTATCCATGCGTACGAAACACGGCTTCATATTTGTCAGGTACATCCAATGTCGGGGATCGTGGTAGTAGAACATTCATAGTCAACGGAGGACTGAGCAGACTCGCCTTTGTCGCGGGTACATATCAGTGGCAGCATGCTTGAATGACGAGGAGTCCTTCAGGCAGTCGTCTGATAAGCCCCATTTGGTCGTCGCCACTTAAAGTCCCCACTGTGTGTGCTTGTTTGTGCCACTTTCCCACCAAACCCTCATCTCGATGTAAAACCCTCAAGCTCAAGTTCGAAACATGCGTCCATTATCATCATGGGCTCCGCTCAGAATTGGTCGGAAATGGGCATCCTAGGCGGGAGAACTCCACTCATTCTGAGTACATTGGATTCCGAAGACGACGTATTTGTATGACATCACCCCCCCTTCCATTAAACGTGGGTTTTCGTCATACAGTATCGACCTATCAGAAGTGGCCAGCCTCAAGGCGAAGTAGGCGCCCTATGGCACATACATATAAGCCCAGGTTGATGGTACCTGTTTCAGCTGTCTCTCTGCTGTTGACTCCCTGGCAAGGTTGCACATTCAGTCTCCGAGCTGATTGCTGAAGGGACCGGTACTTGAAAGAAGTACTCATGACATTGCAATACAAGATTACGCATGTTTTTTGTCCTCTACAACTTCCTGACGCAGATGATCATTCTCACGCAAACGATCTCGCTCTATCTGAAGCAGTATGCGATTCGGCGTTTGAGTTTTCCGGACACCTTCATAACCCTGCGAAGGCTCATTGGGAATGCGTCAAGAAACTGTTGCAGAATATCTACGAGGCAATGCGCCTTCAGCAGTTAGAGGAAACCCTTGTCACGTCCCAGCTCAAGTCAATGACAGCAGGAGGTACGCACCGTCTATCGCAAGGCAGTTTTTTTTCTTGTGCTGACTCCGTGTAGATGTTGTCGCTTATCTTATCCGTGCTCAGAACGCGGCCGTTGTGTTTAGAAGGGGTGCAGGAGAAACCATCGCAGAATCATTCGAAGTATCCCCCACTGCGGCGGCGGTCATGGGTGCCCGCGGCAAACTCGTGTGTTCGTACCCGGGCCCCGCGATCGCCGTCCCAGATGTGGTTTTTGAGGACACCATATTCCGCACCGAGCTTGCTCATTTCCTCTGTGAGATGGACAAGGACAGTCTCGACGCAGTTCCCACCTCCCGCAAGGCGGGTTCGGAGGTTCCCGAGCCGCGAGATACTGTGCACCCTCGGTATATAACAGAGTTGTTGACTGGCATCCTACGAGCTGTTGGTAAGCCCGCCGAGGTCCAGCGAATCAATAAACGTATTGGCGATGATGTCGTATGGCGCAATGCCCGCCTCCCGTGGCGTCGCTCTTCGCTCTGGTTGGTAATCAGAGTCGTGCTGCATACCACCCTTGCACGAAATGGCCTGGGGGTAGACGGCTACAAGGCGTTCATGCTGTTTTTCATGAATGGACTTGCCCGAGAAGCCGTGAACGGTGGAATGCCCGATGACGTCTTGCACTGGGTATCCGCCAAGATTAGTCGTCGGTTGACGAAATTGAGAGAATCAGCTCCCGACTGGCTGTCGAAGTCCGTACTACAGACTTGTACGGATATTCGTGATCTGTTGGACAGCAGGTGGGAGCAGGTGCGGGAACGCGACGCCTTCTCACCAGCTTGGAATCCCCTTTCCCTTAATTTCTTACCCGACACTCGCCTCTCCCTACTTGACAGCCATCAGTACATCATCAACATCCTGAACTCAAGCCACTCCACTACAAAGCCTGTCAATTCTGTGACTGGCAGCCGCCCGCGTGGTGACTTGGACTTATTTCTATCGATGACTGGCGACTTTTTCGGGGATACCTACAAAACAGACCCTCGAATTACACTCTATGATGTGGAGCGAGCGGTCAGCTATGGTATCGATGATTGGGTCGCTTGCGTCTCAGTAGATGACACCGTAACGGCATGCGAGAAGCTGGAACTCCTAGCCAGCAAGTATTCGTTGGCAGCTAGAGAAACCTACGAAGGCAATCCGGAGGATTTCTCGCGAATGTTTCTCACCGTAATCGAATTGTGGGTTGCAATAGACAAACTCGTCATACGACAGATTCCTATGCTCGGTGAATATTCCCCTGAAATACCTATCAGTCTCCTGCAGCGATTGCTGCTTCGGGATGCACATGACATCCAGCGGTTCCGCCTTGCGTATGATTATGTTCGCAAACGTCACACCGCAGCAAGAAATGGGTGGTCTGTGTTCTCGGATCGAACGGACGTAAACAGCTTTGCAGTGCGCTACTTCAACCAGGATCTTCGTTTGCAAGCACTCAGGGATCGCATCGTCAGTACAGCCCAAAAAGCGCGGGAAAAGAAACTTCTGGAGCTGAAGGAATCGATCGCGCGCCACAACGATAACCAGAGGCGTGCTGCGAAGATGAGTCACGACCATGTGCCAGCTGGCCGTGGGAAAAAGAAGAAAACGCTCAAACGAAGGTGCCCGAGGTGCAGGCTCGAGTCCTCGAAAATCAAGATTGCCGTGCACGAATGGCCACTCCCGAAGGATCCGTGTCGGGTCGCGTTAGTTGTATTCGAGCTGAATCGCCCGGTTGCGTTCGACATGTGGCGCTCTGTCGTTTGCCTCCTGCTTCTTGATATCTGTTCCCCACCACTGAAGCAGAAAGATCCCCATACCCGTCTCGGAGAATATTCTGCCTTGCACTCCTGCCACACCGAGCACACTAGATCTCGTGTTACGCTAGCATCTGACGCGAAACCCGTCATACAGTCCCATTACCGCTCTATTGAGGTACCCACGGTGGAGAGCAAAGTCTGCGTCAACAACGGTCTCAACCTTTACTACTATGACAAACAGTCCGAGGTCTCCCCCGCTGATGCCTTCCGTGCCGTGGACATATCTGGCCCTTGTTCCCATCAGCTTTCGCCGGGCCCATATCAAAACTTACAGCGCTATCTTCAACATACCGACCACACCTCAAACGAGGTGCTGTGCAGACAGGCAGACTGCGACAAGGATCTCTCTACCCACGAATTCACAGCATATGGTCACGTACGCAGCGGTCCTTCTTTGCAATGGCTCAATATTTTGCGGGAAATTCGTGCCAATACGTTGACCCTCCGTCGTGACGAGGTCCACTTGTTGTTCGCTCAGGCAGCTAGCCAAGTTGGTCCGGTATCAGAACAGGGGAAGTTGTTGTGGCATGTTGAGCTGGAAGATGAACATTTCCGTCACTCGCTGTTAGGGGAACTTGAAACTCTCGTGTCGACTGTATCAGGAAACTGGCTGGAGGGCGCAACAATGGAGACGATTTCCCTCTTGGTTGGCAGGATGCTTTCTGTGGCATCCGTAATCGAAGACCATAGCCACCCTAAAGCTCTCGAGCTACTTCACACTGTTCGGGAGGCGACGTTTAGTTGGGTGCTGGACCTCTGTCAGAAATTGGAGCAGACCACATGCGAGGTTAAGAAGGAACAACTTCGAGGACGTCTTCGTGACTTAGCCGCCATTTGCCGCAGCACTTTTGACGTGAGGCTCGACATAGTGACGCGGCTCCTCGACTCTTCCAGGGATCTGGAGATTCTAGTGTGTTGTGCAATAGTCATCCATAACAACATGCCGTCACAGTTCAGTGCTCTCACTGGAATGTCAAGGCTCCTCATGGAACGTGACTGTCACCTGTCATGGAAATTGGCAGATCTTATAGGCAGTATCATCGTTGAAGGGAATGACGGCTTTGATCTTGGAATCAAACACACTTGGCCTGGGTACCGTCGAGGGAGACCCTGGAAGAGGATAGGCACTGGTAAACATAGGTGGTTCACCACGAAGACATCCGCCCCCACGAAACAGCAGTCACAACAAGTGTGCTTTGACGTCCTAAACGGTACTTTATTGGTGGATGGACGACCACTGGGAAGACTACCGGATGAGATCAGGTCAGATCCAATGTTTACCTTGCTTTTTGGTGCCGTAAGCGTTTTAATATTAGTCCTCATCGCGCACTAACTCTCAGCAGCAAACGCCGGACGTCCTTCCCAGTGATATGGCTGGAATGGCATATGTCACTTGTGGCTTGGTCAACGAATACCGTGTAGGTCTTTTGGTCGATTTGTATTAATAGATAGCTGAGATTCGTCGCGTAGGTTCACTTCCGAATTGGAACAAATGGGTTGATAGTCCGAGCCAAAAAAGAGACCGACCCAGACATTTTCGAATTGATTCCTTCTCAGAAGTTGGGGTCGGATCTCCCAAGCGTACTGGTTGAGAATCACGTACATTGGTTCAACCTCACAACTCGAATAATGGAGGCTCGCCCGGTGGAGACCTTATGGAAGTCATCCCCTGACAACTGGAGGCTTCACTTTTTGCCTGGAGGCCATTCGATGACTAAGGGGGATGCCAGACTTTTCGACGTCCGTAGCCAAACATGGCAGATGTTGTCCGAGCGACTTCAGCCTTTGGAAAATCCACAGAATCTTATTATTACGCTAGAAAATTCAGATACGGTCTCCGTCAATTTACCGCGTTACGGCCTATCTTTCTTCATCAATGATGACAAGGAGTTGGAGTGCCGTCATCCTCGTGGCATGGTGTATGATGAAAGGCAGTCTGCGGGGACGCTGTTCGGGTTAGCAAACAAATTGGTGTTGCGACCCAAGGCCAATCTAGTCGACGACGGCGTCCGGAGGCTTGTTCTTGTACCGGAGGGAGATGTGGCATTCACGAGGCAAGACGATCATGTGCGGGTCACGATTGATACATCAGGTCCAGCGCAAAAGAGGCTCCTATACCAAATATTCCGAATTGATACCGACTCGGGATGCCTCATTGGTAACGCCACCCTGGCGAGCAATCTTTACCGAGCCTACCTGCACGCACTGACCAGCAAACCGTCTTCGGTGGACCCTCTGACTCAGAGGACTGGCACAGAGGAGGCGCTGTCTATTTTGCGCTCTGCTGCATGTCGGTCCTTCATGAAGGTTGACGCCCGCTCCGCGAAACTATTATGCTGCATTGCTGAGTTGACCGCTCGTCGAACTTGGTACCCGAAGCATCTGAAGCGTATGCAAACCATGCACTGGCTGAAAGGACTCCCGGTTGCGTCTCAGCATTGTGGCTTTTACGTTGCTTGCTCGTCTATCAAGGAGACACAACAGCAGCAGGAAGTTTTTCATGGGCAATCTGCACCACTCTTCGAAGACTTTCCGCCCGATTCCGGTGACCACTTACTTCTCCGTGCTGCAATCAGGGCTACGGTGCTTTACCCACAAGCATCACATATTCGCCTACTAAGCTGTGAATATGACTCTGTTTACGAGGCGAGGGACGCACGACTACCATCTGCCGATGAACTCCGTGTATACAACACAGCATTTGATGTTTATAATTGGTCAGCTCGGAAACATTCATCCAAGAAATCCCTTCGCTCAGTCAAGTCGTGGAACGGAATTTTGCCAGGAGTTTCGCAGGCATTCCCGTTGCGTTACAACAAAGACTGGTTATCCCCAGACTTACCTGCGATCTGGCTTTCATTGTACGACGGTTGTCGTAAGAGCGTGGCACGAAAGCATCGTTTCCAGCTCTTATTCTCCTTGTCTGCCATGGCATATACCTCTTCAAAGCTTGAAGTCCTCGCTGGTACTTTACTGGCCTTCGCAACGATGTCTCAATTCAAAGAAGAAATTCCACCCAAATACCCTAAATATGACCTCTCTGACGGGTTCAAACCTTCAGAACAGGCACTGAGCCGGTTTCTTTCTCAGCATGCGAAACCTCTTCATGGCACCATCAGTCTAGAGGAGTACAATGATCAGCGTAAACGACAAAAGGATGACATATTTGCAAAAACTACCGCTGCATGGCCATGTATGAAACCTCCTTCCGGCGACTTCCGAGACTGCTCATGGTACGACATTGATGCATTGGATACTGATCTCAGGCCATTGTTTGCAAGTTGCTATCGGAACATGGAGCTGAAGGATCACTTAGATCGCGTGGAGTCGATTCTTGGTAGAAAGGCTAGCTCCTCGTCACTGGAGTCTCTCAATAAGAAAATGACTTCGCCTTCTAACCGGCGACCGGCGTATTCCTTCGCATCATCCAGTCAGGGTCACCATCGAGCCAACTGGGACGTGAGCCTAGAGGTCCTCTTCCATCGCGCGGCGCCTACCGTGCCACTAAATGGGATGACGCCTCAGGACCTGCAGTTCACTCTTCACCACGATAACTACGCCCCCCAACGCCACCCCACCGGCCGGTCTCAAACGTAGTATTTGTCCTTGTACCATCGTTATTGCACTGTTCTGACCACGGTTTGTTTCAGCGGGTCTACGCAAATGAGCCAGTTAATTAACGACCTTCACCGGAATGCAAACTCGACGCTTCGAGCTACTTATGCAAATGAGCTCCAACAGAGCGCCGACCACCTTAGTCATAACCAGGCGACCCTGGAGGTAGACGCTCTCGCGAATTTGGTGGAGTTGTTCAGAACACACTACGAGCTAAGCAGGGAAAGATACCAGTCCACTCTGAGATTCCTTGCGGGATACTTGGGACCGCAAACAACAAGCGAACATGCAGTCTACAGATCTGGTCAGTGGCCACGTGTCACAGTCAAGGTTCTTCTTGGTTGCCTTGCATCCAAGTCAAAAATCTCATTGCCCTCTGATTGGCGAGTTTGTTTAATCGCATTCTCAAAGTTCGCTTTGGAGTACCAGCGTGCTCGCCGAATGTTAGCATTGGCAAAGAATGGCCAAGCCGAGGAGTTGCACAAGGAAATGGAGAATACTGGCTGCGATGGTTGGGAGGCAGAGTCGTACGCTGACTGGCTACTAATCCAGGTACGTTTATCCTGTCGTCTCCTGTTCTGTACGAAACTTGTTCACTCTTACTGCTTTCGGTTCAGCTGGATGGGGATTTCCTCATCCGCCGCATCCAAGCACACGTTGCATTAGAAATGATAGCACCTCGTTCCGGCCAGAACACCGTCTTGCAATTAAATATGGGTGAAGGGAAGTCCTCGGTAATCGTACCGGCAGTGGCCTCAGTCCTTGCCGACAAAAACCAACTCGTGCGAGTGGTGGTCCCGAAAGCCTTGGCTTCCCAAATGTTCCATCTGCTGGTACAACGACTAGGTGGACTTGTCAATCGACGGGTCTTTTATTTACCGTTTTCAAGATCCTTGCAAATCGACCAATCGGGAGCTAGTGCGATTCGGGCAATCTTGAAAGAGTGTATGCGCAAACGCGGCATTCTTGTCGTGCAACCCGAGCATATTCTATCTTTCAAGCTACTGAGCGTTGAGAAGCAGCTAGGTGATACCACGGACATCGCCAAGGAATTGTTGCAAACTCAGCGGTGGCTTCATTCCTATGCTCGTGATATTCTTGATGAAAGTGACGAGATTCTTCACGTTCGAAATCAATTGATCTATGCGGTCGGTTCACAGAGAGCTCTGGAGGACTCCCCCACTCGCTGGTCGACCACGCAACAAATACTCCACCTGGTGAAGAAACACGCCCCCACGCTCTACGCAAAGTTCCCACTTGGTGTAGAATATGAACAACGTCACCGTCGCAGTGGAGCCTTCCCTCACATTCGTATTCTTCATCGAGATGCAGGCGATGAGTTGATCTCCAGGATTGCCCAAGATGTCTTGGACGGATGGCTACTCAACTTCAGTGGGATTCGTGGTATCGAAAGAACTGCGATTCACCACTTTATCACCCGCATGGACGTTGCCTCCTCCGAAGTTCAATTGATACGGGACTACTGTGGAGGCACCGCTATGTGGATGACTTTATTACATTTGCGTGGGCTTCTAGCATCTGGAATCCTGTTATTTGCACTCATGGAGCGACGATGGCGCGTTGGCTACGGACTCGCGCCTTCGCGGACCATGTTGGCTGTACCCTATCGTGCAAAGGACGTCCCAGCGTTAAGAGCAGAATTTGGACACTCTGACGTTGCCATAGTGCTCACCTCTCTCTCGTACTACTACGGTGGACTGGACCGGGAGCAGCTGATATTATGTTTCGAGCGCCTCCTGACGCTAGATAATCCGGACCAGGAATACGAGTCATGGCTCCGCGATTGCCATGAAGTCCCTGAAAGCCTCCGTCGAATCAGCGGTGTTAACACTCAGTCTTTGGACCAATGGAACCAGTACCTTTTCCCGATATTTTCGCACAACCAATCGACGGTAGACTTCTATCTCTCACAAGTTGTTTTTCCGAAGGAGGCCAAGGAGTTCCCTTCAAAGCTGTCTAGCTGCGGGTGGGACCTTGCAGAAAAGAGGGAGCACGTCACCACTGGTAAGTTTATGGTTCATCTGCAGACTCTTCTAATTAATCTATTAGGATTCTCTGGAACGAACGATGCTCGTTACCTGCTACCGACTTCTACTGTACAACGAGACCCTGATCACCAGCGAGCCACCAATGCAAAGGTTCTCTCCTACCTTCTCAAGCCAGAGAACGACGCATACGTGCAAACATCATGGCCAGATGGTCGACGACGAACGGCTGGAGAATTCCTTGCACTTGTAGTGGAACAAAAGCCGGAAATACGCGTGATACTAGATGTTGGTGCCCAGGTTCTCGAGCTGAAGAACAATGAATTTGCGACGCTCTGGTTGGAGTTGAAACCTGATGCACTCGGTGCCATCTACTTTGACGACGGAGACGAGCTGACCGTGCTCTCACGTGACGGAACTACACAATCATTGTTGGAGTCACCCTATGCAAGTCGACTGGAAGAATGTGTCATATATCTCGATGATGCACATACTCGGGGGACCGACATCAAGTTTCCGATCGGCTTCCGTGCAGCAGTCACCCTGGGGCCCAAAGTTACAAAAGACCGCTTGACGCAAGGTATGACTATGAGGATTGGTCGATGAGGCGTGCTGCTAATCCTGGTTGTAGGGTGTATGCGCATGCGCAAACTTGGATGCGGTCACTCTGTAATGTTTTTCGGTCCTCTGGATGTAGACAGGAACATCCGCGATGCGGCTAGAAAAAGTGACGGAGACATGATTCATCCGTCAGACATCTTGCTGTGGGCGATGGGCGAGACGTGCACGGAGATCGAGAATAGTGCTCCCTACTGGGCTCAGCAGGGACGAGACCACGCTTTGCGGTATAGCGCGTGGTCGAGGTTCTGTAGCGGTGAAGTAACTTCCCAAGAGCTCGCCGAAACCTGGCGTCAGCCGGATGCGAAAACCCTAGAAGAACTGTATGCACCGTCCGCTCCTAAGGACGACCCGCTACTCCCTGTCCCGGAAATCGATCGGAGATGCCGAGAGCTTGGCGTCTCCTCATCACTCGATTTACGTATGAACGAGGAGCAGGAACGAGAAATCATACACGAAATGGAACGCGAAAGGCAAGTAGAAAGACCTCCGCCAGCTACTCCCGCCGTGCATCAGGTCTCGGAAGATGTTCGTCGTTTCGTGCACACGGGAATAGTTACCCCTCGTTCCAAGGCTTTTTTCCTCGTGTTTAACTCGTTCTGCGATACCTCAACACATATCCACGAAGAGAAGGTGTGGTCCCGACATATCTTCGCAACCTCTGACTACCGCACTGTGGTGCAAGGGCGAACCCAAGGCAATGCTGGTGAACACTTGCGTCCTGTAAACTGGATACTCTCGAGCCAACCAAATGGAAACCGCACTCTCGTCATCCTCAGCCCATTCGAGGTAAACGAGTTGTTGCCAGAGATCAGGAACAGCAGGTCCGTATGTCTTCACATCTACACGCCGCGGACCCAGGCGAGAATGCGTCCCTGTGACGATCTGCGTCTATACACAATTCCTTCTGCTCCCCCCGACTGGATAGCACCTGCTTCACTCGTAGACCAAGTTAATCTGTTCGCTGGGCAGCTGTACGTGCACGACTATCACACCTATCTTCGTCTATGTCGCTTCCTTTGCGTCTATACAGACGATCTGGCTGGCGAAGCGGAACTGGTGGTCGAGAGTGATGGGTTCATACCTCCCGCACACCGGCCCTTGAAGGGACGGATAACTGGTTCTTTCCAGAAGTCTCCACTTGCTTTCCTCAAACATGTCATCGATCAGCGTAGGCAGGGGATGAACTTCGTAGCGACCCACATGGGAAGAATTCTGAATGGACGATTATTGAGGGAGGAAGATTTTGAATTCCACTGAACGCCTTACGGTACCATGTCTCGATGCCCCAACCGTGTGTGATTAACTGTGCAAAACTGATCACTCGTTCTGATGTTGTTGTCTTTTGTAGTGTATGTGTATGGTATGCTGTACGATGTTAAAAATCCAACAAACGTACGAGCTGGCTGAAATGTACCATTCTTAACTTGTTGAGGGAAAATGAGAAACAGACGAGCGACTTGACGTGTAGGTGTAGGTTGAAATCCTGGAATGATGCAACCCACCGCGACGTGGATCAGAGTTTGATTCGGGCGGTATATAACAACGGACGTAGATCCAGTTTTCCCAGCGCATCGTCCCCTTTGAAAAAGTTGGAGTCCACACGATTCAAGCACCTGCACGCACCTCACTCCAAAATCTGCCTGTCATAATCACAGACAGAATAATTGTTCCTCCCCTAGTCGACGGTCGCTAGAGTGCTGACTACCCGATGTACTGGTGTCGAGAGGCCCGAGAGAGTTTATGCTACTACTTATCCCCGTCTGGGGATCCTGTCCCTATCAACCGGATAACGTTCTCATACACCGTAAATACGATGCCTCCGCTCATCTGCAACATGCATGCATGTCAGTGGATCAGGTACTCACTTTGACACATCCGGAAAACAAAACAGAAATGGGAAGCAGAAAGAACAGCTACACTCACAATCAATCTCGCCAACCTCGGCGTGGTACCCGTCCAAAACCTCAACACCCCCTCCTCCGTCAATATCCTATATGCACAATGGAACGAGTTCTTGTATTGCTGCTTTGCCGTCAAGGACTGCATCCGTGTCTTGATCACGCTAATTCATGCGACAATCCAGTCAGCCACTCGACGCACGGAAGTCCAAGTGTAATTATCGCTCACGTACTCGAGTGGTTGTGTGACGTAGACCGTCACAAATCCTGCTATGGCGCCTATCCCGAATGTAATTCCACTCGGTAATGATTGACCAGGCCGCGTAGTGCTCTGGATAAATTGCTTAAGCGTCGTGTATGTCGTGAACCGGACTGCGGAATTGGCGCCTTGACGCATCATCTATGCACACGCAAATTGGCACGGCGTGTCATTAGAACTGGTGCGACGAAGGACTGGCTAACAGACTTACGACGGGGAAGAGACCTCGATAAATGCCTAGTATGCCTTCTTGTTTGACAATGGATACGGTCCCGTGTACGAGTCCGCGGTACTGTGGATTTGGACGTTTAGCGTCGTCGATGAGTTTCGTCCTACAAACACGTGTAAAGCGACAGTCGCCAACAGGAGGTTCCGCCTGGACGTACTTGATGGTTTCAGAAGGTGTCACTGCCACGATAGCCTCGACCATCCCGGCTCCCAGTCCAGCTATGGTGCGGGCATGGTCACAGAATCGATAAACAAACGAGCGGGATGACGTACCGAGGAGACTCCTTGGTGGGCTGACCTTGCCCTGTTGGCGCGACCAAGTAAGCCATACACGAAGTGAACGAACGAATAAATCTCCCACATCCTTATCCGCCAGCAACGACTTGATGTGGTCATATGTGACGAATCTAACGCCTGCCTTGACGGAATTCCCGATGACAAGTGCTGAACATCCCGAGTACAATCCTGTGATGCCTTTTTCTTGGACAGTCGTCCGTATGATCGTGATTGGAGATTCTCGCTGCAACAAGAACAAGGCTAAGAAACATCGACGTGGGGAAACTGCCGTGGGCTGACCTTTCCCCCGAACTGAGATCTGGTCTTTACGAATTCAGTGGGATAAGTGATGAATCTGCCATGCTAATCTCATCTAGCGACGTCCCGAGTATGCAGACATTTTTCCACTCACGCTTCGACGGCACCCGCCAACGACCCCGCAATGAGCGAGTGAGCAGGCTTTTCTTTTCTCGAGGACATCGTCGCACGCTGCATGGGTGATCGCGTGAATACCATACTGGAATCACGTGACTAACACGTGACGATCAACAAAGCGTGACTTCTGATTGCAAGTCGTGTCTAACCCCCTCAGACTCATACCGCCATCATCGCCCACCGACATGTCCTCGCAAAAGGCAACAGGCGGGAAATCAAAACCATCGCAAGCAGGCACGGCAACGTCAACCGCAACGGGTCCACGGACGATTCAGACAAGGAGTCAGAGAGCTGGCCTGCAGGTATGAAAATGACCCATTGACGCAAAGACAATCCGCTTCACTGTCATACTAGTTCCCTGTCGGTCGTATCCATCGATATCTCAAACAGCGCACACAGCACAATGTACGGATAGGCGCAAAGGCTGCCGTGTACACCTCTGCTATCTTGGAATACCTCACTGCCGAAGTGCTCGAGCTGGCTGGTATATATCTTCACCATCTTGATAACTTTGAATCTCGCTGACACCATCATCACCAAGGAAATGCATCTAAAGACCTCCGTGTGAAACGTATCACACCGCGCCATCTCCAACTGGCCATTCGCGGAGACGAGGAACTTGATATCCTCGTCCGAGCGACGATCGCAGGAGGAGGAGTCCTTCCTTTTATCCATAAGTCGCTCACAGCAGGGACTGGCAAAAACAAGAAACCTGAGGGCCAGTAAATCACTCGCGTGCGCACTGTACGATGGTCAGTCATGCCTGCCGGTGCTGTAGGATCGGAATGGGGGGTATAGTCGTACGATTTCACCGTAATGGAGATACAAGGAAGATAAGGTATTCGATTTGTTTTGTGTGTCGCTCCACCACTCGCGTGCGAGTGTATTTATTCTTTTCTTGTACATCGGGCCCATTGGCAAGTAGGGGGGCATGGTTCGAGTGCGAACATACTGCGCTGATCATCTTTACAGTCAACATGGGGCGCCAGTTTCGTTTGAACTCAGGTACGTGTACGAAATCACCAACAAATCGTGATTGTCCACAATTCGCAGTACAGTAGACATGTCAAAGGTATTCATACATCCTTCAGTCGTGAGGTGCCCTGGCACGCCCCTCTGCTGCAGCCGCTCCTCCCGCCTCACGAAGCTCTCCTCTCTCATGCATCGCCGGGTTGTTGGTCACCTTGCCCACGACCTATAGGACGAGTACCCATCAGTATCGAATTGAATGAAACCCGAAATAGTACAACGTACCTTTTCAGTCTTCCCGAAAATTTTATCGGTGATACCGGCCTGACTGGTATCAAGGTCACGCTGTCCGCCAATCGCAACGCCGCCTACGAAATTACCATCGGTACCGAACTGAGGGAAAGAATCGCACTGCTCACCTTCAGGTACAGGCTGCACGCCAAGAGGACGGTCCGTAGTGTACGCGTTCCTACCTGCGCGTGCACCCTGGTAATTATCTTCGTCACGTCGTTCCGCACCGATTCCAGTGCCCGGCGCGCTCCTTTGCGCTCCATGGTGTTCGCGAGGCTGTTCATCACCACCATACACACCTCCGCGCTGTTCACCTGCACCATACGTGCCACGCTGTTGTTGGCCGGAGCCCACGTCCTCTGGAGCCCGCTCATAGTTCTCGCGCTCACGACCCTCTCGGCGTGGCAAAGGCTGATTGGAGTCGTGCAGGCGGTGCTGCGGGGCAGGTCTGTCGGCCGCAGACGGGTCTGGGTTCCGGGAGGTTTCCTGACTAGGGTACGGGGTGGGGGAAGTGGATTGAGAAGACATGATTAATACTTTCGTATGTGTGAGTTGTGTGGTTTGTTGGAACGGTTCTAATGTTTGATGCTTGGTACCGTCGATGGGTCCAGGTTTATATACCGTTCCCCGCTTGAGCACGGGAATATAGGGGTGACGTCACGATGGGATCATCATGTCATGGAAATCCCAGACTCGTAGGAGATGAGGAGTAGAAAACGTAAGACGGACGACGTCACATCGGGGCAGGGTGGTGAGTTGTACTCCACCAGCGCAGTGCCTCTCCTCCATGTCGCGGGTTTGTCAGCAGAGTGGTTTCCACATCGGCTACGCGTGGAGTTGTAGGTTCTCGAGCACGAGTTTCAGCCTAATCCATGTTTCGACATTGGTACGAAACACGTACCGATCAGTGTATTGAAATTCTGCAGGAAGCGTGCTCGCACGTTTGCGTGCCGCGGATTCAACTTTGCAAGAGTTTTACTGAAACCCCTAGACTCCACTTTCTATCAGATGGTCATCGTAGCTGCTGAGAGCGTAACTCGTGGAAGCATTGTTGCTGGTGCTGTTCATTTTTCTTGTTCTCTATCACTTCATACCCGTTGGACTTGCTTCGCAGCGAGGGCCCGGAGCTGTACCGGACACCCGGCCCGCGTCGCGGTGGCGATGTCGTGGGAATGCGTGATAAGACGCCTTCGCCGGCTTGTCTTGTAAACCCCTAAATGTAAAATCTGGACGAGACCGTATCACCGACTTTCTCGTTCCCCCCAGCCATGCCGTGGCCTGCCCAAGTGATCCGTCAGTTTCAAGCTCTTCCTCCCAATCCCCGTGAGAGTGACTTCTCCGGGGCTTATAACAAACTTCTGCACACCCTTTTCCCACCTGAGTCCGATTTCACCGTCGTACCCTGGTATCCGGAAATTCTTACCTTGGAATCACCCGATGACGTCGTCTCCTTTGGAATCTTTCTTGGGTCTAGCCCTGTCTTTTTGCTGGACGTGAAGACGCCTTCTGAACTCACGTGCGCGTTCTCGCGCAATTTGGCAGATCAACAGATCAGAGAACTCTTGGGAGATTTTGCCGGTTAGTCAGGGACCATCTAATGAGGTTGAGATACCGTTCTTATAGTCGCTCCCGGAACCCAGCCCAATGCCCCATTCCGACTCTGCACGCCGTCAGTGCTATGGGAACACGACTTTGCTTTTATCGGTTGGATACCACTAATGTCGCAGCAGAAATTGTACCGCGCGGTATCCTACATGTCCCTGCTAAATGGGATGCTGATAGTCCACCAGAAGAGAGGTGGGACTGTGATGTTCTAGATGCCAATGGAGAGGAGAGGCTGCGTGCTGTGGTGGAGGAGATAAAGGAAGCACGCAAGAATATTGCGAACCCTTGAACCGATCAGTTGTGCATGATTCAAAGTTCCTTCTTGCTTTTTATGCACTGCGTATCGCATCGCCGTCTTGTTATGTCGGTCGTGTCATATACTCGGGAAATACTGTACTACCGGGAAAGTGGTTATAATTTTGTTCATTGTGCTCTCTTTTGCAGCGTCATGAACACAGCAGCAACAATCATATTCAGGATTCAGGTAATCTACAGTTGCAATCTGATATGATTCATAGTGAAGGTGCGAGGAGAGTGATACAAGGAGGATTAGTGTATAAGAAATGTGGTATGCATGGGAAGAATACGCCACGAGACAAGACTTTAGTCATTGGTTCTCCGTTGTTTGAGGTGATGCTGAGTAGCGATGTTTTTTTTTTTCATACTCTCGAGTTGCGATCTTTACCGAAATTAGAGTAATGACAATCATACCTATTCTCCCCTTTTCTTGCATGGAAGGGTGTCCGTGTCAGGATCGATGTACAACATAATTTTTCTTTTGTTCGTGTTGCTGTTCATAACACGGATGCCTATGACGTCAGTCCCTGATTTGGGGGCAATGGACCAACGACATAAAATGAATTGCAGCTCGACGATGGCATTCATGGTAAGCATACAGAGGGATGAGGTCAAAAGAAAGGAGGAAATTTGTACGATGCGCAACTGAACAGGTCAAGCATGAGGAATATTCATGCATGCTTCCTTTATCTCGTCCACCACAGCACGAAGCCTCTGCTCTCCATTGGCATCCAGAATATCACAGTCCCACCTCTCCGCAGGTGCAGTATCAATCACCCTGGTGGAGTTTTGCGGGATCCAGCGCGGTAAAATTTCCGCTGCGACATCAGTGGTATCCAACTGATAAAAGCAAAGTCGCGTTCCCATAGCACTAACGGCATGCAAAGTCGGAATGGGACATTTTTCTGGATTCCAAAAGCGATTATAAGAATTGTATCTCAACCTCACCAGGAGGCCCATGACTCACCGCCAAAATCCATGAAGAGTTCTCTCATGTGCACATCTGCCAATTTGCGCGACGATATGTACATGAGATCGGTGGGCGTCTTCACTTCCAGACCAAAAACAAGGCTTGATTTGTGATAGACTGCAAAGTCGAGGCGTGAGGAATCTGAATCTACCAGATCCTGGGGTGGTACGACGGTGAAAGCGGAGTCGGGTGGGAAGAGGTAGTTCAGAAGTTTGTTATAAGCCCCGTATAAGTCAGTCTCACGGGGATTGGGAGGAACAGCTTGAAACCGACGGATCACAGTGGCAGGCAAAGGCATGGTTGGAGAATGAGAACGTTGGATGATGCCCGGGCGCACCCTCGTCCATGGGCCCCTAAGCCGGCGACTGCCGGGCCCCTAAACAGTGTCGTGTCAGTATACCGGTGCTGTTTGACTTACCCGGTTCCTACTCAGATCACTTCCTGTCGTGGATCGAGCTCTTGGGCGACATTCCAACACCTGGGAATGTTACTACTAGCCCGCCCCGTCTGTCTATAGCAGTAGGTCCGAGTCCTGAAGTGTCCCATAACAAGCCGCCACCGTGGGCGGCACTTCCGAGTTAGTATTATACAGAACACAGAAAGCGTCCGGTCCGTATACGCAGCATAGTATGGAAGGAAATAACTTTCTGTCTAGAAAAGCCTCCAAAAGAAAATATCCCAGCGTATATTTGGTCGCACAACAAGAGTCGATTTCAAGTCGTTGTTCAGTGTGTCCCATGACAATTCTCGTACATACCCATTGCTTCATGAGACATCCGGCGGAACGTCGTGCACTCCACGGACAAATCCGTCAGGCTGTCGAACGGGGATATTGTGGGAGTCGTCCCTCCATTTGTCATTGAGGGGGGAGGAGTGAGATACACCGGACCATGGGAGGGCATAGTACTCGACGTCTCCGATGGCACTAGATGTCGCCCTTTCGGAAAGGAAGGTCGATCAGGGATGAGAGGAGGCGGTAGGGAAGTGGTAGACCTGCGAGGAGGAGGGGGTGGCGGAATCTTCTTCGCCGTTGACGATAGAAGAACCAACGGGCTACTTTGCCTTCGCACGAACGGCGCGGAAGACTCGGATGGACGGTGAGAAGTGTCGGACGTGTCCTTGCCAGATGGGCGGGGTGGCATGAGGCGTTGGGCTTCGTCGTCTTCTGTTGCGCTAATGATACTGTGCACGTCAAAGCCAAAACTGGTTGCTGAGTTGGGGGTCGCCATGAGGTTTCCGGGAACAAGGTAGTTGATACTTCCGTCATCTTCGACGTCGTCCGAATGTGTGTGAGATCCACCACTTCCAGAGTGAAAGCCATTCCCTTCTCGGTTGGTATCTCGTGAGGTGATGGGCGTGGTGTAGTTCTTAGGGAAAAGACCTTTACGGCCGTCCTTGAGCATACCGAGCCACCAGTCTTCCAGGACCTCATTAACAACAAAAATCTCATCACCCGCTTTGAACGTCAACTCGTCAGAAGAGCCTGTAAAATCATGTAATGCCTTGACAAGTTTCTGTTCTTGCAGCGACGGCGGCTTCAGTATGCGGGCAGCTACCCTAGGTGAGGACTCCTTGCAGAGGTCCACACTCTTCACCTTCGGAGATTTGCGCGAGACTGACTTCAAGCTCGGCTGACGAGATAAACTCGGCTGACTGTCTTTGTCTGCATCGTCGGACTCGTCCCCATCAGTCAATGCGGCGAAGTTATCCCTGTCTTTTTTTCCCCGGCCGGCGAGAGAACTAACCGCACTGGAAGCCCACCCAGCCATGCTCATCCGTTTGTTGCTCTTGGGAGTCGTGCTCTCCGGAGGACTTGCTGCCGTGGCACTGCTGTCGGACCGCTTCCGCGAAGACCGGGATACTGGACGGGACATTGGTTTCCCATCCGGAGTTGGCTTACGACGTATGGGACTGTCGTCGAGACCCTCGGAGTCAGAATCAGCCGCATAGAGTGGGGCAATGGTGTGGGTGGATGGCGTAGAGAGGGTAGAGCGGTTGGTAGACGACTTGTCCTCGAGTGAACGGGATGGACGAGAGCCGACCTTCGTGCACTCGAATTTGGAGTGTGTTGAAGTGCTGTGATCAAGAGGTGAACGGGACTAGCGCGTAGGAATGAGAGGTAACTACGCACTCGTCGCACCAGTTGTCTTGAACGTCATGTAGGACTTCTACGCACTGCTTCGCAAAATTGAGTTGTACATCGAGGAACATGGTTAACTCGTGAAGTTGCTGCGTCTCATTCTCCTGGATGCCGTACATGCGACTTCGAACGTCTTCAGACGTCTCTTCACTGGGAGAAGGGGTGAGTCAGAGAGCAATGGTAGGAGGCAAGCACCGAACGTACAATTGGAGTCTACAACGTTGCAGCTCATCCTCTGCCTCGCGACGTTCTTTTTCTTTCTCTTTCTTGCTGTTCTTGATTTTCTCAAGCTTGCTAATAGCTGCGTCATAGCTCGACCTAAATGCGAGTTACATATCGCAAGCCGTACATCCGCGGGAATGATGATACCTGCGGCTTTCCAATTTCTTCCGCTGATGCTCGTAGTCTTTGATATCTTGCAAGAAGCGCTCGCATGATAATAAGAATGTATCCTTGAGTGTCAAAGCGAAAGCCTCTTGGAGCATCGCAATCTTGCACTGGGCCCTGCCCAACTTCACAAGTGACGATCCTGACGGCCAAGATTGATGAGTACATATCACTAGTTGCAGAACTGGGAACAACCACGTACCAAATGCAGAGTCCTCTCCAAATTCTTCGCCGTGACTAACCATCACAATTCCCAGTGCATCGATGGGCATGAGTTTACTAGTCTCTCCCGATACCGGCAAAGCCTTCTTCTTAGACAAGACATGACGGTACATCTGAGCGGCCGCCTGCAGCCTACCAGTGCCATGTATAAATTAGTGGGATGAGATGACGAGAACGGTACAGGGACGTATGGACACGGATCGAAGCATGAATGATAAGTGAACGCACCTTGAAATACCTTGTTTTCGCAGTTCGATGTCATGTTCGAGTTCCTTGAATTCATCCACGACGACAGACTTGTCGCGGGACGATATCTTCTCTCCTGCCCACTAATTACCGACAGTGGGTGAACTTGGCACCACAACCCAACGAGTAACGCGGACGCTAACCTGTCTAAGTTTACCGAGCTGACAGCGCGATAACGTCTGAGAGCAAGAGACAGAAGGTGGTGGAGGGCGGTCTTACCTGCTTGCTGGCCATGGCCGTGGGCGAGAGGATGCGAACTTTGTACAATGTACACCACCGTCGACTACCTTCTTGTAGTACGTCGTCGTCGCCGTAATTTACGAATGGTCCGACTTTTGGGTGGCACCCCTGGCAGTGCTGGCACAAATCACCGTTGAAATCTGAGATCCTAATATGTGGCTATTGTCGCTACGTGCGACATTGCAGGATTTTGCTTCACTAGTACAAAGCAAACAATTATTGCAAGAACATTCCATCAACTCCAACATTCTTCAATGACTCTCTCCCCTGCCATTCCATCCCATTAACAAACTTCAGGGCGACCTCTTTCAGCATCTTCCCGCAATCTTCTGCGATGTTCGAAATGGCTCCCGCGAACGGCAGCAGGCATCTTATTGGACGATCTATGGTTTCCATTAGACAAGATATAGAACGGAAATGCGTATGGCGTACCCAGAAATGATAAGGGTCCCTCGTTGGTCATTGAGAAGATCCCAAAAACTATCTTTGTCCTGCAGAATGAGGTCTTGGACGTATGTTCTTTTTGTTTCTTCGGGACCATCCCGGGAGAGTGCCACGCGGTATGTGATCTGTTTGCTTTCTGCATATGTTTCCCATTCAGTGCCTATAGTCGTGGTCCTTGCGCTTTGAGCGGCAACTGAAGTAAAGTGTCGTAGCTGGAAGATGGTGTTATTTACATGAAGCGCAGGGTTGGTCATCTTTCGTACCATTAGACTTAGTCGTCGAGACTATGAACAGGACGAGAGTCCATGATATCAAAGCCTCCTGCACATTTCGTGTTCAGACATTCATCGACATGAGTACAGGCAAATATATGTCCATGCTGCAAACACGGCATTGGGAATATGCCCTACGACACTCTCTTGAAATACGATCCCGAGCTGTAGCTGTCTCTGCGAATATTACATAAGCCACCTTCATCACACTCATGAGTATTCGAGCACCACGGAAAGGCGAGAACTATGAGCTCAGCGTCGATCTCAACAGCGAGTACCGCGATAAACGAAAAGATGCCATCAAACGAGTCATAGCGTCCATGACAGTCGGGAAGGGTACGGGCATCGTCTCAGAAGTGGCTTTGGCTGAGGTCGTGCCGCAGATGTCAGCGGTCTCTTTCCCGACGTGCTCAAGAACATGCAGACCGACGACTTGGAGCAGAAGAAACTCGTATATCTGTACCTCATGAACTATGCAAAGACGCAACCTGAGCTCGTTATTCTGGCCGTGAACACCTTCGTCAAGGACTCGGAAGACCCTAATCCACTCGTGCGAGCACTCTCGATACGTACAATGGGGTGCTTGCGTGCCGAGAGGATCATTGATTATCTATGCGATCCATTGAATCGCGCTTTGAAGGACGAGAATCCCTATGTCCGAAAGACTGCTGCCCTCTGCGTCGCCAAACTATACGACCTGAAACCCTCGCTTGTGATTGACAACGGGTTCTTGTCTCGTCTGCACGAGATGATTGCGGACAGCAATCCGATGGTGAGTAATCTTCCCTGTTTCTGGTGAGGAAAATAATCACTGGTGACATAGGTCGTCGCGAACACCATTGCGGCACTGACAGACATCCACAAAACCGCGTCCACGGCTCATCCACCTTTACCTTCATCCGACCCCGCCATCTTTAACATCACTCCGCACATCCTGAACAAGATTTTGATTGCACTGAACGAGTGTACAGAGTGGGGTCGCGTCGCTGTCTTGGATGCTCTTTCGCGGTACATCACCCAAGACGAAAAAGAGAGTGAGCACATATGCGAGCGCGTCGTCCCCCAATTCCAACATGTCAATGGGAGTGTGGTCTTAGCCGCTGTCAAGGTTTCGCACTTCCGGATTGTATTCTATGAGATGCGCTGAACACAACTTCCCAGGTTATCATGATCCATATGCGAGGTATCCGTCGGGAAGAAGTTACCAAACAGTTTGTTCGAAAGATGGCCCCTCCACTTGTCACTTTACTTTCTTCTCCTCCAGAAGTACAGTGGGTCGCACTGAGGAACATTAACCTTCTCCTTCAGAAACGGCCCGACTTGCTCTCTAACGAGATGCGCGTGTTCTTCTGTAAATACAACGATCCATTGTACGTCAAGGTGGAGAAGTTGGATATTATGGTCCGACTTGCGAATGATAACAATGTCGACGCGTTATTGAGTGAATTGAAAGAGAAGGTATTCTTTGTTCCACGTGACGCTTGTATCTGATTAGCTTAACAGGTACGCTTCTGAAGTTGATGTCGACTTCGTTCGGAAGAGTATCAGGGCAATAGGGCAAACCGCGATAAGTATAGAAAGCTCCGCAGAGCGCTGCGTCAATGTACTTCTGGACTTAATCGGAACACGGATAAGCTATGTGGTCCAAGAGGCGGTCGTCGTGATGAAGGTCCGCATGATTTCTGCTAACTTGACATTTGACTTCGATGATGGCGACAGGATATCTTTCGAAAATATCCTTCCACATACGAGGGCGTAATACCCACTCTATGTGCCAATCTAGAAGAACTCGACGAACCGGAAGCAAAAGCTTCGCTTATCTGGATTATAGGTGAATACGCAGAGAAGATCGACAACGCAGACGAGCTTCTAGGTACTTTCGTCGATACCTTCACGGAAGAATCATACCAGGTTTGTTAAGTCCTCATCCTTCCCAATCCACTTTCTGAGCAGTCATATCGTCTTCTAAAAAAGGTACAATTGCAAACCTTGACGGCCGTTGTCAAGCTGTTTCTCAAGAAGCCTGATTCGTCGCAAGGGATTGTACAGCGTGTGCTGGATACTGCCACAAAGGACTGCGACTCGCCGGATGTACGTGATCGTGCTTATATCTATTGGAGGCTGCTTTCTACCGACCCTGGAGCTGCAAAAGTATGTGATGAGCGACCTCAACACTCGCTCAGTGCTGACTGACCATCGATAGGCCGTCGTTTTGGCACACCGACCACCGATTTCTATCCCGCGCACCACGGTATCCCCAGTCCTTCTAGAGGAACTTCTCGGAGAGATATCCTCGCTGGCGAGTGTGTATCACAAGCCGGCGGAGACATTCATAGGTCACGGGCGAATCGGCGCAGAAGCCGTTCAGCGCAAAGGAGCAGAGTTCGTCTTCCTTTTTCCCCCGCTTTTTACTTTACGTGGACTCACCTTCCTTCATTGTTTTTTGCACAGATTATCAGATGATCACACTTTTGCTCAGAAAGCTTTCAGAACGGTGGTAGCCGGTCAACAAGCCGAGAACCTCCTCGATTTCGACGATGCACCAGCCCAAGAAGAGCCTTCCGGGCTTGCCGCGACCAGGATTCTGCCCTCCACGCCCGCGGCCGCGAATATCCTTTCAGGGACATCTACCAACCCGTTGGACGATCTCGTATCTATATTTGGGGGAATGAGTGCCAGTAGTCCCCACGCAGGCGCAAGTGAAACTGCTGGTTTTGATGGTGTTGGTATTGGGGATGGAGCTTTGAGCAAGTCAGGTGATACGATGTCACCTCCACTTGGTAGTGTCGGTTCTGGTTCTGGTTTTGCTGACCCCGTCACACCTTATACGGGTCACAAGCCTCAGGAGGACTTACTGGGGCTGTTCTGAGCATGTAACCGAGATGGTTGCCTACACATATCATGAGAAGTCAGTGCTTCAGTGACCGGCAAACTCTACGAGGGGGTGCTGTAAATTATTGGTTAAGGTCTACCGTCTTATTGCGGTGAAAAAGAAAAGGATCATATATGCCTATGAAGCACTCCACAGGCATGCCTCCATGGGCCTCTGGCCCCCTATGATCATGAGCATGCACAATGACCCATGGCAAAGTTAAAGCCTACTTATATATATAAGAGTCTTATCTATCTGAGGCCGAGTTACGGCGGCCACCTCCCCTCTGACAAAGGGATGCATGCAGATGCAAGTGGAGGATAACATCACCTTCACCTTTCACCCTGACGCATTGTCGAGGTATGTGACTGTCCATCACAACTCCCAGCTTGAGCTCCTGAAGCAAGCTTCAGGCCGACTTACATAAAGCAGGAGACGTTCGTACCCGTGCAGGTAAGTAGCGGTCGTGACTCGGAGTATTTGAGTCACGGAATATGGCCTCTGGAGTGTGTACTCGTTGTTGACCATGCTCTGGAGTCTGGACCGCTAGAACACTTCCACTTTGACCCGTGGTAGTACTGCGTAATATGTATTTATCCCAATCATGCGCCTGCGGCAGCGAAGCCTTGTGCATATATAACGGACACTCCAACGCTCATACGTACATGTGGCACGAATGTCTTCATTGTCCAGAGAGGGTATCGTCTGTTCCGTTCATTGCCATCCATTTATCTCCTATCTCCTGCCAAGAAGCCCAATAGTCTCCTCCGAACCAAAGGCGTCGTTCTCGTTCACTTCAGCATCCCTAAAGGCGGGAATGCCTGGTCCCCCACCATAATCCGACGGCTCTTCGAACCTCGTCATATGTGGGAGGTGTGCATCAGCTTCCCCAAGGCCTGGGTAGTATTGCCTATATGAAAAGTATGATAAGGCCAGGCCTAGGGCAGACCCAGCAACCACGTCATGCCAATGGTCTAGCACGTAAGCCTTAGGACGAGTACGACGGGACGGCGAAGTTCTCCGGACGTACGACGATAGTCCATGGTACGGGAAATAGCAACGAATGTGGCCCCAGAGATTGGAACAAGCACAAGCCAGATTTTACCCTCCACACGAATGTATCACTAGCATCGTTAAGAGCGACAGGATCGAACTTACAGCGTAACCACGCTTATCGAAAACGTGGAGCTTTCCTGCAAGATAAAAAGTAAGGAATCCTAGTCCCGCAAACGACGCTGTGCATTTTTGTTCTAGATGTTAGACCTCTCGGCGGGGAGAGAATGAAAGGAAGGTGTGCATACAGCTAGAATGTCCGCTGGGAAAACTGCGCCAGCCGTCATCGAGGATGTACTTCACAGTCTGCGTGCATATATTCACAGTCGACAGTCCGTACATGGGGTCTACAGATCCAGGGACAGGCTGGCAACGCGATATTACATCTGGTGGTAGATATTTCAGGACTTACATCAAAGGTGACAGAAATATATTCACAAACCGGGACGGGGACGGCCGACAGTGACCTTAACAATTTGTGTGATAGACCCGGTTATAGTGTATGACAACAACACTGTCGTAAACGGTGTCAGGGCGCGTTACAGTACGTAGACCGCGTACTCGACTTACGCCCAAGCGTGCTGTGGTGGAAATCGACCCACGAACGTACCGTGATGAAGTTGATGATGACCTGTGCAACAAACGGAACAACGGCGCTGATGAAATGGAGAGTCCGTGTCTATAGCACGGTTAGTACGGACGGTCAGGGCGACAATTGTTGAAACGTGCCCCGACACGTTGATGAACAGCATGTCTTCGTACAAGTGCCTCGATGTAAAATTCATGCAATGAGCAGAGGCATAACATGTACGTACGGGTAACGCAGCCTGTACAAAAATTAATCCACCACACCACGTATGTAGCCGACAAACCAACGACTCACGATGTGTCCTCAAGAGAAAAGTGTCTCTTGAATCCGGATATATGATGTCCGACCACGTAGAAAAGTAACCCGAGACTACACGTTACTATCCTGGCCGATACGTTTACTGTCGGTGTAGGCTGCATACAAGTAGTTGAACGTTACCAATCTGGCGCATATAATGTCAAGAAGCGGCGGAGACTTGGAACTGGCTTTCTGGAGTGGCCGGTCATGACAGTATGGTGAATGTCAACGACGACGGGCCACAGAGCGGGAGCAAGGCGACAACTGGCATGGACACACCGAAACAGGCAGTATACAAAACGAAATTTGGAGTGGAACCGACTCTCAGAGCAGTTGCATTGTGCGCACAGCTAACGTGGTGTCTACACTGTCCCACTGATGAAGGTACGAGTCCGTCTTTCTCGTCCCATGCAGAGTGATATCTTACAAACACACGGAAATTATGCTGTTAGATTGAGCGTGAAACACTGTGGTCAAAGATAAAATAAAGAGGCACAAGTACAGTCATCCCAGCTTTACAGTGCAGCTCGGCAGTGCTAATGAGATGATACCTAGGGTATGCAATCGTCGTTTCAACCGAGACCAGTGTCATGCGAAATGGTAGCCCTAGATCCCTGCCACTTGCATTCTTGGCTGAGTAGTCCCTTGGCCTGCGACCGCTTGTTGACCTATCGCTCCTTGCTGCTGTCCCTGTGCGCTCTGAGGTTGGGCGAGTACAAGACCGGGACCCATTGCGAACGCCGGAGTAGTCTTTTCTTCCAGATCAGCGTATCGCACCGTCATCTCCTTGCGGTCCTTGCACCACGACTCTGGATCCCACCACGTGTATATCCCTACTTCACCACCGGGAAT
Source organism: Pisolithus albus (assembly GCA_024613165.1). NCBI lineage: Eukaryota > Fungi > Basidiomycota > Agaricomycetes > Boletales > Pisolithaceae > Pisolithus > Pisolithus albus. The sequence continues at coordinate 680,176 of JANFAB010000033.1, forward strand.
CTTTGTCGATGGAGCACTACCGCTTTCCTTGGTTATCCAAGTACGGAGGTCCTTGTGATATCTCCAATTGCGATTCCACCTGGACTACGTCGGATATACGAAACAGGACCGAAGCCAAAACCACTCACAACTCCTGGGCAGCCACCTCCTGAAGAGCATCCCGCGGACTTGAATAAAACATGTAAAATAATGTCTCATCGCTGAACGCTGCCGCTTTGGTCGGCCCTGGCGGAGGCGGTTGCACGTTGTAACAAGGTGGAAGGTGGAAATCAGGTTCGACGCTCCGTGCAGCAGACTGATCAGCCCATGGTGTTATGAACGTCGAATATAGATTCCTTTCGGCCGGGAGACAATCGTTAAGCCCTCGCAGCTGGTTCTATGCCAGAAGACTCACCCTTCATATGCCATGTCTAATCCTATTGCACCGAGATCTGTTCCAATGCTACTCAGACCGCCATCAGGGTCTGCCCCACTATTTTTGATCATGGCCAGTAACCCGACGAGACCCCATCTATCAGCAGCAGATATGAGCACTTGCTGAGCAGGTGTCTGCGGATGATGGCGAAGTTGACTTTGGGATTGTGCGACGGGACCGTGCAGGTGCGACAATGAGTGTGGGGTTGGTTGTATGTGATGGTTTCCATTTGAGACGTTTTGAAGCACTCCGAGGGGTGGCACGCCGGGTGGTGCCCCTAGGTGCTGTTGCTGTTGCAAGGATGGTGCCTGGCTCTGTGGCTGATTCGGGCCACTGTCGTTGCTATTGTTATTGTGGGCCTGCTGTCCTTGTGATGACGTTTGCATGGGTTGCGATGGTAGTTGGCTGGAAGGTTGCGTGAAAGAGGCCGTGTTAGATGCGGGTGCATTGTTGGTGGACGAGCCAGGGGCCGAGCTGCTCATCGTCGAATCGACGTTCGTCGTGCTCGACGCGTTTGTATTGTTATTTGACTGACTTAACGATCCAAGCGCAGGAAACTCGTTGAGGTCAAAGACGACTTCGCTCGTGGACGACACGGATGGAGCGCTCGCAGTGGTCGCAGCAGGCGGATTCGGACTCATATGCGGTGGTAACGACGATGCACCATTTTGACCCAGCACTCCTGCTCCCGCACCAAATGGGAAGTTGCTAGCCTGAGCTTGCTGTCTCGTAGGCAAGAAAGGCGATTGCGGCACGGCGGGGGTGCGGTGGGTGTTTTGTTGCTGCTGCAACGCAGGCGTTGGGAATCCCCGCTGAGGCACGGGGTACTGAGACGTTGGATAAGGCGATCTGAACTGGGAAGATAGGTTGGTTGGTGGGGCCAGACTCGGAGGACGTTGCGGGGGTTGACCTGACGGCAAGTCAGTGCGGATGTCCTTCCAAGTGGGCAGGAATTTGCCTGGTCTGTTCATTCTGCCAAAGATTCTCTCCGGGAAACGAGTTGGGAATATTCGCTGCGTCCTTGGAAGACACTCACTCGAAGCGATTATGTGTTGCTCTCGTTTTCTGTGATTTCTGACCAGCGGATGTTGTCATCTGTTTGGGTCGACCTGCAAAGCCATTCACACGACTACTGATTTATATATTCACTCCGGGTGAACGGTAGACTACTGAGAACACGTTCCAAGTGAAATCGAAACTATCTAGTCGGGAGCGTACCACCACAACGTAGTCACTCCAACGGGAAACGTATAGGTTGCCTGTTATCAAGTCAGCTTGAGTCAATCAGAGCATACCCTACAAAACGCACCTGCAGACCTCTAAACTCGATGGTAGCAGTCACAGGTTGAGGGTTCCACGTAGTCGACGCACTGTCGTCCCTGAAGAGTAGTTCAGCGACACTCACTGCGCCCGAATATCGACGTACCAGTTCAGCACCACGATGCTATACCTATTCCAGTCCGTCGGAGAAACTCTCTTGGTCACATACGCTCCAACCACTAATGCCCAATCAAGCTCGCCCCCTAAACTAACCCCAATCCGCTGTCCCCACGGACCACCCACATCTCGCGGTAGGATAGCCTTGGAAGCTTGACCCATCGCGTAAAATTCTTGATTGACGCTCCAAGTGCCATTACTATTGACTTGCACCACGCCACGGCATGGAGGAGTGCAGCTACTCGTACCAGGCAATTTCGGATTCCCGTTCCCGTCGAGTGCAAGGTTCCACATCAAACCAGTAGATGAACCATACGCAAGACTTCCGATGAAGCTAAGCTACAGGGTCAGCCAGGATGTGCGTAATCGAGTCTTCACGCACAGGTTATCCATGTACCACTGCACAATACGTCAATTTAGGCAGGAAGCTTTGCTCACGACACACACCTTCATATCAGTCCACCAGTCGCTGCCAATCGTTCCAGAACACTCCGTAAAATATACTTCCTGAGGAGCATCGTGAGTCAACTGATCAAATTAACGTCTCGGAATACCAGAACGTGTATTCACCTTATTTGGGTACCGAGACGTAAACTCTGCTTGGTCACTGACGGTGCCCGCATAGCAGTGGAAGGACACTCCATCGAAGGAACTCGCAGCCTGTTGCATCTATCACCACTGGCATTAATTGCACAGAAGTCCAAAGTCAAATCAAGACGCACAAGTTGAACCGGATAGTTCGCTGCATCCGCCCAGTTATGCTCGTATCCGATAATTTTGGTGTTCCCGAACCCATTCCCGTTCATATACGTCCGCAACGCAATGCCGATATCTGCTTCAGTCGACACAGGCATGCTACATGTCGGATACGTTGGATTACTGTTTTCTGGCTCGTTCTTTTTGATGATATCAGATACCCTGTATCACTGCCTCGCAACGGGTGTGCACACCTGTATGCCAATAGCATAAACGGATATTCCTTCGCTTTGAAAGCCTTGGAGACTTTTAAGAAGGTAGTTTGCCACTGTCGTATTGGTTGATGGGAACTCCTAGCCCACACCGAGGACATCACTCACTAACGGGTATGTATGCGGTGTTGAGAGACCCACCGTCCATGGTACCACTCTCTTTCAACCACCCTGGCTATAGCACCAGTCAACTCACGTGACGACGACAACGACGGCACACGGACGAAGCACGCACCGGTGACCAGGGCAAAATATAAACCCTCAACATATTATTGATAGACAAGATGTCGCGGAGAACGGTGAAGACGTAACTAGGGGTCGCCCCGATGTTGAAATCATATAATGGTGTATCGCCGCTCACGTCGTCATAGCTATAATCTATCCTGAAGGGTTAAAGAACTGCTGCATATGAGAAAGAGAGCCACTAACTCCTTGCAGAAAAGTCTGTTGCGCCGAGTGGAACACGGATAAACGACAAGCCAGCAGAGTTGGCGCCGTCCGTTGCTTGCAAGATAGGATGGTCGTGGGCCCGCGTCCTTCACATGTAATAACGGACGACATACCGTTAAAAAGGTAGTGCATCAAGGACCAATAATTTCCCGAATTCTCGGTCTACGGGAAAGAGCGCTGTGAGACCCAATACCCATATGAACTGCGAGAGGATGAACAAACCTTGAGGTTGTAAAGAAGTAGTGCAGACGAATCAGCTGTCATACTCAGTACGCGAACGGAGTAGTTACGGTGTAGCGTGCTTACTCAAGGCCGCCCCAAAACCATAAATCGTCTGGTATAGAGCGGTGTCATTAATGACGATGTCGGCACTCCCAATGGGGCCCGGAGTCACGAAGTTGATGGGACCTGGATCCGGCTGGAAGTACGTCAAGAGCATTTTCCGATCCCATGTAGTTTGCCACTGTGGAAGGCGTAAGCGCGGTACTCGAGGGGCGGATACTCCGGATAGATATCGAAGGCAACAGCACAACGCACGATGTCCCAGATCTGCCATTGACAATGAACCATGTGTATGAACCCCAGAAGAATGAAAGGAAGGGTAGGTTGCACGAATATCATTGTCATGGATGCCAGTCAGCCACCATGTACGGTGATAGTAGAGGGAGAGGGAGAGGGAGAGAATGCACGACCTTTATCCACCAGCTTAGATATCATATAACAAGCTCATCGACGCACGATAGGAGAGTCCTCATGCACCCTATACGTGGCCAGTGGCGAAGTTTGCATGCGAGTTCCACCCAGCACCTTCGCCTCACGATGGGGTGCCACCAGCTGGCACCACAAAAGGCAGTGAATGGCCTCGTGGTACAGGAATGGATGACACCATGCTTGCTCTAGAAAGTGCGCTGGAGCAGTAAAAGCCTCGTTATTTATTTCATGATGTCAGATCTCTAGAAGGTGGTTTCAACGCAGGTGCCAAGCAGACCACAACTTTAGGTCTGCCTTAACTGCAGGGAGGGACTATGAGCCGATTCCTGAAAGTCGACGATGTCCCCTGCCTCCGGGTGTCAGCCTCTCCAAGAGGGACTTTCGCAGAATGACAGGCGCACCCGATAGTAACACACACCCACATGCGAGGCAACAACATGACCCAATAGCGTGCATTAGCTGGCATAACGTCCGTCGATGGAGCCCTCCACTTGACGACCTCGTCGCACTGGCGTGTCCATTCCAAGGCAGTCCGGTTGAAACTGCTTTCAACTTCCTCTGGTAATAGTCAATCCCTAGTCACCGGCTATTTATGGGCTGTCCGGAGTTTCAACCAAAGCTGATCGTTATGGTTACATAACTTGGATCCTAATATCGACTCCCTCCGAGTCCCATTGGCAGTTGGCGCGGTGTCTTGCGTGCGGCTCTGTATGTAACACACATCTTGCGTATTCCGAATGCACTAAGTACGACTCATCGAGCCAGCCTTCTGGGTTGATTTTGAAACTTTGATTCAAAGATGGCATGCTCCGCCCTCGAGACTGCGAGTTGGTGCGTCCGCGTCATGAGGTATTTGTAAACTAACAGAATTTACAGGTAAAGGAACCGACTTCCGTGAACTAAACCTGTCGTGCTGGAACTACTACAGGTCCGATTCACGAATAGTACTGGTCACTGGATCGGTAGTACTTTGCGCCCGATTCAGAGCTGAGCATCTCACGTACTCATCTGTAGTAGGCTACGCTCAAGACAAATTGCCCAGGGCGTGCCCCCCACAAGTCCACGGGTCCCACGTACCAGATACGTAAAAAAGGGTGGTCCATCTATCTCATCTAGACCTGCATGCCTGATACAGTATATGCGACAATATGCATCGGTCAGGCATTCAGAAGAGGCTTGGTAAGTCCTCCTGCTACTTGGTATTTGGCAATCCCAAAACGTCGATGTCAGAACCAGAACCAACAATAACAGCATCACCAGCAGGTGGAGGTGACACAGTACTGCCCAAGCCACCCATTGTCCCATCCTCAATACCAGTGCCGAAGCCAATATCTCCACTTGCACTTGCACCTGCACTCGCACCGCTTGAGCTCTTCACCCAACATATTATATGCGTTCATCTATCGGGTTTGTACATGTCCCGTACAACCTGCGGAGGGAATTCTCGTGGCGGCAGGACCTGGAGGCTTCTTTTGTGACGGCCGAGAGGTTCTCCGCTTGTTGACCAGCTACGACAGGCCTGGAGTCCGTCCAAGCCAAAGAGTGATCGTCTGGCATTCTACCCATTTTCGGACGGTGAAGGGAAATGCACTTCTGCAAACGGCATGGGAAAAAGGAAATACACACCTTCCCTTCGCACTGAACCACATGCGGCGACCCACTCTATGAGATAAAGCGCGGTAGTATATGAACCCAAGAACGAAAGTCGCACTGGTCTGGGGTTAATGGTTACTTTACGAACATACTGAAGAATCGATGATGCAGACAGTAGTGTCTACTCAGTAATGCTACAACGTGAGTGGCGTTGCCTCCCTAAGCACCTTAGCAGTCTTGCTAACGCACTGCGACCACTGTGCATGAGCGAATAATTGACACTATCGTGGCGTGAGCAGCAGTGTGTGCCATGTTTGGCCAACTCATCCGCAATAGTATTTGAAGTCTTTTTTGCCGTTACGCACATGCCTCGCACACGATCCGCCAACCCTCGTCCCCTACTATTTCACTCCTCCTCGCTAACACATCGCTCTTTTATCCCACCCACCTCTCCTTTGGTCCCTTACAGTAGTTATACCACTCATGTTATAATACACTCACTATCTAAAGTTGCATTTGCTTAACGCGAAGACGACATAGCTCCTTCCCCAGCGTCCTGGCTAAGAGGCAAGTTGATGGCACCACCCGCCTGCCTTCGTCTGAGCTAATGCTCAGCCCAGCCCCACCACTGACAGGACCTGTGACGAGTGACCAGCGACAGACAGGGCTGCACGAATTCGATCTTGCAGTCATTCTCAGTTGTTGGCCTCAGCTGAGAAGGTTGATGCATTGATGTTCGAGGGTCGCTGACCGTTTGCTTTTATGACAGAGAAGAAAATAAAAAAAAAGTCGTGAGGTTTTTGGTGAGTCCACAATTTCGTGCGGTCCAGCACGCGGACTCGTCCTTTCCCCCTCGGAGTAGAGTCGACCACCCACAGGGATAGCAAACTAATGGGTCTATTTTGTCTGCATTCTCTGAGTTTCCTTAACATGACCCGAATGAAATAACGATTCCCGATACAGCAACATATCCGTTATTGGAACACGCACCATACGTGGATACTAATGAATAATAGTGACACCACCCTTCTCTGCTGTGGTAGTGACATGCGGAAAAGAACCCAAGTCTTGCTATTGCAGGTGCGGATCAGTCGAACGGCGTAAAATTAGGCAGTGGTGTTTGGGCAGGACGTAAGGATGTATTGTTGCTGGAAATGGTCTTGAGCTGGCGGTCTACATTGGATTACCGAAGGAGGGAAGCCAAATGGCACAGTTTTGTCAGGTCAAGAAAGCCGCCCACTCAATCTTCCAAGCTTATATTGAAATACCCGTCACTTCTTAAGTGAGAGGGAGAAGACTATGCGAGTGCGGTTGAGGCAATGGTGTTTTTAGAAGCTCTGGCAAGGGAAAGACAGGTTGGGCAAGAGTGCGGACGTAGCCGTACTATGTACAACCCCCGTGTAGCTCCCGGGATATGCCCGAAGCCGGCAACCTGACAGTTCATGTTCAGAAGGATACACAGCACCACCAGTGTCAGTTTGGTACAGTCTGATGGTGAGACGTACAACGAAGTGTTCAATTGAAGCGACGAACTTGGATCGAAATCTCTACTGCTCTCGATTCGCCTGTGAAGTTCAGCTTGTTTGTAAAAGCGTTGGGGTGGCATCGAATTGGTTCGGCTTGGTCCAATTCCGCGGCAACACTATTTCGACCGTACTCAAGCCTGGGATGACGGGTACCTTGTGAACGACATCCGCAACACCTACTTACTGGTCTTATGTAGGCATGAGTAAGTCAACCGGACATCTAGATCACGTGACGCAGATCGCTACTTCGTCCTGAACCTACCAAAGCAGGCCTACTTTGGCGCGAAAAACAATCTCGGTAATACCACCACACGCACCTGAGCGACTCTGCAACGACGACCAGCGACGAGAATACAACCATGGAATCGCTCGACCTCAACGGGCTCGCAAAGTCTCTGCCAGGTTCAGGCCTCGAGAAGGCTGAAAAAGACCTTCTCAATAACTTCAAAGGTACGTTCGCGTTGTCGTTGCCGTCGCCGTTCACCGAATTTACACCCTCATCCTCTAGCTGCTGCGCTCAGCATCACCACGCTCTACCGATCCTCTCGAAATGCTTCAAAGAGGGCTTACAACGCTGGATATGCAGCCGCGTGCCAGGATCTCATGATGATGATCCAGCAAGGCGTCTCGGTCGGTGGCATCGCACCCTCCACTTCAGACAATCCCCTCAGTGGTGAAATGTCCATCGGTCGTATCCTGGATTGGATAGAAGCCAGAATGGAAGCCATAAAAGCCAGAGAGGAGGAAGAGGACGAAGATGAAGAACGTGAAAAGGAGAGGGACCGTACCCGAGGGGGACCGCAGATCTCTCGAACAGATCCGAACAAAGACGTTAACAATGCCTCTGTCTCTTCCTCATCCCATCCTACTACTTCCTCCTCTAAATCCTCTGATCTAACGGTAGGCTCCTTGTTCAATTCGCGTCTCGCTAACTGACGTCCCGTTCAGAGTGCACCAACACCGCTCACACCGCATTCTCTCACCAATTCTAATCTGACGCACCCGACCACTCCGTCACCTACCATTCCGGCCCGGTCTATCTCTCTCTTCCAACGACCCATTAAATCCCGGCCATCTTCAGCCCGCAAGGATATCTCTACTGACATCCCATCGATGCCTTGCGTCTCCACCCCACTGGCGTCAACCGAGAATGTCCCCCGCACACCCGTTCTCCCACCCATGCACGCGCCATTCCCGTCCACCCCACAAGGCGATATCGCAGCAGGTACCAAACGCCGACATACGGTTATGATGATGCTCGATTCCGCAGCACCACCTACCGTTGTGGACGTTTCCTCCTCTTCTGGGGGGGCGAACGTGGTATCATCCACACAAGGGAATCCTCGGCGACGCACGAGGAGCCAGAGGTCCGCACATCATGCTCAGGGACAGGCTCATGCCACGACGACCGATTCGATGGATGTAGAAGAGGACGGGCGAGAACGTAAACGTGTCGCTCGACGTTGAGCAACACACATTCCTCATTGGTTGCATGTCGACGTTTTCATCAGTACGATGTCGGAGACATGTTTTCTCCTTAGGTCCGCGTATCGTTTCTCATTACTCACCCTCAAATTCCCTTCCTCTTACATTTTCTGAACCCCTCATGACCCGTCCTTATGCAGATTCGTAACCTGTATTCCCCTTCATCATGTAATAAGATACCATCCCTATGTTGGTACTGGACTGCTGAGCATGAGAGCATCACAGGTTCAAATTAACCCCCAGTTTAGGAGAAATCAGTATTGAGTCCATTTTTTCTTGACATGCGTGGTAGAGCCATGTACATCTTGGTCCAACTCAATTTGATCCACCCCAAGATTCCTCAGTCTTGTCTTTTCTCACCCTGACTAGCCTTCACCCTCCTGGCCGCCACGCTCTGGTATGACATTCACCACTACTTTTCCCACAACATGTCCTCCCATGAGTTGGTTATATGCATCCAGGACGTCGTTAAAATCATAAGTAGAACACCTGAGGTTCCCACTTAATGGCTTTTATTAGATTTACTGTTGTGACAGGTGTGTCAGTCTAATTTGACCAGTTTGGCTTCTTTTCCTGCCAGTATGAATAAACATGGAAAAATCCAGTATCTAGCATGAATAAATATGAAAAAAAGTAGGTACCAAGACATAGTTGCTAGTGTGTCAGTCCAGTACCAATAATCACCAATAATCATACTGTCCCTGATGTGATAACTGTCACAGCAATGTGGCTGTGTGCATTATAGGTTGACACAGCCACTGAGTGAGGGGTGATTCACAGCCACAGAGAGAGGGGTTCACACAGCCACTTAGTGAGAGGTTCACACAGCCACAGGGGTGGGAAACTGCACAGCCACACCAAAAACAAAAGTTGTAGCCTGGGACGAGAGGATCACAGCAATATGATTACATCAGCGAGATCTTGTTTTTTAGATTAGATATGAGTGAAATACTAAAATTTTCGCGAGTCTTTTCTTTTTTTGCACAGCCACTCCACCTGCAATGTGTGCTTATCTAATCAAAAAGCACAGCCACACTGAAAATGAAAGTTGTAGCCTGAGACGAGAGGATCACGGCAATATGATTACATCAGCGAGATCTTGCTTTTTAGATTAGATATGAGTGAAATACTAAAATTTTCACGAGTCTCTGCTTTTTTTTGCACAGCCACTCCACCTCTGATATGTGCTTATCTAATCAAAAAAGCGCACATGCACAGCCACACTGAAAACAAAAGTTGTAGCCCGGGCTGAGGGGATCACAGCAATATGATTACATCAGCGAGATCTTGTTTTTTAGATTAGATATGAGTGGAATACTAAAATTTTTGCGAGTCTCTGCTTTTTTTGGCACAGCCACTCCACCTGCCATATGTGCTTATGTAATCAAAAAAGCGGACCAGATACCAAGGTTGTTGTTGCTGCCCCACTCCTCCCCTCTACTGTGTGATACTTTACTGTGTTGCAGCATACTGTTGACATACAGCCTACCCATATTCCACACAATTTGTATCCCATCCAGTGCTTTCTATGGATGTGAATATAAATAGGGGTAAAAATGCGGACTCTGCTCCCATTAGTGCAGTTCTTGACATATGGACTTGAAAATTTCACCCCACCTTCCCCTTGCATATGACTACAACCTATCAAAATTACAGACCATAAGCTTCTGTTTTTGTGGCAGCAGAACCAGGTCTCCTCCTCCCCAATGTATGTGCTACAGACATGGGCACTGCACATTTTTGGGTATTCTGATCAGTGGGGACCATGGCAGATATGTCATACAATGTCCATGTAGAAGGACTTTGGTGGTTTATTTGGTGGAATGGATGTAATGCCACCTTGTTGGTTTTTTGGTGCATGGCCACCACACCACACTTCCAAGGGTATCGTGCCAGCTAATGCCATGGGCCCATTCTACACATATATATCTACCCTCACCCAAAGTTTGAAGTCCATTCATCAAGAAATGGGTGAGCTAGACTGAAAATGAGAGCTGGAGAGCGTGGGAAAGTGTGCGATGATTTTAGGAGACTTAAGAAACATATCAAAAACTTGTCATAGCACATCACAGAGTGAAGTAGTTAGTAAGATAAGTGGATGGCTGGATTCCTACTGGCAATTTGTACTCTCCTGCACCATTTCTGCAATGGCAATCCTGCCCAGCATGGATGGGTGGTGTCAACCTCCTAGATGCCTGCTTCACTCTTGCAGTTCATACATGGGATGCAACCTCCCAACTTTTCGCATTTTTGAGTATTTAAGTAATCATACTACATTTTAAATGGTATTGGAGTGGTCAGATATGCGCTCACACATATTGCCCACAGCCTCTTGAGGCCAGGTCCACTGGGGAATGTGCTATGGCAGGTTTTTGATATGTTTCTTAAGTCTCCTAAAATCATCGCACACTTTCCCACGCTCTCCAGCTCTCATTTTCATTCTAGCTCACCCATTTCTTGATGGATGGACTTCAAACTTTGAATGAGGGTAGCTATATATGTGTAGAATGTACCCATGGCATTACATGGTATGATACCCTTGGAAGTGTGGTGTGGTGGCCATGCACCAAAAAACCAACAAGGTGGTGTCACATCCATTCCACCAAATAAACCACCAAAGTCCCTCTACATGGACATTGTATGACATATCTTCCATGGTCCCAATGGATCAGAATACCCAAAATGGTGCAGTGCCCATGTCTGTAGCACATACATTGGGGAGGAGGAGATCTGGTTCTGCCTCCACAAAAACAGAGGCTTATGGTCTGTAATTTTGATAGGTCACAGTCATATGCAAGGGAAAGGTGGGGTGAAATTTTCAAGTCCATATGTCAAGAACTGCACTAATGGGAGCAGAGTTCGCATTTTTACCCCTATTTATATTCACATCCATAGAAAGCACTGGATGGGATACAAACTGTGTGGAAATGGGTAGGTTTCATGTCAACAGTATGCTGCAACACAGTAAAGTATCATACAGTAGAGGGGAGGAGTGGTACAGCAACAACAACCTTGGTATCTGGTCCGCTTTTTTGATTACATAAGCACATATGGCAGGTGGAGTGGCTGTGCCAAAAAAAGCAGAGACTCGCAAAAATTTTAGTATTCCACTCATATCTAATCTAAAAAACAAGATCTCGCTGATGTAATCATATTGCTGTGATCCCCTCAGCCCGGGCTACAACTTTTGTTTTCAGTGTGGCTGTGCATGTGCGCTTTTTTGATTAGATAAGCACATATCAGAGGTGGAGTGGCTGTGCAAAAAAAAGCAGAGACTCGTGAAAATTTTAGTATTTCACTCATATCTAATCTAAAAAGCAAGATCTCGCTGATGTAATCATATTGCCGTGATCCTCTCGTCTCAGGCTACAACTTTCATTTTCAGTGTGGCTGTGCTTTTTGATTAGATAAGCACACATTGCAGGTGGAGTGGCTGTGCAAAAAAAGAAAAGACTCGCGAAAATTTTAGTATTTCACTCATATCTAATCTAAAAAACAAGATCTCGCTGATGTAATCATATTGCTGTGATCCTCTCGTCCCAGGCTACAACTTTTGTTTTTGGTGTGGCTGTGCAGTTTCCCACCCCTGTGGCTGTGTGAACCTCTCACTAAGTGGCTGTGTGAACCCCTCTCTCTGTGGCTGTGAATCACCCCTCACTCAGTGGCTGTGTCAACCTATAATGCACACAGCCACATTGCTGTGACAGTTATCACATCAGGGACAGTATGATTATTGGTGATTATTGGTACTGGACTGACACACTAGCAACTATGTCTTGGTACCTACTTTTTTTCATATTTATTCATGCTAGATACTGGATTTTTCCATGTTTATTCATACTGGCAGGAAAAGAAGCCAAACTGGTCAAATTAGACTGACACACCTGTCACAACAGTAAATCTAATAAAAGCCATTAAGTGGGAACCTCAGGTGAAGTAGAATCAGTGACAGGGCGTATTGTTCCTGTCATAGGCACCGAATTATGAGCGTTTTCTGTTATGTAATTACAGGCTTGAAAGGAATCTTACCAGCTTCGATCATGTCACAAAGCTTTTGCAGGTCAGCTTGTCGATTTGTCACATTGATCATCCTAATTCCATAAACAATATTAGCAGAACACGGGAACGCACTAAAAGCAACTTACTTCCAAGACCTCTTGACACCACCTGCCCAACCAGGCTGCAAGACTGCCCAGAGGTATTTCATCGTACCAACCAGACCTGCCTTCCATCCCCGACCAAAGGGCCATGGGCCAACAGAGATGAACATGCCAGACTTATCAAGAAATCCCCCGCTGTGCCTGTATAAAGAAGGATCGATCAAGGCGGCTGCATCCAAGACCAGTGAAAACGGTGGCGTGGGTGGGTTGCGGGTAAGATATACGTGGAGTGGTTCCGTGGTGTAATCTTTAAACTACGTCAGATGAATTAGAACGAGGAGTTCGATCGGAACGTAGAAAGGAGAGACGTATGTGAACGAACATTGTCGGATCAACGGAAAATGGGGAACTCACTTCATCTGCTCCCAAACCACGCACAAATGCTTCATTTCGCCCCGAAGCAGATGCCACAACCCGGAGTCCCATTGACTTTGCAATCTGGATCGTATATATTCCAACGGAAGTGGATCCACCGTTTACGAAGATTGTTTTCGGCGTTGTGCCTTCGTTGTGCTCCCTTTGGTAACGTAGAACGTCAAACCCGGCTAGACGCAGGGCCTGAAGAGCAGTCTGACCCGCTGTAGGTATACCCGCAGCCGCTGAAAATGGCTGGTTGGAAGGTTTCGGGACGAGTTGACTGGCCGGTAGGGAGACATATTGGCTGAGTGCCCCCTGATGCGTATTGCGCTGAACAGCTGCCGTAATGTGACGTGCTTGAGCCAGGGAGGTAGAAAATAGACCACGGAAGAACTTACCAGCTGAGATCAATCCCACGACTTGATCACCATTGGAAAATTGGCTTTCATTGGCATCGACGACAACGCCAGAGAAGTCAACTTCGGGAATGTATGGCCTCTCCCACACAAAACTCGGCACTATAGTCATGACCTTCCAACCACTTCCAGTGTCAAGTGGATTGGGCATGAAGTTGTCATTTGGTTTACTTCGAAAGGTGGAGCACGCACGCAGGGTTAAGAGCTGCAGCATGGATTTTGACAAGGACATCCCCTGACTTCGTAGGGGTTGGGACAGGATAGTCTTGGTTAACCTGAAGTACCCTGCTTGGAGGACCGCGTGCTGTAGCTGTCCACGCTGCCTGCGTCTGAGGAATCGAGGTCATGCTTGCTACTCACCCTTGAGTGTGGTAGCACCGAGAACACATCCAGTAATAGGAGATCACATATTCAGTCACGTGACACGAGGTATACGTGGTCGCTGGTTATCAGCAACCCCTATATGTATGCCCCTCAAACATAGGGGGCCGCGCGTAGAGGAGTTGTCGTACAGTAAGTTGGCACGGGGGGAAGCGGACCAGACATTTCGTAGGAATGAACACAATGGCTGGAAAAAAAAAGTACACCCCACATTAGGCCGTCAAAGCTCGATCAGAATATATGTACATGATTTATTCTCCGAGTCTGCTAGTGGCACAGCTGCGCAGTAGCCTGTCTGTCTTTGAGGACTCTCCATTACTAGACTACTGTACTGGTCTCTTCGCCAAACGTCCCACATCGACATGACGACGTCGTTGGTGATGCAAAAACAGACTTGTTGGTAAGTGGTCGTTGGAATTTGCATGCCTAGAAGTACGCTGAAGAAGACGGCCATGACTTCCGTGTAACTTCCAGCCTGATTTGTCCAATCATCCGCACGTATTACAGTTGGATGTTGAACAGATGAACGTACCGGTAACAGGTACACGGCGGCCTTCCTTAGGCTATCGAACACGACGCGACCCATTTCAATTGCCGCAGGAATCGACGAGAAATCATCGTTTAGTAATATCAGCGCAGCTAGGTATTGAAGTTGTGACTGGGTGCTGCTTCCAGCTTCGTGGTCGTACCTGCTTCCTTTGTAACATCACTTCGGGCACCCCATTGCTACGCCAATGTCTGCGACTTTCAATGCAGGCACGTCATTAATCCCGTCGCCAGTGACAGCGACTGTATTTTCACCCCGACACTCGATCTCTTGCACAATCTTCATTTTCTGATCCGGTGTTGTACGAGCGAATACGACTTCCGTGTACGACCCGACGATAACCTCCCAGTCCGCCGATGTCAACGATGAAACATCCTCGGAGGTGAGAATTAAAGCGAAGATGGGATCGTCGTCCTGAGGTTTGATCTCGTGGCGCGACCGCGTGGGTACTTTCTCCGATGCTGCCAATTTAACATCTGCGATTGAGTTGATATGCTCTTGAGATATGATTCCGGCCCACATAACACGTCGATGCTGTTTCATGGTGCACGGATGATTGGTGTGTGGTTACCTGACGAGCGATTGCTACTGCCGTCAACTTGAAATCCCCAGTGACCATGAACGCCCTAACCCCGGCTCTTCTGATGGTCTCGATTGAAGACGGTACGTCGTCATGTGGAGGATCGGGAACGCCAATGAGGCTGACAAGTGTCAAGCCCTGAAGCTCCGAATATATCAGCTCTTCCGCCGTATTCGGGAGTAAGTCCAGCTCGAAGCCGTCCAGAGATCTACGGCACTTACGGATGGAAAGATGAATGATAAAACTCTGCACATGCAGATGGCTCACAATGCAAGTACACATTGTCCCATACTCGACCACTTGTTTTGCAAGGTGGAAAGTCGTTCTCGTTGCGCTGTGCACCACAGTGCCATCTCCTCGTGGGATGCTCTGGCAATATGGGAAAAGGAGCGATCCTTATCTGAAACGATAGTCATGGCCCACTTGTTGCGTGAATTGAATGGAATCCCAAATTGCCTTCTCCACGCCTTCAGTGTATTACCGGTGTCGATATCAAGTGCTGGAACAGAAAATCCTCCTGAGAACCGGAGGAGGGCCGTGTCAGTTGGGTCACCATAAACGGCGCGATCTTCTATCAGACGATCCATCATAGGTGCGTCGAACTTCGCAGCATTGCATAATCGAGCAATCTGATGAACGACTTTGAGAGCGGCGAAGTCAGTTGGGCTTGATGATTCTGCAAGCTTCTTAAGCAGGACTTTCACCGAACAATGATGATCCAAGAAGGCAATGTTTTGGACAACCTATGGTGATCATTCAGCAGAAAGCAGATACAACTGACTAACATCTCTCACCATCTTCCCCGTGGTCAAAGCGCCAGTTTTGTCTGAGCAAAGAACGGACATGCAGCCAAGCATTTCAACGGTAGCTAGATTCTTCACCACAACCTGTCTCTTAGCCATGCGAAGCGCGACAACCGTGAGGGAAAGTGCGACACTTATGGACACATATAGGTAATCCCTGTGGACTGACGTCACTACGTAGAGAACGAGTATGACAGTAGGATTGGCTGACCTGTGGAACGAAGGCCGTGAGGCACCCAATGGAATTAACAATGGCTGTGCTAATCGTTTCATACCAGGGATATGTCACCCTCAACCAGACCCCGTACAAGAGCAGAGAAAGTCCAAAGAAGAAAAATGCAAAACAGGAAACAATTTTTGTAAAGAACCATCTTTCTTTTTGGATGGTTGTCAGCTTGAACTGCTTCTCGCCTGACATGGATACTAAGCGGCCCATAATGGTAAGGTCTCCCGTGGTTAAAACGACACCAGTGCAGTTTCCCTGGGTGACGAATGTCGAGTTCAAAGCAAGGTTATGGGTCTCCAGCGCGTTGTTGGATGTTGAAGCTCGCACGCCAGGGATCATATCACTAATAGGAATGATGAGAGTTTTTGCATCCTTCACTGTAAAAACGCACCCGTCGCCTGTGAGGAGTGACCGGTCGAAGCGCAGATCAGATGAAGCTTGCACGACCCTCAAGTCCGCCGGCACTCAATCACCGCTATTGAGAGCGACAATATCTCCAACGACAATTTCAGCAGCGGGTATGAGTTGTTGCTGGCCATCTCTGATAACATACGCTTCCTCTGCAATAAGCGTTTTGATGGACCGCATGACTTTGCTAGCCTTCCAGTCAACCAACGCGTAAAACGTGGCGGAAATAGCAATAACAAAAATCTGCATAAACATATCAATCCAGCCGAAGTTGTCTAGAGTGAGAGAAATTCACTAGTAAGATGGTGACACCAAGAACAAGGGCCTGAGGGTCCGGCTCTCCTAGAGATTGATAGGAGATCTATGCAAGTGACTTCAGACCCGGTATGCATTTTTACTTGCCAATGTCAAAATGAAGGCGATCCACATGAAAAAGTTGAATCCCCCAAAGACGTAGTTGCACGCCTTTTTCCAATACTGACTAGGCGGCGAGCTGATGACGTTCTTCCCATCCTTGGCCCTGCGTTGAGCAGCTAGGCCATGAGTGGGATGCGTGGGGTAGGGCGTGTAGACATCCTCGATATCAATGAGGTGTACGTCAATTGCAGCGATCGCTTCCGCAGGATCGGCAGTTGTTTTTGGTTTCGCTGGAAGATCCCTTTCTTCTACGCGGACAGATAAAGTTCGGTATCTGAAGATCAAGGATGTAGTTAGCTTCCTGGATACATAGCTTTCAAAAAAGGAGTGTGGACTGATTGTATCTGGAGAAGTGAGAACATATTGGCCTATTCTACCAGAGGTTCTGGTATCGGTCGTAGGGAGCCCTACCCCTCTTGCTATCAGGTCACCGAGCCCCTCGTGCTCTTGCCACTAGCATGATGAGTTGTGTGGGGGTTTTTATCAGGTGGGTAGCCCGATTGTCAAGCGGACCTTTAGAGCAGTTTTCGCCATTCAGGCGAAAATACCTGCTTCAGTCGGAGATACATAGTGTTGCACGTATCAAATCTAGAAGGGCGTGCCAGGCCAACTCATCGAAACATGACCACGTGATTCCATACGTTCACAGGAAGCTTTTTGCTGCCACATAGCTGCGTTCTGTACTCGGTCAAATGTCATTCTCGTACTTGTTTGACTACCGGATAGTCGAAAAAGTGTGAAAAGGATTTAATTTTTTTTGCTGAAAATTTCCTGTAGGCGAAGTGAACCAACACGTGAGAATTTACGGTCTCAGCAATCTGCTTGCTAGCAACAGGAAACAAAACTTCAATTCGGAATGAAACGTCAGAACGTTTATATCAACGCAGAACTCCCCCTCCGCGATGCGCGTCGATACAGATGGTGGTATAATCACATTTATCTATTTTATCTCATGTACCAAAGACCGACCTGCCGAACGCTAGTCGCAACGCACTCGTTTGTGTTTCTAATTATATGCCAGCGAATGTATATGCGTCAGCGACGGAGGCCGATCCAGAGACGTTACCATGCCATCTTTGCGATGAAAGACTGCGACACATCAAACATCAGCTCCTTCAACCCCACACGACACAAAGGACAGAAGCCCAGAAGGGACACTCACGTTAGGCCAAGCTCTCACACACGCCTTCCTTGCCTCATCCATACACAGTATTCCAAGAGCAAATGCAAATGGGGGACCCCAAAACATCCCCGGAATTGGCGTCGTAGAGAAGACCGCCTGTAACCCTGGTCCGTACAAATTCACGACGGCGATGAGAGCAGTCCCGATCATACAGACCGGAACAAACAGGTTGCGACGCGGTCCCCAGAGTGGGTTAGAATGTAGGAGGGAGACGCGCCTGTTACGGATAGCAAGAATGGAGCCATATTGGATGAATACCATCGTAACATAGCTATACGCATGGCACGTTCATTAGCATTCAATAGAATGGAAGAGAGATACGCACTAGATACATTGTCCCCGATTCACAAACGTCTGCAGCTGATCGGCGGAGTACCCTTTCCATCCGCCTTTCCAGCTGTTATACACCAATATCACATCATGAAATCCGAGTCCCTGTTGACGCATGTAGACGAACCACATGGACATCGCGCAGGGCCATGCCATGAGACCGATAAACTGCGTTTATGTAGTTAGGCAGATACGGGTAAGGTTGGGAGTAACGTACCAAATAGATCTGGAAGAACAACCTCCAATCTGTCAATCGGTCCGTACGTGCATTCCGCGGCTTCCTCAACATCAGATCTAATCGCAAAAATGAACTCATCGCCGGATCAAGAACAGGAGCCAATCGACGTACCAGCCTCTGCTTTTTCATGCATCAGCGAAATCGACATGACAACGTCATTGGTGATCGAGAAGCAGACTTGGAGATAGGATGATAGCGGGATTTGCATGCCCAGCAAAACGTTGGAGAGCACGGCCATAAATTCTGTGTATGACCCAAGCTGCCAGTTTCGATAGACGTTAGTCCAGTGGAGTAATGGTAAAGAGAAGGTACAAAGTGAAAAAGACTCACGGGCATCAGGTACAGTGTTACCTTCTTCAAATTATCAAACACTAGTCTCCCCATCTCGATCGCCACCGGAATACTCGCAAAATCATTCTTCAATAATACCAGTGCCGCGGCCTCCTTCGCCACGTCGCTTCCAGCACCCATGGCTACCCCAATATCCGCCGCTTTGAGCGCTGGAGCGTCGTTGACACCGTCGCCTGTGACAGCGACGGTATTATCGCCTCGCGCTTTGATTGATTCAACAATTCTCATCTTTTGGTCAGGGGTTGTGCGCGCAAAAACGAGTTCGGTGTAGTGAGAGAGGATAATGTCCCAGTCGTGAGGTGAGAGAGAGGCAACATCTTCGCCAGTTAAAACAAGCGAACGAATGGGGTCGTCGGGGGATGGTTTGAGCAAAGGTGCAGGGATGGTGCCAGGGGCGAATTTCCCCGCCAGAGCAAATGATCGGACGTCTGCAATGGTATCAATCTGTTGTTGAGTGACGATCCCAACCTGTCGCCTATCCCGTCAGTATTTCCGCAGTGTAGAAGAGGATGAGGGGGAAGTCAAACACACCTGCCTCGCAATAGCTACGGCCGTCAACTTGAAATCTCCTGTAACCATGAAGACTCTCACACCCGCCCTCCTAATCACCTCGATGGCGGATGGGACATCCTCACGAGGCGGATCACGAATCCCAACAAGGCCAACGAGAGTGAGGGAGTGGAGATCTTTGTAGAGACTTTCTTCAAGATCGGAAGGTGGGAGGGAGGGTTTGAATAGCGGAAGTGGTTTGCGGCATCTTTAAAAGTCCCCCGTCGCCGGTGTGTTAGCAGAGAAGAGTAAAGAGGATGGCC
This sequence comes from Pisolithus albus, assembly GCA_024613165.1. Lineage (NCBI taxonomy): Eukaryota > Fungi > Basidiomycota > Agaricomycetes > Boletales > Pisolithaceae > Pisolithus > Pisolithus albus. The sequence continues at coordinate 699,970 of JANFAB010000033.1, forward strand.
AAGGACATACAAGACCAATACTCTCTGTCCCCCGGAGGACCACTCGTTTTGCATTGCACCAAGCTTCTCTCGCTCAACCTGCCCGAACGGTATAACCGACCCATCCGACAACATCACCGACCCGCAGGCCGGAAAGAGGATGTCAGGGGCACCTTTAACGAACATCCACGTTCCTTCCTGTCTTTCTAACACTTCTTGTTCGCATTTCCATGACTCTTTCTTCTCGAATTCGGCGCCTCCTACTTCATCTACTTCTGCAATGATGGAAGCATCCCGCACGACAGTCATCATCCACTTATTTTTCGAGTTAAACGGGATTTCAAATGCTTTGGCATACTTCGCTACATTCTCCCTTGCCATGCTATCCACGGCAGAGAGCGACGTTGCGAACCGAAGGATAGCAGTGTCGGTGGGGTCACCTTTGATCATGCACTCTGAATCTTGGATGGGTTTTTCGTTTGTACAAGAATCTTGAGACGACGCGAACTTTGCGCCGTTACACAGACGTGCGATGGTGTGAAGAACATGAACAGAACTCGGGGGCGGCAATGTTGTCGGAGAAGGCAAACCCGTTTGTGAAGCTGATGAAGCAGAGCCAGCCACGCGCGTGGGCGAAGCTGCATTGGTAATGCCAGCAATAAAATCTTTGGCGTTGTAGGCCACGTCCAGGAAGGCGACAGACTCTACTGCCTGTTTTTTTTGTGAGTGGAATGGACAAATGAAGTGAGAAGTCTATGCACCATCTTCCCAGCGGTCAATGTTCCTGTTTTATCGGAACATAAGACGGAAATACATCCCAATGTTTCGATGGTGGCGAGATTCTTGACAAGGACGTGCCGCTTAGCCATGCGCCGGGCGATCACAGTAAGTGAAAGGGCGACACAGACGGGAAGACCCTGTATGCTGGATCAGCATCGACAGATGAGGCCAGAGAGAAGGTAATGCACCTGCGGCACGAACGCCGTCAAGCAGCCGATCGAATTGACGATCGCAGTTGATACTGTGTCATAACCAGGATAGCTCGTCCTCAACCAGACACCAAACAACAACAAGCTGAGACAGAACAAGCTCAACGCGACAGTTGAGATGACCTTGGTGAAGAACCAGATCTCTTTTTGGATGGTTGTTAATTTGAACTTGGCGTCACCAGACATGGAAACCAGACGGCCCATTACGGTCCTGTCGCCGGTAGCGAAGACGACGCCATGGCAGGTGCCCTGAGTCACGAACGTGGAGGTGAGCGCGAGGTTGCGAGTTTCGAGAGCGTTGTCTGCGGTGGAGTCGAGAGAGCCAGGGACCATGTCACTACGGGAGATGTCAGCCTTGCGAGGGTGGTGGGGACACACGGGTGCATGTACCTCTCACCGGTCAACAAGGACCGATCGAACTTGAGATCGGAAGACATTTGCACGATGCGCAAGTCAGCGGGTACACGTTCTCCGGTGGAGAGGACGACGATATCTCCAACGACAATTTCGTTGGCTGGTATGAGCTGTTGTTGGCCATCGCGGATAACAGATGCTTCTTCTGCGATGAGAGATTTGATAGACTTCATGATCCTGCTGGCGTTCCAGTCAACGAGAGCGTAGAATGTGGCTGACACGGTGATGACGATCATCTGTGTGGCGTGAGCAAGGACATGGACAAAGACAGAGGAGACTGACGAGGAGCATCGCAACACCGAGGTTGAAGGCGGCCGGAGGTTGACCGAGTGGTTTGTAGGACAGCTGGATAAAGGTCAGTAGAAAGCTGACGGCCGACGAACGCAAAGACACATACGATGGTGACGATGAACGCGATCCACATGAGGAAGTTGAAACCCCCGAAGACATAGTTCAATGCCTTGAGCCAGTACTTTGTCGGAGGAGGGCTGATGATGTTCTTTCCGTCTAATTTCAATTTTCTCTGTACAGCTGCCGCTTCTAGACCAACAGTGGGATGGCAAGAGTATCTAGTGTAGACTTGATCTGATGGAATGAGGTGGACGTCGATCGCTGCGATGGCATCAGCGGGATCTTTGGACTTCTTTGGCTTCTGCGGGAGTTCTCGCTCATCGACACGAATCGATAGCGTGCGGTACCTGCGAGTTTTGAATATCAGAATCGGACGACGATGAGGCCGAGGACAAGTAAAGCCACGACGCACCCGATCTGAATGCCATACTGGCGTTCTCTCTCCGTCGACCTGCTCAACGTCTTCTCCATCGATGAGAGAGACACGACCAGGCAACCCGGTCGCCCATTTTATTCTGTGGGCCTTATCTTTGTTAGACAGCCCATACGACAGAGCGATTTTTGCCATTCCAGCCAGAGCTCTTTTCGCCATTCGGGTGTCATCGTCGTCGCAAGTTCGTACCTACTTGTATTACGTAACGGAAGCAGGCCTTGTGATGACATCATCTCTATATCAGTTTTTTCTCTCTCCGCGATAAGAAGGCTTCTACCCTGACGGCTCTCCGCCGGTCGCGGGTGATCGATGGATGATCGCCGGTCAACGTTCTATGTACATACTAACCTGTATCAACCGAAACTACACACTAAGGGGGCCCAGCATGGCCGCTGCCAAATATTCGCAATAACCGCGGTTTTCGCAGCTCATTTACCGCCCGCGGTTACTGGGAATGCCACCGATCAAATGCAAGCAACCCCGATTCCATACCACTGAACGTGCGTGGTCCTTCTCGTCATCTATCACTTCAATTTTCACAACTCCACCCTATCCCATTCGCAAGTCTTGTCATTGCGCCTGTCACCCATCGCTCCATCGTTTTTGACATTTTTGACGCTCAAAGATGATATATCGATAAACCTTCGTGTCCACAGGTCGTAACCACGTATAGTTACATACATACGTTTCCTCTGAATTCTGTCATCCACCTTGGGATGGACCCTACCACAAACTCTGGTACCAACCAAGCAACGTGAGGACGACTTACGGACAGAATATTTTCCAGCTTCATCATTTAAATTCTGCTTATTGACAGTCGACACTGGGTTGTCCGGGAGTCCCCCATCCTAGGCGGTACATGTCTGTCTTGGTTAGTGGGTGCATCAGAGTTGCTGGTTTGAGAGTGGGCCACGGGGCAACGAGCGAACTACTATGGAAAGTTCCAGGTTCGACGGGCTTTCGACGCCACCACGCAAATTGTTAGCGTTGACGCTACCTCACAACTCGTAAGTCCTTTCAAACACTTGATACACGGTTGCGTTCTGCGTAGATACCAAATGGCTCGCACACCGGACTCAAACTCTATGAGAATGAAAGAGAAAGAAAAGAACGGCAGTATATCAGAAGGAAGAGGAAAAAAGATGAGCGATGAAAAAAAGACATACTTGCTCTATTTGCCCGTTCCGTAGAACCACATTCACAGAACATCTCCACAACTATTCGCCTCAGCAAGACTCAACTCGATTGCAAACCTCAAGTCATCATCATCCCGCCATCCAGTGGCAATAACGGAAGAGCCAGCACCAGATGACGGTGACCCTTGTCCACTCCCACATGCAGACCATAGTTGATGATACTCGCCTCCAGCACTCAGCGTCGACGGCCTTAATACGGATGCAGATCCCCACACCGAATCAGTTTTCGACACCGACGCTGGAGTTGATGGCGACAAGTTGCTTGCTGTAGATGACCCACTGGTGCTCGTCCGAAGGATAGGTGGGAATTCTGATGAGACCAAGGTCGTTCCTCCCGCTCTCTCCAACATTGAGTCCATATTCGGAATGGATGCCATGTCAGGAAAATTGTTGAAGTCGCCTTCAGAAACGTCCTCCCGAGGCCCAGTCCCGGGCCTTTCCTGGGCCCCCTTCAGATACTCCTCCCTCGACAACCACATCACATACTGAACAGCCTCAGTCTCGTCCAACCCCAAGTTCTCCAAACCTTCTCTTTCCTCCCTGACTCGTACTTTATTACGCATGATCCACTCCCTCTCAAGTTCCCTTTCATGCGCAATCTCACTGATCGAGTCTCTGATGGAGGTTTGGAAGTCATGGCGGTCTACCGGCACAAGCTCTGAGGAGAGACCATAACAAGAAAGGGCAGGAAACTTACCCAATCCCTTTGCAACCCCCTTTTCCATCTGTTTCCCCCGATACACTTTCTTCCCTCGAGCACGACGTCTCCACTTGCCTGAACGGCCAATGTCAGCGGATATCCACGTCATGACCCTATTCCCTCGGACAGCCACCACCATCTGTTTTTCGATGAGTATTTTACTCACTCCATCACCATCTCTTTCTGCATCTCCGTTACCGTCGCCATTCACACCCCTGCCACCAAGGTCCAGAGCATGAGGGGGATGAAGAGGACGATGAGAAAATTGCAAAGAATCGAGCTGCCTCACCCCCTCTAAAGTAATACTATCCCAAACAATGACGCTTCCCCCTTGCGAGCCTGTCACAAACATGTACGGAGACCATGCAATGGAAGTGACAGACCCATCGGTATGGGCCAAGAACTTGCGTTTGGGCGTCGATACGTGCAGAATCATTGCTGGTGTGACCGACGTTGACGGGGATATCGAGTTACGCGTAGACATCGCAAGGGTGGTGGGGTTGTCGATGTCATAAAAGCTGACGAACCCCATCTGATCACCTACAACCACGAATCTCGTTCCACTCCTGCACCCTTCTTGTGGGGTAGCCGACGGAGAGGAACATGCAATAAGCTCCGTAACAGGACTCACCACCTCAAAAGCAGACATGGAGCACCCACACTCTCCATCTCCAAATCGTGTGATCCCCACATTGCCGGCGGAAGTGACGGTAAGCAAGTAAAAGAAGGAGTGTGAGGTGTAGGTCATCAACATGGCGGCCGACTGGGAGCTCGGTGCCGAAGGCGAGAGAGAATCACGTAGGGAGGACGAGGTGTGAGGACCGCGTAGGATGTGTATAGCATGAAGTTTGGGCTTCGGTCTACTTGCGGTGGTACCTGCGTCCGACAGGCTCCCGCTCTGATCTTCATCAATTTTTGTCGGACCGCCGATCCTCAGTGAAGAGAGGACAATAGGGTCCGCATGCACATCCACCGTGGAAGAGACCCACCACAAACAAATATCCCCACTTGCCAACGCACCCACGATAACACCGGAGCTCAAGCCCCCTGCCAGACCCACAACCCCATCCGGAACCAATGACACCCGACTTTGCTCAGAAGTCCACACGCAATTCAGGGTCTGTCGATCCCAATCCCACAACTTCACTCTTCCATCTCCTCCAGCCGACAGGAAGGTATCCGAGAGAGAATCGGCGAGGATCTTATTCACGATACCATGATGCAGATCTTGGACATCACACCGCACTACATTGGAAGTTGCGAGACCCGACCCGGGCTCAAATGCCCGGCTAGTGGTGGTGAGGAGAATCTCGCCATTGCGTTTACCCCAAACCACACTCACGCTTCCCTTATACTCCGAAGATATGATCTCACAGGCGGAGACGTCGGGGGTGAATTCGGCATTTGGATTTCCAATGCCAGGGTCTGTGCCCGATGGACCAAGGTATCCTTTGAGGATTTTGCCCGCGAGTGGGAAGGAGCGAGAGACGGTTCCGTATTGGAGAGATGTGGCCAGAAGTGCTGGTCCACGCCCTGCAGACTGGTCGTGCAGAATGGAGCGAGGGGAGTGGGAGAGTGGGGAGGACTGGATGTAGGGAGAGACGAGATGAACGTCATCAATGGTCATGTCTTGAGGCGTGTGGACGATGCATGGAGTGCGGGAGTGTTCCCATTGTCTGTCGATTCGACATGTGCTCGTCAGCAGAGAGATCTAGAACAAAGGAAGAGAAACGCACTGTCTGACCATGTACCTAGACACGAACTCCTCCCTCCAGGTACGTTCTATCATCCTCAACAGAAAAGCATTTCCTTCACTGAGAGAGCATTCTGGATGGATACCGACAACCTGAGTAAGGAACGCACGGTACCACGTATTGTCATCCTTCACGTGGTCGTGCAAACGTCTACAAGTCCTCCCGAGAGCGACGAGATAGGGCGGGGCGAGATACGAAGTGACGTGGGTGAGCGACTCGACGGGAAGTTCGAGTAGGATGGAATAGTCTTTGTGTTCGCGGTATTCTCCATGTTGAAGCGCCTGTGAATGAGATTGCGAGTGTAAATATGTTCTAGTACTGTTCTGATCTTTCTGGGATAAATGTATGGGTCTCTTCGGCATAAAACAGTGCAAGGGCTGTCGAGACTGAGTGTGTTTCGCAGACGCTGGCCACGGTGCGACGTCGTCTGCGTGAAGGTTCAGTTGGATGTGGGTGACTCGGTGAGCCGTCGGATGATGTAAGCAATTTCTTCCGAGTCTTTCCTTGGAAGATTTCGTTCGTGCTGCAGACTCGGCTTGCTACTGGCTGAACGTTCCCACCGCACACCCGATCCAATATCACCGGTCACCTCTGAACTCCACCGTCTCTCAGATCTCATGGTGGTCGTGTTCCGAATACCATCCGTAAGTTGCGGAATGAGCTCTTGTGTCTGACGTACCCTCATGTCCAACTTAGATGCGTTCTTCCCGTGCAGCGTACCTCGCAGCGTCGGGTGTAGCTGGAGCAGTCGCTCTCCAAGACAAAGTTGACTCCGAGTCTGCACAGAGTCCTCCCAGCGACGTCAACGACGTACACTCGATAGAACACCCGACTAAGGGGTTCCTCCACGTAGACTTACCAGACAAGGTACATTCAGCCATCCATCCTGCGTGGTGTCGGTTCATTTGTTGACAGCTCCCCATATACCCAAAATCAGACGAAGCACTCGTCCTTCTAGACTCACCTTCCCCGCTAGAACTGAAGATCGGACAGATAAGGAGAGAAGTATGCGGGTACTATGCTGACGCACGTGCGAACGTACAAGGTATCGTGGATCGATGGATTCACGTTGAGACCATGGTCGAATGTGAGTCCCTTTCTCTCGGTTTCAAAAGTACAATTCGTGCTCATGTCCGCTCGCCTTCCCCCCTCTACCAGCTCGCCTCAAATCATTCCGCGACCCAACAGAACCACTCAACCCCGGGCTTCTTTACACTGGCATAGCTGCACTCACAACTTCCATATTCACACGTTCTCGTTCCCTCCCAACGCGATTCCTTCTACCTCCTCTTTCTCTCCTCGGTGCTTTCGCATATTTCCTTCCACGCACTGCCTACCGTGTCGGCTCTTACGCCGAGGAACTCGAGGGTCGGTATGCTCCAAGAATAGGCGAAATAAGGCAGACGAGTGTCATGCATACGCATATGACGTTAGAACGGGTACGCGAGAGTGCTAGAGAAGGGAAGGAAGTAGTTGGGAAGGGCGCGAGGAGTCTTGTGGAAGCAATCGAGAGTGCAACAGGGTTGAAGCTTGGAGAGGTACTCGGGAAGGAAGAGGAAAGGGAGAGCGGAGAGAAAAAAGTTTAGTATCTGCGGATGCCATCGCATTTGAGTGGGTGGATCGCTTTAGAGGGCACTGTATCGTAAGTACATTCATACCAAGCGCGGGTTTGACGAAACAATAGTCCAAGCTGGGTAATTAAGCTAAACGGCAATACACCTGCCCTACCGGAGCACCTGCGTTGTTACTCGGACGTTATTATCGATTCGCTAGCAATACTGTGGAAAACTGGAAACGCGTCACTCCTACGCCTGCACGTAGTTGCTTGACACCTGTCCCGCTTTGGCTCTCGTGAATCCTGTCCATCGTCGAAACACGTACTGCTCGCCTTCGCTGCCAAAATATGGAACTGAACAGAATAGATCAGAATCATAACGACCCCTCCGGACAATGATTGTTCGTGCCACTTGTATGAACAACGGAATATCTAGTATGCATGTATATGGTATTAGGATTATCACGCCATGATATAATGCCTTCATCCTCCATTACTCCCTTTTTTCCACCTTCGAGCGGTTCGAGTAGATCATGTCAGTGAAGGGTCTATATGAGGCGTAAGATACGCAAGTACACAACATACAGTAATGCCACTCACCCCTCGTATCGCAATGCGATCAGGTATACAACGTACACGTATAGCGTGATCAGTAATCCAGCAGGACGTTCATACCTATTATCGGCCGAAGTCAATTGTCAGTGACCCTTGTTGCGCATTCGGCATTGCATTCCAGACGGAAACCGGGCCGACAGCGAGAATGGAATGAAGTCGAATGCCCACGTACCAGAGTGCAGTAGCGGCAAAGCACAGCGTGCTGCCAACGTACATAGGATCTCTTAGTACGTTGAAAGGGAACCCTTCAACGCGATCGTCCATCAATATCCCGAAGTAGTCCCCCAGGAATGTCCCTGTGATCCCCAACGCGTAAGTTGAAGTCAAGACGAATACTTGTCCCGCCACAAAGATGAGGATAGGTACGAGGGTTGCGAAGGGTCTGGGGAGGATGGGCACGCGGGGCTGGTCCAACAATGCACACTGGTACCTGCAAGAGTCGCCATAAGCAGTGGAGTAGGTTAAAATTAAATAAGATATGAAACGTACAAGTGGTCGCGAACGAGTCCGAAGGTGAAAATGAGGATGGCGAGGAAGTAGCAGCCATGGTACGGACTCCCGAGCGCGCGAGTTATGGTTTTTTTCCTATACTCTGCACGTCATATTATTGGTTTTAAATCTTCCGAAGCTAGTGCACGAATGGCACCACATACATACCGTTCCGTGCGACAATGTTCCACGCAGTCGGATTGAACGCGATTGAAAGCAGACAAATGTAGAGGGATGGTGCAGACGTGTTCACGATGGAAGAAAGAGCACCCATTTATTGTAGTTGCAGTCGTGAAGATCGTAACACAGAGGGTTCTGGTGCAGAAGAAACACGACAAGCTTTTGAATACTTGACATGTCGTTCCCACGGGTGGTGGAGAGTGAGACAGCCGACGAATGGACGAAGGAGGCGAAGGTAGATTAGTACTTCTTTGCTGAATCCCAAACCGGCGCGTTACTTGCGTTCAATAAGCCCCTGGATGCTGTGTGGCTGCAGAAATCGGAAGCACATTTCCTGCTACTAAGTGTGTCGACAGTTATATACCTCCAGTCGAGGGGCAATGTTGAAGGAGGCCAAGGCACTGGGTAACATATTCCTACGTTCCGTCAGTCAAACCATGCACAACTACATCCCCTTCGACTGTAGCACCCGCAACCCGATAAATACCAATTTTCCTACAATCCGCATTTCAACACCTTCCATCGACTGCATAGTTTTGGGGTTTCCTCTGCGGACACTCGGCACGGAACGTGCGGTTCAGATCTCTTCTGGTTTATTCAACAATGTCCCCTCCATGCCCCCGTCGACCATAATTATCTGTCCAGTGACATGACCGGATATAGTGGAGGATGACAAAACTGCAACTTGGTTCGCAATTTCAAGAGCAGTCGCAGTCTTCTTGAGTGGTGTTCTTCGTACACAAGGTTAGCCAGGCAAAATGCTAAATTCCCCAAAAGGTGAAGCTCACGTTGCGAGGGAACGATAGATCATCTCGAAGTCGCGCAACGCTGTCTCGGTGCTTACCCATCCTGGAGCGATGCAATTGACCCTGGCATTGGGTGCGATCTTCACAATCTCATTTTTCAATGTCAATACCAATCCATACATCATCGCTGACATATTTATGTAAGGCACCGACAGAATACATGATGAACGCTGCACAAGCTTACCGCTCTTCGACGCAGCGTAATCGGCATAGCCAGCTTCGCCGTATTTCCCAGAGGTGCTGCCGATCAACACTATGGAAGCTTTGTCCTTAACCTTTGGTTCGGCATTGACAAGACCACGCAAATACTCGCGGCAGACCAAAAATGACGAAGTCAAGTTGGTAGAAATGACGTGATTCCAGCGATCAAGAGTAAGGTCGACAACGGGTACACATTCCGAGGGCCATATCCCGTGGTTCACGACCGCTACCTGCACGGCCCCGAACGTTCCCTTTGAGATTCTCGCAAACATTGCCTGTACGGACGTCTCCTGCTTTAAATCGGCCTGCTCCGGTTGAAGTTTGCCCGGAAAGGTCTCCAGCAGCTCCTTCAGCGGCTCGAGCTGGGTGTTGTAGTGGGCAGTCACATTTGCGCCCAAAGCTTGACAATGCATAGGTGAAGAGGGTGCCACCGCAATAGTAGGACGTACCGCAAAACAACCTGGAAGTTTCAAGGCCTATACCTCCACTCGCACCTGCGATACATTTCTTTATCAGGGCAACATATCAGGGGAGGCACTCGCCTGGTGTACCTGTGACGAGTACATGGACGCCTTCCAATGCAAAGTCCATGGTTCGCGATGATGGTAGATACAGTAGTATCACGCGTGGTAAGTGAGTGCCGGATAATTAACCACTGGTGTGCGCACTCATACGGATGCCTAAATGTAGGGTTTCGGCCCGACCGTGACAACTATCAGGAATTTAATAGTTTACTTTTTCATACTTTTTTTTCCATACTTTTTCCATACTTTTCGTACTATTTTTTGAAAAAGTCAGAATAGTAAATAAAGAAGGTCCCTCTACTTTTTGTATTGCCTTTTGTACCTTTTTTTGTACTTTTTCCGACTATTCGTGCTATTCTGACTTGTTTTGCACCACAACTTATTTCACTATTCCGAGAATCCTATTAGCCCCTTACATAATCAGCCTGCATTAGCAAACAAAATCTATCGCATTCACAACGTGCAGCACAAAATAATTAAAATGAGTGTAACACTGATGATCCAAAATGCAGGGGTGAATGTGATGACATGATAAGTGGATATGATTAATGAAGGATCATAGTGTTACTAACGAGTGACTCAGGGAAGGGAGGAGATGAGAACACAAGAAAATATATTGAAGAGATGATGATATTGAGTGCAAAAGTTGGTCACAAGTAGTGCATGTCCAAATACTATGCCCTACCACATGTCTGTGATCCACCTAGATTTTGGCATTTTTATTCTACAGCACTCATTTCTCAACTCCTTCCCTTCAAACTTCATATACCATGGTTTACACACATAATCTATCTGTTACAACTTGAAAGAACAAAATTGATAGAGAGGTTGTGGAGATTTTTTTTTTTGCTGGTTTGGGATGTCTGTCACTGAAATCACACTTGTCATCACATGCCGACAATGTGCCGAAGCAGAGCTTGAACCCCAAACGTGCATGGTAGCTGACCTGTTCCCCTATCTTGGTTGCCTCACGCTGTGGTAGCTGGCGGTGGCTGGTCGAGTGGGGGAGCCAGATCCATCCAGACACCTGCATCAGGAAAAAAGTCTCACACTATACCAGGCTACATAGTCAATGTAGTAGCAGTAGCCTGGTTGTCTTCCCCCCTCAATGTATTCTCTGTAATGTGACTAAATATCTTTGTAGCCTATGTAGATGGAAGATTTATTTCCTATACCATGCAATGTAGCTGTGATAGCAAATGACTAATGTACTATGTTGCATGGTGTAGCTCTGATAGCACACATCTACTATGCCATGCTACCATTGGCCATTGAGGGACTATGTTGTGCACACACAGATTGAAGGTAGCCAATAGCATGACATCAACATTCTACCGCCAATGGAGATACAGGGAACAAACGACAAAAGGCTAGTACATGTCTTCGTCAACATCCAAGTCTGCCAGTTCAACCTGCACTTTCCCATTGTCCTCGATATCTTCAAGCCGCCCATCATTGCTGTCATCACAATCCTCCGCCCAGCTGTTGGCATCCCCAGACTCACCCTCGTCTATCACATCCTCATCAGACAGCTCCGTTGCAGCTGAGTCAATTTCCTGAAACTCTCGAATGGCGTTCGCAAATGCCCGGTTAGGTATTGCAGTCTTCTTTTCTTCCTTTCCAACTGGGACCATGGCACCCGCATGTACACTGTTGCCAGATGATTAGTTACATGTGTCAACATTATTGTGCACGTACCATCCAATCTTGTAAACTTCTTTCATCAATTTCGGAAGTAGCTTGTGCTTGGTCGTTGCCCGATCGAAATCATTGAGCGATGCAAGGTGGTTTTCAAACACACTAGCATAGTTGTCTTCTTTGAAAGAAATTTGCTCCCGGGTTTCCGAAGTCCACTCATCGATGGCACACTCCATCTAAGACCTTGTTAGTATGAATAAATCGAGATAAATAGACATACCGCAGTGAGCACCAGTGCAAATCCAGCCTTTGGAAATGGGTTGTATCCTGTTGACCAGATAAGGCCACCATCGGCCTTGTTCTTGAATAGAACTTCGTTGATTACTTGTTGGATTGCCGGATTGGCATAAATCCCTTTGTGGTCATCAAGTGTGGCACCACGAGTCTTGTCAGTGCGACATGAGCAAATGCAATGTACTAGGCTATGAAAATGAACTTACACAGAACACGAATGATGCGTCTTGTTTGATTTCACTGACCAGCAAGCGGTTCTTCTCTTGTATACTCTTGTCCGCACTTGTTTGGAATCCATATGTTGTTGCCACAATAGAACAAGACTTCGCCTTGAATTGACCGCGAATATGTGTGGACCGAGCAGTGATCTATAGCAGCATTAAGACCAAATCAATAAAGTGTCAAGCACTCACCAGCCTCAGCAAACTGTCGTCATGGTCAAGTGCCACGGCATGATGACAACATGCATACGACCATGCTGTCTGTGCCCAATCAAGTTCCATAAGTGCTGATGGAAATGGATTATTGCCCAGTAAGAGTGTGTAGTAGATTTCAATGGCAGTCTGCAGGATTGTCTGTGTGGTTGTATCGTAATCACCTGCCTTTGGCCGTCTTACCACTGACTTGACCGGTACAGTAGCTTTCATTGTAGTGGGCTCCTCTACCTTGGATGAACCGGTCACAAGTCCCCCTGCACTCGGAGTACTAAACGGGTCACTTTGTGGGTCATCCAACTCCACATCAGTTGCAACCTCAGTATCGTTACCATTTTCGGTTACTGCATGACGTGCACGCTTCCTTGGTCGCCTTGGGGTATCACCAATCGGAAAGCTGGCAATATAATATAGGTCAATCAGTCCACATAGCATACTTCGTAACACACTTACCCGAGCAATGGAGTCTCCTCACGTTTGAGTGCCCTTTTCTGACTAACTCTGTCATCCTTGGGTGAATACATGGCCTTTGTAGGCGTCTTCATGGCCCTGGCCAGAGTGCTAAGGCCACGCGAACGTGGTGGAAGCATGCTGGTAGCCTACCAATTTGTGAGTATTGGGCATGGAGTTATGATGTTCATACCTTTAAGTTCATCAGACTCGCCTTCGAGGCAGGGAGGCTGATGGATGGCTGGATAATTGACTCCCTGAGTCCTAGCATGGGTGCTGGAGGAACATTGCCCTTGCGGGGAACAAGTGACGAGGAGAGTGTTCCTCGAGTAAGATTGGAATTCTTCGTGCCACTGACAGCAGCACGTGAGGAGAAGTATAGGTTAGGTTAGGTTAGGGTTAGGTTAGGTTAGGTTAGGGTTAGGTTAGGTTAGGTTAGGTTAGGTTAGGTTAGGTTAGGTTAGGTAGTTAGGTTAGGTTAGGTTAGGTTAGGTTAGGTTAGGTT